>CM052544.1:96874033-97045304 GCA_028533065.1 Trachops cirrhosus
GGGGAGGAAAGGTGGCCCATCTCTCAAAGGAGAAGGGCCAGGAGCCTGTTCCTCAATGGGCTTTTATTGGGTTCATTTGCACAGGATTACAGATAAAGCTCATTAATCATTGTCAGGCAGTAAGGATCAAACAATAGATAACAAAGAACTCTGAGGGCCTATTTTGAGTCAGGGTCAGATAGCTAAAGAGCTGTAAAGCTTTGAGGAACAAACTCACTTCTTGCTTGGACCCTTATCATTTAGTTGAGAGCATTCTAAACAAAGCAGATTTCACAGGATTTTACATAGTCTTTCTTAGGCCTGATTGCCCAGGGAACCCGCCCTTTCCAGCACAGGGCTGCACCTCCCTCTGTCATTGTTTCAGGCTTAGGTGCAGCAAGGGAAGTGAGGCATCCAAGAGATTAGGAGACTTCTCCCAGACAGAATGAGGACTCAGGCTTTGTCAAAGCCGAGGGGTGAGGGTCCTTTGCTGTGCCCCCAAAGTCCTTCCTTGGGGGCCTCCCACGTGATCGTGCCTGTCTTAGGTCATTCCCCCCTTGGGGAATCTTACCCATCATTGGCTAACCGACCAGGCATTGGGGGCCAGTTATGGAAAGAGGAGCAGAAGCAGTGCTTCTGCCAGGGAGATAAGCTTTTGTCTCCTTGGTGGCTTATGGTCCAAGGTTACTCACTCAGCCTTAGCCTTGGCGGGGGTTACAGCTTCTGAAACCAGGGCAGTTCTGAAGGCAGGTTCTGAAGGTGGGGCAGTTCCCAACAAAATTTGACATGTACCTTAGACACAGACTCATGATTTGAGGACACCTCTTAGTTTAGAGATGTATTAACTCTAACATGTTTCAGTAAAATTCATGGGCCTTTGCAATGAGTACCTGACATGTGGTAGGTGATGATATATGTTTGTTGAATGAATGTCAAGTTTTGCCAGCCTTTAAAGAACATACCATTCTATTAGGGGAACAGACAAGAATGTTTTGCCTTTTTGCCTTCTCTGTTTTATTCAGGGGATAAGTCATATATTGGACAATTTCTTGACTTTCTTGCCTGTGTCCTGCTACCCAAAATGTAACATTTTGTTTAACGTTAGCACCAGATCAAATTGTGAAACTCAAGTTACCCAACTTCCCTGGCAAAGGGTTGACAGAGGCAAGTGGGAAAAATAGTGGAAAGACTTAGATTAAGAATAGATGTTTTTAGGTTGCCTGTAGATTTTCATCATGACCTCCACTCACTTGCCATTATTAGCATGGGTAATTAATAGTTGGCTGGCTGGATTCCCTCTTATTCTCAGGTTCTGTCATCTTTCAGGTGAATTTCGTCAGGGCTGATACTACCTAACAGATTTCTAGCCTAGCCCCCGATGACATTCTAGGGAATGGAAAGGGGAAGAACAATCAATGATAAAGGGACGTCTTTCTCCCTTTGCAGTTCCCTACTCTGGATAGCTCACCTTGGGACATAGCACCTGTTTGTCCACGGTTACCAGGTGATGTCGTTAGATACCATAATGACCAATGTGTCAGCTTAGGTTAAAAAATATGTCCCTAGTAGCTTTCATTTCTATTATTTTATTTTGTCTGGTTACCTTTTAATTCCTGGTTTGTTTGTTTTGTTTTGTTTTGTTTTACATTTCTGCTTCTCAGTTTCTGTTTATTTGTTCCATTTTCTTCTGAGATTCTTGAGTAAGGATATTTATTCTTTTAACAACCAGTGAAGCTATTTGGGAAATGATTGGTTTTGAGAATTTACTGTCTGTGCTCCTCAAAGCACAGCCCTCAAACAGAGGACCTGAGCACACATAATAGTGAGGGACTTTGGCTCTAGTCACATGCTCACTTAGTGTATTAGATATAATCCACAAAATGCTACAAAATTATAGTGCTCATCAGATAAAAATCCAGTTAGTAGAACACCCAGACAGGACACTAATAGATGTTTGTGCCTCCCCTCCATGTTATATGTTGAAATCCTAACAGGTGAGATGGTAGTAATAACACTGGGGCTTTGGGAGGTACTTAGATCATGAAAGCTGTTAAAAAAGAAAATTCGGCTGAGTAAATTTTAAAGATCTTTTGGCTTTATGCAATAATTCACAAACTGGCCAGCATCCCGTCTAGCAGATAGAAAGGAGTTCCCAGGAGCTGGACAAAATGGAAGGCTTTTACAGGCAGAACAGGGGAAAGAGTGGATTGTTTCAGGCAATGTCACCGTCCGTTCAGGGATGAAAGGGGACTGTCAGGTGGATGATGTTGCCAGTGCCGACCAGGAAATTCCAGACTTGATTTAAGATTACATTCCTGGGAGAGGCTGAAACTGCAGTTAGTTTAGGTGTTAAGTCTCAGTTTGATGACAGGGGGCTTAGCACAAGTGACTCCATTTTGGACCTGTTGTCTTTTTTTGACCACTTCCCTCCTTTTGATCAAGCTCTCAGCTTAACTGAGAGATGATAAAAAATTAAGGCATTATTGCCAGTCCCTGGTACTGCTCTAAAATTCTAACAGTTTTTGTCGATTCTCTGCGTAGTGTTCACAGGTCATGAGGGCTGTTATTTTTCCCAGAATCTCTGTGATATTTGCAAGCCACTACTTTAAGTTCAAAAATTTTAAGTTGGTCATTCTCTTCATTTCTGCTCTGAGGTTCAAATCTTAGGGAGATCATTTGCTTAGTGGTTAGTGGCTGTGAATACACACTTAAAGCTTTTGAGGGAATACAGCATGCAAGGGAGACTACTATGGTTATTATATGTAGGATTAATTCCCAATGTTTGAAATGCACTTTGGAGCCATGGTCCCCCAAACCCAAACCAATCAAAATTAAATAAATCAAAGACAGACCCTGTTGAAGGAGTCACCTGTCCAAGCCAAATGTAACTGAATTCAACTTCCCCAGAAGCGTTAATCCAGGTGCTGGGTTATAGCATAGACCATCTCACAGACATGTTCTCGCTCAGGTAGAAGATAATCAAGAGCTACCCTATCAAGAACAACTTTGGCCTGAGAGTCAGCAATTGCTTTAACAGCAGATTCCACAATACTTTCAAGAGTGAAGGAGAGACTCCTGATGGCAGCCTCATCTACAATTACTCCTCACCAAGGAAGCAGGGCCCTGCCAAAGGAAGAGAATCCTGAATCACGAAGGCCTCCTGGTAATCCCCATTTAAATCCGTGGCTCAGGACTGCAAGTGACAGTCACGGAAGCCAGCACAACTTTAAGGGTCTGTAGACCATACAGGCACTTGTATTCTAGTTACACTTGCCTTGTGTCCCTTTCTTTGCGTGGACTGGATTCAAGGTTCCCTGAGTTTGGGGCTGTTAACCAGAGATAGGGAAATAGACCACAGATTCTCTAGCATCGTGGACAGATAACATACCCAGCATTCTCAAAGATTATCCAACTTAGCAATATCCTAGGAAAAACAGATGATGGTGTTCTCTTTTCATGCCAATGCCACAGTAAAGAAAAGAAAGACAAGGAGCGTCTTGTGTTTAGTGAAAGTATGAAGTCCTGATCCAGCATCTCGGGAGGAAGCAGTCTACTTCAGTGTCAGCTCCTTATCTTCCTAGTCACTTTGGTTTGCAGGTCTCCGCCATTTGCACACACGGCAGGTGGAGCCTTCCTCGGTGGAAGTTTGGCTGCCATCTGGTTAGTGAGGGGGACTGGTATAGTCCCTTCCAAGGAAATTCAAGGGCGGTCTTTATTCTTAGCTGTTCCAAATCAGAAGGGTGGGAGAAAATTCGAAATGCTAATTTGTAGATTCATAGGTAGGTTTTCAGGAAACTATAAGAATTCAAGATGCAATCCACTTTACAGGTATACAACAGAATCTCAAAGACAATTAACAGGATTATAATGTAATATAGACAAAGGTGTAAACGTAATTTTTCTCTCTACAATTATCCTAATTTTTTTCATGGATAATTACAGAAAACTAATTTGTTTGCTACAGACTTGGCTGGTCGCTTTACATAAGGGCTGCAAGAATAGTGACCAACCATGTAAGCCTGTTATAAGAAATGGGGACAACTGTAATTGAACAACAATAAAAATAAATAAGTAAAGTGATTGTTGATTTAAAAAAGAGACTGCTTTGCTGGAACCTTGTAAGCAAGGTGCCAGGGAGAATTTTTCAAGGCCTGTTGCAAGGAGAACAGATTTTTATTGAGTTTATGCAAGCAACTGTGTTGCTATAAAAAGAATACTCGTTTCTAAGTTATGGTGGGATTATTAGGGAGAAGTAAATGTTTCATATTTGTTTACAAAGGTATACTTTATCAAATTGCTATATTTCATAGCTTAAGGGAAAAGGTTTCCTTAAATACGGAAAAATAAAACAGTAAAAAACCAGCAATGTTTCATGGAAATTAAAATCCTCCTCCTCAGTCCATTCAGTTCTGTTATTAATTCTTGTTCTGTTTGAACTCAGTTTTTTCCCATTAGTTCTGGAAATTCTGACCCAGTTGAATTTTATGATCTTAAAGTTATCAGACACCTTTACTTGTCAAAAGTCCTTTTCTTGAATTTCCTTGAAGAGGAAATACTTTTACAATCCTATTACAAAGTATCTGAGTAAAGAAATAGCTGTCAATAAATGACAAAAAGTTTTTTTTAATGTGCATTGTTAGAGATCTGATGAGGGCTCGTTATAATGGAATTGGTAAGGACATTTGGTTATTTCTGTGACACAACATTTCAAGAAAATAACTGGAATTATGACATAATGTTAGACCAGGACATATCAGAAGTTAGGAATTTCATGTAACTTCTGGAAAATTTATAACACATACTGTACAAATATAACATAAAGGAGGCTTAGCATTACTTCATATTTGACAATACTTCCCACGTGGTTTAACATATAAATTTAGCCTCATTAGTTTATCTCTTATAAGGAGAGGGGAAAAGAATCTTCTGAGATGTTCTAGGGCCTCTCTGAAAAATCCTAAAGTTACTTCCAGGTACAAAAACATTCATTTAGAATTTGATTTTGCGTAGTTTGCCAAGAATATCAAAAGGTTTTCAAATACTTGGCCAAAGTGGATAATAGATCACTATGAAACAATACTTAGTTACCCATTTAACCAAAGTGACAGGGATTTTCAAGGCAAAAACAGGAAGTTAAGTTGTGTAAAAAAAAAACCCCAACACTTTAAATAGAGAATATTCAATTTTCTTAAGTAGTCAGACGATCTGATACAGTCAACATGAGAAAGTATTTTGACAAGACACAAAATCTTTGTTCTCTAGACAGATTACTGAAAAGGTAAAAAAAAAAAAAACTTTTACACTCTGATATCATAAACTGACCAATAGTCCAAGAAAAGTCTTTAACAGAGTGAAAACCAAATTCTAATTTTGCACCAGCTTACTTTTGATATTCAAACTCATTTTTTACTGACCTAAATTCACTGAAATCAAAGCCAGCTTGACCACGCGTACATTTCTTTTGTCAAGATTTCTTTTTTAGAAACCTTCCACAACGTTTAGATTTTGTCTTCTGTTTTGCTTCTTTCTTCTTTTGAAATAATCATCTTCTTTTTAGAACAAAATCACTCCCTTTTCCCTTTACCAAATGCATTTCTGTTCCTCTCATTTTACTTCCCTTGCATAGAGATGCTTCCCTTGTTATCTGTAGTAGCTTTAATCACATATATTCGAAGTTTTTAAACCTTAGAAATCTTTGATTTCTGTGAAAACTTTAAGAAGTAAACAATTGTGAACTAACTGCCTTTTATATTGGCATTCTGTTGTTTGGTAAATTTATAAGTACTTTTTATAATTTCCAGAAATATATGCTTTCTCATAGTAAATTTCTCAGCTTGACAAAATATATATTTACTAATAGACCCATATATCTTTAGTTTCTCTGAAAATGGAAGCCAAAAGTATATATGTCCAGTAATTAGTATTTCAGTGTTTTATATTATTTGGAAATGATTCAGATATTCAATAAACTTAACTCAATGAATCATTTAACTTAACTTAGCAAATCTTTAAGGTTTCAGGGTACCAAAAACACTTGGGAAAACTGTTTTAAAGTTCATTTAAAAACTTTTTATCCTACTTACATCTATTTAATTTATTTATTCTTAACAATTACCGTATTTTTTGGACTATAAGACCCACTTTCCCTCCCAAATTTGGGACGAAAACGGGGGTACATCTTATAGTTCGAACGTAGCTTACCTGACTTGCTTTGGGGGGGCAGTGGTGGTGGAGCAGGGTCACAAGTTATTAAATATTTTACCACATTTTTTGCTTCAAAGTTTTTTCCCTATTTTCATCCTCTAAAACCTAGGTGCGTCTTAGGGTCCAGTGCATCTTATGGTCCTAAAAATACAGTATGTTTAGACGACCCACAAAAACTTTATGAGACTTTAGACAAACTTAGCCATCATCCCAAACTATTTTTCTTGCTGACAGTTTTGTAAGAGACAACATGAACTTATTTGACTGTTAGTAAGCCTAGGTAGAGTAAGCCTAGGTGGAATATGACAGCATATATAATATATGTATTCTGCAAAGACAGGCCTTTACTTAAACCAACAAACTTAAACTAGATTTAATACTAAATATTTCCCCAGATCACGTCAACCTAAAATTCATATGAATTAGCTTCTATTTTATTTCTGAGATTGTAATTTCTATAAGCCCTTAATGTTTTAAGCCAATTAAAAGGAGCACTTTTACAAATTAATTTTTGGCAATGCCATCTGGTGGTAAAAAATGCCATACATCTACAATACATATATAGGGAGAAATACACATAAACACACAGACTGATGCAAACAGAGATCTTATAGCTTCTGTTTTAAAATATTAGCCATGGATTAGGTATAATAATACCAAATTCACCAGGTATAAAAGAAGCTGGATTTAAGTTGTTTTTGTGTATATGGAATAAGTTAAGTTTACTGGCTCAGGTGGCTAAAGCTTATGAACCTAGAAAAACAGACCAAAAAAATCCCTAACAGCTCCATCAGTTCTGGGAGAGATCCTCCTTTGAAGGTATATGGGGCATTGGAGTTGATGCTGAAGAATTTGCAGAGGGCCTATGAGCACAATTTCTTTGCCAGTGTCTCAGTTGAGTGTCTCAGTCGATTACAACTGAGACATCAGTCTCTGGGCTTGTATTTGATAATGGACTGCCAGCAGGGTATAACATGAGAGGTTCAGGTGTTATTTTAGGTGTCTGGCCTTGGAGCTGTTGAAGTTGTAAGGCCAATAGGTTGGAAGAATTTTGTTAAAATCTTAGGAGATAATCCAGGTCACCCAATGGATAATACTACTCAAGCAGGTTGGGTGACCTCATTTATTTATTGTATGGAATCTGGAAGAGAGCTTTAAGGTCTGTTACAGATTCATCTTCCCTTTATTTGCATGTTTGAATAGTAGACCAATCAGTGTGGGCAGGGAAAACTCTAGGAATGGTTTATTAAAATTAGTTGCTATTCTGTGAGCTTTTTCTGGTCCATGTTGAAGTTCAAGCACCTAGAATATCATCCTTGGGGCTTTGCCATTTTGCATCCCTTATGCATTTTGGATTTCACCAGGTCCTACTAGCATATGCACAGGCCAATCAAGAACCAGCAGCTCAGAATCATAGATCTTGACAATGACTCTAAGTTCTTCAGACAACTTCTTCGGTCTTTCCTTGGGTTTAAGGAAATTCTTCAACTATGGCCCTTAGTTTGGCCTTTTACCAGGGAGGGAAGGATATCTGAGGAGGAATGCCCACAACCTTGTGTGGTTTCATTTTAAAAGGTAATTATTTAATATTCTCCCCAGAGTGGAAAGGTCGTTCACACAGAAGTAGTAAAACGTGAGTTCTCAGGTGGAGCAGGATAGAGGGGAGCAGTGTGAGTCACGTTAGTCTCATTTTCTTTTGTTTTAGGAACCTCTTTTGTCTTTAACTTTTCATGAGCTTTCTGCAAAAAAATCTTTTAAGGAAGCTCTTTTGGAATCTTGGAGTCTTTTGGCAACTTCTACATACCAATTATAGTAGGTTTCCCATTTCTTTGATTTGGAAAACATAACTTTAAGTGCACTTCTTAAAAGAACTGTCTTGTGTAATTAGAACATTCCCTATATTGGTCGTTGTAATTCTTTGTCATTTGTATTAAGATTTTCCCATTTTTATTGATATTTATAGCTTCTTGGACCATAATTTTAGATATGAAATAAGCAAGTATGCTGCAGGGTGACCCATTTAACTCTTCGGAATTTAAGGATCCTATAAAACTTCTTTTAGCTAAGCTTTTGGGTCCACTGGAGTTAAACTAACATGAAAGAGATGTGCCTCTGGTTTGAGGGTTGGATGCTGGTTTACATACCACATCACACAAAAATTTTCTTGAGGTTGGAGGGTGACCTAGTGTCAACCACATTCCATGACCACCTGATCCTCACATGGGAACCTTAGAGTTAGGCGATGCGCATTCTAACAGGTTTTAAGCGCTTGACCCATGCCCACCAATTTTGTGGTGTGTGTTTGTGTCTTCTGAGATTCCCATTAGCAGTAGCTTTTGCTTACTGGACCCACTCCAGCTTAAGCTGGCCCCAGCCCAATCCCTATCCAGTCTGATTTTTAAGTCAAACCCAGTTCAACTTCTGCTAGTAACCCCCAGCAGTTCCCAATGTGGAAGCTGGGGACTGAAGAGATGACTGAACCAGCAGAACCCCAAAGTGGGGACTATGGACTGTGGTTCCACGCAGTGGGGAATTGAGGACAGAAGCACCAGCAGTTACCGAGAAACTGAGGGCAGAATCAAGGACTGGGATTTCCAACCAAATAGGGAACTAACTGGAAAACCAGTTAGATTGGGAACTTGATGCAAAGAGGGCAGAGCTCAGACCTGAGAGGAACTCACTGCTTCAGAGATGGCAAGAACGAATGTGAACTCAAAGCGTTTGCGGAGTACCATGCCTGTATTTCTCGTTGTCCCCAAAGCTTAGAAATTCGCTTTGGATTTCATTGTTCCCACCAAATCTATTGAAAAAACAAAATTCAGCAGAGTAAATTTAAAAGATCCTATTAGCTTTATTCAATGATTCATCTAGCAGGAGCTCCTAGGAGCTGGACAAAATGGAAGGCTTCCGCAGGCAGAAGGAAGAAAAGAGTGGGTTGTTTCAGGCAATGTCACTGTCCCTTAGGGGATGAAAGGGGCCTATCAGGTGGATGGCCTCACTCGTGCTGACAGGAAGATTCCAGACTTAAGATCACATTCCTGGGAGAGGCTGAAACTGCGGTTAGGCTAGGTATTGTCTTGGTTTGTTGATATGGGGTTTAGCACAAGTGACTCCATTTTGGGGCCGTTGTCTCTTTTCTAACAGAGTCCCTCATAGTTGGGACTAGTGAACTTATAAAAGAGGCCCCAGAGAACTCCCTGCCCCCTTCTGCCATGTGAGGACACAGAGAAAAGACAGCCATCCATGAACCAGGAAGCTGGCTCTCACCAGGCACACAATCTTCCTTGATCTTGGACTTCCCAGTCTACAGGATGGTGAGAAATAAATTTTTATTGTTTATAAGCTGCCCAGTCTATGATATTTTTCTTACAGCAGCCCAAAAGGACAACGACAAAGGGCTTTGTCATTTCCAGCATTTAGACTTGTTCCTAACACGTCCACCCCATGCTGCATAAGTAACTTTTTTTTTGTTTCCAGCTCTTATGGAAGTGCTTTCACTATTAGTGATTTTATATGGTCACATTATCCTTTTGGCCACACCTGTTAATGCATTTGAACACAAGAACTTGAATATTTACTTGTTCTCATATACCTGGTATATTTAACTGTCAAAATGGTACCATCCTCTTATATTATAAATATGCTCAAAGCTGTGTGATTATTTATAAAGAACAAATCAGTGGGAGTCTCATAAATGTCAAGAGCCTTGGGATGTGTCTTCAGGCGCATGGACAGATACATTCTTTTAATAGATGGCATCTGCTTATTCAGTTTTATCAATCTTTGGCCAAGCCGTAGCAGAGAGAAACCACCATGCTTCTTGTTAGGTGGGTTGCCCCAATAGGCAGCAAAAACTGTGAGACCCAGTGAATGAATGCATTTTCCCTTTTTAATAGAACTTTAATGTATTTTATGGACTAACCGTTGGGAGAGAATGGGGGTATGATCTTGCTTGAAAGCTGAGGAGCAGACTAGGTCTCTTTGGGGGACGGAGGTGACATTTTTATGGCTCTCTCATTTTTTAGAACCTCCTTTCAGAAATCTTTCCTTATGAAATTCTTCAACCCACAAAACTACTTGTGAAAAATATAGTGCATTCTTTCACAAACCAAACAGTACCCACATTAATTCAGAGGTGCTAGTTCACTTTCTGTGGAATCAGAAGCATCCAATGTTATGACTTCCAGTGCCCTGATCTTTTTCTTTTCTTCTTTCTTCTTTGCTCACTCTTCTACTTCTCCATATTACCCTTCTGGCTGACAATGCCTTCAATTTTTGCCAATGGGGAGCTTTGTAGTTAGCACTCAAAAGTCATGAGCTGGATGTCTCCAACTTTAAGTTGTAACTCTCTAGTTCTCTAAATTTCTTTCTTTTAGATTCATTACAGCGGAACGTTGCTAAGACATTGTATTCTCACTTAGAGTATTATCATAGCCTAGTATCTATATAGTGACATCTATGTATCTTTTCATTGGAAGTCTTATGTACTTATGTACTTATGATTAATTTGTAATCCTCACTGGAGGATATGTTTATAGATTTGAGAGAGAGAGAGAGAGAGAGAGAGAGAGAGAGAGAGAACAAGCACGCGCGAGCGAGCCTACGCGCTCAAGCTTGCCTCTGGCATGCGCCCCTACCTACCGGGGATGAAACCTGCAACCTTTTGGTTTTCTGGAGGACACTCCAACCGAGCCACCCTGACAGGGCTAGATTGAGTTTTAGAACAAAATTTATTCAATAAATATTTATTGTGTGTCTTTTGTACCAGGAACGAGAAAACACTGGTGGACCAGACCGAAAGGTCTCTGGTCTCCTGGAAATGGCATTCCAGAAGCAGAACGGCTCCATAATTCATTAACTCTGTAAGTCAGAGAGAAAAATAGCGCTAGAAACTGGAAGGGGATAAGCATTTGACGTGTTCTGTGGTATACCCTAGACATGGAATTAAAAAAAAATAAAACAAAATATTTCAGATCAATTCCTTTCATTTGGGAAATACATGCTCATTATTTTCTTCAAACTAGAAATTACTTTATCCCTCTTTTCTTTGAAGTTCTCTTAAATCTGTTATTATTCAGGGTCTCCATCCAATTTTTCATCAAACTATCCTATTCGTAGCTTCCAAATGTTAACACCTCTGTGCTGAAATGAAGCCTATAAAATGCCCTAGGGGCTTAAACTGCATGTGAGGCAGAAACGGTATTTAGGCCCTTAATGAAATTATGAGCTTTGAAAGTGTTGCATTTTAGGTTTATAGGAATCTTCCTCCACTTTTCTTTTGGCAGGGTGGGGGTGGGGGTCTGGGGTGGGAAATATTTTTAGTACACGTTTTTTACCTGTATTGTCTTCTCTCTTCAAATACAATTTTCTGAAATTGGACATTTATAAACACTTCATACTGCTTAAAGGCATCTGTAAACTTTGTGTATGTATTTTTCCAACTCTCAAAGCAGTTTTTTTTCCCCCCTACTGGTCTAATTCTCGCAGGCAGAAAAGCTAAATATGTCTCTCATTGCTTCACTGATCTTTCTGCAGAAAAATGAAAGTGGCGAGAAAACAAAATAGAGAAGAAAAGAGTATGGAGAAAAGATCATAGGGAGGAGAGAGGAAAAGCGGGGAGAGAAGGGGAGAGTGGGAACAAGAAGGAGCACTGGACTACTGATTGCAGACCGACCGACTCAGAGCAGTAAAACGCCGAGCCGCCCGCGCCCACTGGTCCCCGGGGCTGCCAATCCCGGCGTAATCCCGTAGGAATTTCTCTCGGGTTTAGCTAGGAGTCACATTGCCGCCTCCTCTCCCCCAGACGCCCGGAGGCGCCCGGAGAAGCCAGCTTGGTTGGGAGAGAGGGAGGGAGCAGGAGGAGAGGAGAAGAGGAGGAGGAGAGGAGGAGAGGAGGAGGAGAGGAGGAGGACCCCGAGAGGGAGGCGGTGGCGCGGAGAGAGGAGGGGCGCAGCGGCTGAGCCACCAGCCGCCCTCTACCGCGCTTCTCCCCAGATACTCCGGGAGCTCCAGCCGCGCGGAGCGCACCCCTACTGCTCTGCCCCCAAACTTCAGCTGCAGCTACATTCCAAGCCATCTAATTTATTCTTCAAGAAAAGAAGCCGAGTTGCGACGCCGGGAAGGAGTCCGCGGAGGAGTGAAATAACAGCAGAGCTAGAAGAGCTCCAGAGAGCAGATTCTCCCGAGCAACAACTCGGCGTCAGGAGTGCAGAAACCAACAAGTGAGAAGGAACCGCGTTCCCGGGGCGCAGCCGGAGACACGGGAGCAGGCGCAGGAGGAGGCAGCGAGCGCCCCCCGAGCATCGAGCCGGAGCCTCCTGCTCCGGATCCCTCTGTGTGCCTGTGCCTGGTGCTGGGCAAGGGGCTTCCTTTCGCCCTCGTTGCAAGCGGCGGCTCCCAGCCAGTCCTCGGGGAATATGCAGCGCGCTTGGATTCTGCTCACCTTGGGCTTGGTGGCCTGCGTGTCCGCGGAGTCGGTGAGTGGGCCGGGAGGGGATCGCGTGCCCCGTTTAGGGGTGTTTGAGGCCGAGAAGAGTCCGTGGCACCAGCAGGAATCTGGGAGCGCCACTTGGGGGTTCTCACCTCCCACACCCCCAGGGAGCTGCAGGAACAAATGCACTCGCTCCTCCACCCCTTTTCGCCTTCCCTCCCCACAGAAAAGCACAGCTCTCTGGAGTTGTCCCGAGGTCCCTGAGGATGAGGGCACAGAATCGCAGTTTTGTCAAACCGCAGAGGCCCCTGAAGTCACTACCAATTTCTTCACCCTCGTAGAGTCTTGCTGCATCGCAGGGAAGGACCAGAGGGGAAAGGGTGGCTGGAGATGGGAACTTAGAGAGGGTTTGCAAGGGAACGGGTTCTCTCCGCGGCCCCCCTGAGACCCAGGGGCGACCAGGGAACTTTGAGGTCCCTTCCTCTGCGTAGCATCTCCCCACGCCAGCTCTCCTGCTCGATTGAATGCAAGTTCTGGGGAGAGGTGGCCCTGATTTAAGAAAGTCGCGAGTATTGGGAGAGGAAAGTTTGCAAAAGTTCTTTTGTTTGATGTTCTCCGTGGTTGGGGTGAAGGAGCAGACACTATGTGGAAATGCTACCCGTGGAGGCGCAGTCTGCATTCCCGCGGGGGTTAGCTAAACGGCTGGGAAGTGCAGAGGCAACGGTCGCTGGAATCCTGGTCCTCCGGCGTCCCCTTCTTTCTTGAAGGACTAAGGGAGGCCCGTGGGTTCTGAGGGGCAGGAGGACATTTTAATATTGACTGCGCTGGAGTGCAGTGTGCAGGGCGAAGCGGGATGCGTGTGACACCGCTCCGCCTCGGTGGCGTGGCAGCTCGGCGATCCAGGTTTCCAGACCGGCACGCTCGCTGTGCCTGGCCCCAGCTCCGGTGCACCCAAGGCCCGGAGGAGTCACTTCTCCTAACCCCTGCAAGCTGCAAGCACTTGGTTTCCGGCAGAAGGAACTTGGTTTCTCCTTTGGGTGGGTTTCAGTGGCTGGAGCTTGTTTCCCTACCTTGCCCAAAGAGCGCCCTCTAATGGGAACTGTCTTCTGGGCTTCCCCTGGTCCTTGGCGGCCCCTACCTGGGCACCCTGAGCTTTGCCGGGCTAGTTGGAAGCCCAGGCACCCGCGATTACCTCTGCAGTCTCAGTGCTGCTTGGGATCTCGTTCAGCGAGTACAGCTGTTTCTATTCCTTCTTGTCCCCCGTATCTCTTCCTTTTGCCACCTAATACCTAGTGTATTTCTAATGAACTTAAACGTCTCTTGCAAGACAAATAATGTTATCTCTGGAGATGGTGTGTTTTCCCCTCCCCTCTGGACTTCCCCCTTCTTTTTTGAGTTGAGGCAATCTAGGATTGGGAAACCTCTTTGGCACTGAGCAGCAGATGGACATTTTTCGTCAGTGTGGGAGTCTCTGTGTGCATTGGCAGATCCCCATAGGTTACTGGAGATTGAAGAGTACGTAGAATTGAACACTGCACAGAATAGTTGAGTATTTGGCTGCTCAGGCTGTAAAATAGAACTCTGAACCTTATCGGTGTTACTTCTCTTCGGCAAAAGCTCTTTAATCCACTGGGATTGGTAGTCTCCCAGCCAGTTTTGAACTTTGGCTCGTTGTACACAAAAGGGGAGAGATTCTCTGTTTATTTCAGGGAAAAAAAAAAACCCATTAGTGCTCATCTTGTTGCAAAACAGGGCAAAGGGAGAACTCCATCGAAAGGTTTTCAAGCAAAGCCTGCCTAAAAAAGCTGTTTAGGGTTAAGGGAATCTTTTTTTTTTTTTTGCTGTGATTTGTTTAGGATTTGCTAAGAAATGTTACTATTTGGGAATCCTAGAAAAAGAATGTCTCTATTTTCTTCCTCTCTGGGTTTTTGCATAAACCGGGCAGTAGTGCTCCTAAAGGAAGCTTTCTCGCTGCACTACACCTGTCTTCCCCAGAGGTGCCTTTTCCCTGAATGCATTTTTGGGGTTCGAATATTTCTCGTGTCCAACCTGAATTGGATGCTTTCCAAGTGAGCTGCTTCACTGTGGTAGATACTGTTTTCAGTAATTGGACTATCATCCAAAAGAGTGATTAGATATTTTTAAAATGTTAACTTGGAGACTCTAGCAGAGAGTCTTTGTTAGGCAGTGAGTCAGTCATTCTGAATTGAAGCTGTTTCAAAGCCCAGGGTAGCTAATAGTGCATTTACATTACTTTTAACTCTGTGTTTGTTTCATGTATAGCAGCATAAGTGTATACAATGTTGAAAGATTTCATTTTTAAACACTTAGTCATTGTAGCACATTATTTCCAGTGCCTCACATTTTGATTTGAAAACTGCTACTGTTTCCTGGGAGTTAAAAGTAGTGATCCTCTAAGTCTCTCTTTACAAGGAAGAAAGGAAAAATGTCTGCAGTTAGTGAATTCTTCAGTTTAAAGTAAGCTTAAGGGTAAAAAGAAGAAGAAGAAGAAGAATCTCAGGAACCAAGACTCAAAGCTGTCTGTGAAAAGGAACTGGTGACCCTTCCTTTACTGGTGAACGCTGGGAGCCGCAGGGACAGCCCCTTTGTGGTGATGCATTCATACTCTCCACCGGCAGGTTAGGACTTTTCGCTGTGGAAGGCAGTGCAAGGGGAAAGGCTGACTGAGTGTGGCGGTAGTGATATGCTGCTGTTTCTCTATCCGGTTTTTCCATGACTGTTTAGCTTTAGAAATCATATATTGCAGACTGTTATAGATGCATAATTTGAGCTGGAAATGTGTTTTAAAAAAAGGAAGTGTTTTGAACTAGTGGAATTTTATACATATGCTTAGATGTATGTAAATTAAAAGAAACTGTCAAGTCATTTGGACCCATGCATTACCTCTCAGTGTGTTATGAAAGGCAGGCTTTGAAAAGTTTGCATTAGAAGGAAAAATAAAATTGGAACCATATAAACTTTTGCAGTTCTTTAAAAATATATATGTTGGCTGTTTGAGTAATGAAACAAATTACTTTTGCTGGGGAATTTTATAGAAACAAGGGCTCTTTCTCTGTGTTAGCAGTAGCTAGATGTCATTTAAGAAGGAGAGATCTTACAAGACCAGACTTGCAGAAGGGTGCCCTGGAAGGAATTTGAGTATGCCCTCCAACCCTTACTTCTGGAACCTGGTACATCAAGTTTTGATGGTGCTCACCTTGCGAAAGACTGCGTAACATGATACTCAAATGGTTCCTTGAAGAATCATTAGTTTGGAAAAGATTTCAATGGATCGTTTAGGTTTTTCCCCAGGTAGGACTTGTTTTCAAGTCTCCTGAATCCCCCAGAGACCTGACTGGCCGGCTGTAGGTGGCCTGGGGTCTCCTCAGGTTGGCAAGACCCCTGAGGCTGACCTAGCCACGTAGAGCTTGGCCGCCTTTGTCATTCAGGCGTATGGGGAGTCTGATCAGGCCACTGTGCTGTTGGCGTGTCAGTGGGCAGTGATCCAATAGGTCACGTGCAGAATGTTATCTGAGTTGAGAGTCTCATGAGTTTGGCCCTCCTCCATTTCCTAAAATCACACTGAAAGATCTCACCCATCATTTTCTTCTTCCCAAAGCAGAAGACTTGCTGTTCATGCCAGCGAATGGTACACTGTCAACAGTACATTACAGCAACTCAAAATCACTGCATTCTTTCATGGACCAGAAGCCAAAATAAAGTTGTAAAGAAAAGCAAGAAGTCATGAAGACGAGGCTTTGCTGAAAACAACTGCTCTTATTTAACTTTTTAGTCATCCATGCCCGAATCATCTCTTAATCGTATAGTCTTTTGGATTTGAATCTTGAAGATGTCCTTAACCCATTTTTCTTTGTTGACTTCCACATCCATTTGGCCTCTAAATCTACCTACGTCTTGTCCGTTCCACAAATACTTATTCAGCCCTTACAAAGTGCTCAGGATAAAGCAGGGAGCAAATTCCTCTGTCTTTTGGGAGCTCTCATTCTAGTGATCCAGACAGTTTTCTCTTCAGGTTCCTCTCTCTTGGGGCCTTGCCAGCTCATGTCTCCATGTCCACAGCCTTGCAGTTGCCCTTCCTGGCTCAGAGGCTCATCTGCTCTTTGATTTATTCTGCATCACTTTGATTGTATTGCTCATGGCCCATAAACTCTGTGTTTTCTTGTTATCTTGGTATGGAGTAGAACTATCTCTGCCAGATTTATAAGATGCTCCATAATATCGCTCCTTCTAGCTTATAGCCCCTTGATTACTCTCGGCCATGCTTCTGGGCTATACTCTACCTGTCGCACTGTGGTGAATGTTCTTGGGACACGACTTCTTCACTGTTTCTCCTTTTAAACTCTGCTGATTCAAGTACAAGTTCCAAATAGCTTTACATGAATGATCCAGCCATTGTATTTATCTTTCTGTAGGTAGTTAGGTGGACTAATGGTCAGAATCACTGAAAGTATGTAAAAATACCAATTTCAAGGCCTCGTCTCAGAACTACACAATTAGAAATATGAAAGGGGCCCTGGCTGGTGTGGCTCAGTGGATTGAGCGTGGACCTGTGAACCAAAGGGTCGCCAGTTTGATTTCTAGTCGGGGCACATGCCTGGGTTGTGGGCCAGGTCCCCAGTAGGGGGCACTTGAGAGGCAACCACCCATTGATGTTTCTCTCCCTCTCTTTCTCCTTCCCTTCCCCCCTCTTTAAAAATAAATAAATAAAATCTAAAAAAAGGGGGTGGATTGGTCTATACTTTTATGAAGCATGTCGGATGATTCTCATGAATCATTTACCCCTGATTTTACACATTTTACCCCTGATTCCATGCTATTTGGTTTTGTGCCAGGGCCCCCTGTGGTAAGTAGCTCTGTGACCTGGGAAACTAGGGTAAAGTGCACAGGGGTTGCATATGGAAGGTGGACACGTCTGAGTTCAGATGCTGGTACTTTGCCACTTCCTCAGTGTTGCCACTAAACTCTTGAGTCACTTAAAAAAAATCACACATGTGTGCGTATAAATGGGACCTAAGAATGCCTTTATAACCTGGCCGTTGTGAGCGTAAGATGAGGCAGCGTAGGAATGGAGCTTAAGGCAGAGGTAAAAAGTGTTCTTTAAAAAATTTTCTTTAGGCTTTTTTAGCTGAGAAGATATTCTTATGGCCTCTCAGACCTCTGACATTCTAGAGAGGTTGGTGCCACCTGAGTGGAGGGCCCTTGTTTCCACACCTTTGACCCCTGTGGTGAACAGCTGTTGATGCTGCTGCTGAAGTGCGCCTATGGCAGGCTGGTTGGTCCTACAGGAGCTTGCTTCCCTCTGGCTGCTTTGGGCAGTGTGGTCTGGGGTCAGCTCAATCCAGTGTCAGGGGGCAAACCTGGGCTTATTCGACAGTTTTGACTCTGTAGATCTCAGTTTCATCGGCATTGCAGTTTTGGTTTGAGGAATAAACAAAGCATTGACATCTTCCTTCACATCGTCAGTGTACATTTACGGTCCCCCCTGTTTCCTTCAGCTGGACGAGGTTCCAGCAAGTAGGAAGGAGAGAACTGCATGCGCATTGCGTGCTGGAGTGCTGGTGGTCACCTAGAATGAGGCGGCAGGGGTGGTGAGGGAGTGCTGGGAAGCTGGGGACTGGAAAAGGAGTATTTTTTTAAGGGTGGACATGCATGAAATTTCTCCTTTTAGCAAGTCGAGCTTTGGATCTTACTCTTGAAAAATCTTCCTGGGGTTTTGACAAGTCTGTTTCTAGGGCAGCATTAGCTTTAGCAAGAAGGCTAGAGGGGTGACTGCCTGTGAATAGAAAAGAAGACTGTTGAAATAGAATTGTGAATGTCTTTTTCCGAGGGATCTCAAAAAATTGGTAGGACTGGGAGAAAGGGAGAAACCTTGAAGTCTTTGGAGATTTGCCATTTGAATTTCCTATCAGCCGAGTGAGGCCCACTGGTGTGCCACCGGTGATGTAAGAGCCAGTTCATGTGGTCTTGGGCTCCAAGCTGTAAAACAATAATGTCACTAAAGACAAGATATGTGTTCATATTTCTTCCCCCTGCTGTTGAATCTGTCTTGTGAGAAATGTCAGAAAACAGTAATGTCACAAATGCAGGAAATATGTGCTCTAACGTGTTGATGTTTATTTTCTCTTCTTACAGTGAAACAAGTGTATTACATACATACAGTACTAATATTTAAGGAGAATGCGCAGTGCATAGAATCTTGACATGATAAGAATGACACATGAAACAAAATATCCAGTTATTACAAGAAAGTTATTTTTTCAAGTTTTTACCCCCAAATGAGTAAAAGTTAAGTATGTATTTGTGTATGACTTATGACTAGTTAAAGACTAAAAGTAAATATATGATATTTGGGGCAAAAAGTAAGGCTTTGCACACATTGAATGAACTGTCTTAATCCATCTGAGACCTTAGCTTCTCCATCTATAAAATGATGGAATGAACTGGAGGAACCTTCTGTCTTTAATATTTATTTTTTCTGTGTGCTTCAGGGTACGATTAGAGAAATGTTATGATTAACCTAATCAATAAGTAATTATTAAGCTCCTGTCAAATACTTATTATTTTATTATTGAAGCAAGGAATTCACTCACATTACAGAAAAGTTAGGTCATTTCTAATAGCTGATTAATTAGTTATCTTGAATTGAGTACCTGTTGGGTGTTAGGATTATATACATGGCTCTGAATGCTGCTGATCTAGTAGTGTCTTGCATTTCCCAGTGTATTTTCCAACAGAAGCCAGTGTAGCATGAAGACCACCTACTGTGATAGAATTCACTTTCACTGTGGATAGAAGAAGAGAGATTTGTAGTTGGAGGGCTTTTAAAGGCAGAAGTTACGGAGGGCTATCAGGCTTCTCCTTTCGTTTCTGGCCTAGACCTTCATTTCCAGAGTGGAGTCTTTAACGAGGGCCTTCCCGTTGCTTCCTCTGTGGAGCCCAGGAGCCCCGGAGCCCTGGAACCCTGGAGCCCAGTGCAAGTGCAGGGGAGACTGCGAGCAAGATTGGAAGTGAGCGGGAAGCGTGGGAGGTGGTTGAGAGCCTGGGCACTGGCGTGAGGCTTGCCTGGGTTTGAAGCCGCTCGCTTTGTTTGCCTTGAGCAAGTTTCTTAGTCTCTGCTCAGTTTTCTCATCTGTAAAATGGAATATTCTAAAATAGGTTCTTAGGATTATGTGAGATAGGTAGGAGCTTCCAACCCAGTGGCGGGTTCATGCTCCGTGTCACAGGTTTGTTGCTGTTACTCTAATTCCTGGTTCTCTGCTTCCAAAGCGTGGGGGTTTGGCACTCTGACTCGGCTGGTTGATAAGCTCCAGCCGGGAGCGTGGCCCAGGATGTGCACGATTCATCTGCGTTTTCTCACCGGGGCTCCCTTTCCTGACTTGGGGTGGCCTCGCTCTGTGTTGAGATATTGGGGATATTTATGCTGGTACTCAGCTTTTCTCTAAATGTGGGTGACTTGAGAGAATATGCCATTTGTTATTTCTGGCCCATGAAAGGTTCCTTACAGGGACTGGATGAATCTGTGTTAGGATGTGAAAAGGCCATCTTTTCCAGTAATTTTACCTCTGCAAATCTATCCAAAGGAAATAATCATAGCCGGTAAGTGTATTTATTGAAGCTTTACTTAGAATACTTCAGAATGGAAGCAATAATAAAGGAATGGTTAAATAATAAATTATAATTTATACATTAAATATTACACAGCCATTAAAATGTATTTGAAGAATGTTTATAACTTAGAAACCGTTTTCATAGAAAAAAGTTGGATATAAAACTGTATAATAAAACTGGTTATATTAAATAAATTATAGATCATATATATAATATATACTATATATGGGGTAGATATACACACTATATATGTATACATTATTATATATGTGTATACACAGGCCTGCACATGTGATAAAATCGTATAGCAGTAAATACATACACACATACACACCAATGGATATCAGTAAAACTGGGGAACTCTGAATAACATTGGTGAACTGTATCAATGTCAGTATTCTTGTTGTGATATATTTATGATAGTTTTATAACATGTTACCATTGGCAGAAACTGGGTAAAGGGCACAAGAAATCTCTGCATTATTTCTTACAACTTTGTGTGAGCCTACAGTTATCTCAACAAAAATTTCTATAAAAAATGGCACCAGACCCAGATGGTTTTACAAGTAAGTTCTGCTGATCCTTCAGAACAGTAGTAATTGTTGTCCCAGAGCGTAGAGAATACAGAAGGCTATTCTTTTTCATTTTATGAGGCTAACATTGCCGTATGTCAAAGCCAGGCAAGGAGAGCACAAGAAAACAAATCTGCTGGCCAATTTCACTTGTGACCATAGATGCCAACCTTTTGAATAAATGTCATGAAACTGGATACAGCAGCTTATAAAGAGAACAATGATGAGTCCAAGTAGGGTTTTTCCAGGAATGCTTCAACATCAGAAAAGTAATGCAGGCATTAAGTTTAAGGGAGAGGACAATATGATCATCTGAACAGATGCAGAAAAGCATCTGGTAATAAAAGTTCCTGGAGATGTTAACAGGAGGGTCTCTAATTTCTGGTTAACTGAAGGCTTACTATATTAGGGTCTGTACATCTGCGCGGATAGCTCAATTTGCTTGACATGTTTAGGAACCAGAAGGCCACTGTTTACTGAGTTGTTAGGCAACTCTGGTTACATGGGTGACAGGTGTGTCACAGTGCCATAAAGTGTGGGTCATAACATATATAGATTTTAATTCACATGAAGTTGTAGTTCTGGCCTTGCCAGGGTTCGGTTGTATGTTCTGCCAAATTTAGATAAATAGGGGATAATCTTGAAGGTTTGGGAATAAGGAGAATAACTTAAGGGTTCTGTTGCTGGCATTACCCCTTAAAAGCCATGAGACTATGGGGAAGTTTCTTGTAATCTCTGAACTTGTTTTTTCAATGTGAAACTGGGGATAATAATAATTTGATTTTTGGATAATTTGAAGATTAGTCTCAGTAATGATTGAAAACTTCTAACACAAAACCTTACCCACAGTAGGTTTTTTTAAACACATTTTTTCTCTTTCCTTCTAGCTTTAAGTTTAGTAATTCTGGAATATTTTTTTATACATGCATAAATATGTATGCATATATTTCTTGTTTCTCACTTGCATTCTGACCCTTGTCCCTAAAGTACATATGTTTTCACAACTTGATGACCAGTTTATTTTTTTTATCAGGCAAGGTGCAATGCTGAATCATACTTCTTCTTTCCCCATCATCCATATTTCAACATCAGAACAGCAATGCAGTTCTTCAAAGTGTAAGGGGGCTAATCACACTCAGCTAAAGCTCAAAATCTACTTGTATACAAGTTGGAAATTTAGTTAAGCCTTAAAAATATAGTGTAGTACTTGGGATTATAATTGTAAAGTTCTTAAAGAAGGTCAAATTGAAATCTTACTTTGTAAACGCTGACTTATCTGTTAGGTTCACTAATGAGTTATAATCTTAACTTTATGTTTCACTTCTAAACTCATTTAGATAAGAGCGGTATTTTATTTGATAATATTATTTGATTAGATTTTTGTCTTGATTAATTAGTAAATGAAGTTTTATGCTTGCCAAGTCAGTCAGTTAATAGTGAACTCATGTGACTACACACTTACCAAGGGCAAAATTCTTTGCTGATTTGTTAGTTAAAAAGAAATTATGACATGATACCTACCTGCAAGCAACTGTTATCTACCTTTTGGTTATTTAGCCTAACTGAAGGTGGGTTGGGCCCTCAGGTAACGTATGCATTGTACAAAATACTCATCAGTTTGGGGTCGTCCGCGTAGACATGTCCAGCAATGAAAACTGCCAGAGAACTACAGTTGAGAAGGATTAGAACCCCTTGTAGCAGAGAAGCCACTGCTGCCAGAACAACAAAGGCACCTTCCTTGAAGTGGCAAAGTGTGTTGGAGAAAAAAAAAAACAGTTCTATCGATGTCTTGGCAACACTTGATTTTCATTTTTTCTTTTTCTTTACCTGCTGTCGAAAGAAAGGCTTCTGAGTGTCAAGGTCTACAGAAGATACAGTGAGCAAGAGATTTTTTAGAACCTGAATAATCTGTTGATGTTTATATCGGGGGGAAAAAGGAACCTGACATTTCACCAGTCTAATTCCCCACGCTTTAGAAGCTTCAGACTCTTAAAGGTGAGAGCTGGACCTTATCTGTTAAGGTCAAATACTCTTAGCTGCTGAGTGAAAGAGGTATAAAAGTGTTGGGATGATGCTCATTATATTCTTTTGAATTCTGGCTTTTCAACATGTAACAATGGATTACAGAGCTGGAATTGACATTTAAAAGGAGGTGTACCTAGAGAGGTTTAATTGATTTGTCCAAGAGCACATGGTTAGTAAGTGGTAGAGTTTTAAGTTGGGCCAAGGCCATCTGACTTGTTAGTATTTTTTTCTTACCATGTTTTAAGTTTCCCTCTGGGCTCCTTCTTTTCTGTTCCCCACTTTAGTGGTTAGGACCAAATAAATTTATTTTGGGCACATGCTTGATGAGTAAATGAAACACCAAATGAACATACCCTATATGTTATATATACAGTGTGCATCAATATGGTTAATTTGTTTTGTGCAAGATAGAACAACTTAAGGTGATGATTAGATCATGTCTCCATTTCCGGCCAAACTTGGGCTCCAGCTACCCCTTTTGCCCACACACCTTTTGGCTGGCTAGGGAAGGAGAGCTGGCAGCCCTGGGAGCAGGCGACCCTGGGAGGTCAGGGACTGAAGTGAAGTTGATTTGTGAATCTGGATGTAGCGGGGGAAACAGCCGCTGTTGTGGGTTGAGGGAGGGAGAGCGTGCTTTGGAATTGCATACCTCGCATGTGACAGTCCCATCCAGGAAAAGGGAGTCTGAGGCACTAATGGCTCAGATAAAGGCACATTTCCACTCAGTTGTTTTTGTCAGCGTTGGATGCAGGTTCACTTTTTCTCCCAACATTTTTTTTCCTTGAATGCTGCTTTTGTAAATCTTAGAGTAGTAACATAAATATACCTGAGTCATGGTTTATCAGAAAATGAGTGTTGGCAGTGGTATTTTGTAAAAAATGAATTTCTTAGAAGACAATAACATTAGAAATCCCTCCACTGATCCACTTAGACCTATGACAAGGCCTCTCCATTCATTGTCTCTAACTGTCTCACAACTGCTGGGCTGGCCGTACTACTTGACGAGGCTGCATTTCATGTGGCCCAGCAGAAGTTGGATCCTCAGTTTTTCTAGCTTTAAACAGTCCTGACATGGTACTGTCATTTAAATGTACGAGCTCTTTTTAGTGTAGTCCATGGATGCAGCCCCAAGCAGTGCGTGTCAGATCCTGCGTTTGCATTGGTTGGCCTGTATTCTGATTTCTTCACAACATTTAGCACACTATTCTGATGACCCCTCTCCACAAGCTTCTACCTGGTAATGAGAGAACTAAGGGAGTAGAATTAATGGGAATCTCTTTAAATCCCAGCTCTGCCAGTATCCTTATGACTTTGGGCAGGCTACTCAGTCTCTCTATGCCTCAGTTTCCTCATCTGTACACAGGGGCTGAGGCACAGTAGCCACGATTAGAGATGCTGGGAGGGTGAGTGAGTTACTGCTGCATGTCACGCATTTCGAAGAGCGCCTGGTGTTGAGTCAGCACTAGCCTCTATGTTGAGGCTGATTGAAAAAGATGGCTCATTAGATGCCATGATCGAAGAAGAAAGGATCCTCTTTTGCGGCTGTGAACCTGAGGCTGTGAAGAATGATGGTGCCACTGACCAGAGAGGAAAGACAGGAGTGGCAGAATTTTGTCCTCTTTTTCTTTATTTTGTATGTGGCTGTTGTGTTTTGGTGAAATGACGCATTTAAACTTCTCTAGCTCTTAGTTCTCACCCGTATAGTGAAGGGCATATTCTAAGTCAGTGGTCCTCAATCCTCTCTGAACATTAACTTCACCTGGGGAGCTTCCACACCCAGCTGGGGAGCCTCACCCAGCACCAATTAAATCAGAATCTACCGGGGCTGGGCCTCTGCTGTAGGTTTGTAAAAGCTTCCCAGGTGATTCTCACTTCCTGCAGGTTTGAAAACCACTGCTCCAGGTACCTTTTGTGGTTTCTTCCAGCTTAGAGGGAAGTCATGCAGGTAAGATTTTTGTCATCTTAAAGCATGTCCTGTACTGCTTGGAGTGCAGTGGCTTCACAGGGCTGATCTGCTGCTGCCCGTCACCGTCGGTCTTAAACTGGGCAGAATTGGGAAATGCTTGCTCTTCTTCCTTTTTAAAAAAATCCTCACCCAAGATATGTTTATTGATTTTTAGAGAGAGAGGAAGGAAGAGAGAGAGAGAGAGAAACATTGTTTGATTGCTTCTTGTATGTGCTCCAATCGGGAATGGAACCCGCAACCTTGGTATGAGCCTTGACTGGGGATCTAACCCGCAACCTTTTGGTGTGTGGGATGACACTCCAAGCAACTGAGCCACTCAGCCAGGGCTGGCTTCTTCCTCTTCTCTTGTCCTCAACGTCTTTTTCTGCTGGCTCATAGTTTTCTGATAATCATGTTGGTGGACTGTGATACATTTTAGAGCTCTTCAGACAAGAGGTTATACGTATATGTATACGTTAAGTTTATCCAAGGATGTCTTAAAAAATTGGAACATTTTCCTTTCCAGAGGAAAACTTTCCCGAGTGAAACAGAGGATGTTTGCCTTCTTGGCCTCGTTGCAGGAAAGCGTGTTTGGTCAGCTTATTAGATTTGCTCGAGTTCATGCTCTGAGCGGAGATTGTGTGCTTTACCGATTGGAAATGCATGTAGGACTTTTCTGAATTTACTGATCGTGTGTAAGCCCTACACACGCATCTTAACCATGGCCCTCTTATTGTAACTGCACTTCAGCTCCTTGGACCTGGTTCAAGTCGAATTAATTCCATGAACTGTACGGTTTCCGGATGAAGTAGGGAAGAGAAAGTGCTTCAGGCTGTCCGTGAATAAGGCATCGGAGTTGTCTTTAGTTCTTGCTTCAGTGAAAAAAGCAGCAGCCCATTATCTAATCTATTCATAGTTTACTTTGTTCAGATATCTAATTTGGGAGTATGTTTGCCCTCACTCAACTCTGAAACACAATTTTCCATTCCTTGAATAAAAGGGGATATCTTTAATTGACTCAGGGGGAAAAAAAAGCTTCATTTAAGAATTCTAGAGTTCTCAAAGCCTTTAAAAATTGCTCTGCTGGGTAACATTAAAATGCCGACCCTTTAGAAACTTCCATTCAACATATATCTTTCCTACAATGGAGTTGGAAGAAGTATTATTCTTGAGCAAGCTGTTAAAATGAGCCATTTGCAGTGATTCATAGGCTTTTAAATTTAGTAAGTCTCTAATGTCTAGAATATAATTCAACATTACTGTTTATTATTTTGGAGACAGTAGGGTTAAATGTGTCTGTCCCAGAGCATCCACGTACTCCAGTTTGCAGACAGCAGTGTTTGCTCTCGGTGGAGAGAGACATCTATCACTGAGTCATTAAGTAGGTCAGTGGTTCTCAAAGTGTGGACAGGTCAGCATCTGCATCCCCTAGGAATTTGCTAGAAATGCAGATCTGTGGGCTTCCAGACCAACCGAATCAGAAACTCTGGGGTGGGACCCAGCAATTTAAGTTTTAAAAAGCCCTCCATGTGATTCTATTGCATGCTAGAGTTTGAGAACTACTGGGTGGGTCGCATCCCTGACTGCATGAGAGCCCCTGGCTGTGGGAGTCAGGTATCAGTATGATTTTTTTAAGCTGCTTTGGTGACTCCAACGTGTAGCCCTGTGCCCGCAACAGTCCTGTACCAGAGAGGGGAAGGGAGGAGTGTTAACCCCCTGGGCGGAGCAATGCTGGGATCCCCTGGGGTGTGAAGCTATAGTTTCCTGGTGAGGTAAACAGGCTCATGCTCCCCAGTTTATTAAGTTCTAAGTCTAATTCTCTTTGCTCCCCTTCCTTAACAACTAATTAACTACTTACAGTTGCACAGCTAACAAAAATCCCAACTCAGACTGGCAGAAGCAATAAAAAGGAACTTTCGGCTCAGATAATGAAGTCCTGAAGTAGTCTGTCTTCAGGCCTGCTGCATCAAGAGGCTTAAGGAATGTTATCAGGCTTTAGGTTTTATTTATATCTTTCAAAGTAACTTTCCCTTGATAGATTCACTCCTAGGCCTTACCCTAATTGAGGTAACAGCTAACCTGTTGTGAAGAAGAGATCCCCAAATATAGTGGCTCAAAAGAACTAGAAGTCTTATTTCCCTTTGACATAAAAGTCCCAAGACGGGGCTGGTGGGATGGCTCTGCCTTGCTCTCCTGTAGCTCTGACCTGTGGCTCGGCCTTTGCTGTCTCCCAGCAGGAGAAAGAATCAAGGTGAGGACATACTCACTCCTTTTAAGGCCACAGCCTGAAAGTGTACTCATCACTTCTACCTACATCCCAGTCATCAGAACAAAGCCTTATGATCACACAGGGTGCAGTGCACGCTGGGGAATGTAGTCTCAGTGTGGGTGGCCATGTTCCCAGTAAAAGTCTGGGGAGGTTGTATTACTCAAGAAGGGAAGATATTAGGTATTAATGACAACCAGGAGAGACCTCTCGCTGTGTGGCTGCAACTCCAGGTTAACAAGCAGTCTATCTTCCCAGCAGTTGTAATAGAAAGAGTTTCTTTTCCCCAACTATACTAGCAAGATCAGAAAATAGCCTCTTTTTGACTCTGGATTGGCCTGGCCTGGATCACTCGCATCATCCCTGGAACTACAAGTGGTGGAAGCATTACCAGAATCCCATAGACTGAGATAGGAAAGGACTGGTCCCCAAAGAGAAATGGAGGGAGGAGAATGGATGTTGTCTGGAAGGGACACCTTTTCCTCCCTTCATGTGTGCTCTGGTTGTTTGGTGCACTTGTGAAGCCCGATCTTCACCTTACCTGATTTTGCCAGGTAAGATGTGTGGTGCACACCACAGTTCACCCCCGGGCTCACACTCTCGAGGACCCATCTTGGATGGGGGTGGGTTCAGACATCACCCCCTATCCTTGTGAAAACTCCCCTGTACATCTGTTTAGTGACAAAATGAAAGCCTGTGTAGAGTGAGCTTAACCTCACTTTTCCGTTAATTGGCATTTGGACCTAGACAGGAAAGGGGAGAACTTAGGGTGCTAAAGCCAGGAGAGAGGGGGTTTACTGTCAATGTAGTTGGGTATGGAGTATTTGAAGACTATTAGCACATTAGATAAAAGACATTTCAGAACAAATTCATTTGATGAGTTTAGTAAACACAGGAGATGGTAGCAAGGTATCTTTGATGTCTTATTTTAGTGGTTGGTAAATATGAATAAAGGAAAATATGAATTTGTTTACTTGGGGCTGAATGGTAGATGCTTTTTCTAAAATATTCTCAATGAAATGGTGTGCATCTTTAATTGCTGAAGATTGTGTAGAGGTCTTTAGTATATTAATGATGGGTGTTACAAAAAGGATCAGTTGTACTTATATTTACTCTCTCATCCTCAAAGGTTTGTTTCCTCTAATATATATATATATATTTTAGACCTAACTCATTGCATAATGGAACTGAAGTAATTTCTAAGACTGCACATCTTTTCCACAAACTTTAGAAGAAATGATGTGAATGGTTGATTTATATTCCTATGCAACCCAGAGCATTCCAACAGCATACTATGTAATGCTTGAAAAAAAAAGAGTTGTAGTCTTAAATGACAGAAAAGTAATACATACTATTCAGAATGACATGCTATTTCCAAGCCTCTCAACTGAATGCTTATTGTCCTTTTAATAAAAATGTGGATTGAAGGCATGTCTGATATAAATGAATTAAAATTTCATTTGCCCAGAACTTTGTGTATTATGTTAATAAGATTTACCCAAAACACTATTGTTGGTTCAATAAATATTGAGAGAGCATTTGAGTTGCCTCCCAGTGTTCGATGTTTCTTCCCTTGGGCATTAACTACTCTTGTGAGTCTTTTCCAGGCTGCTCTTGGTATTTTGTGCCTTGAGGTGTAAATAGAGACAGAAGACCCAGGAGAGTCAAACAAATTCCATACCATAAACTATTTGCAGATGTGTTTAGTGTTCATTCAGGAGAGCCTCTCCTTTTAGTTTATTTAACATAAAACTTTCTTTTGGTGTTCTACACATACAGCAGGAGAAGTTTTTATTTCATTGGAAATTTAAACAACAATCATACAAACATTTTCTGGGAAAGTTTCATCATCTAACAAGCACCAGGAAGGTTTTATGTAATGACTTGTACCTGATGCTTTGTCTTCCTGGATCTTAACATTCTTTCGGACAATCAGGGATGAAAGGGGTGGAGGCTTCCAAGGAGACAGATTTCATCCGAATAAAAGAAAGATGTTTCTGGAAAGCAGTCAGAGATGGAATAGACGCCTTTTGAAGTAGCGAGTGAGGGCGGAGCCCAGAGGTAAGCACGCCTGTGTTTGGGTGGCCATTTATTTGGGATCTTTAGAGGGGATGCAGAGCATCAGCTGCCTGGGAGAGTAGCTGCCGTTACAGCTTCCTTCTCCCCTTAGATTCTGTCGTTCTTACAGTATTTTGAAATTGAACGCTGAGCAACTTCACATATATTTTCTTTCATGTCTTATTAGCATGGTCTGACTGAGGTTAGATAGCTTTTGTTGCCTTTCATTAAAGGAATAGGGCATTCTAGAATCAACTATCTGTTAAACTGATGGCAAGACCTCCATTTGCCAAATTTGGGGGATAATGTAACTGTTAGAATTTGACACTGTCTCAAACTTCAAGTGACCCTGACAGGTACTTAATCAGGTAGAATGGCCAGCTTGACTGACGTGAGCCATTGGGAGATAGGACAAACTCCAGTCCCAGTGAGACTGGAAGGGGAAGGACTGGCAGAGAAGGAAGGGACTCTCTAGAGGTGGAGAAGCAGAGGGTCTCCAAGCCAGTGTCAAGGCAAAGGTGCCACTGTCCCAACCTGTCAAGGCTTTGCGGGGAGCAATGAATGCTGAGCCACCCAAGCATTCGCTGGAACAGCTGATGGGTGGAAGGACTTCAGGTAAGGAACCATTTTCCTACCGCTTCACTTTTACCAAGGAGCATTCACTTTGTGTTTCCTTCTTTAATCGTGGTGAAGCAAGAGAACGCTGGGCAGGCAGCCAGAAGACCTGGTTCTTACAGCCTGGCTTTCTCTGCCAGTAACCAGCTGTGCCCTCTGGTGAATCGCTCAGCCTCTTTTTCCTCAGTGTGTATCTTTGTAAGACCTGTTGATCCCTGCAGCCAATAGTATTTTAATGGCTGTGCTCCTTTTTTTTCTTTTTAAGGAAATCATTTTTTGTCTCTTCTCTCTACCAACTTCCTTGGAATAAAGTTTTTAAAATTCCAGTCCACATTTTAACACTGTGCTCTGTTCTCCTCTCTTCAGCCCAGTAAATTGGTTATACTTGTCATTTAGGATGCAGTCATCTTTCATGATGAACCATTTCCTCTCAGAGGTGCCGCCCCATCCAGCTGCGGTAGCTTATGTGTCTTCCTCTCAGACAGGAGAATGGAGGTCGATTTTGAGGATGGGGAATAGGAGTTGGAGTAGGAGGTGAAGTTCTCGAAGTGGAGGAAGATGTTGTCTACCCATTAGAGACTGGAAATAATGGTGTGAAGGCCAGCTGCCCTCGTTCTGTGGATGACGACTCCCAGCAGAATTTGCTCTCCTGCATTTTAGGCTCTGCGCATTGCACTCTGGGTACATGTGTTTGTTGTCCTGGAATCGAACAGTTCTGTGAAGAACTGGGAAGTGAATTCACTCTGAAAAGATCAGCAGGCTGTGGGTAGCTCAAGTATTCGGGGGGTGCCGAGTTGCTGATGAACCTCCTCTTTCAAAGGCTAACCTTTCAGTCTGTGTGATCTATCCACATATTTTCAAATTTGAAAATCTCCCAAATGCCTGTGAATTTAATGGCAAGAATTATTATGAGGGAGGTGAAAAATACTGCCCAACTGTGATCATGCCACACTCACCAATTTACAGCTCATCAGCCCCGGCGACTGCCCAGTGGAGCCTTTCCAGGATGCTGCATCTCCTGCCCAAATCCTTTCCTCACCCTGCCTGCACTGGAACCATCTTGGGTGTGTTTTGTTAAAGACACACATTCTTGGTTCCCACCTTTTTTTATGTCTAAACGTACTGACGTTACATAATAACTGCTGTAGGCTGAGAGGCTGCAAAACTCAGAACGGCTTTCAGGGGGTCCCCCATCCTGACGCTAACCTTCCTGGTATTTTTAGTTCTAGGTCTAAGGTCCTCTACAAAATGCAAAACTTGACACTCAACTCAGGATGGAAACATATCTGGAAATGACTTATTCATTAAAAATTAGTTTATTTGGCCATTCAGTGGGGTAACTGTCAAACAATATTATTTATTTTATGCTACTTGCAGTTGATGTACATATTATATGAACATAACATTTAACAGCTTTGTTAAGATGTAGCTCACATACCACAAAAAGCTGTTCCTTAAAGGTGTATGGGTTAGTGGTTTCTAGTATTTTCACATCTGTGCGCCTTCTTTTAGAACCTTATCGTCATTCCCAAAAGAAGCCCTGTGCCCATTAGCAGTTGCTTCTCACTTCATCCCCCACCGAGTGCTCATGGTCACTAATCTACCTTGTATCATTATAAATTGTGTCTGCAGATTTGCCTATTCTGGAAATTTCATGTAAGTGGAATCATAGAATATATTTTGAGACTGTTTCTTTCACTTAGCATAATTTTTTCAAGATTCCTCTGTGTTGGTACATATTATCAGTATCGCATTTCTTTTTTTTTGCTAATATTTCATTGTGTGGATATGGCAGACTTTTTTTTACCCATTTACCAGCTGATGGACATTTGGTTTATTTCAAATTTTTGACTGTTATAAATAATCCTACTTTAAACATTCCTGCACAAAGTCTTGTGGGGACATGTGTTTTTATTTCTCCTGACTATGTACCTAGGAGTGGAATTGCTGGTCATATGGTAACTCTGTGTTTACCATTTTGAGAAAGTGCTAGACGATTTCCAAAGTGGCTATAATATTTTGCATTCCCACCAGCAGTGCACAAGGTGCAAATTCCTCCACCTTCTTGCTGATACTTGTTATTGTCTGTCCATCCTCTGGACTTCACATTCTCGTCAGTGAGAAATAGCATCTCACTGTGGCTTTACGTTTACTTCATGCCTGGTGATGTGGAGCGTCTTTTGTGTTCCCGTCAGCCATTTGTCGTTGCTTTTGGAGAACTGCCTATTTAAATCCTTTCCCTATTTTAAACTTTGGTTTTTTGACTTCTTATTGAGATTGAGAGAGTTTTTTTAAAAATATATTCTTGATACAAGTCCCTTATTAGATAGACAGTATGCAAATATTTTTTTCCCATTCTGTGGGTTATTTTTCAGTCTCATAATAGTGTCCTTTGAAGCACAAACACTTTTCATTTTTATGAACACTCGTTTATTTTTGTAGTTGCTTTTTGGTGTCATCTGTAAGGAACAATTTTCTCACTGAAGGTTAAAAAGTTTTATTTCTCTGTGTTCTAAGAGTTTTTAGCTATTACATTTAGGTTTATGATCCATTTTGAATTATAAATTTTTACATATGCTGTGGATACAGCTTTTCTTTAATGCACTATCTTGTTGACCCAACACATTTTGTTAAGAAGACTATTGTTTTTTTTCTCCATTGAATTGTCTTGGTACCCTGTTAAAAAGCAATTGAAGATAAGTGTAAGGATTTATTTCTGGACTCTCAATGTTGTTGCATTTATCTTTATAATCTGTATGCAGTACTATATGTACATAATTATGTCCATCTATATATATATGTGTGTGTGTGCACATACACACAGAAGGAGGGATCTTGAAGCAAACTCTGGTGTGATCAGTGAATTCCTTTGTCTTAAATTTAGGTGGTTAGGAAATGGGGAAAATTAAAAGGTAGGAATTTAAGGCATTCACCACATCAGGACACCTGACCACGAGGTCCCTTGAGCCTCAGGTGAGCCCTCTTACCAGAAATCCAAAGAGTAGGTAGCGAGTGGCTGGTGCTGTTAGCTTCTGTTCTTTTTCTTCTCTTCCTCCTGAAGTGGAATGCATGACTGAATGTTTGGGAGTGGAGCGCATTTCAGTTCTTCCTGGGTTTGGCTTAGTCCTGCTGGTAAGGCATGTTTAAGTGACCTTAAGCTCTGAATGCCCTCCACCCTGTAAACTGGTTCTGGGGCCTGAGTGTCCTCAGCTGTGAAATGAAGCAGGAAGCAGCTTGACTATGGTGCTTCTCCTGAGTCAACGGAAACTCTGTGATTTGTGTGCCACCCTTAAAAATGGTATGTTTTATTGTTGTCATCTGTACACATAACTGAAGGAATAAAGGCGTATCCTAACAATTCTCTCATTTTACTGCTGATTTTGGTGCAACTTGGAAGCAGATACATTTTTTAAAAAGACTATTTTAAAAAATTAAAAAATAATTCTCATTGAGGACATGTTCATTGATTTTCAGAGAGAGGGGAAGGGAGGGAGGGAGGGTAGAGAGACATACAGACATCAATGTATGAGAAACATAGATCGGTTGCTTCCCCTACATGCCCCAAACTGGGGATCAAACCTGCAACCTAGATTTGTGCCCTAACTGGGAGTCGAACCTGCAACCTTTATGTGCGTGGGATGGCTCTCCAACTAACTGAGCCACAACAGCCAGGGTGACCAGTTCTCATAAGTTATTTATTTTAACGGTATGAAAACCTACTCATCTGCTCTTTGTAATGTTTCTTGGGGATTTTAATTTCAGTGATGGAATGCATGCCATAGAAAAAGGAAACAAGATTTTTGACGCGACACTGTGTGCTTCTGCCTTATGGATGTAGTTAGGGGGGTTTTCTTACCTTGAGAGCAGTTAACTATAGATAAAGAGCTAAAAATTCTTTCAGAATGTCTTAATTTTATTCTTGGGTTTGTGGGAATTTACAAATATAGTCTTTTAATTGTTCGCAGCTGGCGCATGAATATAGTGGTAATAATAATTAGGAATAATATGCTTCACCTCTTAAGCTGTTCATTTTAATCCACTAAATTTTTTTGATCTGAAATCTGGCAAAGTCATGAAGTGGAACATTTGGAGGCAGTCCCTCTTAGTTTTCAGCTGGGAAGTGTGCGAGTCTGCCTTATCTTGCTCATTTCTTACACAGGTTTTGATCGCTTGATTTTAACATCTTCTGCTTAAAAGCCCACACTTAATATCCACGCAGACTTCCTCACAACAAAGCGCTTGAGCACAAGCAGCAAGCACCAAACGCCTGGACCCAGTGCGTGTATGGTACTGAGCCCCAGACGTGGCTCTCCGCTGTGGGACCAGACCTGATGGAGACCGGAGCCCTGCTAGGAGGGAGGGCTTGCTTGAAGGCTCTTGTGAATGGAGGCTGGCTCCAAGTATGGCACTCAGTACTTTCTGGGATAAACAAAAACTCTTCCAGTTCCCAGGATAGTACACTTGAAAATCATACAGCTGACTACGTGTTGTTATCTCCGCTCTCCCCCCTCGCCTTGTTCTTTGCAAAGTCCTCGAATGCTAAAGTATTATGACTATTTATTGATGGAGTTTATTTCCCAGGGTTTCTTAATGCTCAACCATAGAGAAATTTTTCCAAGTGTTTTAAAATGATAAGTATTTATTAAGGAACAAGTATAAAAAGTAGAATGTGTATTCTTGAAGAATGGTTTGGTTGGAAGTTGTGTTCTGGGAAACTTTAAAACAACAACAAAATGGGTGTCTTATGAGAACATGTAATTATATCAAATTATGAAAATAATACCTCTTTTACCGTGGATAATTTGGGGAGGAAAATATCCTAAATTTATATCTCCTATGTGATGTAAATTTAAGTTTTTTTAGTATGTTTTTTTCATTTTTTTTTAGAACTAGTATTCTAACATTAATTATATGAAGAAATAGATAGCTTCTCATATTTTATCCTAGTCTTTAATTCGGCTGAGTTAATAAATAGTTGTTAAATAGTAAACAGTTGTTGGAAGTAAGTGATTCTCATAAAACATCTTCACTTTTCTCACAGGACTTCCTGGAACAGATGACTTTTGCCAGGTATAGTTGATATAAGAATCCTGACAAGAAAACTTTTGTACAGACAGGGTTTTTGTTTTTTTGTGTTTTTAAGTACACAATGAAAAAGGCTCTCTTGAATCTACAAACAGAACCCATTTTAGAAAGTGAAGCTGTTAGTCCCATTATGTTCCCAGGAAAACAAGGTGGAATTGTTTTCACTTCAGAGGACCATGGAACCGAAGGAGGAAGGTTGTGACTTCAGGGAAACACTAGATCAAAATAGAAATGAATGTGAGATCCATAAATTTAACAATTTCCAAGTGGGCCATTTTTACTGCTGTACTCACTTTTGCTTCTCATGAAACAGCCGTTTGTCGAAGGGAACAGAGGAGCAGTGATGCTTTCCTCAATGAGCAGTCCTACGGCTCTGCCCCTCAGAGGGCCTCTTTTCCCATCTCAAGCTGTTTATATGTGATCAGCATGTGGACACTGTGCATGCTTATGTTTTAAGTATTTTCTCTTAGAGAGCCATCTTGAAGAAGCAGAGCAGAAAAATCCATTGGCATTTTGAGAGTTGAATCTACAGAAGATGTTGTTTGCAATGTGCTGAAAACATACGGTCCAAACAGACGGAATAGGCCTGGTGCCAGACAGTTTCACTGGGAGAGAGAGGAGGTCTGAAGCCGTCCTTGTAGGATTATCTCCAACTGAGCAGCTGCTGTCTGAGTCTGATTATGCACATCCTGCTTGGGAGACCTGCAGTAACCCTTGGGCCCGTGGGGAACTTCAGGGCTGTCTTTTAAACAAAAGCCTCTCGCTCTGGACACCCAAGGGCAGAAGTCCAAACAATATGGAGGTTAAAAAAAGGTGGAGCTTTTGACAATTGGATTTGAGAGAACAATCTAGGAAGGAAACTGATTCCTGAGGTTGGGAACTGCACGTGCTTTTTAAGACCCTTTAATGTCTTAAAACGATGAGGAAGCAGGGCTGGGAGAAGTGACGTGACTTTCCCGAAGACACCCAGTCAGAATTGACAGGTCTGGTTCCCAGGTTAGAGCTATTTTATATGGCACCCTATTCGTGATGACATGATTCTCACATCAATATAAATAGTACGTTGTGTGTTTTGGAAAATTGAGCTGAAAGAGAATAAACTTTGAAAGGCATCATTTTGGAATTGTGTGCTAACCACCTATCATATACTGTCCAGTCACACTGAGATTTTTCTTTAAAGCAGTAGTGTTTTATCAGGGTGTAAATCTTAGTAACTGACCACTAACTAGATTATTCCAGTAAATTCTATGTATAATTCTTAAAGGCAGAACAGGCATATTGGAGAGGTGATGGGAGGGAAAAGTTGAGTCTGAGAAGACTGCTCTGAAAACTAGGAAGGATGTTTGCTTAACGGCCTCTTTTGTTCAGCTCTGGTTGTGTCTGGAGCAGGGCTGCAGCCTCTGAGGATTTATGGCCTCCAGTATGCAGGAGGTAGGTGGGCTCACATGATCTGTGTTGAAGACCATGTGTGCGGTCTTTGAGCTTAAGGCTGTCCAGGTTACAAAAGGCTTTGTCAGAGAAGACGGCCATCTAGAGTTCTTTGGGAGTAACATGTAAAACCTCTGTGCTGGGAACTGGTAGTGTTTCATGCTTTATGGTTGTAGCAACAGCCCTAGCTTTTTCCCTTTTAAAGATTGGGAAGCTGATGTCTTGTAGGAAAGAATTCATGAAATCCAAGGATGTCTCTGGAATGTGGATATCTTCTCTCCTTGCCTAACTAAAGGATCGAGCTGTTGGAGTTTTGTTGGGTATAATGGAACTATTTACTTAACATTGTTGACCTCAAGGATTTTGACTAAGAGAAAAATCAGGATGGTCTCATTCACTGAAATTCCGAGTGGATGTGGAATCTGTTTTTATCCTTTTTCATAGTGGGATTTTTCATTGCTTTATTCATTTGTAAAGGTTATGCTGGGTGTGAACTGAGTATCCTTTTCTGTGTCCCACTGTCCTTTCTGCAAAACTTAAAAAGCCAATGCTACATTTAGGATACTCTGCTCAGATGCAGTGGGATGGTTTTCTTTGCATTTATTTTCTAAGACTTGGGGACTGAAAATAGATAAGGGGAGGTCTGGAGCATATTGTAGGATAAGACGATTTTTCAAATAGGCAAATGTGAGAGTGTTTTAGAGCTATGCCGTGGGAAATGTCTTTCATTTAGTGGCCTAATTAGGCCATGTCTGTGTCTGTTTATTGATTGATGAGCTTTTGAAGTACCTGTTGCCTGAAAGTGAATTTGTCTAGTGGTTATCTGATTCCACACCCCCACTGGCCAGAGAAAAGCTAGGCAGAAGGGAATGCTATATATTATTTTTGTCCTTCACCAAAGATACAGTTTTGGGTACTTTGGAAATAAAAGGTCTCAAATGGTTATTAATACTTTCCTCATTTGCTTCCTTTCATTGATAGTGGCCATTGACTCCCTTGAGAAACCCTCTCTGAATGCTGTTATATCAAAGGAGGCCACTGAAGTGATTTTCTTGGTAGGCGATTGTTCTATTTTGCATGATACATTATAAACCTTTTTGGAGAACTGTCTAGACTACTAAGGTAGGAGATATAGCTCAAGGATCTGTGATATGTATTTGAAATAGTTTTCCTAAGCTATCTAATTGGATGTTTAGAGAGTTCCAGGATGTATAGTGTAGGATAAAGCCTGCATATGCTACATTCGGTTGTCATCACCACCAGAAGTTAGTTTCCTCAGGTGGTGGCTTTCTGTAGGAAGGGGATATATATATGTCTATTTCTGGATTAGTTTTTTACATAACTGAAGTGTATTTCCCACCTGCTGCTTTTTTGCCTGCGGTTGGAATTATTCCTTTTCTCTGCTTGTCACTTGGCATTTACATGGAAATGTGTCCTGCCTTTCACAGCCACAAGATTCTGTGTGATTCTTCAGGACAAATTTCTCCAAGCAGTTCATTCAGTTGCTCCATAGTAAATGGCTCACACTACAGTGAGGAACTTCTGAATTTGAAATCTCTTTTAAAACTATTTTTTTCCCTTCAAAAAATGTATACAATGAATTTCTGAGCAGCTGAAATCCCATAGTGCATTGTCATTCTCTGTAATGAGAATGCATTCTTCTCTTTTTAGAAGATTTGATGGTGTTTTGCTGCTTAAACTAGACCACGCTAACATGAACTTTAGGTTTTTGAAGTGTAGACATAGTTCAGGAATAATAACGGGAGATCCTTTAGATTTCCTTGAAGAAGATAGATGACTGTGTGGTGAATATACATGAATATCACATGTCTGAAAATGTTACTTAATAATTTTGGCTGTGAGTTAAGCTTCCCCTTGGTGGATTGGGTCTCTTCCAAAAGTAACACTTGGAGTCCCAGGTGCTATTGCAGAGGTGCCTTTCATTCTTGGCATTCTGGGGAGATTTCCATCTGTGAGCCAGATAAAAGTATGTGGAAAGGTGATTAGTGTAATTGGCCCACTATTATAATTATTCAGTAGGAGGTGACTGTGGGACTGCTATTGTAGCCCAAAATGCCTGGTAGGAAAGGGAGGAGAGTCATTGAAAACAGCAGCAACATTATAAAGTGTTGGTTTAAACGTGCCTTTAATAACACACCGCAATGGCACTTTAAGAAGGATGGAGGAATTCTTAACTATTTGGGACAAGAATCCACACACATATACACACACACACAAAGAGGAGGGCTTTTTTCAAGGATAATTGTAGAGAATTCTGCTAATGATTTCTGTTCCCTTAAACTAGTATACGGGGTAACAGGATTTAGTGGGTGTAAACGCGCTCATAGTGTTCTTAAATGGAAGATGGACCCTCTGAAGTTGTTGCGACAGACACTCAGGGTGGCCCTCATGGTGGTGGTGTTTTAGCTTCCTTCAGAAAAGAAGCCAGGTCTGGGGTCATGTTGTAAAGTGAAGACTTCGGGTTTTTTTCACATCAAAGGGCAGGGAATGTCTTACAGACAGTGAGCTAAGAAGTAGGCAGCAGGCATTCCAGTCCTTGCATTGGGAAACTATGTGTGGAATGCCACAGTTCATGGACCAGGGACCTCCAAGTGAATCCAGGTGCCTACCCACTGCTGTTTTCCTAGAGACAAATGACTGTAGGCAGAAACTGCAGACAGATGAACCAAAAATAAAATTGATGGCTTTATTGGACATTCTTTTCATGAAATTTAACTTTCTAATGTGCACATACATCACTCTGGGGATGTCATTATAAATGGCTGACCTTTTGTTGGGGGAGCTGCTGCTGGCTGGCTGTGCAGCCCCACTCAGCTCCCTTTGATTCCAGCCCACATCTGTTCAGCATGTGATCAATTTTTTTCTCTCTGAAGTACACTGACAACTGCCTAAGAAGATTTAATGAAAACCAGTCAGAACTAATTTCAGTTAGATATTCCAGCTCTTCTGGTTTCAGATGTAGAAGTTACAGCTTCCTAAAAGTCACTGTTGAGGGCAGCATCAGGAAGTGTCCCTGGGCAGGGAACTGGGTTTCTTTGTCTTCCTCCCTGCACTGTGCCCCAGGTTAATGATTGCAGGGTGGCTGGGAATAATGAACCAGCGCTGCAAAGCTTGTTTTCAGCCAGCTCGAGTAATGCTGAAAAATTGTTCTTTCACCTCTTCATCCTTTCCCATAGAAGTCAGAACACTGCTGTGGTTATACCTACTAAATGCTGCAGACTTCATTGGGCCGTTTAATGGGACTTAATGTAGTGTCATTTGTGCACTTCAGTGAGTGGTTCTTATTTTCGTGTGGTTTACTGTGCAATCTTGAAAAGATGTGAGGTTTGAGGAGTTTCCAATGATCTCTGTTTTTTATGGAGCCAGGATTTGAGTGAGAATGTTTCCAGTGGAAGTAGAATCCTTTCATGGAGTTGCAAGAAAAGCATTTCTGGGGACCCATGCATGGGAGGATGAGCTTTAATGGTGAGATTTATTGGGGTTGAAATAAATGGCTGTGCCCAGGTTCCGAATGTCTCATGTCCTTTCATTTCACTGTGGAAAAAGTGCAACCTTGTCTGTATCAGTCCCAGAACAAAGGCCAGTGTCCAAAAATTCTGTGCCATCAGTTTAGTCCATGTCTGTCCCCATCCAGCTAGCATCGGCTGTTCCCGGCCTATGCTCTGGTTGGTGCTGCGTTGCTGTACCCAGCCTTGTGCTTGCAGCCTGGGCCCCAGGCAACTGCTAGACTGGCGTGGCTGTTACAGAAAGAGAATGTGGGAGCACAAGGTGAGCATGTGTTAGCAAGAGAGAGCTTTGTTAAAAGGTTGCATTATATTACCTTGGGCTTGAGAAGGACCAGGCACCTTTTCAAAATAACAAATTAATTTCCCAGTCCTTCGTGAGTTTGTATCGGGTCCTTCCCCTAACCAATCCATTTCCTAGATCTTCTGGGGTTCTCTGCCCCTTATCGAGTCCGATCCTTTTCGCTAGTTCTGCCCCTTGTGGTCTCCATCTTGGTTCCTACTGTGCATGCCTTATCAAAGAATCACCTTCCCCTCTGCCATCTTGGCTTCTACTGGGCATGCGCCCAGCAGAGGAATTTTTCTTGTTGTTTTCATTTCTCCCCCAGTATGACGGAAATGATCCCCCCTCCCCCCACTCCCCGTTTCAGAAATTAGGTCTCGAGGATGGAGAATGCAGAGGTCCCTTAAGTAGTCTGTGAATGCTGAAACTTCCTAGTGAAGCAAGTTTATTGTCTGATTCAGCTCCTTAGTAGATTAGGCTTCTTAATGTCTTATCACCTTTCCTCCCTTCCTTTATTAATATTTAGCAACCTACACTAATATATTTCCCCCCTTGAAGAACCTTAGGCCTTAAAATCTTACAAGGGTAAATGCATGAAGTTCTCATCTTCTGTAGCTTTTTATTGCTGTCTAGGGGTGTAGTCCTGCCTATCCCCAGGCTCAGAGATTCTTGCTATTTGCCAAAGGAAGAAAGAAGCAAAGGGAATGGGGGGCTTCACAGGAGGGAGGGGGATTATTGTAAAGTCCCATCAGTCTGTTGTTTTCCTTGGGAGATAGCCCAGGTGATGTCTAGAGGGCGATAATGTTGAGCAAGCTGTCATCCTTGTTGTATTCTAGAGCTGACAAATTTGACAAGAAGGTTAAAAAGGCATGGTCCAAAATCAGGGGAATTATAACAGCTAAAGGTCTGATGAGAGGTCAGAACAAGGCGATAGAGGGAGGGACCAACTTTACAGAGTCCTAGATTAGATTGGAGGAGTGGCTTCCCCAGAGGAAGGTGTATCACATCTGCTGATGCCCTTTTGTTTACCAGACTTAAATCAGAATAGGCTAAGGGGAATATCTTAAGATTTTCTTCACTGAAGCATGTTTTTTCTGTCTGAACCACTTGGGCAGAAAAGGGAAAGCAGTTTTAAGCTAAGCCAATAAACTGCTCTATACCTCACAACTCAACCATCCAGTCTTAACAACAAGTCAGTCCACTGAAACCATTGAGTCTCATTTCAGGTGGCTGTGATACACATGGGCTTCTAAAGTGAAGCCTATACTGTGTAAACAAGCAATCAGGTAAATAAGGTCATAGGTATAAACCTTATGAAAACAGCAGGAAAAAACCCACAAAGGTTAATGAACACAGTAAGTCATAAACCAGTTTCTGAGTCTGTTAGACTGTCAGTTGAGAAGCATTTTAGATATAAGGTTTTTGCGGGAATGAAAGCAAGCAGTGACAATCTGATAGATTTTTCCGTGTTTGCAGTTTGAACATCTCTGGTGATGTCATCATGTCCTCAAGGAAATTCTGTATGGTGTACACAGCCTTAGGGAAAAAGTTTTAGTTCTCAGTAATTCCTAGTCAAAAGATGAGAGGAAAATGAAACATTAGTTTGGAGGGTTGAAGGAAACTAGAAGAATTCTGTTACTAGTTCAGTTTTTGGTGAAAAACAAAACTTGAGGACAGTTAACCGACTAGAGTCTAGTATCCGTAATTGGGCATTAAAAGTCCCATTTAAACACAATTTCTCTCCCTGAATTCACCCTCATTTTTATTAAAGAGGCTGTATTGAGTCCAATCTTAATTTGACCTGATTATTTGCATAAACACAATAAGAATAGCAATTGATCATATAGGTTCTTTTAAATCTGCTTTGCTGGAATTTCATAAGCAATCTTCAGATTGAGATTTAATCAGCCTCAGGGCAAAAAAATAATCGCCAATCCACCCAGTTACCATAAGGCTTTGCCTGCAATACCTGTAGGTTTGGTAAATTCTTCAAGTTCTTGAGGTCCTCAAGAAAGCAGGATTGTTTTCCTTTGTTCCTTAACCTGGAAAAAACTGCCATGACCACATAACTAAGCAAGGTTCTAGGCTATTTCTTCAATTGCCTTTTATCAGCTTTGAAAGTCGATCTTAATTCCATAAGGTTTTCTGGTGACATCCAGAGTCCAGGCATGTTTCTCGTAGCTATGACATTTCAGTCAAAGTGTTGGTTAATAGAACCACAATTGGAAACTGGTTTTATGTCTTCTGTTATAAAGAGAACAAATTCTTACCGCATTCATGGAAACAAACACATTGACATGACTTAAGAATTGCCAAGCTCTGGCTAGTATGTCTTAGTTGTTTGGAGTGTTGTCCCACACCCAGAAGGTTGCAGGTTTGATCTCTGGTCCATGTGTGTACATGAGGCAACCGATCAATGTTTCTCTCTCACATTGATGTATCTCCCTGTCCCTTCCTCACTCTCTAAAAGAGAGCAATGAAAAAAATTTCCTCCGGTGAGAATAAACAAACAAGCAAAAAAAGAATTGCCAGATGCTGGAGGGATCAGGTAGGTAGAAAAATATAAAGCAAAAGGAAAATTGTTGTCCTTTTAATAGAGTGAAAAGGATCAAACTCCAATTCAGTATTAGACTGCTAAAAAGTACGTGATTCGCATTTTTAGATTGGCAAACATGTTTCGTAACTTCTAAAAACATAGGCTCCTTTATTGGCAAACACACTTGCATTTTTTAAGAGACATACTTTCATGAAACAGGTATTACAAAGCAAAACTCACTGATCTAGAAAGGAACAGCTGAAATAAGTTAAACTGATTTGCTCAGATGGCTAAGGTTTCCCCTTTGATAATATTTAGCTTTTCAGAAATTTGCATTTTAAAAGATGGCCCAGACAAGTGTTCTTGGAGACCAGGTATTTGCATTTCAAAGGTACAGACTTTGGTTTAATAAAGCTAATTATCTATCTATAAACCTTTTCCTTGAAAGACTGGGGTTACATTTCTGCCAGTCATCGGGTACGCACCCTAAAAGGGCTCTCTTTAGGCACTGTGGATGGAAGTGGTATTGCCTATAGTCCTTGGGGAGAGAAAACTTTCTTCTATGGAAAAGAGGAAGAAATTGGGTAGCTGAGGGAGCCGTGAGCATCTTCAGTGGCCCCTAGCCTCACATCACACAACCAAAACCAGGGATGGTGTGTGACCCCGTATTTGCTGGCCATTGGCATCCCAAGGCTAGTTCCTGCCCATGCCAGCTGTTGCATCTGTTCCGTGGCTATGCTTTGCCTCTCCCCTAATGAGGGTGGAGATCCTCCTGAAGAAGATGGCAATATAGTATGTCCACTTGTAGAGCCTTACCAGCATCTACAGTGGTGATCAGGCACTGCTTAGCTGGGTTTACTTAACTCCACATGCATGATTTTGATGGCCTCTGACCACTAGTTTTACCAGAGGTCCTCACCCTTGTGTCTGTCTGTACGAAGGGTGCCTAGTACCTTCACTACCTCGGGTGGAAAATCTTGTCCTAGAACTCTGGCCTTTAGTAGTTGGGCTCGTAATCTGTTTCATAGCCTTTCATGTATCCAGCAGCCCCAGCCCTTCATGATGCCTAGTAATGTTAGGGAAGCCTCCTCTAAGAGGGAAGGGAGTATCCCTGTGAAGCCATCCTGAGAATTAGGTGAGAGATAGCACCTCTGACCTTGGGGGCAAATGTTATCGGCCTTCTGTTGCAAAATCATAAATTGCTGGAACCCCTGGGTATGAGAGGGCACAAAAATTGTGGGAGAGATGAACAAACATTTAGCCAATGTCAAGATTAGTTTACTCTTGTGGATGTTCTTTTAAAATCACCATGTCCCAATTAGTTTAATATAAACCTTTCCATTTCTGTGAGTACTTGCATCTGAGGCTTTTACTTACTCTCTGCCTGTAGGAGTATTCATGAGGACTAGGGTGTGAGAGTGTTCAGCCTTGGAGGCAGACTTTCCATGTTTACTGCACAGCAAGGGGCACTCGGTCACCCTGGGGTGCAGAAAAACATCTGCATTTGCAGCAGGAGGTGGGAACACAGCAGTGGGCTGGGAGCCCCAGGTGGGAGCTCTGGCTGCAGTGGTGCCTTCCAGGAGGGCTGCACCCCAGCACTTGCAGCTGCTGGAGGGGAAGCGGCAGCTGGGCATGCTCCAAGCATACGTGAGCATCATGCGTCTGCATCCCCTGACGTCCATCTGCCAGTCTCCCCACCAGGACCGACAGTGCTGGTCTGGTCCTGTAGCTCTGAGGGGAGGGAAGTACCCAGTACCACGGAGTCTGAGTCTTGGGCGGTGTGCCTACTGCACTGAGAACGAAGGAACCCCAGGGCAGGCAGATGGAAAGTGGGCGCTACGCTCATGGGAGCGCAGTGTTCTGAGGCGGCTGAGGGGAGCACGAGGCAGTGGGAGGAGGTGCAGTGGGAGGAGGTCCCTCTGCCCACACCCACGAGGATGGAACCAAGGGGAATTCCGGATCCGGAGGTGAAATGGCAGTGAGGGGGATGAGAGAAGAGGAACTGAAAACACACACACAGGGAGCAGCAGAGACACGGTGAAGAAAAGACAGCTAAGCCTCCCACTTCCCAGCATAGTGGAAGAAAGGTCCCACTTCTTACCACAAACCACGCCTCCCCCCATCCCTTCATGGTTGCTAGATGTTGCTGGTGGGAATGAAGTCCTTTCACAGAGTCCCAAGAAAAGTATTTCTGGGGACCCACGCATGGGAGGATGAGGTTTAGTGGTGAGATTTATTGGGGTTGAAATAAATGTCTGTGCCCAGGTTCCCAGTGTCTCATATCTGACCGTTCCATTGTGGAAAAAGTCCAACCATGTCTTCATCAGGCCCAGAATAAAGGCCAGTGTCCAAAAATCCTGTGCCATCAAGTTTAGTCCATGCCTGTCCCCATCCAGCTAGCATCATCTGTTCCTACCTGTGCTCAAGTTGGTACTGCATTGCTGTATCCCAAGGGCTCCAGGCACCTGCTAGGTCCACAGAGCTGTTATGGAGAGAGAAGACAGGGGCTCACCAGTAAGCACATGTTAGAGAGGGAGGGCTTTGATAAGCTTGGATTGTATCATTGTGGGATTGAGAAGGACCAAGTGCCCTTTCAAAATAACACATCAGTTTCCCAATGCTTTGTGGGTTTGTGTTGAGTCCCTCCCTAACCAATTCATTTCCTAGATCTTCTGGGGTTCTGTGTCACTTCTCCAATCCGGTCTTTTTCCCAGGCTAGGTTTTGCCTCTTATGGTCTCCATCTTGGCTCCTACTGCACATGCCTTATCATAGAAGCACCTTCCCTTGCGACATCTCTGCTTCCAGGCATGCGCCCAGCAGAGGAATTTCTCCTGCTGTGTTCATTCCTCCCCCAGGCATGACCAGTAAGGACCCTTCAACCCTGCCTCAGGGGTTAGGCCTCCAGGGTGGAAGATGCAGAGGTCCCCTGGGGAGTCTGTGAATGCTGAAACTTCCTGATGAAGCAAGCTTATTGTCCAATTCAGTTCCCTAGTAGATTAGGCTTCTTAATGTCTGATTACCTTTTCTCCCTTCCTTTGTTAATATATAGCTACCTATGCTAACAAGAAGTCTTTGGCCCTTATTTAACAGGTCACTGTAATTTCCATACGAGCTCTGGGGATACTGGAGGAATTAAGTCACAATAATATAAAATTGTGTTCTTTACTTCAGCTCATTCCCAAGAAATGCTTGGAGGCCCTGATCTATCTCTCTCCTTTCTTCATGCAAACCCCAGTCACAACTTCAACCTCTACCCACAGGGCTCCTGGTCAGTGTGTGATGTCGCTTAGTGCAGGAGATGGCACCGTCTTGGTCATCCTGGAGAAGCTTCTGGCCCTTATGGGGAAAGCTACCCTACTCCGTGTTGCTGCAGCCTCCTTTCCACTCCTCCAAGCCGTCCTCCCGCCTGTGTTTGGTTATACTGGAAGGCCTCAAGTCCTGTAGGCTGAACTGGTCTGCTTAGGTTACTGGACAAGTTCCTTGTCACAACCCCTTTCCCTTTAGGGTGCAGCTTGCCCCAGTCCCACCCTTCCCAGCATTGGTGACTTCCCCAATCTTAAGCTGTTAGGGGGCAGGAAGATTCTTGCCCTGGGAGCTAGAAGTCTGGCTCAGTTTAGGAAGCTCTCTGGGAACCAAAGTTTCTCTCCAGACAGGTTCCTTGAACCCAGACAGATAAGAGAACTGGTGCTTGGGAAGGTTAGAGGACTTGTCTAAGACCACACCTGACTGGCAAACTGGATCTGTAAGTCTGTAATGATTTCTGAAGACCCTCCCTTGATTTGCTGGACTTCTCGCTTCTGGAAAAAACACTACTTGGGCCTCAGTTTCTCCATATGTAAAATCATAATAAAACCACTGACGCATATAACTGAGGGGACATCAGAAGATGGTCAGAGTGCCTCCAGAGGAATGGGTCTAGGACACGTGCATAGCTCTTTATAATTTACAGAGCACTTTCTACACATGATCAGGTGTGGTCCTTCCAGTAGTCAAGTGAGGTGGGCAACACTGACCTTGTTTCTCAGATGAGGGAAGCAGGTCCCAGAGAGGGTGACAGCAAGGCTTGTCAAGACTGAGCATTTGGCCTGAAGTTTGTTAAGCCTCAGGTGATAGAGACGTGGCTTTGGGATGAGACTACCAGGCGGTGGTAGGCATGTTCTCCCTTGTAACCATTTCCCAATGTTTGGTCCTGTCGGCCTCCCCGGAGTGGCTTTGTGCCTGTTTGTGTCATGCGTCTGAGGAGGTTAGAATTCAGTGAATAGGTACTGCGGTTCTGGATCTAAACACAGGAATCTTTAAAGGGAATATAAACTTCAAATTTTATAGAAAAATAAGTATCAAAAAGTCATCTTACATAGGCAAAAAAAAAATCACAAGTTTGCATGCTTGATATAAAGCTGCTCTCCCTGAAGCAGTTTCTAAAACCACCTCATTATCATTTAACAATGTCTGTTTCTTGTTATGCAGCATATGACCAATAAATGGCAGGACTAAATATTTTACAGTTGCAGGAATTTCTTCCCTCCCTTCCTTGAAGTTTAAAAAGGTAGAGCAGATGCCTCTAGTCTATTTTCAATGCAATGAGAATGAGAGAAAGTTCTTTCCAGTTTCAGGGATACCAAAGGTTGGTCTCCTGCTAACAGTACATAGATTGTACCAAGGGCTGTGGACAATGACCTCCCTCCACCTTTTTTTTTTTAGAATTTTTAAGGGCCTTTGTAAATTCTTGGGATATATCACAAAGTTGAAAGGTCAAGCCAGGAACCAAAACTGGGTTCTGTATTGACACCTCCCTCCACTACCCCCTGCATGAGCCCCTGGTTTCATTGTCCCTGTTGATTGACCTATAAAATGGACAGTGCTCACTTTATGACTGCCTGGTACCTGGAGGAAGGCTGGAAATGTGCTCACACGGCCAGCCCCTGGATCTGCAGCGGGGAGCAGGGGGCCTGGCCACTGGCCTGGAGGGGAGAGGCAGGTATCTTCCCAAAAGGTGGTGGCTCCACGCTGCAGTCTTTTTCTGATACTTGGCTCCGCTTTTGGATGCCAGAGCCATATTTATTCTCCATGTCTCCTGCTGATTTTTGACCCTGACCCATCCAGGCTTTCTTTCAGCAGCTAGCACGGTGCATGGCCCATTGTAGGTACTCAGTAAATACAGGTTGAGGAAATGTAACCCTCAGCAGGGAGAGGGAAGGTGTGCCTACTGATGTGTAGGGAGAGAGACCTGGCTTGGGGACAGGTTCCGGAGCTTCATTATTTCTGGCTCTGGACTGTTTGAATGCATCCTTTGTAGCAATAGAGGCCATACTGCATTATAAATGCCACTGGAATCATTCTTTGTTTTCCAGCACCATTGTCCTTGTCGCTGCTTGTCTAGAATAGATACTACAAGAAACTCCTAACTGTTCTTGCTGATACTGTTGGGTGCTTTAACACTAATCTAGCCATCCACAGTCACAGTTATCTTTATCCTTCTAAATCAGAAATCTGGTCATGGCACCCTCCTACTTAAATGCCCTGCATTGGCCCCCTATTTCCTGCAGTACAGCCCTTACTCCCTGCACCAGATCACAGAGGGTCCTGTGTGTCCCTACTGTGTCAAATCCCAGGGACTCCGTGTACAGCTAGCTGTGCAGGCCTTTCAAGTGGGGGCTCTAATCTACCAAGTGGAGTTAGATTTGTTGGGCTCTAAATCCCCCTGGTTTGAGTTGGGTCTCCAAATAAGCTGGGAATCAATATATTTGGGACTCAGCAATAGGATACATTAAAAAAGGGTACTGAATGTTTGGAACAGGAATGTAATAATTCATGTTTAATACCTGGAGAAAACTGAGATATTAAGGGATCTTTACATATAATCTCCAAAAATGAATTTAATAAAAGATGTTTTTCAATTGATTGTGTAGTTTATTTGAAAGGATATACAGGGGGGAGCAAAAGTAGGTTTATAGTTGTATGTAAAATTACACAATGATTAATAATAATATAAGAATAAACTCTGTTTCACATACCCATTACCATAAGCCTACATTTGCCCCGCCCTTTATATGCGAGTATATAGATACACACACATGCTTACACGTATATACAGTTGACCCCTGGACAATATGGGTTTGAACTATGCAGGTTCATTTACACGTGGACTTTTTTCAATAAGTATACAGTTGACCCTCCATATCTCTGGGTTTTGCATCCACAGATTCAACCTACTATGGATAGGAAACAGTATTTTCCATTTGAGGATGGGAATCCCTGGAAGGCCAACTCTATGCCCTGTTCTTTGTCATTTTATGTAAGGGACCTCAGCATCCGTGGATTTTGGTATCTGCAGGGGTCCTGGAACCAGTCCCCCGTGGATACTCAGGGATGACTGCAAGTTGTTTTCGGGAAGTCAAAGTTACATACGGATTTTTGACTGTGTGGGTGTTGGCACCCCTAACCCCCTGCATTGTCCAAGAGTCAACATACATATGGGTATTACATCTTTTATAGTTTGGGAAAGGAATGAAGCAGAGATTTGTACTATTGGAGATTAAAGCATACAGTTACGATAATAAAAAGAATGATATGGGTGTAAAATATACAAATAATCTAACAAAATAGTATGCCTCAAAAAATTTCAACAAATATATGTATTTAACAAATATATATTTAACAAATATATGTATTTAACAAATATATATATTTAACAAATATATATTTAACAAATAATTTCAATAAATATATATAACAATTATATAACAAGTCATTGTGAGTAGGTACATATTACCTGGCAAAGGAGGTTGTGAAATTAGATACTTAAAAAAATATTTATGTAGCTCCTTGCCTCAGGTTATACACCAAAATATCGTCCGTGTAGATTGCCATTTCATTCATATATATATATAATCCTAAAGTAAAAATAATTTAGAGGATATTTGATCTTTGAAAGAGGATATCTTTTTTAAGCCTGAAAGCAAGAAACTTATCAGTGATTGCTCAACTTGAGTACATAAAATTATTCCTTTTACTGAATTACAAATGACTAATAATGATCTCTAAGATCAAAAAACACACATCAAAACACATATTCATTCTCCTACCATCATATTAGGAAAGATTTAGAACGTGCAGATACTCAGTGCTCATAAGGATCTGCTTAGATACCCCTTCTAGAAAGAAATGTAATTTTAAAAAAATTTAAATAAAATACTTAAAAATATTTTGGATTTTATATGTACTGGGGAAGTTACTACTCAAAAATAGTGTAAATTATTTAAAAATGAAAATAATCTCTAATTTAATTTTGTAAGCTTGGTTTTAATCTTAGTTTTTTTTTTTTTAAATAACCTTTTGGCCCTTGGTTTGTCCAAAGAGTGATATCTATAATTTACTATTATTAGTCATATACTTCTCCATGTAAAATATGGCAAAGAGATAACCCATTAGGAAAAACATATCTGATAAAGGGGTTGTGATCCTTAATGTCCTAGAAGACCATAGTGAGACATCCTATATAAAAGACAAGTCATGTTAGACTAGTTTCTGAAATGCCCAAATTATTATTTACTGTGTAACATTGAACATGCCACTTTACCTGTTTGGGTCTTAGTGCCCTCCTCTGTAAAACGAGAGTTAGGTTAGATCACAGTTTACCCACTGGGATGCCCTTACACAGCTGTGCCAAGATTCTGATGCCCCCTGGCCCTCGGGGCAGCTGGGCAGAGCCCGGGGTGGAGGCCACTTCCCCTGCAGCCAAGACCTGCCATTTGTTCCTGGCAGTGCGCTGTGACAGTACTACCAACAGTCATACCTAATGCATGAAACCTGTATGCAGTGAGTTGTTTTGTGGAAAAGGAGATGATTTCAAAAATCATAATGAACCACTCATCCTTCCCACTCAATATTCAGTAGCCATGTTAAAAAGTCAAAGGGAGAAAATACATCACACTGTTACCAGTAATTATCTCTTGGTGGTGGGCTTGTGGGTGATTTCTATTTTCTTATTTATAAAATTCTGTATCTTCAAATGAACTGTGTTAAGCATGGGTTAAATTTAAATTAAGATTAGTTATTAAAAACAAATCCTTACTCGTAGCCATCCTTGTACTACAAGACTCCATGGGTACAGGTGGCTGCTGTACTGTCAGTGTTAAAGACTGCCACAAAAATAAAATCACCCAGCCCGGCCTGGTCCTCACTGGGTAAATCTCCTCGGTCATTTCACCCCAGGGTTTCTTGCCCAGTGCTTATTTTTCAGGTCTGGTTTAAAGTGTGAGAACTAACTTTTGAGCTTGTTTTAGGGTCAGTTAGAAGTCTTCTCCTTTACTTAGGGTAGCTTATCCCTTTTTCCTCATATTCCCCCCAAAATTCTTTCTTCACTCTTTCTTCCCTTCTCTATAATCATTGGAATGACTGAATAATTCTTTTTGTTTGTGTTCTCGATCCCCGGGGTGTATACAGTTGGATGTATGTCCCTTGTGCCCTCTTTGCTAAGCGATGGAGACTCTGTTTTTAACTCGTTCCATCTAGTTCCTTAGTCATTACCGTTTTCCCTCTGCCAGCTCCCTCCTGCTTATTTACGTCTTTCTGGTAATTGATTGCCCAGAACTTTCCACCCTATTAGGTTAAACCAGATTTGGGGTGGGAGTATGGAAGTGTGGGCTTTTTTTTCCTGCCCTTTTTTTGGTTTTGCTTTTCTTTGCAGATAAAAATACTGTACATATTAAAGGTATTTAAACCGTGTTTTCTCTGGCCTCTTAAACAGATACTTTGCATTGAGTCCAAATATTTTAATTATCTGAAAAGTATGGTTGTTTTGTCTAAATGATGGAGGTGGTGTGGTAGGCACATGGGGAATGAGTAGAAGTGCCTGTGTAAATCTTTAGCAAAATTTTGGAATAATTAATAGCAAGGCTACCATGGCATATTGTAATTACACATAAAAGTTAGAATATACTGGCCCTGGCTGGTGTGGCTCAGTGGATTGAGTGCCGGCCTGCAAAGCAAAGGGTTGCTGGTTTGATTCCCAGTTAGGGCACAAGCCTGGGTTGTGGGCCAGATTTCTAGTAGAGGGTGCGTGAGAGGCAACCACACTTTGATATTTCTATCCCTCTCTGTCTGCCTTCCTCTCTGTCTAAAAATAAATAAAATTTTAAAAAGTTAGAATATAGTATAATGTTTGTATTAAAACTGTGGTAATATTGATTATTTTCTTTTATATAACACTTTAGTATCTTATAGTGTGCCTTAACTTTCTGAGCATGGATAATAAACTAAGATATTAAGTAACAGAAATTTCCAATTAGGAGAATACTAGTAAACAACATTGTAATTATATACTTAATTTTTACAGTAATATTGATTTCTTACAATGATACCATTGCAGTTCGAGTCATAATTATACAGCACCATGCTCTGCATTGCAGACGATAGAATCTGCCTTGTAGTCTGCCAGAATGTCAGGGCTGATATGGACCTTGAGGTCATCTGACTCAAGGTTTCCCAGCCTTTGTCACATCCTGACACACATTGAAAGGTTTGCACTTCTCACTACCAGGAAACTATAGGTTGCTTTTGGCTGGAGGGGGTAGATAGAGACCTCCAGTTGCCCTGAGGGCGGAGGGGTATCAGAACTTCTCACAGCTGCACCAGGGTGTCCCAGTCAGAAAACTGAGATCTAATCCAACCCTCCTATTTCACATCTGAGACACATTTGTGTGTACCATTGAGACCCAGACAGGTGAGAGAGCTCTTCAAAGTCACACAAAGAGCGTGATGCTACGGTAGATAGAATTTGAGCTGGAATTTCAGACACTGGAGTCTCACGTGACTTGTCTTTCACAGGGAATGCCTCATCGTGATCTTTTTAAGGACATTAAGGACCACGAAAACCTTTTACAGGGCATGTTTTCTCAAAAGGTCTATCTCTTTGCCATATTTTTTATGGAAAAGTGTATGATTAAGAGTAGTAAATTATAGATACATTTCTTTGGGATAGCCCAAAGAGTAAAAGGCTCTTTAAAAAATTAAGGTTATGAAACTAAAAATAGTCCAGTACATGTAAAAACAACCAAACCAGTTTAAAATATTTTATATATACAAATTAGGAAGATACTCAATGTACAAAACCTTTAAGCTTAGGTATTACCTTGCTTTTAAAATTCAAGATATAAAACATGAGAAAGGAGATTGAAATTTTAAATACCATACTGAGTCAACACCACCTTCATTCTTATTTACCAGCTGTCTACTAAAAGCCCCTCAAGAATACTAGGAAACTGTGGTTATCTGGCATAGTTTTTTTTTCAATTTATTCATTTTTAGAGAGAGGGGAAGGGAGGGAGAAGAGTGGAAGAGTAACATCGATGTGCAAAACATACATCCATCTTTTGCCTCTTGCACCCAGGCATGCGCCCTGACTAGGAATTGAACCAGTGACCTTTCAGTTTGCAGGCCAGCACTCAATCCACTGACCTACACCAGCCAGGGCTGACACAGTTTTATGATTCAGTTGTAGTAACCTCTAAGTTCTCCCTCAGCCCCCATGATATGATTCACTGATTCTGGTGTCATTATGGCTTGGGTCAGCCTTAGAAATATTCACGTGCATGTCAGCTAAAATGCCTGCTGGAACATGGTGACTCACCTTTAGTTCCTTGACTGAACTACAAACTCTACATGCCAATTATGGACAATTTATAGTGTGCTAGGATTGTGACAGATTGAGTTGTTTCACAATTACCTCGAGATGTATAGTTCTAGCAACACCAACAGCTCTGTGACCTTGAAGTTCCTTAATCTCTCTCTTTGCCTCCATTCCCTCATCTCTACAGTGGGGGATAGCAGTACCTGCCTGCTAGGCTTGTTGCATGGATTAATTAAAGTAATAAATGCAAAGTCTTAAGAATAACATCTGGCACAAATAAACCCACAATAGATGTTAGCTATTACTATCATTTGCCACCATAGGTTGTCATTGAAGAGGGGCCAGTAGGGGCCCTCAAGTATAGCCGAGAGCTATCTACTTTCCCAATCTCAGACTTACATCTTTTATAAAAACAGTAGTCCCCTAATTGAGTTCTGGGGGCATCAGGGAGTACAATGATTGACAAATGACCCCAAGTCTCTGCCTCTTGAGGACACTTTTGTTGGCTTTCTTCTTTGGGGAAAATAAAAAGAAAGCCTACCTCTTGGGACATGTGTAAAATATTTTTTCTCCCATAGTTAACATTAACTTCTGGTTATTCCTTTGCAGGAGAGCTGTAGAATAAAGGGGAAAAAAGATCCCAGCTTTTCGCTTCCCTAAGAATGCCCCTCACAGACACCAAGATAGCATGGTGCTTTTTCAGCCCTGTGCTCCCCCAAGGAGTATGAGGAAAAGTTCCAGAGCTTTTAATTCAGACAAGCTGGCTTTGGCTTCTAGCCCACACTTACGACTAAGTACATCCTGGCGAGATGTCTGACATGACATGGAGGGTGCTTTAGTTATTTTATAATGATAGAAAGGTTGACTAGTTGACTAGCTTGGACTGGCTACAGGAGATTCTGGTAAAAATTCATCACTGAGGGACCTAAGGTCAGATACACTTTTCCAACAATGCACAGACAGATTTCCAGTACACAGACCGACAGCAGACTCTGTAAACCTCACAGAGGGAGAGCACACGGGAGTCACGGGAGAGCCTTTACCTTTTGTCATAGCATGCAACCACCTCCTACTGGTGTCGTAAGCCATCGTAAGCCATCAGGGATGTGATGTCAGAGACCAGTGAGGTGCCTGGAATATAGACTGTTCACCATCACTGTGCCCTCTGTTTCCTGAGTCCATCATTGCTGAAGGAGTTTTTTAAGTGCATCTTTGGGCAGTCTTGTGTGGTGGTCCATGGAGGCTGTTTCATGCCAGTGGCTTTTTGAGGGTGACTTTTGATGAGTAGCTCTGAGTCTCGTTGTCCTCTGCCCTTCTCCCCTACAAACTTCTCAGCATCATTCTAAGTTATTGAAGCTCCTTCAGTTTTCTCACCCATCACAGTCTGTAGCCTCACTGTGTTCCTTGTCATCACTGATAGATTAGTGCCCTCTCCCCGTAGGGTTGCCAGGTGACATACAGGATGCCCATTTAAAATGCAGTTTGAGATAAACACTGTTTTTTGTAGCATAAGTATGTCCCATGCACTATTTGGGACAAACTTATACAGGTGACCCTTGAACGGTGCTGGGATCAAGGGAGCTGACCTGCCTTCCCCGCATCCCCCCAAAAAGTCTGCATATAACTTTTGACTCCCCCAAACCTTAACTAAAACCCAAGAGTTGACCAGAAGCCTTACCCATGGCATACACAGTCGATTGACACGTATTTTGTATATTATATGTATGAAACACTGTATTCTTAAAGTAAGCTAGAGGAAAGAAAATGCTATTAAAATCGTAAGGAAGAGAAAATCCATTTTCAGCATTTATTGAAAAAGAAGTCCATGTATAAGTGGACCTGTGCAGTTCAAACCTGTGATGTTCAAGGGTCCACTGGGTTAAAAAGTATTCATTATTTGAAGTTCAAATTTAACTGAGCACCCCTTATCTTTATATCTGGCAACCCTGTGACTCTTACAAGGTTACAACATTTACCTCCACAGCAGGATATCCTGGCCTTAGGAAAGCTGAGGGGAGTAAGAGAGGCTTCCCAGGTACTTCTGAGTCCGTTCTGACTACCTTAAAAAGAAAAGGCCTGCAGGTTGGAAGGAGAGTCTGACAGTTGTGAGGTCAGGGCCTGAGGCACCGATCTCTTTGCTTTGGGAGGTCGACACAGTGTAAAAAGACAGCCATTCATTCACCAAGGAAGTGTACACTAGGCAGTTTTATGAAACATAGAAATGGCTTTCTCATGCGGCTCAAACACATGATGTTGAAAGAGAAAATGCAAATAGGAATGGTGTGTGTTTGTCAACCAAGGACATTTCTGGAAATGTCCACAGGAAGTACCAAGGTAATCAGATAATATGGACTTGCCCCTCCAAGAATTTAATTTATGGGTGAGAAATTTGAAAATAGAATGGCTTATCCCAGCATCTGTTTTTCTTCCTTTTGTTTCTTCTCTTATCCCCCTCCTGAGAGGCAGAGCAGGTCTACTGTGGCTACAGACAGGGATACCCAAGTGAGGGTGCGCGTGGCCTGGGAGCTCCGGAGTAGAGGTTGCTGCTGTGGCTCGTGCTGTTCCTTGAGTGCCTGCGGGATGTGGGTCATCACTGTATTTAATGGGTGCCTTGTGTGTGCCTGCTGGGGCTTTAGGTGCTGGCGACACAGCCTCAAGTGACACAGGCACCACCCCAGCCTGCTGGAGCTTGTGCTGTATCCTGTGGGTTGTTTGAGAAATAGGAAGATGTGCCCGATGGGGACGGAAGCCCGGCCTCCAGCCTCTTACGCAGGACTGACTCCCGTGTGCTCTCCCTCTGTGAGGTTTACAGAGTCTGCTCTTGGCCAGCGTACCGGAAATCTGACTGTGCCTTGTTGGAAAAGTTGATCTGACCGTAGGTCCCTCACTGATGAGTTTTGACCAGAATCTTCTGTGGCCAGGCCAAGCTGACAGTGGCAGGCTTTAACAAAACAGCTAGTCAACTAGTCAATCTTTCTATTGTTGTAAAATAACGAAGGCACCCTCCATGTCACGTCAGACAGAATATACCTCCTAATATTGGGGCACTATCAGTACCTTGGCGGGGGGACACTGTGATGAAAAATGGTAACTTGATAAATTGCCATGACATTTTGATAAATTTTAAGGGCTAAAACAATGTACTGTGACAGTGAGCTTTTTCCTCATTATCAGAAAAATGTGTAAATGGTACAGAGTAAGAGAAGGCTAGTGGCTCTGGCAGTTGTGTGTGTATTTTTTTAACATATTAGAAAAATAAGCCTTATTTTAAGCTCCTTGAAATTTGAACTCTTTACTATATTCTAGAAGCTTCTTGAGCTGGTTGAGATCCCCATCCTGAAGTTACAGGACCTCATAGTGCCCAAGTGTCTCAGAGCTGTCACAAAGTCCTCAGAAAATTCTGAAAACAGTTTATTTAATGAATGAGTATGTGGTAGAGTACGCTTTAGGGCTGGTGGGGTTCTCTGTTGGGGAAAATTGCAAGTCAGTCAGGAATGAGGTGTTGTCATGTCAAAAGATTGCCGTAGAACACAGAAATCCAGGGCTTTAGGCGTTCAGGGAAGTTAAAAGAAATTAGTAAATTTTCTTCTGGAAGATTTTTGCTTTGAGATATTCTGATTATGTTGTATTGGCTTCAAATGCTATTTTAATGAGCTCAAGTTTTTGCAGTGGAACTATAACTACAGCCATGAATTTTATGGATAACTTAGGAAAGGAAAAAAGATTATTTTCCCATCGCTTAAGGGCTAACACACTTAAAAATATCTGTAAGCTTTGTCTTTAAAATCTTTTTATTCACAAGTGACTCCTGATGTTGGGCCTAATTGGTTCCTGAACATTTAATCTTGAAGCATGGCTATAACACCAACTCATATTTCCTGTGGGCTATGTTAAATGTAAAGCTAACATTATTATATATTGGGCTTGCATTCCTGGAAGTCAGCTTTGTAATATTAAAAATAACATAGTAGATATAAAAATACATCAAAAATACAAATGCATTTTTTAAACAAATATTTATTAAATATTTCAAACCAAAGATACTAAACACAGTAATAAAGTTTTGCTGTAAGTGTTGCTTTTGGGGAATTTTTTTCTGCCTAAGCTGAATTGACTAAAGCTTGTCAGAGTCCAATGTTAAGTCTTCATAAAGCAACTATGGGTATCTTTTTGAGATTTATTTATTTTTAGAGAGAGGGGAAGAAAGGGAGAAAGATAGGGAGAGAAACATGGATATGAGAGAGCAACATCGATCATCTCTTGGATGCCTTGTGACTGGGACTGAACCCACAACCCAGGCCTGTGCCCTGGCCTGACTGGGAATCGAACTGGCAACCTTTCGCTTTGCAGGACGATGCCCAACCAACTGAGACATACAGGTCAAGGCCAAGTATAGGTATTTTTATTCCATTGCTTCCAGGACCTTTAAATTGTGTTATATAATAGGGTTGTCTGCCTCAAATTCTGTTGTGTGTGAAAAGTACAGAAATGCCACTAAGTTTCTTAATTGCTAAAAGTTGAAGAAGGGGCAGTTGCCATGGCCACTCATGCTCAGATATTTCAGAAGGATCTTCTTAGCTGAACTGCGAATGAGATATTAAGAATTCGATCAAGCCTTCACACTGTGTAGAGCAATTGCTGAAGAAATGCATTTGCCCTGCGCACAGTTAGAACAGACGGCCAGCTGGGTCTGCACCGTCCCCAGCTGGGTTTGTGCCATCCCCAGCTGAGTCAGCCTTGCCAGTCCGCTGACCATGGCATTGACTTTGTGCATCTGGGTGCCATCGGTTGGGTTATCCCTGTGAGATGAGAGGCTGTTGCAAGTTGAGTTGTCTTTGGGGTTTGAAGCCCAAACAGCATTAGGATGTTCTTCTTTAATCTGTATGTGTTTGTGCCTCAAGAAAATAAGCAAAATAGAAGTTTTGGATAAAAGGCCAAATTTAGGCTGTAATCATTTTCTGGCTTTCCTTTTAAATAAAGGGACAAAGCAGGGCCTGGCTTTATCTCATAATAGCAGCACTGACCATAGAATTTTCTGTGTCTGTGCCTACATGAGCCATCAGAGTTCCTACAGTGACATTAAAGGAAGATCCTTTATCTCCCATGTTTTCAAAGATGAAACACATCTAAGTGAAAGAGATGATATGAAAGTATTTTCTTCAAACACTTTTGGGTACTTACTTTTTCTTTGACTAGATTTTGTGCTTTGCAGGGTTACATACCTGATAAAGTATTTAAGTATTTGTGTATTCATGATATGTCGACTCTCACTTTCTGGTTGAATTTGTATTTTTTTTTTAATTACTGAGGTATGTTAAGAAGGAAAAAGAAACAGCAATCTTGCATTATTGCTCATAGTCCAGTAAACATCAATCGCTAAATCAATGTATATTAAGTATAGTAGATATTTGTGTAGCACTGCACCATAGGGACCAAAGGAAATGTGAAGAGTGATTCCCGATCCTTTTTAAGTTTCCCGGTCCAATTTTCTGACCACTTATTAGTGACTAAAACCAATATGACCTGAGTTTAATTAGGCTCTCATGGCAATGTTTTCTACTCTACTCACACTTTTTCATTCATGTGGTTTTCTTGGCTTAGTTACCATTTCTGGCATTCTTAGCTTGGTGGGTCACTCCTCCACCCAGGTTTTCCAGTTTTCTAAGGTGTCATATCTGGATTAAGGTATAATTTAACCCTTTCCTACCCTCAGGACACCATGTAGTAGAAATGAACTGAAGCAGCTCTGACCCACTTAAATTGGTTGGAAACTGCGGCCGTATTGACAGGAAGGTTTGACAGAAGAAATGCCTTTAAAACAAGTCATTATATTTAGCTTTATCTAGATGATTAGATCAAGCCACTAAGAAGTTCCAAGGAGTAGGAAAGATAGTGTAGTGTTCATTATGAAAATCACTTGTGATTATGCGTTTTGGTCATCTATTCAGAATCTCAAGGTGGAGGGAGGAAGGACAGGGCAAGTCGCTGCAGGTACAGTGGCAGTGCCTTGAAGACTGTAAGAACCTACACAGTAGCTCTCATTGGGGCCCTGCAGTGCTCATCTGCCCATCTTGGGAGGTCACCCTTGTGGAGACAGAGGCCCCTCCCCCAGTGCTTCTTTTTTTAAACTTCTGTGGTTTATGAAAGTCAGGATTTGAAAGTATTTAACAATGTTTATTCATTCTGTAGTGGGTGAAGAGGTTCTCCTCTTGGCCTTCATGAAAATGAGTTTTAGCTGTGCACTGCAATGGAAGTGTTAAAATATCAGCTGATAAAAGCAAGAAGGTTTACCAGGAAAATCTCAGTTCACACAGACCAAGTGAGCTATTGAGTCATGCCTTATCCTTGAGTGGTAGGAAATAGAAGAGCCTCAGGAAAGCATTTTTTCACCGGATTTATATTTATTTAAATTGCCAGTTCATTCATATTTTTGTAAGAAATTTTAAATATTATAGTCCAAGAAAGAGATTTGACATTCTCTCAAATTTGCAAAGACTGGGTTCTCATTCCCGAGGAATAGCTACTGCATTGATTCAAAAGGTATATAATTTGGAAGAACAATTAAGTAATAGGTACATGGGATGGAATATTACTAAGCCTCAGAAAGGAAGGAAATTCTGACATGTTACAACAGGGCTGAACCTTGAGGACATTAAGTGGAATAAGCCAGCCTCAAAAAGACCAGGTACGTACGATTCTGCTTATATGAGGTACCCAGAGGAATCAGTTCGGAGACAGAAAGTGAAAGGGTGGTTCCAGAGCCTGGAGGAAGTGGGATAAGTGGATACGAATTTTCAGTTTTACAAGATGATAAGAGTTCTGGAGACTGATGGTGAAGATGGTTATGTTGCCGGTGACACTGAGCTCTTCCACAATATCACAAGGAAAGCATTCCAAGGACCCACACATGGGAGACGGTGGTGTGACAAGATGGCCTGTTCAGGTGGAAATCTGCCCCTGGGTTTCCCATGTCCCATCTCCCTCCATCCAGCTGTGGAAAAAGTCTGCCTGTGTCTTCAGCAAGGCCAAAACAAACTTTAAGGCCCAGAGTTTCTGCTTCATGTTAAACCTTAGTCCTTCTGGAGTCCCACAGTCTGCCGTGGACACTGGTAGCTGATAGTCCCACAGGGTTGCATGCTCCTGGGCAAGAGAGAAAGTGTGAATGAACGGGGCAAATGTGCAGGCAAGAGAGAACACACAAACAAGAGGGGTGAGTGTGGGTCAGAGAGAGTGGGGGTGGGGGGAGATTCTTTGTTCCCCTGGGATTATATTGGTTTGCATTTGGGATGAACTAGGTAAAAGAATTAATCAACTTCCCAAGCTTTTGCAGGCTTTGGCTGTGTCCACACCTTCTAGTCAGACTGACAGGCCTCTTTCATCAAGTACCTCCCCTTGCCTCACCCAACAATTCTGTACTGGAGTGGGGACGGGAGTGTTAATCCCCTGGGGTGAGAAGCTGTAGCTCCCTGGTGCAGCAAACGGTCTCATGCATCCACTTCATGGCGCTCAATGTCTAATTTCCTTTGCTCCTTTTTCTTATTAATAATTGTTAACTACCTGCGGTAACAGATAGAGAACAGTGAATTTCAACCTTTGTCATATCATGGCACACATGAACCAATTACTAAAATTCATCAGCACACCAAAATACATGTTATACTTTTTGCCCATCTGACCAAAAAAAAGGTATAATTTTGACTCATTCGCACTGGACTATTTATTGTGTTGGCTGTTGTCATTTTTTTATTTGACAGTCTAAGGGAAAAGAGGTCAGTGCTCCTGACTAGACAGTCAGGTATTGCATGTTTTAAAAAAGTGTGGTGGAATACCAGTTAAAAATCACTCGTGTAGAGCCTTGTGAATGTACTTAATAATACTGAGCTGTACACCTACAAATGGTAGGTGTTAAGATGGTAGGTTTTATATTATTTTAATAGTTATAAAAGGTATTTATTGTTCACCTGTTTGGGGGGTGCCAATTACAGTCCAGTGACCAGCACAAAAGCCCCAGGTTGAAGGGAGCTCACAGGCCAATGAGAGTTCAGGGTGTGATGCTGCTGGGATGGGGAACCCAAGGTTAAGGTCATGGTTAAGAATGCCTTGGTTCTAAACTCACATAAACCGGAATGGACCATGAAAAGGGACCTGAAATGGTTCTCTTTGTAATTCCCACCTGTGCCTTCTCCCCCCAGGTGAAGCGCTGCCTCCCTGCTGCACCCCAAGCAGGTGCCTCAGGCTCGCTTTACCCAGCTTCTCCTTTCACCAGTTTGCTGTATACTCTGTTCCCAAATCCAGCTCTGCTGTTCTGTCTTGGCCTGTACTTTTAAACCCCCTATTTGATGTGTGAGTTTCTCCCATTTGGGGCCCATGCCTTGTCATTTTTCTTCTTGGGCTACAGATTCATAGAGGACGTGAGCTACACACCGTGACCTTTGCAGCACCCAGCACAGTAAACCATATTTAATGAATGTTTTGGATGAGGATGAAGTCGAAGCTGACATTGCTAATGCCTACTTAATTGAAGGTTCTTAGGGCCTCTTTAGCAGTGAAGGATGGTCTTCAGTTTACAGCAGAGAACAAACAAGCCCTTAAGCTTTCCCCAGTGGCCCCGAGGAGTTCAGGCATTACCCCAGTGCGTACTGACCTGGACTTCTCCAGAGAGGAGGAGAGAAACAGTCAGGGCAGTGGGGCAGCTTCCCTTCCTGGTGCACAGTTCAGAGATGGGAGTTCAGTGCTGGGGATGGTCCGAATGTGTACTTACTAGTTCAACTTACTGAAGATGCAATTTCCCTCCTCTTTCTCAGCAAATAGATTTTTCTTTTTACCCAGAATACTTGTAAGTAGGGTTACATATGTCCTAGTTTTTGTTTGTTTTTTTTAATACCTGCTTTGCTGGCTTAATTTTTAACAGCTTCTCCTTTTCATTCTCAAAGTGCCCTGGTTTGGATAAATTTTACTGCTACTTTGGTTAGAAGGGGGGAACATGTACAAAGAATCAGTTATTAGGGGAAGGCGGGGAGGAAGAGGAAGGAAAACTTAGGTTGTCAGAGATTCAGGAGGTAAGGAATTTGAGAAATAGCTGTGTGGTCTGACATGTTAGATATTAGTGGTGTAGGAAAAATTATTTGGCTTTTAAGTTGTAAGCATGCTACACTAGTATGTTACAGTTTGAAAGTCTTGTGGACTGCATGGGATCAAAGAAAGATTTATTTTAATTAGTCATATGATAGAATCCTTTACTGCAGGTTAATATTTTCTTTAGGGCTTCAGACATTTTTATGGCTAATGGCAAAAGACTTTCCTATAATGTACAAATGTGTGCATATATCTTGCATTTGTTCTTTAACTTTGAAAAAGAATCTGATCTGCTAAATTCTATTTTATATAATTTAGATAATTGTATAGTTGATAGTTCTATATTATTGACTTAGCTATTAAGAAAAGGCATGTGGATAATAAAGGAAATGAGGTAGGACCATATTAATATCTTCATATTTATTAAGGGAATGCCATGAAATCTAAACAAAATAAGGCTTTTTTAAATCAGGTATCACTTAGGAATTTTTATGTTGTGAGTTTTGATTTAAACTAGTTTGAGCTGATTTCGGTTAAGGAGGCGTACAGGTTTAAGTGAACGGCAAGTCCAGCCGCCCGTGTTTTCAGGTGGGTTGGTCCAGCCGCCCAACAGTCTCAGTGCCATCCTGTTCATTTCCATTTCCCTGCCCTGGCATTCCTGGTATCTACTTCAGCCTACACCTAGGGCTCCCCTTGCTGGGACACTCACTATATTGCTTGAGTTTTTTATCATGGCATTCTCTATGTGTTACTTGTATATAAAAGTAAAATTTAAAAAATATTTTTAAAAGATTTTATTTATTTATTTTTAGAGAGAGGAGAAAGGAGAAAGAGAGGGAGAGAAACATCAATGTGTGGGTTGCCTCTTGTGCGCCCCCTACTGGGGACCTGGCCCACAAACCAGGCATGTGTCCTGACTGGGAATCGAACCAGTGACCCTTTGGTTTACAGGCTGGCAATCAATCCATTGAGCTACACCAGCCAGGGCCAAAAAATATTTCAATATTATATTTTGAAAGAACTTTGCAATGAGATAGGAAGGTCCTAATTCACATTCATCTCATCGGATCAGCAAACAGCCTTACTGGGTGGAGGAATTATCATTTGTATTCTGCATGGGAAGAAACAGAAGTGTGAGTGAGTTACTCAAGGTGGGATAGCTGGCAGGATGAACTTGGACTCAAACTCAGGTCTTCTGACTTTATGCTCTGGCAGGATCTTACTTCTTCTTGCTCAGTTTTGTTTCAGAAAAATGTTTCCAATTTCCTTTCCATTTAGGTTTAAGTTTGCGTCACAATGTCCCTTGTTAGGGAAGAAATAAGCTGGGTGCCTTTGGGCTAACCAGACGTGGCTTACCCATCAGCAGAGTGACTTTATTGATGCAAAATTAGCCCCATCCTCCCCCCATGTACGGAAGAGAGACCAAGGAGCTTGTTCAAATATCCTTTCGACAGCTCTGCCTCAATAGCCACCCCATTCCACTCTGAGCACTGGGGTTTTACATCATTGCTCCTCAGCTCCTGCCCGTCCTGCTTACAGACTGTCCTCTCAATTGTAACCTCCATGTAACAGACTTACGCTCATTCCTTATGAACCAGGTAAAATGCTGCTGCCTCTGTGCTGTTTTCTCTGTTTATTCTGGTAATCACTCTTCCTTTCCCGAGCTCCTGGAGTGCCTTGAATTTTCTCTTATGGCACTTAGCACACGCTGCTTTGCACTCTTGCTATTTGTCTTTATTATATTCCTCCCCACAAGCTTGTGCTGAGCTCCTCAAGGGCAGTGACCATTTCTCATTCATCTTAGTGTCCCCACAGCACTTAGCACAGTGCCATATCCCCAAGAAACTCTGCGGTTACTTTTTAAGAATAAATGCATGGGTTTAGAGATGGTTATGCCCACTCATAAGATTTGAGGATTGCAGATTTTTAAAACATGTGAATATTATAGGGAACCTTATTATTAGTATAATTATCACCTGGTTTGTACATAATTTAAAAAGTAATTGTATATTTTTATGCAGTAGTTTACAGTTTTAAGTCTGCACTACTTTTTATGGACCTACCATTTAATTAAATGGCATAGGTGTTTTTGAGAATGCTGCTGTGGAGAAGGGGGAAGGAGTGCAGACGAGGTCTTCTTCCGAAGTCCAGTGACCTAACTCTGAGCCTTGTTCAGTATATCCTGTTAGGCTAAGCCATGGACAGCTGTCTCCACCTGACTAGCTTTTCTCTCATAGCTTGCATTCATTATACTAGCCTAGAGAACAGGTTTAAAGGATTTTAACTCTTCTCTGCCTGACCTGCATCTCAAGATACTTGGTGTTTTGGGGAATTCTCTCTGTTTCATATATACTGATTTTTTTTCCTGTCTACTCATTTCATTCCATGTCCCCCCATTTCTGTAGAACTTGTGGTACCAGCGGTATTTAGCTAGAAAAGAGAGCAAAGGGAACTAGACATTGAGTTTAATACGCTGGGAAGCATAAACCTGTTTGCTGGCTAGCCAGGAAGCTACACCTTCACACTCCAGGGGTTTACAGCATTTCTGCACCAAACAGAGTAACATTCTTCCCCTCCCCTCTGAGTAGAAGTTTGGGGGTAGGAACAGGGAAAGGCAGGCATGTGCACAGTAGAAGTCAAAATGGCTTGGGGGAAGTGCTGAACCAAAAAGGCCTGTCAGTCTAGCCTGGGGAAAGGAGGGATTGGTATGAGGTGGGCCTGTCAGAAGCACACAAAAGTTGGGGAAGTTGATTAGGCATTTTGAGAAAGCACATGGTCCATTCCAGTCCCAAACTAATACAATCCCAAGGGTACAAAGAAGCTCTCTCTGTTGCCCTGGGGGCCCACATTCATACAGTACACGCACTTGTTCTCTCCATGGCCTCCAGGAGGGGTCCTGAATACCGAAGCACAGCAGTGGACTACAGCTGGAAACACGCTATGATAGCTGGATGCTGGACTGGACTGGGCTTTGACGTGGACCATAAACTCTGAGCAGTGGCCTTCACCCAGGCCCTGCTGAAGACATAGTTGGATGTTTTCCAAGCTGAGACAGAGATGGGACACTGGGAAGCCAGAAGGGGAACCCCCTTAATTTTATAACATCAATAAACCATACCACAGAGCCACATTCTCCCATGCAGGTCCCAGGAAATTCTTTTCCTTTAGTTACCACAAGAGCCCCACTTCTACCAGTAATAGACGGCATTCCACCAGTAGCACTCGGGCTGGTCTAGGACCTGGCATTTCTGAGAACCTCCTCACTTACTCTCATTCTAGGTAGTGCTGATGTTGGGGTCAGAGAAGAATATGCCTCAAGGGACGCTGGAATAGATCAGTATTGAGGAGTCAGGGGCTTTGAGACAGACCTTTTAAAATGTGTAAGATTTAGGTCAGTGGAGAGGAGCACATTTCCATGTAAAGGAAAGAACTAGAACAAAGTCTAAGGTGAGAATGAGTATGCAAAATTAAGGCTGGAGGGCCCCTAAGCAGGCTTCAATGGAAGCTTGCTTTAGAGAAATGACTGGCAAACTGTGAGTGCATCAAAAGTGCCCGTTGAGCTTCTTAAATATTCACATTGCTGTGCTGCACCCGACCCTGAAATTCTGTCAGCCTTGGAACACCTTGAGAGGCGGGACACCTGCTTTTTGGAGTAAAATTGGATATGCTGATGGGGTAGCAGGGACTACATGTCAGCAATCTTTCCATTTTTGGACAAGGTTTTGGGGATTTAAGAAGGGACAAGAACTGTAACTGGGAGAGATCGTTCCAGGGTTGCTGAGTAATCCTGGTAAGTGATGTGTGCAGTGAGGGTACGGGGGCCGAGAGGGGGCTACGATTAGGAATTAAAGTGTAGGCCTTTTCCTCGGAAGAGGGTGTAAACAGCTAAAAAATGGAGTTTACTCTTCTGTAAACTGCACAGAAATTACCGGGAAATTTTCCATCTACACAAACCACTGAAATTTTTAGAAAGGCAACCTTTTTAACCCACTCCTCAGCTATCCCTGATAGACATCCAACACAGCTTAACGTCAGAGATTGGTCTAGTCTTGGGGTTGGACTTGGAATCCTTGAACTCTGCACAAAACCTGGACACAGGACTTTGTGAGTCAACTCCCTGAAAATAGGGAATTTTGTGTGGACACACATTACCTGGGAGAAGGTCCATATTCTTGATCACATTTTTAAAAGAGCCCGAATTAGGATTTAGGATAACATCATTTCAGCACTCTTCTGGCTGGCTGGCTGGATTTTCCCCTCTTCTCTCATTTTGAAAATCCATAATAAATGCCAGTTAGTGAGAAAATGACCCCAAACAACAAAGAAGGCCCCAGCCTGTGCACTGGACGGACAGGGGAGCACAGCACTGTCCCGTGGAAGACCCTCCTTTTGCTTTTGTGTGTGCTCTGTGCCGTCATTGACAACACACTGCAGGAAAATGGAACGGGGGCGTTTTATTGAACGTGTGATGAATTTTTGTATTCCTCATAGAGCAATTTCAGTGGTCTCAGCTGAATTACAGAGAGAGCTATTTTAATGGCAGGGAGGTGAATACTAGTTATTCCCATCGAGTTTGGAGCTGAAGAAAAAAAGCTGGTGTGTGAAACAGGACTATGTGTGAATGGCTTTCTCAAGTTTTTCATTAAAGATTTGTCAAAATGGTTAGCCCTCTAACCATCCTAGAGTCTCTGGCTTCTGATAATTCCTTTGTGGAATTAAAAAAATGCTTTTGGGAAGAGGGGCTGAGCAAGTGCTTTGTTGGAATTTCCACAAATTGATTAATGGGCCCAGCAGAGCATCCTGCTGTGAATTCCTTCTGCTGATGGTAACCGTCACAATGAGCAAAGCTTTTCCGAGCTTGGCACTTCCGTGCAGCCTGTAGGCTGCTATATTGGGTGTGACCATTTTGAAACCGCCACAGTGCTAGGATTAAAGTGGGCCATTTCGAAATGGCCTATTGATTTGCAAAACCTTTTTGTGTCAGATTGAATGGTCTCATATCTGAGTTGAGGGGAAAATGCAGGCTATTTTCAATTTATTATTGTGTCTTGAAAGTTTGAGTTGACAACATCTCAGGCAGTGAAGCTCGCCTCCTGTCTAAAGATCTACTTGCATTTCCTGCCTTGGTTAAACGTGATAAAATCTGGTTCAGTAGCTTGTACTGCAAATACTTCTGCAGGACCCACTGACAGTGTGAACCACAGTCAGTAAATAAGGATATAGATGGCCTAACCATGAGTCAAGTTCACCCATAAACTTGGGGACCGTCTCCCCCACCAGCGCTGTCTATCAGACTGTTTATGGAAGAAGCCACCACACTTACTAGGTGTTGGCCTGGACAGCAAGGTCTGTGTTCACTCTGGTCATCACAGTATTTAATCTTGAGGCTAAGTCTGGCCTCTTCACAAGAGTCACAGAATGGTAACAGACCATGTCAGCTTGCCACTGGGTAAACAATGTCTTTGCCCATTGATAAGAGCCACCTTGATATACAAAAGTGTAGGGTCTAGGTTTAAAGGATTCTTTCCCTGTCTTAATATCTGGGCTGACTTAGCATGAGTCCTGGTTTGACTTCTATTGCAAACTTTATATGCACCTTTTGCAGATATTTATTACTGCTAATAATAACAGTAATAAAAGGTTAAGGAGGAAGGAAGTTGTAAGGACCACAGATGCTCTTTGCTGAAGTGTGTTGTGATTCACCTTGAGGAGAGGAGGCTTCTCATCTTCAGGCAGTCCCTGGCCTGGAGTGAGCGAGCTGCCACCTTTTAACCTGTATTTTACCCACTCCCTTCAGTGCCTGCTTTTTTTTTTCTCTTGAAGTGGCAGGAGTATTCATGAAAGGTGAGGAGCTACTAGAACTATCTATGACCAGAAATGGACTAATGAAATTTCTGGTGAGAGCCTTCTATTTAAACCCCCATTTTAGCGCTGAGAGTCTGCTTTACAGTGAACATGAAACAAGGCATTTGCAGGTGTGAGGGCATATGCTTCACGGTCTTGATTTCAAATTTGGTGGTAGTAGGACCACAGCAATAAAAAAGCCCAGACCCCCAATCTTCTTGCGAGACAGAACTTCCTAGAGCATCCTAGGAAGTAGTGAGCATGTGGAGTAGACACCGTTTAATGGGTTTTTGCGGCATACTGTGCTCTGTAAAATTCCTTCCGTCGCTTAAATTGAACTCAAATGTGCCTGTGTACCTTCTATCTTCAGCCAGCTGTTGTGTATCTTGGTGCTTCCCATCAAGGAAAATAAGGTTTGAAAAGCCCTCATATCAGTTTCTCTTCTGAGGCCTGGAGTAATAACTTGTATATGTTTGCATCCCCTGAAATGCCTTTGTGTAGGGACTTACAAAGTATTTATTATTCAATTTAATTTTTTTATTTAATGAGCATTGTTCAAAGCACATAAAATCTTTGTCCTCTTCTGTTGAGCCAGGGCCTAGAAACTGTTGTAATGTAATGACAGGTGAGCTGCTTTTTAGCTGAAAAAAACAGAGTTAGAATAATGCTTCCAATTCATCAGTTTTGAAATCCAACTCACCTTTGAGACTATTCTCTCTTTTAGCTTTGAAATTTTACACTTAGGTATAAAAAATTATATTTAATACATTTTATACTTGCGTCTCCTAAGTAGTATATAGTGGGTACACATACAGGCCACATAGGTATGGGCTGGGGACCTTCATATTCATATGAAGATGGGAACCCAAAAAGTCCCTCAAAGATCTCATAGTTACAAGTGATTAAATATAATGTAAAATGAAAAAATTAAAATCAAAATCAGAGCTAGCATGGTTGTCCCAGTCCCACTCTAGGATTCTGGGTGTAGATATAATCAAGCACTTGGTGGCGAATGCTGACCATCATTCCCAGAGATAGACAGCGTCCTCAAAAAGGAAAGTTAATTGGCTGAGAGTATTATTATCATTGTTATTGACACCATGACTGGTTTCGAAGGTGTTCCTGAAACGAGGAGTTTTGATGCTCTCCAACATGTATGGACCACAGGTCTACTGACTTGGGCTGCTTCTCACCCAACACACAGCCGCCAAGAACCCTGGGGGTGTGGCTTCGTACAGCAGCCCTGAACAAGTCCCCGACCTCTGTTCTCCAGGCACATTTTGTAAAAAAATAAAAAATGTTCTCTTAACTATACCACAGTTGTTGAAACAGGCTGATCATGACAGTGTGGTGCCCTTCTGTGATTATCCCCAGTCAAAGTCTGGAGCCCCTGGCAGCCGCCGGTGTAGGTCTTACTTCTCAGGTGAGAGGAGCCAAAGGCTTGTTTGTTGATGGGTGCCCTGATGTCATGCCTAGTCCTATATTGTCAGCTCTTGGCTCCCATCCACAGTTTCTGTGATCATCTGCCAGGTGGGGTCCCCAGGTATGCCCAGCTCACAAGTTACTGTTGAGGAGGATAGAAACCCACCTCCTGTTCAGCCAGCGATTATCGTGCTTACCCACATCTTGTCTGGAGAGTGGGGCTGCCAGAGAGAGATGAGTGTGTGGGTGACTTTCCTGGGGAACTCTTGCTTGGTTTAAGCCAGGCCCTGTTACCTGGGGGGAGATCTCTTTAGCCCACACTAGCCTATGCAGGTAGTGTAGGTGCACAGAGAGACATGCACAGCCTTGCTATGGATTACATCCCTTTCCTCCTAAAAGGCCTGACAAATTCATGGTCACCCCACTGAATGGGATTAAGAGAGAGAATCAGTCTGCAGTTATAATTTTCCTAATCAAACCATCTTCCCTTCCTAGGACAGTATAAAACCAACCACTTCCTTAGTAAATAATTACTGATAACTAATACTTAGATATACTGCTTACTTACTGTGAGCCAAGCACCTATTCTAAGCAGTCTGCATGTGTTAAGTCTTGGAATCCTCACAGCCGTCTTAGGAGGTGGTTATGCTATAATTGGCTGCAGAGACAGGGAGCAGTTAAGAAATGTGCCCAAGGTCACTGGGCTGGGGGAACCAGGAATAAATGCTCCCTAAGTAGCTCCAAGGCTCTGTCCTTGACCAACCTGTCATACCTCTTCTTGCCAAGTGCAAACTAGTTTCCGGGTGGTTCGTTTGGATTCTAATGGGCTTTTCAGGTGATTGAGTGTGATCATCTATGAGAGTAGGCAGTTTGTTTTCTGACTCTGCGGAGGAGAGATATCAAGTAGGAGGCCTGACTAGGTCAGTGCATCTGGCTGGCCCCCGTGCTCTGGGTCTCTCTCTCCTTCCCCTCTGGGCCCAGCACCAGGAACTCAGTGCCAAGTACTCGTACCCATTTCTTGTTTCTTGGAATAGATTTTCACAGGTACCTATATCTTCCTTCAAATTTTCTCTTCCTCCTTCCTTTTTCTGGAACAAGATCAGCCTGTATTCTTGGCTGGGGAGGGTATGTGCGTCCGGAGTCAGGGACTTGATTGGAAGGTGAAGGTGCCAGTTCTTGCAGCCAGGTTTGGGGAAGGTAACAAATTACATCATTCCTCAATAGAAGTGATGACATCCCGACGTGCATTTGGCCTGCCTCTGATTTGAAGTCACTCTTCTCCAGCTAGGCTTGGCCCAAACGCCTGCTTTTCCAGTTAACTGGACCTTGTTCCAGTTGACGTCTCAGACTGCAGGTGAAATGGGGAATGGAATGCAGGTTTAGTATCTAATATAAAACTCTGACTTGTTTTCACTCAGAGCGCCATCTTGGGACTACATTCTGTCTGGAGGCCCTGAGGAACTTTTCTCATGCTCTTGTTTTGATATATTAAAGTTCTTGAATTATATTCCATGTTATTGATCTTGGCAAATGTCGGTTTGAAAATTGAGAGAGAAGTAAATGGTATAAGTTTATAATATTCCATTGTTTTTACTGTGCATTTGTCTGAATTCTATCTAATGCCTAAAAGAATTATATCGAGCTAGAGTCTTTTCACGTAAAATCAGTTTACTTTTTAAATGTATTAGTTTATTTTCAGATAAAGGGGAAGGGAGGGAGAAAGAAACATCCATGGGCAAGAGAAACATCAGTCGGTGGCCTGTCGCATACCTCCAGCCAGGGACCTGGCCCGCAACCCAGGCATGTGCCCCGACCAGGAATCCAACTGGCAACCCTCCAGTTTGCGGGATGATGCCCAACCCACTGAGCCACACCAGCCAGGGCTAAAATCACTTTACCTCTCAGCTTTTAAATAAATATTGATTGATTTAATACATTTGGTGTTTGCCATATCTAAGAGAATTTATTCTGATTAAAGATCATTGTAAAGTCCTAAAGTTTACGTAGACCGAATTTTCTCATAGTCCATGTACAGGCTCTCATCCTCTGCATTCAAGACCGGAAGACACAAAGGAGTTTTAGGTTGTTGCCAACTAGCCTAGAACACATGGTTAAATGTAGTTGTACACTGTTCTGAAGCCTCTCAGTCTGGTCCCACTGTTCCTCAGAAGGGAGCCATTACAGCCTCTTCAGTGTGTTTAGTTAACTTTTCAGAGTGTGGCATCCCCTCCCCACAGAGGAAGACTGACTGGTGAAATTCCTGTGGCGTCTTGAAGCATCTTGCCTTTGTTAGGGAGTAAGGTTTCTCCAATTCACTAAGCTTGTATGAGTTTTCTGGTATTGAATGAAAAAGAATGTAGGTATTTCAGGAATTCCTGAATAGCTATTTGATAATCAGACTGATGAAAAGAAAACAGTGTTAGGCCGGGGGTTTCTATAACAGGTTTCAGATTTGGAAAATGAGGCCAAAGTTGGACACTCTTATTTCACAAAATGCTGTTTTGCACTGAAGGAGAAATTCCTAAAAGGCATAAAATGTTGCATTTGATAAATACTGGAAGTAAAATGAGCTAGGTGAGACTTTTTAAATAAACTCAACTCCTATAAGCCAGTATTTCTGTTGGTACTAATTTCAGAAAATCTGAATTACAAGCATTCAGTTTTGATAGCTGATCTAAAATATACATTCTGTCCGCAGAGGTCGTATGAGAATGTGTTTTTCTAAAATTTTATTTTGCTTTATGACTTTGATTTTTAAAAGTAATTTTCTGAAGATACCAATAATATACTGTAACTATAAATGACCTAGAAGTTACCTAAACAGCCGGAAAAGGTTTTTTGTGGGGGTGGGGGTGTCAACTCAGTCATTCCTCTTGCTAAATTTGATTGCTGTAAAGCTTCCTTTTAGGAAGAGATAAGGGGAACGGAAGTTGTAGAGATAAGCAGAGCTCACACCACCAGCAGTCAGCGCACCTGGCCATTTTTGCTTGCTTGCTGTTTTTTGGCGGCAAGAACCGCATACACCACTAAGGGACTAGATAACACAGTCATTTAACCAGCCTTAAAGAACTATGAATGCTTCTCTTTTCCATGTGCTTCATTGCTCTCCTTTAGAATATCACCTTCAGACTGTGAGAGCCGCTTGCGCTTCAACTTATTTATGTTTAATTTTACACAAAGCTTCCTAAGCTGTCTGTCTGGTTTGGCTGCAAGTGCTGTATATAATATGATTAATGGATGGCACACAGTTCTGGATGTTTACCAGGGATATTTTTTTCTAAGGAGTTTTACAGGACAATTATTTAAAATATAAGATTCTGGTGCACTGAAATATGTATCAGAACAGCGTGCCTTCCAACTGTAAAGGGTCATAGGACAGGTTGGCTTCCGAATTTTAATGTTCTTGAGTTTTCTGAATATCATTTCCTTTGGTGAAAGCTCAAGTCTGAGAGGATATTATCTTTGGGCACATGTTTCTTAATTTATCTCTGACTTTAAAAGGAAAAGATGCAAGTTATGGTTTATGTTTTAGCCCTTAATTTAAAAAATTATAATCTTATAAATGCTTATTTGCCAAATACTTTACAAAGCAATTTCACATACCTCGACCTAGTTCACTCCTCACAAGGGTGCTCTGAGGGAGGTGTTAGCATCTTCAGCCGACATGCTGAGTGGGGCAGAGGTCAGGCCTAAATCCAGTCCATTTTGTAAAATACCACACAAAGCTTTTTTTAATCATTATTATTTTTCTTTTTATGTTAAGGTAAAGACATACCCCTAGCAGGCACCACAGTCTGGCCTCTGCCTGCCCTCCTCACTTCTGTTTCCTCCCCCTCCTGCCTTCTCTCCTGCCATTCAGCCTGTGGGCTGCTTTCTAGCCTCTCCCTCGGGCCCAGCTTCCTCCCTGCAGGGGCTTCTGCAGAAGCTACTCTGTTTTCATGGAACTCTCTTCCTTCCCCTTCCCCCTTTTTATTCCTTTCCTTGTTCCCTAGTTAAGGCCTAGTCATTCTTCAGGCCTTAGAGCAAGTCTTTTTTGATCTTGCACTCTGAAAATTCCACTCCCTTGTTGGAAGCATTTCTGCAGTTTATTTTTGTGGCACTTGGTTAACATAACTGAACTGATCCAGAATGATTCAGGTAGCTGCTAGAAACCACTCGGTAAAGTGTGCAGATAATAAATAGCCGTATTTATTTAGGGGAGCTGCACAAACATTTAAACACAAATGTATGTCGTTGGTAGAATTTAATAAAATAGGCTTGATTTGAAATTTTTCCCTTTCATGTACTTCATGATCTAAGAAAAGATACAATACTTCTTGGTCTAAGAGTAGTATATGTCCAGCTTAAGTTTTAGTAAATTGCTAAATCTAGTGAAAGCTAGACCTGTCCACTTTCTCTTGAGCTTGATTGTCAAAATATAATTTGTTTGGAGTGAATTCTCAGAATATCACAAATACACATATATTCACATGGGATTAAATGATACACTTGGAAGTCAAAGTTGAACTAGAAAGTTTATCATTTGGATTATTCTTGTAATATTATTTCATATTTCCTGCCATTGTGTTCCCCTCTTTGGGAGTGATGCTTTGAGAAGCTAACTACTTACAAACCAGCTTTGGTAAGGAATTTTATGTTTAAAAGAAAAAAAATAGTAAACATGGAAATTATTCCTTTTTTTTTTTTAGTACACCACCACCCCTATCCCTGCACACACACTTTAACCAATTTTAAGATTGTATCAGTTAAATATTTTGCCATGTGCCTGGTTAGTTGTTGTTTACATGAGAATGGTGCCATTTTTTTGCTGAATAAATTTTTATCCCATTGATTTTTGCCTCGAACCCAAGAACACAGTAGCTGTGTTGTGTGGGAGGAAGGTCCTAGAATACCAGGCTGGGATTTTTTTTTAAAAGAAGGTACAGGAGGAATGCAAGTACATTATACTGATCCTGAGGATAGATGTCAGGGCGTGTCTAAATCATGTCTACATTTAGTGTACTTTGTAAATAAAGCCCATAATTGGTACGCATGAGTAGTTAGAGCAGTTCTAATTGCATGAAACCCGTCTGAGAGAAGGATCCATTCTGTTCTTGGTGGTTGAGGAGATTATAAGTGCAGGGTAGAGCTGTGTGCCATTTAGAAATGGTTTGCTAGGGTTCAGACGTCCTTCTCCTCTGGTGGGTGGAGATGGGGTGGGAAGGAAATAGCTGGATTTGCCCCTGTTCTTGGGAAGGAGAAGGGGATTTGTGATTCTGGCTGAGGATTCGGGTACCCAGGACCTGAGCAAAAGAGCTGGCTGACGGTGGTTCTGTGGCCAGCAGCTGACGGGCCTTTATTGGTAGGCATGTTGCCGGTTTAAGTACTTTTGTTGGTGTTGTCTTCAGGTACATCCTTGACATGTAGGGAGGAAATCTTTTCAAAGTAAACAGAATGACAAAGAATTTCTGAATTTTACCTCCTGAGGTTTAGGGTTCTGTGACTGAGTTCCTGACACCCAGTTTGTTCACTGAAATATTTTTTTGTTGAATGAATCAATGAATGTGATTTTTAAATGGGATAAGTCCATATAAATCAAATACCCATTTTTGAAGTATTTCCATAAATTAAATGAAATTTGTGTAGTAAACTGAGTAATGTGTATTCGTGAAACACCTAGATGGAAAACTCATTTTAAATCATACATTATCTTAAAAGTCACATGTAAAACTCATTTCCAGATTATGTTATGGATTGCTACTTGAAGGACAGCTTTAGTTTTAGACCTGCTTTTGCATGACTTGCTGGAATTGGGGAGTAAATATACTCATGGTAACTTAATGACTGAGTTACCTGCTTTATGCTAGGTGGTTGCTATGAGAGATCTTCACACAAATAACGGTGAAACAAGGTTGCCGTATTTCAGCACAAGGGCTAACAGGGACTAGGTGGGCAGGATATTATGACATGGGAGAGGAGGGTCAAGGCTTGACTGCTACGAATGAGGTGAAATTTCAGGTGGGGCTTAAACGATTTTGGAGTCTGGCAGCTAGAAGGGAGAAGGGAAGGGATTGCTGGGGAATCTCCGTTCATTGGCAGATGGAGCGTGGGCAGTAAGGAGGGAGATAACCCTGAGTTCATTGTAAAAGGGGAAATGAGGCAGGGAGTGGGCAGAGGATTTGAGATTTATTTAATAAGGTCATCAGAGATTTCCGAAGAGAAGCAGAAGAATGAAATTGGTTCAAAGAGAAGCCTGATTGGCCGTGTTCATGAATTCTCATGAGAGTATACGTACTTGCTGTTTCGGTAGCCGTGTGCCAGATGTTGTCTCCAGTAGATTTTGCCCCATCTTTTCAGCCTGATGAATAATCAGTCATGACTCAGGGACTGAACCTTCCTAAGTGTTAGGGGTTTATCTCAATTTTTATACCTCTCTAGGTTCGAGTGCAAACAGTGTATTCCCCCACTGCACAGAAGGGGAGCAGCTGAAACGCTAGGGTTCTGAAGACAGAGTCCAACCATGTTGGAATTAATGCAGGGATAGTGAGTCAGCTTTTCTCTTCCAGGTACTATTGAACATTCTTAATGTGAAATAAAGTTTAAATGTTCAGGGAAACAAAACAATAAAGCCTTCATGTATGGCCAAATATTAGTTTTTGAGTTGGTAATAATTTTGATCTAAAAGATTACAAAATATCAAAAATTCATCCCCTCCCAACTTTCATTTGATTTTCTCACAGCTTTATTGAGATAGAAGTTACGCACCACATGCTCCATCCATTTGGAAAGTGTACGCTCAATTGTTTTAAGTCTGTTTACAGTCATGCCACTGTCACCACAATCTAATTTTTAGAATTTTTCATCATCCCCCTGAAAAAACCTATATGTCCATTAGCAGTCACTCCCCCCACTCTGTATTTCTTACTTCCCCTCTCCTTCCCCCCAGTTCTAGGCAATTGTTAATATAATTTTTGTCTCCATAGACCAGTTGATTTTTTAAAACCTGGTGTTTTGTACAATGTTACCATGGATTTTTGGCATCAGAAGACCTGGGTTTAAACCCAAGCTTATTAGTACTATGACCTTAAGAAAATTTCTTAACTTCGTAAAGTCTATTTCTATGTTTTTAAAACACAGGTAATAATAACTACTTCACAGCTTATTGTAAAGATTAAGGGATATTGATGTAAAAGTGTTTTGTTAAGTGTTGTGTGAGTTGGTTGTTCTACAGGAGTTGAGTAAGGGTCTCAAATGTTAATCCTTAAAACAGATGGGTGAGCAGGGAGGAGGTAGAAGAGGGTAAAGGGGGTCAAATATATGGCGACGGAAGGAGGCTTGACTTTGGGTGATGAACACAATGTAATGTACAGATCACGTGTCAGAAATCACACACTGGAACCTATGTAATCTTATTAACCAGTATCAGCCTAATACTTTTATTAAAATTTTAAAAAATGGTTGGTATAATATAATAGAATCCATAACAAATGTTTGGTTATGAAAAAACAGATTTTATATTTTTATGGCTGTGGTTTTATTTTTATGTGGATTTAGGGTTTGATTTTCAAGGTGGATGTTTTTCTGGATTTCCCTGTGGAACCTAGTATGTTAGTACTTATGCTGTTTTAGAGTCACAAGCCCCTTTGAGAACCTGATGAAAGCTGTGTGTGTATACTTGGCTTTATTAAAGAAAATTAGGAGGTTCACAGATTCCTTCAAACTGCTCATACACTCTCTACATACCAGGTTAAGAACCCATGCACGGTCTTTTAAAAGAAAGATAAAATAGCTCTTCAAAGCTGGGGTGAGCAGTTCCACATGTTGGCAGGAAAATATAACCATCAGCCTGGTGTGTTTATTTACTGTTCAGTTTTTAATATCCACATAAAAGTGTGCCTAGTATGCACTTGGCCAAGCAAGGTGGATTTGCATCCAGGTATAGAAATGAAGAGAGGAGAAGAAATGAAGTATCCCAGAAAGATAGAACTGGCGGGAGGAAGAACAAGCAAGCAGAGAATCCTTCATATTGTGAGCCATGCCGGCATCTGCTCAAGTTAGAACCCTCGTGTAAACAAGCACTGCATCCCTCCAGGACGGGGAAGTGGGAATTCACAACAGCTTACTGTACAGAGTGAGTGGGATGGCCTTGGTGGAGCTTAGTCTCCAGATAGCTGTCCCTCACAGGGCACCTGGTGCCATTGTCGTGTATTTCATGGTGGTCCAATGGCCCAACTGGGCAGCATCCTCAATGGATTTTACAAAAGGCGTTCTTACCAGGTCTAAAAAGCAAACTTCTTCCTTCCCAATTCTGGTTTCTCAGTTTCTTCCCTTAATTTGAAACACATTACTATGGGAAGATACTTGGATACCAGTGGTAAAATAATCCAATGAAGATTAAAACTCAGAAGGTTGAAACTGAGAGAAAAGATGAGGAGAAAGCCAAGTAAGTGCTACAGTGGCCAGCTGGTCCCTGTCAAGTAAGAAAGATCACTTGCTTCACAACCTTTAGATAATAGTCCTTTAGCAGATATGTCTTTTGCAAATATTTTCTCCCACTCTGTGGCTTGTTTCCTCATCTTCTTGTCAGTGTCTTTTACAGAGCAGAGGTTTTTAATTTCAATAAACTCAACCTCATCAGTAGTTTATTCCATGGATTGTGCTTTTGCTGTTTTATCTAAAATATCATTGTTATTCTCAAGGGCATTTAGATTTTCTCCTGTGTTGCCTTGTCTATTAGGAATTTTATAGTTCTTCATTTTGCATATAGGTATGTGATATATTTGAAGTTAATTTTTATGAAGGGTGTAAGGTCTGTGTTTAGACTTTCTTTCTTTTTTTTTTTTTTTTTGCCTGTGGGTGTCCAGCCTCCCCGGCACCATTTTCTCCACTGACTTTGCCTTTGCCTCTTGGTCAAGGAGCATCTGACTGTGTGGGTCTATTTATCCAGCCCCGGACTTCTAGTGACTTAAAGACAGATAAGTGGACAAGAGTTGGCACTTTTCACTGCGGTGGCCAGCTTTGCTTGCCCTTGGGAGGATTTCTGGAGGCTGTGGTCAGTGTGGGGAGTCAGGATGGCAGGGAGCTGGCATGGAGGATGCTCCTTTTAGGACTTGGAAGTTCTGGAAGTTTCTGAGGGAAGGATTCATTTCAGAGTAAAAGCGAGAGGCTCTGCATTACTAGAATAAGAGTGAGTCGAGTCCTCATTTCCTCCTCCTCTGCAGGCTCCTCATTCCTGACACATTCATTCTAAGCAATAAGATGAGAGCAAAATTTTGGGCAACTACTAGAACCAGGGATTCCACTGAGACAAATATAATTGGTAATTCTCACCTTCAATTCTTTATTCTCATGAAGCCTAAAATAAAAGTAGAGTTGTTTTCAAGCAGATCTTTGGTGTTTAAATTTTCCCATTACTCTCTCCATATCTGCAGGTTAACCTAAATTCCAGATTTTCCATTTGGGGACTTGGTTGGCTCTCTGGTGGAGCCTAAGGTTAATTTAGTGACAGGTTAGTGCCTGGGAGAAGGAACATGTTCATAGTAGTGTTACATTTTTTTTCTTTATTTTTCTCTCCTGATAGTATCACTTAACTTTGTGGCTTCAGACCATCATTTTCCATTCACGTCACTCCTAATTGGTTTTTCTGGCTCTGTGCCCTTTTCTCTTTCATGATTTGAATCACCTGATAGACATTTTCCCTTGGACACCCGGATGGTACCTCCAATACCAAAAGCAACATCTGCCAGTATTCTCCCAAACTTACCTTTCCCATTGCTATTTCTATGAATAGTGTTAGTGAAATGTCTCTATTACCAAGTCTTGTTCAAGCTCCCAGTTCTGAGACCTTATAAATCTCTCCCTTGTCCATATTCTATGACCTTGCTCTAGTTTGGCCTTCCTGAAAGCCTTTCATCAACTCTTCCTAATGCTTCCTAAGGCACCTTTCTAACAATCTCACTTCCTACTCCCCAGATTTTCAGGAGCTCACAATTTCCGGTTAGATAGAGTTTAGGCTTCCTCAGCTGGCAATCAGTGCTTTAAAATTCCTGGCCTTCATACCAAACTCTCATCGTTATTTTTGCATTTTCCCCTCATGCTCCTTCCTACCTACCTACCTAAGCTGAGTATTGTCCCAGTACCCACATTTCCTATAAACACCTTATACTTTTTGGCTTATAGGTCTCTGTCCTCAGACTTCTAAGCCAGTGGTCCTAACACTTAAGCATGTGCCAGACCCACCTGGAAGAATGGTTATAGCAAAGATCACTGGGTCCCACCCCCAGAGTTTCTGCATCAGTAGGTCTGGGGTGTGGTCTGAAAATTTATATCCTTGAGTACCTGGGGGTTCTGATGCTGGTGGTGCAGGAACCCCACACACCCATACACCTTGCACCTTGAGAACTGTTCTAAGGAAATTTCAAAGCTGAGATGGAAGTATCACAGTACATATTTAGTATATTTGGGTTTAAACATAAATTTAATTCTTAAGGAAGCTATCAGTGACTCAGATTTGTGCATTGGAGCTTTTATGCTCAATTATGATTTGACTTAAAAAAAAAAACTAAGCTCTTACTGTGCCAGCCAACAGGCCCTTGCCTGTAAAAGCCCTGCTGAATTGAGGGTTCCCCTTCTGTTTCCCCTCTACAGGTTGGATGAGGACACTTACCATATTTACATGTGAGCCACCAGTGTCCATGCTCTGTCATTATGAAACAACAGGCCCTACGGACAGTCAACTGCCAATTACCAAACTATAGCACTGTGTTCCAAAAGCAGTTTAGCCAAGTTATGACAATGTCTTGGTCGTGTCTTCTGTTATCAGGCCTAGTCACAGTCTTGGGCTTGTTGGTAATTACACTCTTTTGAAGCTCAATTATCCCCAGTTGTCCTGGTGAGATGGTTTCTTATTCTAGTCTTATTTCAAGGTATAGGGATCAGCCCTGGCTGTGTGGCTCAGTTGGTTGGAGTATCCTCCTGTAACCAAAAGGTTTTGGGTTCAATTCCCAGTCAAGGCACGTGTCTAGGTTGCATGTTCTACCTCTGGTCTGGGTGCATATGATCCCTGGTCCAGGAGCATATGAGAGGCAACTGATCATATTTCTCTTCCACATCGATGTTTCTCTCTCTCCCTTCCTGTCTCCTTTCCTCTCTCTAAAAGCAGTGAAAAAAATGTCCTCAGGTCAGGGTTTTTTTTTTTAAAGAAGAAAAAATGAAGGGATCATGTCCTTTTTCCATTCTAAATGGAAGTGTAAGCCACCTGTACCACCAATGGGGATAGGGAAAGAGGGGTTAGGAGGTTCTGTGGCCTCCAGCCTGTAATGCTTTTACCTTTGCAAGAGCATGTCCAAGGGCGAATGCAATTTAAATAGGGCACTTGGAGCTCCTTAAAAGGTAATCAGTACCTAACAGAAGATTTTTCCCTTCTCTTCTGGCCTAGACTGCAGACCTTGAACACAGAGTTATATATATGTTGGTTGCCTATGGCCTCGCCTCACATAGAGAGGTAAATGACCTCTGACTCAGCGGGGCTTCTACTGTGAAGGACCCTAAGGAGGAGCCTGAAGAGTGCTCTCTGATTGGTGAATGCACTATGACGTTTCCCTTCCACCCCTCTGGACTTTTGATTATCTAACCCGAAATGAAACTTTCCAAGGAAATGCCTTGAGATTCTAGATTGTTTTCTGTGATTCATCTTACAAGCATTTTTTTTTATCTCCAGTAGGTGAGTGACAGTGTCAGTTCTGCCAGAGCTTTGGGAAAACACTGTGCCTACCGTTTTGGCAGCTGAACTTTGTGATCCTTTAGAAACCTGGCTTACCTGTCTGCTGTTGTTCTGTTTTCGGTACACTCTTCGCCCTCCTTCATAAACACGATAAGTTAGCAGTGGGATATCCTTGTCTGTCCAGGTATATTTACTTATTCTCTTTTGTCGAGGAGAGAAAAGTAATTTTTAGGAAAATCACAATGCATTAAGCATGTATATTAAAGGTATGAAATGTATCAAGGATCTTTTTTTTTAAGATTTTATTTTTTTTTTATTTTTAGAGAGAGGGAAAGGGAAGGAGAAAGAGAGGGAGAGAAACATCAATGTGTGGTTGCCTCTCACATGCCCCCTATTGGGGATCTGATCTGCAAACCCAGGCATGGAATCTAATTGGCAACCCTTTGGTTCACAGGCCTGCACTCAATCCACTGAGGTAGGCCAGCCAGGGCTGTATCAAGGATCTTTAGTTGTAGGTTATTATGAATGAATATTGTATGACCAAATTATTACTGTATTTTGCCATACATAATGCACACTTTTTTGCCCAAATTTTTTAGGGAAAAATAAGGATGAGCATTATACATGGGTAATACTAATTTGTTACCAATACATAAAGTTTCTTGGACTTTGTATATGTTCTTGTGTTTTGTAATTATTTGTTACATAAATTTCTTGCACTATAACATGTTCAAAAATAACTGCTAAAATTCCTTTAAAATACAAAACAAGTGTTTAAACACAAATTTAAAAAATTGAATTAAAAATTTTAAATGAAAGATATTTTTCCTGAAAGTTTGGACCAAAAATGTGGGTGCATATGATACACAGCAAAATATGGTATATGAATGAATTTATGCATTAATACACTAAGTTCTTATCTCTGAAGTTTGTTTTAGAAATGAGATTTCTGTTTAGTATTAGTCTGGTTAAGAGAGTATACATATATTTGCTATTTGTTAGCTATCAATTTTTTTTAAACTCTCAGAATTTTTCCTAGAGGTTAAAGTTGTATTAGAGACATTCAAGTCCAATCTCTCATTTCATAGGGGAGTGCAGTGAGGTCCTGATAAATCACACTGGTCACCAAAACCACCCTGAATGTGGCTCCATCTTTGATTCAGAAGATATCTCAGGGTCATCATCATCATACTGATGATCATCATACTGAGATCATCATACTGAAAATAATCTTTGTTGCTTCTCTACGCTGAAGAAATGAATTTGGGTTGAATCTTAGATGTATTTAATGTATTTTAATGTATAAATCCTAATACTGTATACATATGTGGTCTTCTGTATCAGGTTAGGGACAAGGTGGGAAGGGAGGGGAAGGAGAATTAAATATTGGGGACACCAGTAGCAGTTTCTCCTATAGTTATAGATGTAAGAGTGTGGCCTTATGGCTGTGTCTCAGCTCTCCCTGACACCAGTCATACTGACATCACACACAGACTAAGAGAGACTGCATGTCCCTTCACGAGCCATAGAAAGGTCTGGTAGGAAAGGTTGTGTAGACAACTACCATGAAGAAATTAGAGATGTTTGGAATGGTGGTAGGAAGTGAAGGGTCCGGGGATGGATAACATTGAAGAATCAATGACCTGGAGGTTGTAGAGCTGAAGTTCAGGAACCAGCTGAAATACGTGAGTTGTTATCACCTCAGAGAAGATTCTTACTGTTAGTGAAAAATACAGTGGTCATGTTACTCACAAGACCTGGGCTTGAGTCTTCCTTCTATCCTGCCTCCTACGCCACTTATTAGCTGTGTGGTCTTAGGTAGGACCCCAGTCTCACATCCGTGTCGATGTCGATGGTGCCCACTGTCTGGTCTGCCTTATTGGCTTCGGTGAGCTTCCCTTTCGCCGAATGACTTGAAAATGTGTCGCAGACATAAGGCAACAAACTGAAATGGCTGGTGTTTTATCATTATTATCATGGTCATAGTGCATTTTTTATATAGGAGGACTTTGTTGTGGGCTTTGATGCTTCTCATAAAGAAATATGGAATTTTAATTTAAAAACACATTTTATGTTAGAACATTGAAGTGGACTTTGGTAAATTAATAAACTTAAACACTTAAATTCTCTCATAGCCTTTAAATATTTCTTGATTATTTAAGTACATTTGGTGCATCCTAATGCTATGGAGTTATAAAACTATTAATGGTTTTATAGCTCTGGAAGGAAAGGCTACAGCTAATTCCTTAGAATGATAAGGAATATTGTAAAAGGGTTTTGTTTTCAAGTATTCTACTCACAATATTTCTGGGGAAAAAAGCAATTTGAACCATAACGGATTTTAATTGGTCACATCTTACATGCCTTAAGGAGCTCTTACATTAACGATTGTACTTCATAGTTTTATGTGGAATACAACTAACAGGCACATGCACCATGCCGCAAAGCATTCTTGCTGATTGTCTTAGTTTCTCTGAGATGAGTAGTCTTTCTTCTCTTACAGATCATTCTGGCCTAGCATGGACATTATTTTCTTATTTTAATTTCATTGTAAACGTTTGTATTTAGAGAGGGCATATGTGTGTCTGTGTATGTTTTTGTGTGGTTGTTCTTTATTTTCTAAAGTTTTACACAAGTGAAAATTTATTAGTAAAATCTCATGGCTATAAATGGCTTCTATCAAATGTTACCAAAGTCTGACTTTAAGAAATTTGGTAGCAAAAACATAGGGAAGAATCCTCATTTCTCTATGTCCGTTTGAAGAGAAAGTAGTGCCTTATCAAATTAAGTCCTAAGTCGTGGCATGTTCTGCTATCTTTAACCTCGCTGTGAGTTCACAAGAATAATTTAGTCATCATAGGTGTTTTTTCCTAAACGTATTCTCACCATAAAAGCCTCTTTCCCCACCCCGATTCTGAGAAGTGAAGTGGAAGGAACATCTATGGAGTACCCACTATGTGTGAGGCACTGTCAGGCACTTATGTGCAGGTGGTCATTGTGACCATAGAGAAGGTAGTCATATAATCCTCACTTTTTAGAAGGAGAAACTTCTATAGTGTTGCTGGCAATTGAATCCAGGCCCACTGCACGTTAGAAAATCCTATTTTCCCCCAGTGCTTCTGTAATGAGGCATAATTACTGACTTGTTCTCTAATATGCCAGTAAAGCTTATTTTATGTTTTAGAATCAATAAACTTAAAGGAGCGCTGTCTCAGTTTTCTTCGCTTTGTCTTACAAAGTTACACGAGGTAGGAGCCAGGTAAGCCCTCTGTCTGAGGCAAAGCCTGTGGGTGTTTCCTCGCATTCTCAGAAGTTTTTAATTACTCTTGGCACAGCTTGTGGTGGAAGAACACAGCTTGTGGGGGTGGAAAATGAAACGTTAACTATAACGAATAAAATGGTTAGCCAACTTGAAGAGTTGTTTAAACAAAAGGGGGAGCGGCTTGAGTGAATTTTTCATAATCTACCTTTAAAACACAGCCCAAACCTGTTGGAAATACTAAAACAACCGTCCACTTGCTGACACGGTCTTCTCCATCCTTGGTGATGGGGCCCTGATACCCCGTCGGGTTAGCTCAGGGGCACGGTGGCTGGAGGAGTGACACACGCATAGGTCAGAGAGGTTCAATGACTTACCTGGCGGAAAACCTGGAGGTGGGACTCTTGGTTGGCGTTCCTGATTCCTAGGTGAAAATAAATACCACGGAGACTGAGCTGTGGCCACCTCTTCTTGTATCTGCACGTTCGTTGGTAGACTGTGGTCTGTAAATTGGGCGTGGGTCTGCTGAAGCCAGGAGCTGGGGAGTACAGCTCTGGCCTAGGACCCACACTCAGGCTGCCGTTTTGGAAACGTGGGTCTTCAGTCGTAAGGGAAACTCGGGGGGAAGGTGAATTCATTCAGTAAACATTATTGAATGGTTTCTGTGCTTGGTAGAAAAACAGGTGACATATGCCTCTTCATCTGTTTGGGGCAGGCAGACCTAAGTCGGAGTGTAATGTGAGTAAGAGGCATAAAGAGGAGTGAAAAGCCATTTTGTGATCGGGAAGGGCGAGGAGTGTCATGGGGCCGGTGCTTAGGTGAGAATGGTAAAATGTTCTTTCATGCTCATTCCCCATTCTTCCAGATAGCCTCGGCCTAGATATCCTTTCCTCCATGAATCCCTTCCGTGACCCCTCACCCTGGACTGGGTTATGGTCCCTCGTTGTGGGGTCCTGGAGGATAGTGTACCGCATTCTCAGCACACCAGCTGCCCCCTGGATTGTAGCTGGCCCTTCCCTGTCTCCCACTTGACTGTGAGCTCCCGTGAGAAGAAGAGCCATGCAGACATCACGCCCTGTGCTTAGTAGATGTGTAAATATTGGCTAAATGAAGTGAAGCTATAAAGGTTCAATCCAATTGTGGAGGGCCCTGTAGTAACATTAGGTGATATTTATCAATTTCTTACTATGTACCAGGTACTGTAAAAAGTGCTTGGCACATATTAACTAATTTAATTTTTCAACAACCCATAACATAGGCACTATTATTATTCCACTTGATAGATGGAGAGCCAAGGCACAGAAAGCTGAATGTGTTTGTTCTGCTTGTAAGTGCAGAGCCTGACTCAGCCCCAGCCACTGGGATCTGGAGTCCTGCGCTCACCCACTGCGCCCCCTGCCTCTGGCTCATCCTGCTGGGGAGTTTAGACTGGCTCCTGGGGGCAGTAGGGTTGATAGTGCTGCAAGCAGGGAGCGTGTGAGCACGCGTACCCTGTGGCGCAGCGGTCCTGGCACTGTTGTGTGGGTGGACTGTACAAAAAAGAAAGATGCCTGGAGCAGTGCAAAGTCAGCCCTGAAACGGCAATAGCAAGACATATGAGCATGATTTACTGACCTAAGACCTACAGAGAGCACGTATTATAGGCCAGGCACCGTTCACAGGGCTTTACATGTGGAAGCAACCTACGTATCCCATCATGAATGGGTAAGGAAGATGCAGTATATATACAATGGAGTGTTATTCAGGAATAAAAAGGAAGGAAATCTTGCTATTTCTGACAACATGGATGGACCTAGAGGGCATTACGTTAAGTGAAATAAGTCAGAGAAAGACAAAAATGGTATGATTCTTTTTATGTGTGGAATCTAAAAACAAAACGAATGATTAAACAAAATAGAAACTGGCCCACAGATATAGAGAACGAGTTGATGATTGCCCAAGTAGAGCGGGTCGGGGAATGGAAATAAAATTTTTTAAAAAATTTATACAAATCTGACCAGCAGTGACCCCAGCCCCAGGGGAGGCAAGACTGCCTCAGTTCTTTCATTTCTTCTCTGGCCCTCGTGTGTTCCAGGATGCACAAGGCAGGGCAGAGTGGCGAGGGAAAAAACGGTTTACAAATATTAGCCAGTTTAATGCTCATGGCAACAGTGCGGTAGGCACTGTTACTGCACCCCCATTTTATAGGCGAGGAGCCTGAGGTTCCGAGGGGTTCCACAGCTGGGAAGCAGTGGAGCCAAGCAGGTCTGCTTCCAGCCCTGACCACTGTCCCGTGCTGCCGACGAGTCTTCCGTGAATGGTGCGATTTCGGGTAGTCGCCAGTGATGTTTCCACTCCATGTATTATGGGATCTCTGATATTTCGAAGACAGACTCTTCCATCTATAAAGCATGGGCTCTAAAGACGTTTGTCTAGAACTATTTATATTCTATTTAATATATGCTGGCTTAGAGCAGGGAAAAAACAGACACCAGCCCTGACTTCAGAGAACTTATTATATTCCAATGAGGGGTCACAGAAAAGCATATAGATGTATAAAGAAAAAAATAATTTCACCTAGAGAAAGGAAAATGAGCAAAATAAAACCAGGTAATCTACTTGACCTGCGCCAGCCACTGCGGCAGCCACAAGCCACACGTGTCCATTGACCAGTTCAAACTGAGAAGTGCTGTAAGTACATACTATGTCATGGGATTCAACAACTTAATATGCAAATAAAATTATAGATGTTCATGAATAATTTTTACATTGCTGACATCTTTAAAATTGCTCATATATTTGACTACATAAATTATAATAAAGGAATGCCAAGTGAAATGAGCTGGGCCCAAAAGGACAAGTATATTGTATATACTTGTATGAGGAATGGTCAGACTCATAGAGACAGAAAGGCGAATGTTGGTGACCAGGGCGGGGCCTTATGGGTACAGAGTCTCGGTTTCGAACGACGAAAGATGTCTGGACGTGGACGGCAGTGATTCAGGTTACCCACCAATATGCACGTACCAATGCCACCGAACCAAAAACTGAAAATGGTAAAATATAGGGGAAACATATGTATGTTTTACCACAATATTTAAAAAAACAAACAAAAAATTGACTACTAGAAATTTTAAAATTACACGTGCTTCACATTCTATGTCTGTTGGACTGTACTGGGACAGAGAGTGGTAGGTAAGATGGTTAGGAAAGACCTTCTTGAGGAGGTCTTCAAAAAGGGAAGGGCTTACTCTGAAATGAGAAGGAGCTGACCGCACGGAAGCTTGAAGGAAGAGTTTCAGGCAGATGAAGAGCTGGTGCAAAGGGCCTGGGGTGGGAGTAAGCCTGCATGGTTAGGTAGGTGGGATCAGATGAGGGTAGAAGTGGGTGCCGGTCATGCAACCTTCTGGGCTGTGGTGACTGGATACCACTCTGCTCGACTTGAGAACAGAAACATTTAAAAAAATGCAGATTCTTTACAGACTAAACCATAGGAAATTGCTGCTATTTCTGACCTACACAATGGCAGGTTCATCTGATTGAACTTGATATTGTGGTTATAGTTTTGGATTCGATTGTTCCACCAGCAGTGTGCTCAGTGAGCTAGCAGAGAACACACTTTGCTTTCTAACTGCCCGCTCCCTGGTGGGCGCCCCAGAGGACAGCCCCCATCCTGTTGGCTGGCGGAGCACAGTGCCCAGCAACAAGCCTGTGTTGAAGTGGAAGAAAACCTAGCTGGCCACAAACTAGAACAGTCACAAATAATAAAAAAATTCCTGAAGGCAGTACCTTGAACATTTCCTATTTCATAAACCCTCATCTCTGTCAGCCTGGTGGCTTTTAGAACCCAGAGGGAAAGATAAAAGGTCATTAGTACCTTTGGATCTTGGCTCTACCAAGTCACTGGGGGCATTTATTATTATTGCACAGGTAGACTTTCTTCCCGAAAGGTCTTGGCTCAGGACAAGCAAATTGGAGGTCCGACTATCTCAGCAGGGGAGTGTTGTTGGGAACATAAGTTGGGGCTTGTTTGTTCTCATATAAAAAGGCCATTAGTGCTGGCTCAGGCAGTCTCATGGCCAAGTTCTGTTTCCCAGGGCCACCTTGGCGGCCTCATTGTGTGTCATTACAGCCTTTCCCTGAGCAAGGGGCCTGGGACAATGAGAGGTGACCCCATTGGAGGTGCGAATCATTTTCTTAATGGCCCCTGATGAGAAGGTCTGTTCATGTTAGAGGGGAAGGTGGTTAATACCTAAAATTTTTCATTTCGTGTAAACATTTTCTGGGCTTTGAAAGATCTCTGGCCAGCAGCTGGGGACTGGTGAGTCCAGCCAGCAATAATGATGACCTCTTTGCGCTCCTGTCTGCTGTGCTGACATTCTGTGCCATGTTTGGACTCCCCAGTGGGGCGGGTCTAGGGGCTCTGGGCATCCTGGGTGGCATGAGCAGGACCAGTGACCTCAGGCTCTTTGGAGTTTAAAAGTTGCCTGGGTACTTGTGCTCCCTTGGGATGACTAGACATCATTTCCTGGTAGGCTAGGTGCTTGCTCTTTAAGCTAATTTTTAAAAAAGCAATGGAGGTCTGTTCTGTCCCATTTGTAATTATTGATATCTGAGCCACAAATCAGAAATATATCACACCGTTTCTAGATCTCTCTGCTCTGCACATATGGTGATCTGTGTCTTTGTTTACTGTCAGATGGTCGACTGATATAAGTCCTCAAGTACATTAATTCAACACTTGCTAAACTCAGGAAAAACTGCTATTTCGGGAGGTTTGTATGGAGGTGGAATTGGGTTTAGGCTTAGTTACAGATTCCCTGTTTACATATTTTCTGGTCCTGATGAGCTTCCTTTGTTTGTTTGTTTGTTTGTTTCATTTTGTTTTGTTCTCGCCGTGGTTTTGGCCATGATCATGCCCACCTGGCTTAGTCATGACAGACTGACAAAGCTGTGCCACCTCCCTGAAGGTGGCTTGAGTTGGAGGAACAGCCAGTCACTTTTGTAACATGGTACTAGGCCTGCCTAAAAGAGCAAATGCATCTACACAAATATAAACAATCGTTCATATTGGGTTTTCATTCTCCGGTTTTCGCTAGCTGGCTTACACCTTGTATCTCTTTCATCCTCATGTTGGACCCGGGAGATTGGAGTTGCTGTTTTCTCATCTTACAGATAAGGAAACTCAGTGCAGGGGCATTGACTTCAAGTTGGATTCTCTTGACCTCACCTGCCAACTACCACGTGGCCTGACATGCCTGCAAGGGGCCAGCAAATTGCGAGAATCTAGTTATTCAGCACATGCTGAGAAACGATGATCTATCATGCATCATTTCTGATCTTACTTTAGTAAATGCTGCTGGTATGTCCTGCTCCTTCTTCAAACTCCTGTCTCAACACAACTTGCTGTCTGACCCCAACCTGCCTCTTCCTATATTCCCGAGTCAGTGCGGGGCCCCGTTCCTCACTGTGGGGGCCAAATCAGACACCTGGGTGTTACATTTAATATTCACGTGATGGTGGGCAGACCATGTGATCGCCGAGGCGCAGGTTCCAGTTGTCAATTTGGAGTAAAACCTGCTTTGTTGGATGTGAGTCATATTTGGGGGTAAATGCTCTATGTGGACAGCAGTTACTGTTGTCATTTTTAAAAAAATCACCATGTCCTCTCACTCACCCCTTACTTAATTAGGTGGCGGAACCTGGAGATTTCTCCCACATTGATACCGGGGACTCAGTCCTCTCCTTTCTAATCCCTCTGCTGTAGACGTCTTACATCCTTACTGCCATAACTTGACTCATCACCTTGATCTAGTCTAGTCCCTCTTTCTTATCCATCATCGACACTATACCCAGCATGCTCTTTCCAAAATAAACAAATTTGAACTTCTCCTTGAAGTCCCTCATCTGCTTACAGAATTGATATAAATTCCCTAGTTTTTCCCCAAAGGCCCTGCAGAATCTGACCTTCCGAAGCCTCAGCGCACACTGCCATCCCTGTTCCTGGACACACACCCTACCCTCCACTGCCCTGAGTTCTACATCCTGTCTTGATCCCCAAATGCTGACCTTCCCTGTGGCTCAGTTCTCCCCTATTTCCTTCCTGCCTTCTATACCTCTTCCCCTCTGCCTAGGTAGCATCCACCCATTGTCAGCTTTGTGGTTGTAGCACCCTACACATAGTAGGTGCTCAGCGAATGAATAAATGAATCAGCTCTTGGCTAGAGTGGATACAGAATGGCCAGCATCTTTAGACTTGAGGTCCTCTCAAGTCTGTAAGCTCCCTAGGGGGTTGGCAAGGCTAGAAACAGATAGAATCTTCAGAGGAAGACCCTGGTTGGCAGCTGAGCCACCAGGAGACCTGGAGTCTGCACCCAGGAACTGGGGCTGAAGAGAAATGCTATCACTGTTACCATAAGCAGCATGAAAACTTATTTGTGAATTACTTGAATTCAAGTGTATACAGCAGCTCTCCCATCTGGAATTTATCTAGAACTGCTGTTTGGCTATTCAGAATTTAAACCATAATCACCCCTATGAATTCCCTGCAGAAATAACAGTTCTTCCCCCACCACTGCCTCCAAACACCAACCAGCTAAGAGTTCTTGTTTGTGGTTATCAGGTGCAAATCTCCATTAGCCGACAAGCAACAAAGCCAGGCCTGCTGCGCATCCAGGCGGTAGGATCCTGCACATCCTGATCACATCCTGGTGATCAGAATCACATAGTCATCTGACAGCTTTCTCTGGAAGGTTTGGGGGCTCTCGGCTGGTCTTGGCCTGCTGTTCTGTGAGAAAGACGTTTAACGCTTCCCCCTTCATGTTAAGCTTTACCTCTTTGGAAAACACAAGAGGTATGAAAAGATTATTTCATTGCATGTGTGTTCTAAACAACTAGGAATCTAAGCCTTTCTCCTTCATGAAAAGTGTGCAGATTCTTAGCCTTCCTCCCATAAAAGGCAGAGCCTGTGGAAGATGTTTGAGAATTGGCATCTCTTTGACTTGCATGCTCAGATACACAGGTGTGTCTGGAGAAGAACCACATGATCCACCTGCTGAGTATCTTATCAATGCAAACCTGTAGTAAAGAGAATGTCGTGACCAGGGACGAGGCTTCGTTCTCTAAGATTAGGTTGCTCTCTTTATGTATGCTGTTTTCAGTAAACCTTTTACTGAAGTATAACATAGTTAGAAAAATACAGAAATTGTAAGTGTACAGCTTGAATTTTCAAGTTGCCCTCTTAATATATTAATATATAATACATTAATAATTTAGGATTTAGTGCTACCACCAATTTCTTGTTTAATTAAGGGGTTGGGGAGGATGGAGGTAGGAGTGAATGCTGTTCTGTTGGCACAGCTTTTTAATAACCTTCCTTGTCTCTCTGCTCGTGGAAGCAAAGTTTTTTTTTCCTGGTGGTACTATCTGAGCCACTCATGGCCTGTAATTTTTACCTTCAATTCTGTTTCTTCAGGCTTTTAAATACTTACATGAATTCCATTAAAGCCATGCACATACATAAATGGTCTGCTGCTGCCTCTGTGGCAGGCAAGACAGTTTCTTCCACCTAAATTCAGTAATCGGTAGTATTCTGCCATATTTGCTTTATTCTCTTTTATATATAGATTTTGGGAGGCTGTACTATTGTTGGTATATTGTATTTTGGTCTTCAGCAGACTCCCCCAACCCCCCAAATACTTCTGTATTCACCCCCTATGAGCAATGACAATGCCGTATATAATAAGCAAGTTAGTCCTGGCTGGTGTAGCTCAGTGGATTGAGCTCAGGCTGTGAACCAAAGGGTCACTGATTCGATTTCCAGTCAGCCCACATGCCTGGGTTGCTGACCAGGTCCCAGTGCGGGACGCATGAGAGGCAACCACACATTTGATCTTTCTCTCCCTCTTTCTCCATCCCTTCCTAATAAATAAATAAATAAATAAAATCTTTTTTAAAAAGTTCATGATGGTTCTATAATATTTTCTAATATCCAGTCCATATTCAGATTTCCCCCATTATTCCAGGAATGTCGGTTTCAGTTTTATCATTTGAGCCACGGTGCGCTGGAGTTCTGATCTCCCGCGCCGTATTACTGCATCCGAGAACGCTGCGGGGACTGTGGCGGCTCAGTGGAGGGGAACGGCGCAGCTCTTCACGCGTGTGCACCTGTGAGCCGTTTTCCCAGGAGAAGACCGCACTTGCCTGTCTGCGTCGGCAGTTTCCTTCCTTGCTTGAGGCAGCAGTGGAGGCAGGAATGAATGAATAAGAATCACCACTGTGAATGGGCTGCTTACAACTTTAAAAAATCCGGGAATGGTTATTTATTTGGTGAAGCTAATTGAGTCCGATGCCAATGGCTGAGGCAGCTGGGCACACACACTGTCAGTGTCCAGGAGCCATCTCTTGTGTGCTGGTTTGCCAAAAACCTGTTGTCACTCTAGCAGGGAGCATAGCTCGGGGCAGGATATTTGGACAGGTCTCAGGAGCTTTCCAGGCATTTGGACTTCGTGATAAAATAGACTTTATTACTATTTGGTACACTATAAAATTTATAGAATAATTGAACAGATAGTATATCGAATTCCATATACTCATCTCACCCCTCCATTGCCCTTATTGTCAATTTGTTATTATCATGTACATTTGTGTATATTGCAATTCATAAGCTGATATTGGTGCATTATTATTAGCTATAGGTCATAGTTTGCATTAAAGTTCCCATTTTGGGTTGTGCAGTTCTCTGGGCTTTGATAACTGCAAAATGTCATGTGTCTTCCATTACAGTTTTATGCAGAATAGTTTCGTTGTCCTAAAGATCCCATCCTTTACCTATTCACCCCTCCCCTCTTACCCCTGAGCCCTTGGCAACCTCTGGTCTTTATATTGTCTCCATAGTTTTGCCTTTTCCAGAATGGCATACAGTTGGAATCATACATTATGTAGCCATTGCAGACTGACTTTTTTCACTTAATAATATGCATTTAAGTTTCCTCCATGTCTTTTGGTGGTTTGATAGCTTACTTCATTTTTATCCCAGAATGGTATCCCGCTATACCACCTTTTGTTTATTCATTCACGAGTCTTGCTGCTTTATTTTAAAGCAAAGGATAGAACATTTCAGCACATAGTGGGGGTTTGATAAATAATTGTTAAAGGACCTAGTTAGATTGAATCCTTAACTTTTCTGGCAGGTATATATTGCCAAGGGAGGGTTGTGATGGAAAAGGCAATTATGTTGTTAGGCACCGATTCCTGCTCACGGGGGTTCCTGTTTCAGGAGGGAGCGTTTCACCCCGCAGTGGCTCAGCCCAGCAGCAGTGGCTGGCTTTGATCTGGGTTCCCAGCCGCAGTTGACCCATTCCCTGTACTAGAACTGTACTAATACAGTAGCCACTGGCCACATGAGGCTATTGGAATGAAAACTGATTAAAGGTAAGTAAAATAAAATAAAACCATCGGGTCTGTTGCATTAGCCACACTCAGCTGCCCAGTAGCCATATGTAGCTCATGGCTATCATTTTGGACAAGGCACATATGAGACATTTCTGTTGTCACAGTAAATTTTATCAGACAGCCTTGATCTAGAGCATTCAAGTAGAAGGACGGAATTGAAATCAGTTGACCAGGCTGACTCTGGTTTCAGCGCTTAACTGCTTTGTGCTGTGACAGTTTTACAATGGCAGAGAGGAAGGCCAGAGATTTGTTTGCTGGAGAAAAGTTGCTTAAAATAACTTGCTGGGGATAAAAAGGTTGCCGGGGCCAGTGAAGCTGTGAGATCCTTCTTGTGTGATGGCCCCGGGAGGCAGAGCTGGACAAAGGGCTAAGCCCTTGATCAGCCAGTGTTAAGGAGTTCTACAGAACTCAGCTCCAGCTTCTTTGGTTTGGTGAAAAAGCAGAGGCCTTCTCTAATTTGAGGGGTTGGGGTGGGTGTGGACAGGGAGTTAAACTTCACAACTAATAAATTGGCAAATTGTATATCCGTCCCTTCAGTAAACTCCTGTGGTTGCTGGATGCCAGGAATGTGGAACCCAAATGAGTATCTGATATTTGCCACAAAAATTGCAGCTCATTGCCTTGGAATCGAAATTACTCTTATTTGGGAACAAAGCAAATGGTAGTTAAGTTTTCTTGGCTTTTCCCCTGTTTTGCCAGCTCTTTGGATTTGATCAGATCTAATTTCATTCATGCGATAAGTACCATGCTGACACAGAGTATTATGGGCTGTCAGTCTACTTAGATTTCAGTTCTGTATTCATTTTATGTATGGCATTTTCATAAAGACTTTGGGTTTCTTTTTTCTAAACAGAAGTACAGATAACAGATATTACATGAAATTGTTCTTTTCCTTAAAGTCTAATCTGGAAATTGGCTCATGATGTTGGTGAGGGTTTTTAATATAATTTAAATGAAAATGCCAAATTACACTCTATGTACATTGTAGCTTTAAATATTGACTTTTCGCTGTTTGAAATGCTTGAGTTTCTAACAGGCGTAATGTGGAAAGGCAAATTTGACAGAATAATATATCTACTATAATTCCTGTGAAAAGACTTAAAATATTCCGGAATTTGGAAGTTCAGTCAGGATGTGACCACTTGGAACCCTGAAGGTCTATAAACACAGCTTCCAATTGAGAGTTTTCTCTAAGAATAGGCACAGAGAAAATAGTATATTATCTTGCAAATGAAGAATGGAAATGCCAGGTCTCAAATGAAGACAGATTTCCCTTTAATCTTTCAGCTCATGTCACCTGCTAAACAACCCTTACACGAGTTGCTGAGGTTTAATCAGTATTTAATAATTATTGCATTTGTACAACTGACTTTTCTTTTAAAAGCAAACATGTCCCTTGAATGAAAGGCAGGATAATGGATGGATTTCTTATACCTGCTATGGTTTTAATTTAATTTTTAAAACTATGTTTTAATTTCAGTACTGTTTCATGTTAGCAGAGTCAAGAGAAATTGATTATGGTTTCTTAGCATGGGATTGTTTCCTTAAAAGCCGTGAAAGGAAGAAGAATCAATATTAGTGATTTCCAAGTGGCAGCTTTTTACAGAGGCCCCCAGCACGATTGATTACAGCTGCTTTTGTAAAGGATTTTAAAAGAATAATCTGTATTAAAAACATTATTCTTTGGCATGAGCTTCAACAGGTCCAAATGGGTTTCCATGGGGGCTGTGCTGCAATGTCTCCACTTGAAGGGATCGTGGCCGTCATCGGTGGGCCAGGGCAGCCAGGCAGAGGAAAGGCTAATAGGTGAGGAGCTGTTGGCTCGCATGCCAACGAGGTTACCCGGGCAGCTGCGGTCATTCAGCCTCTGAAGCAGCAGGGGCAAGAGGCACGTTATTTTTCTACAAGCCCTGTCTAAGGTTAAGCAACAAGAAGAGTCAGAAGTAAGTCTTTGTTCCAGAGCCTTGGCTGGAGGCAGGTGTGTTCTGTCGATGTGGGGAGTAGTAGAAGCTGATAGCTCCCCAGCCTCCATATCCTGAGACGCGTGCAGAGAGGAGAGGATGCGTCTCCATGGGCATCTAACACTTGGGCACCATGACCAGGTTGTTCTCAGGCTGCATGCTGATCTTGTTCCAATTAAATAATAAACTTGACTCTGGGCAGAGGCACTCTCTGGAGGCGGGGTGCCTGGAGCAGGTAACTCTATTAGAAACAGTCCCATCTCAAAAGGCAAGTGACAGGGCCCGAGTGAGAGACCTTTATTGTGTCCTGGGCTCCCATGGTGTTTAATTCTCAGTAGGGCTCCATGTCTCTGGGAAATGAAGATGTGACAGGTAGCCCAGGTGGCTTTCATCCTAAAGGGAGTGTGGGTGGGGGGAGTGTTACATAGACCTTGCCATTGGTTGCTTCACAGAAGGCCTTTGCAGGAATAGGGGGACTCATTAATTTGCAAAGGATGGAAGATCCTGGGGATGTGGGGATTTTTAGAAAACAGTGTTCGGTTTATCACCATCAATTTTTATTCGGTACCCTTGGATGCCAAATCACCACAGAGGCCTTTGGTAGGGCTTGCTTCAGAACTAAGAGAAACAGCGGGTAGGCTGCTTTTATTACTGGATTCATTTGGAGGGAAAAAAAAATTCCTTCAGGTGGTCAGATGGGTTTTTGACTCATCACTATTTGCTTTTCTTTATGCCCCATAATTTTGGAAAACGAAATGCCATGTCTCATGTGAAACGGTGCTTTTGAATGTGTGTTCCAACTGAGACTTAATTATCACTGAGTTACCATGAATCACCCCCTCGTTTGGGGGCAATAATAATAATAATAATATGCCCTTTAAAAAATTATTCTCTAAAGTGCTTTTTAATTTTTTTAATTGAGCATGTAATTTTACCATCTTCCCCAGTTTCCTCTTTCCCCTCAAACTCCACATCCTAAAATCATGAGAACGAGCACAGGGTTCCATCAGCAGAGTGTCTTCATATGGAGGTTCCAATGGATCAGAAAGATGAAGGCAGCGCTGAGAGATGGATAAGGTTACATTCTGGATTTTTGAAGGCTTTGGCCACACGTTGGTTTGCACAGTTGATAAAGAATGTATTGTTGGTAGAGAAAATACCTCTGTCCACAAGTCTCCTTTCCTCTTCATTTGGCAAGACCATAAATGTTACCTTCAAATAAATTTTGCAGACACTAAGAGAAGCGCCTTGTGAAGTGCATTTGTTTAGAGATGGCACAGGGCCGTGACTGCGTGCACACGCCACGTGAAGCGCGTCCTTTTGGCCGGGAGCCCGTGTTCCTGCCTCACGTGTTGCAGGCCCGGGAAGGCTCCATTTCTTGGGGAATTTCATCCGGGGTCTCTGGTGGATTTCATCACGTGCTCTCATACCTTTAAATCCTTTCCTGGTTCCTCCATTAAGGTTACAATTTCTTTAAGAGCTACTTGGCCCTCATTGTCTACTTAACTTGGTTGAGAAGTTTGGTCCAACAGGGGAAAAATTGGGACAACTCTAATAGCATAATCAATAAAATATACTTAAAAAATTCCTTTATAATATAATAAAAAGAAACCCAAGGCCTGGGGCTGTGAACCTTGGGCAGAATCAGGTATTATTCCAGTAGGTAGCAGTAACGTGAATAATCTTTGGGCACACAGTGCGGACCCCACTGCAGCTTGGCTTCAAGTATTAAAAGTTCAGAAGAGTTTGACTCCAGTGTTGAAATCAGTGGTCTCATCACCTTTTGATTATCCCCTTCTGCTTAGCTTTGTTTCCTTCCAGTGTAGGGAACCAGCTGCAAATGTCATCTTCTTGGAAAAAGCCCTGCTGGGTTAGGTAGCCACTGTGTGGACCCAGATGTTTTCTGGAATCAGCAGGACAGGCAGAGGGACAGGCTCCCCTTACAGACAGATGAGGTAATTGCAGTGGCAGGGCCCCGAAAACCGGGAGCGGTATGGAACACCCGCGGGGCTTGCTGGCTTGGCCATCGCTGCCTGGGACCAAGCCGGAAGCACACTCACTCGCCGGGAAACCCAGCAGCCTCACCTTGATGTGGAGTGGCTCCCTTGCTTTAAATAAGCAAGGAAGAAAGGGTAGCTAATGAGATGGGTTCTTAGACTCAGGACATTTTAGAACCAAGGATCTTGTGATTGACTTTCCAGTTCACTGTGACTTCAGATAAAACTCAGCAGGAGTGGCTCGAGCATGGTTGTGTCACTCTGTGGCACTTTCCTGAAGCATGAAGTATTTTTCATGCCTGTCATTTGTGTACCTATATAATACTTTTCTTAGGTTTTTAAAAATATAATGCCCCTGTCTCTAAATGCATTTACTGTTAAATAGTTAGTAATCAAGTTTTCAGAAGCCATTTGTACACTGGAAGCTGGTCCTTGGTCATTCGTGACCATGACCCATTGGTCTTGTGCTTTCTGTACATTGAGCATCATATATATTTACATATTTATATGTGCTTTTTAAAATGTAACAGTAACATCACTTAGGAAAGACAGCATTCACCAGCCCACCTCATCGTTCCTCTCTTTGTTTTCCAGTCCCATTTCAATGCTTGGTCAAATGGATATGAAATTTTAATAGCGTTGTGATATTAGAAAATATCACAATAGCATATGCTTTTTAAATTTAGTGTGTAGCGTAAACATTTTTCCCTGTTGCCCTATGGTATGTGATGTTTAGTGGCTATGTTGGGCAACTTCGTGTGGCATACATAACTGACGTAGCTACACGGCTGTAGTTTGCATGTAGGCTGTCTCATTGATCTCTTCTGTTTGTCAGCTGAGGTATAAAAATTGACATAGTCAGTGATTTTACTCTACCGTAGTAGTCAGCACCTCAGCTTTGCCTGTTTTTAGTCTATTTCCTTAGATAATTCCTGAGAGTTGAACTTTCTGATCAGATGGTATAAAACATTTCAGATATTCTTAAAATGCATTATCAGAGTGCTTCCCCAAAGGGCTTACGCCAATTTCTGTTGGTTGGCATCTAGTGAATAGTCCAAGCTTCTCGTTACAGGCCAGTAGTAAAGTGTCCATATTCCTAGTCGCATTCAGTCTCAGTGCTAGCTTAGACCTCTGCAATACAGGCTCAGTTGGAAATTCTACTTATCAACTGCTGTGGAGCACAGGTTCTTTCTCTGCATCCACTGAGCCTGGAAGGCACGGTCTGCCCTTTGGACCTAGGGTCCATTTTCCTTCCCGTAGCCTTCCTGTGGCATTCTGGCAGCCCCTATGTAGGGTGGAGATATAGGTGGCTGTGCCTTGGGGCCTCCAATTATAGCAGTTGAAAAACCCTTAGAGTGAATTATTAAATCTAAACCAGAGTCTGTTGGCTTCCTGCACTTGCCTTGGAGTCTGTTCCATTATGGTAGTTTTTACACAACACTTCTGAATTAGAAATAAATTCCAAATCTCTTTTTTCCCCTCCTCTCCTGCCAAACTCCACCAGGAAACAGAATCTCGTTATTTCAGTTAGAATATATTAATACTGACCCTCTCCGGCACTTGGGACTTTTCAGGTTAGGCTCACATGGCTTCTATTTTTACTCTAGTCTAAACTGTGGTCATATGGATAGCAAAATAAATACTGAAATATTCTAGTTTGAGTGGTGGGGAGGCAGCATTGCTTATAATAACATGGCTCCAAACCTCTTCCCTCTGTTTGATATTCCAAAAAAGGAAGAAAGCAGGACTTGGAGCACATCTGTAAGTAATGAACATTTTCCTTTTGTGTGTCATGCATATTCAACATAATCCTATGCGAAGTCCCGGGCGTTGCTTTCATATATGTTGCTTCAGAGAGGCCTGTTTTTGTTGCCAGCAAATTTAATTCAAGACAAAGGTTGTTTCCCTTCTCTCTCTGCATCAGGAATCCAAACCCTTCCCCACAAACAGAAATAAGAATTGTTGACGTATTCTGCCTTTGTTTTTTTATCCTCCCCCACCCCATCCCCCAGTTGACTTGCTGATAGAAGAGGAAGACTAGTTTTTGTTTGGTATTAGCAATAAATCGATTTCAGGAGGAGTATTTTTTAAAGCCTGTTGATAGAATTTTGTAATTTAAATATTTCAGACCTTTCAGAATGACATAACGTTCCTTCCAGGTGAGATATTTTTCTTGGAAATAGTTGTCATTGTCATTTCTCTAGCATACAAAGTATATGGTCTGTTGGGAATTTGGGGGCAAAGTTTAGATTTCTTTCTGCTCAGTTTATTTAGTTAAGGGTTCTTAGAACTTTGTGAAATGTTGGCTTATAGAAGAAACTGGGGTGTGGGTCACAGGAGTTTGTAGGTGATGCACCAGCGATAGGCTTATTGGTAGATGAGCATATTCTCATTGAGTATCTGTGATTAGGGCTGTTCCTTGTTACCATGTTTCAGAGTAAAGAGAAATAGAGCTGGGACTGGGAGGCTTGCATCCTGCCTGTTCTGTGTGTGTGTCGTGATGCTGGGGAGAGAAGGAGGGGTGCCACATTCAGTCAAATAAGCATACAAGATCTTCTGGGTCATCATACCTGAGATGCTCTTAAATTTACCCAACAAACCACTTACTGAGCCCAGTTAGTGTTCTGGAGACGCAACAGACAAACATTATAGGAAGAAAAATATTTATGAAGCACCAGCTATAATAATACATAATATGGTGAGGCACTTTTTCTGAAAATGATATTGATCCTGTTTAATCATAAATACATAATTAGATGAGCCAAGTGATTCTTTGGCAAGATTTTTTGTTGTTTTTGTTAACATGCTGATTATTGTGCTGAGCATTTTATTAAAGAAAGATTTAATTTGAGCTTTGTTGGCTAAGAAATCTAATTGCTTTGAACCATATTCAGGTTTTTTTTTTAACACAAAGAGGAAAATTTCTACAGTTAAGTACACTAGCTCAGTGTTGCTTTTTAAAATGCCTTTCAGCCATTTAAATGTTCTCCAAAGACTAGTGCTAGTCTCCCTGGCTCGTTGGGAGCGTTGTTAATGAGTTGGCCGTTTCTTCTGAGGTCATACTTATCTTCCTGGCAGTCCTCCTCATAGCTAGTTATAAGGCTGAATTCCAGGTTGCCCTTTTTAAAGAGACCTAGTAAGAAAACTAGGCTTTAGTTATTAGTTTTCCCAGGTGTGAGGTAACCAGATAACTTCTTTCAAAAGTATGAGATCTGTCCAGAAGATGTCCAGGCCTGTAATATGAAAAATAGAGACATTTACTGAAGAAGATACAAGACACAAGAAAGGTTGTCCATAGGACAATGATACCTCTGTCCCCTTCAAAGCTGGCACCTTGGGATCTCACATAGTTCTCCCAATAGCCATCAGCTGCCCTGTTTTATTTTCCTGAATCTCTTCAATGGTCTGAAATCTCTTCCTTTTCAAAGGTGATTTTAGTTTGGGGAAAAGACAGAAGTCTCAGGGCACCAAATCTGGGCTATAGGGGGCTGAGTCACCTGGGTGATTTGATGTTTCACAGAAAAACTCTGCACAAGATGTGATACATGAGTGGGCACATTGTTGTGAGGAAGCTGCCAATCACCAGTTGCCCATAGCTGCAGCCTTCTGAATCATCCAAATAGTTTCCATGGAGGAATGTTCAAGCTTAATGCAAAATTTGCTGCAGATCCATTGCTCTACTCACTCAGTCATTTTGAATGTGACAGCCACACAGTGCTCATGCTCACTCAACAGTATCTATGGCCCCCACTGTCTAGTACAGTGAAGTCATCATTGTTCACACATGCGCATTCCAGTCCACTGTCCTGAGCTGCCAGGTTACATCAGTGTCATGCAAACTGTTCTTGTTATATTAACAATGGCTGTTAATATAACTGTTTCCAGACGGACTTCATATGATTATTTCTTTTCACCAAATGGCTTAACAGTTAGGTTCAGCCTTTCAGAAAAATGTGACCTCTGTGCTTTTTGTTGGGCATTTACCCTTCCCAGGCTCTTAGAGCACAGTGATTGGCCTGGTAGGGATGTAGAAAACCTCAGACTTGGTGCTGGTCTGGGCCCTCTTCCAGAAATGTACACTCTAAGTGACGAGAAAGAGTCCCACACAGGCATGGGAGGCATCCACCAGGAAAATCCAAGCTCTGCTGAGTTCCAAACGACTGGTTCAGACTTGAAGGAATATCGACTGCAGGAATCCCGTCATCTGCCCCACCTCGGTTTGTTTCCAAAGGTGCATAGAACCAGTCAAATTTGTCTCCAGTCGCCTGTGATTTGACTTTTCTTAATCTGATTTTATTTTAACTTTACATTTTTATGAGCAGCCTGGTTATCCTTCAGCCTCACACGTCACACCCAAATGTGATTCTACCTTCATATAACCTGATTTTTTTTCAGAATTGGGTTTATTTTCCTAATATGCACCAGTAAATAATTTAAATTCATACTCTCACTCTGTGGAAGGAAGGTGTGCTGAAGTGTTTCTTAAAGGAAAAGACCTAGCTTTCCATGTAGTTAATTAAGAACCTACTATAGCGTTTTGAGGCAGTTCTGAACTAAAGACCTTTCTTACACAGGGATTTAAGAATTTTTTTCTCATGTGTGACCTCATCTTTGACCTTGGCTTTTGTATGTATTATATACAGAATGATACAGTAAGCCTGGTACATGATTAAGTACAGGTAGTTGTCTGTAAATAAAACCTTAAAAGAAGTGTTTGTTAATACAACAATATTTGGTTATAAACTTATGTATCAGTCATACCTCATGCATTCAAGGACAACAGTATGTTTTTCTAGTAATGAACATAAGGTTCTTTCTATTACATCTTTCATTCACAGGGACACCTGACAGAGAGGAGATATTACTAAAAACGAAAGAATGACATTTGCTGTACATGGCTCCAGGCCTCTTCCATATGGGGAACTTACAGGTCATTAGGCAGAGAAGAAACTCTCAAGCAAGAACTCTTAACTAACGCAGTATTTTCTCATATGATGCCAAGAATGCTAGTTCTAAAAGATGTTAAATAGATATTCTGGGACGAGAATTTCCATGGCCAAAGTTTGAAGTGCTGAATCAAGCAGAGTTCGACACGATTATTACTGTTCTTCTCGGCCTTTTTATGATTATGTGCAAATCACAAGCCAAGGGAGGGAGAAGTGGACACAGCACGGCCAACACCCACTGAGTGCGCACATTGAAGATGGGCTGGAACCCTGTCTCCCCGTCTGAGCTGTGGGTCTCTGGGGAAGCCTCAGTTCCTTGGTTTGTAGTAGAGATTGTTGAGATGATTACTCGTAAATGTGCCAGTGCTTATAAAACACACTTAGCACAAAATGCCTGACACAGAAGACACATTAACAGGTAGCTAGAGCCAATGCTTTTGAACGCCAAGCTGAATGGCTTTGACGTGGTAATGTTACGGGTCATTACAGGGCAACAGAAAGGGCCCAGAGGAAGGCAACCAAATTTTTGGGCCCCATTTTGGCCACTAACTAGACTGGATGATGTCAAGCTAATTTGCTACCATGGTGTTCTGTATCTTTTGAAAAAAATAGGTGACCTTGATGTGTATAATGTCTGGCCAGGCTCTAGGATTATATGTTCCTTTCAGCTCTACAGAGGCCAGAACTGGAAAGTTCATCTTAAGGGCAAGTATATCATTTCTGAGCGAGTGTGTGGGAGAAATTATTTCATTTAATATGTGTGTTAGTTAGTAATAAAATAGTTGATTTAGTCACCTCTGGAAAGATAAGCTAAAATTACAGCCAGTTTGACACTTTGTAATCACCATAAAAGTGAGTACACGTTTGAATTTAAATCAGGACTGGATGTGCCTTTATCCTGAAACGAAGAGGCATCTGAGCGTTGTTTTCTATGATGTGGTACGGAATGTAATATCAGGCAATGTGAGTATTTCGCTGTTATGTGCAAAGACTAATTTTCTGAAGTTTGGGTCCTGGGGTGGATGGTGTTCATAAATAGTTAGGTTTTCTACTTTCTGACTTTGTTACTGACTTAAGTTTAAACCACGAAGTGAATTTAACACCTCCTGCTTTGAGCTTTAATTACCTTCTCAGTGGCACTAGTTTAAGGCATTTAGAGGGCGTGCATCTAGTAGATAAAGCAGTGTTTCTTTCAAGGAGGGTCTCAGATTTCAGAATAAGAGATTTCCACACTTGCACGTTGAAGCGTGAGAGCTGTTCGATATACACTTTACCTACATGAGAAAAATCCAACGATTAGATCTGTTCAGTTGCTGTCTCAAAACTTTTCTTTGCTGAGAAAATGGACAGATTTGTGATACTTCTTACTAAAACCAAGATTGGTGCACTTAATGGTCTTTTATGCATAGAATTAACATTTCTATTCCTATTTATTACAAACACCATATGCATTTGGGATTAATCATTTTCACAAAATACTAGTTTTCATCATCCTAAGTATGTAGGACCTAGACCACCATTGCTCTCCTCAACGTTCATCCTTAAAGTGGTATATTTCCTCTTAGGGGTCTTATATAAAGGAAACTGGTGTCACCAGGTCACAGTGGACATAGAGCCAGAGGTTTGGGTAGAAGTGGCACCAGCTGGCACTGGAACTGCAGGTGAGGCCACATGGTAAAAGAACTTTCGAGACTAAGGCGTTTTTATTTTATCCTGTAGATGATAGGGAGCTGAGAAAGGGGTTCTAGCAGAGAGGGATGTGCTCATGTTTAGGAATGGTCCCTCTGCAGAGAATGGATTCAAGGACAAAGACTTGAGCAGGTGACTAAGCAGGGGGTTCTGAGTAGTGGCCCAGACCCAAAGTTATGAAGTTGCTGCAGTTTGGGGGCTAGAACAGGAGGGATGGAGCTAGGAGACAAATATGTCCCTTGCTTTTCTCCTGAGCACGGTGGGGATACAAACTGAGTCAGAAGTCATCCTCCTCTGGGAAGAACTGCCTTGTGTTAGTGCTTCAGTTTCCATGGCTGAATGTGGCACATCTCGGTCTGCAGCCCGCCCCCCTCACCATACCTAGTTGCTGTCCACAACTTCCCTTTGCTCTCCTGTGTGCACATGTTCCATCAGCCAAGGGGGAAAGGTCTGAGAGACCAGCTTTGTTTTTCTTCCAGCCTATACTCCAAGCCCTGTTAGCCAACAGTACTGACACTGCCCCACAGAAATGGTCAGTCCCGAATTAAAGAGCCTAGTCAAGAAATCCTCCAGGCGGGCAGCTTCTCTGCACTCGGGGACATGCCTCAGCGCCTTTCTCTTGGTGACTTTCGTCAGGCGGTCCTATCGCATCCAGCAAGAGGGTGTTCGGAGTGTGCCCTGAGGTGTTCTGCTTCGGGAGGCAGGCAGCTGGCTAGGTGTAAAAACAGTTGTCTTACCCCTTTTGATGGCTTTCGAGAGATGCACATCTTCTTGTCTCAAGGAAATGTTGGTGCATAATTCATTTCCTTCTCCAGGCACATTAACGGCAAAAATCCTTTCAGCCCAGTGTGAGTCTTCACAAAAAGAAATGTGTCGTGTTTGGAAAGGTATTTTTTGTTTAAAGGAAAGACACTGGAGGTATTCTTTGAGCATTATCTGCTACAAAGTGAAAAGGGCTTACTTATTATTAAATTGGACTCTCTGGAGGGATTTGGGGAATTCCTCCTGCGCACTTGTACCCCTGACATTAGAGCGGGAGATGACTATGAGTTGGGTGTGGGAGTATTTGCAGCCCACTGGCTGATGGAGGAACAAATACTTTTAGCTGCATTTAAGCACATTAAACACATTGCCAGCCTTCAGGCCACCCGGGAGTCCTGCAAGTAGCCAAGGGCAAGTCAGCTTCTCTAGACACACCCTTACCTCCGCCCCAGCTCTTCTAGTAATTCCTGCCTGTCAGCTCCTCAAAAGGAGCCCGTGGTCCTGGGGAAGTCCCTTGCTGTTAGGCTACTCAGTGTGCTTGAACTGAGAGAACTGGGAGGTGGCCAGGATCTCTGGGAGATGTTTCTGCCCATCTGCCTGTTAGTTTGACAGATGTGTCAGTCTGGACAACTGGGTCACCTAATGAACAGAAATTTAATTTATACACAGGGATTAACTATTTTAGTGATACCCATGCCACCTCAAACTTCTTTGACAGAGTCAAGTGGAAAATGAAAGTTGTTCAATGAATTGCTAACATGTAAACGGACTTTCACTTACTTTTCCAACTCTTAGGTTACTTAATTGGATACAGTACAACGTGTATGGGGCAGATGATCACCCAGGCTTGGACGTGAGGGATTTTAATGATAAGAATCGTGGTGGGTCTTGCGACATGCATTAACTCAGGGACCTGTGACAAAGGCTAATTTGTTTTAGGTAATCTCTGTTGACAAATATTTATTAAGTACCCATGCACTTTGAGAGGGGCAGGGAGCATACACAGGTCGTTGGAGACCTGCCTTCATCCAGTTGTACTGAGCTGAGGGGCAAAAGAAATACATCTGTGACAATTAAAAGTAACAGTGACAGTTTATGCCTTAATTTGTCCATGTGCTACAAAATCCCAAACAGTAGTTTACAACTAGGGAACGAACATGTGAGGACTGGAGAAGTCAGAGGTTGTTTTGGAGTAGACAGGATTTTAGAAAGAACGAGAAGGCCCTCCAGATGAGTTGCGCAGGACAAAGGTTAATTCAAGCAGGACCGAGAATTGCTTTCAGGTGGGAGCCCATGTAGCCCAAGCAGCATAAACTAAGCGCCTCCTATCTGCCAGGCACTGTGACTGTGGGGAGTGGGGGTAGGTTAATGATGAACTGAGGTACAGTCTCTGCCCTCCAAGGAGCTGTGAGTGTAACAGGGGTCATTTAAGTTGATAGTAGAGCTACGGAATGCAGGGCTCTTGATGCGGTTCACAAGCTCTGGGAATTACGGCCTGGAATGGTGATAGCCTTGGAAATGGTCTAATGCAGGATGGCCTCAGATCGCAGAGTTAAGCTCTGACCATTCTAGCAGAAAAATTCCAGCACCCTCTTGGCTCAGGGTGGTCATTCAATGCCTGCAGGCCAGCCCACTGGAAAACCAATCCCTAAGGTTTCAGTTCTCAGAATGTGCCGGGGTGGTGGCTCAAATAAAATGGGTTCCCATACTTTCCTGTCAGCTGGCCCTGAAGCCTGGTGGGAAATACGGGCCCAGGTTTAAAATACTTCAGCATCTGTAGCCAGCAGCTGAAACTTGAGAGAATAAAGTGGTAGTGTTGTGGAGGGCCGGACCCGTCTGTGCTCCCAGGAAGGCTCCAGTCACAGAACAGAAAGTTTTATTTTAAGAGGAAATCTGATGAAAGCCAATGTAGTAAGGGAAACATTTTTTATAATTCCCATTAGGAACAAACATTCAATTTGAATTTTAAAAATAGGACAATAATGGCGTTACCTATTTCCAAACACAAATTGTCTAGAAGCCATGAGTCGACTGTATTTGTTTCTGGGCTTTTATGAGCTATTGGTGGTAAAATAACCAATTTACTAAAACCATTTGCAAGAATATATGCCTAGTCTGCCTTCAGTTCATGCATGGTACCTTTTTGGCAGGATTAGGTTATTTTAATATTAATACTCTTACTGAAAGAGCTAAGAAGCTGTGGAACTGGTATACTTAGGGAGTGATCCCTCTCCCTATTCAGCATGTGGTTTGCTGTTACCAAGTGCCAGTGATATAAAAAGAATGTACTTGTGTGGGTTTATTTGCGTTTGTCATTAAGGCTCTGCCAAGCGAATGAGCCCTGGGAGCGGGCTCGCAGTGGGCTTTCGCCCTTGTCATTGAGCCTCACTGGCACTGCTCCTTATAGGGTGCCCTGCGTGGCATCTGCCCACATCTGGGCTCTGGCAGAAAGCTCTGGACTACCCAGGCAACCAGGGAGCTCTTGGCCCTGAGCATGGCTGGGCCTGGAAACACTTGGTGGCCTTGATTTAGGTTAAGTACCACCCTGCCTTTGTACATATCCCCAAGAACATGTGATTTCACATGTGATTTCAGTGTTTTGTAGCTTTCTGGTAAGGGAGCTTAGCAGTGACTCTGTGACAAAGTGAATGTCTGAGATGGCTTAAAACTGGCACTGGGACCACTGAAACTTGGGTTTAGTGGAATGTAACAAAATACACACTTGATGGGTGCTGAGGTCTCTGTGCCATCTTCATTCCGTTGGTCTAGGCCACGTGGGCTTCCCTGGGGGCATTTGTCCATGCTCAGCCCTTCATGCATGTTGTCAGGCGGTCCTGAGGAAGGGCAGGGCCAGAAATGGGGGCTCAGAGGAATGGAGGAGAAGGCAGGCTGCTCACTGCAGCGTGAACCGGAACAGTAAGATAACTAAGAGCATTTGTTCATTTCTCCCTATCCTGAATCTCTTCTCTTTCCTTCCTCAGAGGGCAGAGCTGACATCTGATAAAGACATGTACCTCGACAACAGCTCCATTGAAGACGCTTCAGGAGTGTATCCTATTGATGACGATGACTATGCTTCTGCATCGGGCTCGGGTAAGGCCGGCGACTGCCACTCTCACCACCGTTCTCCGTGCTTGCACATGCGTGGAGACACGCACAGGCACAGGGTCCTGCAGCTCACTTCAGGGAGACTGGCAGGTGCACAGTGGTTGAGAGCATGCTCTTCGGAGTCCAGGTGCCTGGGTGTGAATTTTAGCTCTCCATCACCTCAGCTGTGAGATCGTGGGAGAGTATTTAACTTGGCTGAACCTCAGTTTCCTCATTTATAGAACAGAAGGCCACGTCCACATAGGCTTGTTGTGAGGATTAAAGGGGTTGATGCATCTGTGGCTCTTAGAGCTTGCTGCTTGGCATGTAGTCAACGTTAGCTTTTATTATTTTTGTTAAGGCTTTCATAGTGTTATCATGAAAACCTCCCTTAAATAAATCCCTCAAACACTAGTTTTATAAAACTGCCAACCCCATATGGAAGGTTATGGATGAAACCAAGGAGAATTATACTTTCTTACTGCTAGCGTATTGCTCAAAAGTAGGAGGCAGAATGTCGCAGCCAGGTAAAAATGATGGCAGAGGGATAGCCTCATCTACTTGGTGTATCAACTATCTGTTTCCTCAGTAATGCCGTGTAACAAATCACTTCAAAATGTAGAGGCTAAAGTCAACAATCATTTATTCAGCTCATCATTCTATGGGTCAGCATTTTAGGCTGGGCCAAATGGGCTCCTGCACATGTCAGTGGTCAACTGCGGGTTGGGTATGCAGCTTTGCTGACCTTGGCTGGACTCTCACATATCTCTGGAGCAGCTGGGCAGACTTGGCTGTGGTCTACATGGTCTCTCATCCTCTAGCAGGCCAGCCATTTGTTCCCAGGCTGGAGGCAGAGATCCCAAGGGAGCAAAAGGGTGCAAAGCCCCTTAGAGCCTGGGCTTAGAACTGGCACAGCATCACCACCCCATTGTATCGATCAAAGCAAGTCACAGGGCTTGCTTTGCTTTCATTACTGCACCTTGTAATGAAGGAGCTACCAAGTCACATGGCAGAGGATGTGGAGACAAGGGGAAATAAATGATCCTGGCCATTTTTGCAGTCTACCATACCTAGGAAATACTTCACCCGTGCCAGGAATGGCCCCTAAGAAGCTGAGAAAGAGTTTGTGCATATATTTAAGTAACAATCAAGTCAGGAATTTGTGGCCAGCAGCGTGCTAGGGAAGTGTTATCCAGGGCTTTTCTTGCTTCAAGTTTTCATTGTAAATTCAACAGATAGTAAAAGTTATGCTGGATGTAGATGTCTAACGGTCGGTCGGGTTAGCCTGGGTTTCAGAATGACCCAAAACAAATTAAAACCAACTGTCTCTCTGGTAGAGGCCTAGCTGTGTAAGAGTGAGAGCTTTAAGTTGGGAAATGCCAAGTCTGAGTAAGACATGAGAGTGGTGGCTGACCCAGTAACAATGAGCTTACAGTGCAATCCTAGTGTTAAAAATAGCCCCAGTTATTCTTGGGAGAGTGATATATATTGCACACACAGATCGAGTGTGAAGAGTGTTTCTCCATGGCCCACAACTCTATTAATATATTCCACTCATGGCACCTCCTTTTTTTCTCTTAGCACCTCAAAAGTGCTTTGTAACTGTCATCTTCAAAATGTCCCAGGAAATAATAAATATGGGAACTTTTCTGTCCCTGTTTCACAAATCTTAGAATCTAAGAGTTATTAGAGATCTGTAGCTATTGTCCATGTCATTTGGCCAATTATTGCCAAGATTGTCCTTAGGTTTTCATGTAAGAAAGCAGATACAGAGTCCTGCTCCAGTGCTAACCCTGCCTCTCTCCATCGGGGTGAGAGGGGTTTTGAATGGGTCATTTGAAATCCCAAACCCTCTAACCAGGTGGATGGAGTTGAGGCTTCAATGTGGCCTGGCGTTGCTTCCGCCTTGACCCCAGCCTGGGGCAGATGATGACTGCAGAGCAGTTCATCATTCAGCCTCTGGGAAGCCCTCTGCACTGCTCCAAGGGTTATTTCTCAGCTGAAAAATAGTAGAAATTGTAGATAAAACTTGTAGATCATCTACTGTGGTCAGACATTGTTTCTACCCTTCTAACATTACTGTAAGGACATTTCTATTACTCCACTTTTCCCGGGAGAAAACCTGAGGCACAGAGAGATGAAGTCACTTGCCTCAGGTCACGCTGTTAGAACACAATGGAGACAGACGCAGACCAGGGAGTTGGGCTTGCGAGTGTGTTCTCTTTCCCTCCTTTGCTGGGCTGCCTCCTTGTGTCACAGAACCCCAGTCCAGAATTAGGACACCCTGCTAGCTGATGGCCAGCCCCAGCTGGAAACTGGGGTACCCCATGTTTTTGGCCAGTGTTATCTCTGTTTTCACTCCTATCAAGCTATTCTGTGGGAAAGCAAATGGACAGGAGGAAAATGGCCAAAGTCACAGAGGGTACTTTCCAGGGGCAGACTTAAGATGGGGATTAGTGAGAATGGAAACTTCACCCATTCACTTAACATTTCCTGGACAATTGCTATGTGCCAGACACTTTACCATGTCCGTGGGACACAGGGATGAGAAAGACTTGGTTGCTGCCCTCAAGGAACCAAGAGCCTGATGGAAGAAATGTAGAAGAGAAAAAAATAGTTGTAACACCATGTCATGAGTGACATAACCTAGCAAAGTGCTGTGCGTCAAACATGTAAGGGTTAAAGCTAGAGCTCTGGTTAAAGATGGCAGATTGAACACACGCATACCTTTCAATACTCAACTAAAGTGACGTAAGGGAATTGGGCCTAAATTCACATGGCCAAACAAAACAGTAGACGGGACAAAAGCCAGCATTCTGAAAGCTGGGAATCAGAGGTGCTGGAAGTGATGGACTTGACAGATGGGAGAAAGTGGAGTCAGCCGGCAGTGGGGGTGGGGCAGGGCACCAAGAAGCAACCCACTGAACACAGCAGATCCCCGTGGGGCCTGGGAAGGGGTGGCACTAGATGGGGGTGGAAGTGGCACTAAACGCAGGATAACTGATTGAAATTCTGTTTAAGAGGCAAGCAGTCCGAGGAGAACTGTGACGAGTGTGAACTGTAGAGTAGCAGTCAAGAGCAGAGACTCCAGAGCCAGAGTGCCTGGGTGAACATCCCAGTTCCCCCGTACACCAGCTGTGCCCTTGGTAAATTGTCCCATACATAAACGCTCTGTGCCTCAGCTTCCTCACACGTGAAATGTGGGGAACAGTAGTACCCACCGCGCTGGGCTACATAGTTAGTGTATGTAAAGTGTTTAGGCCAATGCCTAGCACATAATAAATACTAAATAAATGTTGACGGTTTTTAAGAAAGCAGCAGCAGCAAGCAGATTCTCTGATTCCTTCCCACCATAGACAGCAAAGAGACTCATGCTCCCAACCTCAGAAGAAAACTGGAGCTTTATTATCGGGAGAGGATAGAGCAGAGGGTCTTTGGACTGGGAGTGTACCGGGCACAGTTGGGGCTGTGGTACGATACTGAAAACAGAGAGAGCAAGGCCCTAGGCTAAGAGTTATTAAATGCTGAGCTATTCCCAGTTGTCTCCCCGCTATCAGTGGTGGAACACTGATAGTCTGGCCTTTACGCTCTCCAGGGAATTGGATCAACTTGAAGGAAACAGCTCCACGATACAATACTCACGTTGGGAGCTCTCCGACAAAACACACAGGTCTGTCTTGACTCACGATGCCCACAATCTGACAGACCTCTCCTGCATGCCCAGAACTTCTGGTCAGTGTTTCAGTATTTCCCTCTTAGATGTGAAAAGACAAACAAGGCTCCCCGGACGTTTATGGAAAAATGTGTAATATGAAAGATAGGGACCTCCCCACACTCCAAAATTGGGACAGGACAGAAACTCACAACAAGAAGAGAACTTACAAATGTGTTACATACAGTTGGAGAGATAGGAAGATGCTTTAATGGTGAAACAAGAAGAGGAATAAAAAAGGAGCATTCTAAGAGCTGGAAAGAGTCCTTGGAGAGTGGGAATATTGTATCAGAAATGAAAAGCTCATTAGAAGATGAGAAGATACAGAGGATATTTATTCATGTATTTATTCAACAAGTATTTGTTAGTCGCCCACCACATAGGAGAACAGATACCATTCTAGGAATACGTCAATAAATAAAATGTAGCAATGCTTTGCTGGTGGTGGAATAATTTTATTTATTCCTTTCTGTACTTCCTTGTTTCCAGCTTTCATAGGTGAAAATGTATTCTTTTTTTAAAATGTCTCATTTTTTTACGTAGAAATTAAAAAAAAATTAAGAGACTCAGTGACAGTGAGAACTTGGAGAAATGGTTTCACAATGGAGTGGGGGGTGGGGAGGCGGTGATGTTGCTTCTGGGCAGGATAGCGGAAGCAGGCCTCTCCCAGGTGGAGACACCTGGGCTCCTGGTAAGAACATCTGGGCTCTGGGTAGGATGTCTCAGGCAGAGAGAACAGTGAGAGCTCAAGGTCAGGGTGGAGGGAGAGGTGGTCAAGGAGGCTGCCAGGTTTCTGGTTTTGGCAAGAGGGTGACTGTTTCTGATAAAGACAATAAAGACTGTGGAAGAGCTGCCTCAGGCAGATAAGACATCTGCCTCTAACTTCATCAATGCTGGCCTCAGGGAAAGTTCTACTTTACAAAACCACTTCTGCCGCACAGGGATTCCCCACACTCCTACTTTGGTGTTTCCTAGCCGTAGCTATTGTGAACCAAGGGGGTCTTGAAAGCCCTTAGAATTTTTTTATTCCTCCTTGAAAAAATATTTGTAGGAAAATGATTCATTGTAGGAGGAGCAGATCAAACATGTTGTATGTAAAACCTTGATGGAAAAGCAGGTAAGCTAATATAAAAGAGCAATGCATTTCTGGAGCCCTCATTACTAATAACATTTATATACCATTGTATGTGTACAAAATGCTTTCAAATATCTATCACATTTGAACCTCTGGGAATTAGTTATGGCTTTTTCCTACTTACAGATGAAGAAACTAATAGTCAAGCATTAATTGCCCAAGGTCACAGAGCTAATAAATGCCAGGACCAGTACTAAGTTTGTGGGTGTGTTTGTTTAGTGCCAAATCCCACGTTCATTCCAATACTTGCTGCCATTTCTTCTCTATCTAGCGGGTATACATGCTAAACGTAAAGGAAACAGTTAATATAGTAAAATATTTAAAAAGTGAACCATAGTCATAGCCATTGTACTTTTCCCAGCACCTGACCTCTGAATTTCTCAACTGCCTGTTATATTAACCTGCCTCTGTGAGGAATTTGAGGTATTCACCATTTGTTTCTGTCTGAGGAAGCAGGTTGGTTTGATTACAGAGTTTGAGTTTGTTTGAGATTTTACAAATTGGACAAATGGTGAACTTAAAAAGAATGTTGTACTTCCGTGAATGTCAGAAATGCTCAAATGTAAAATACAAAAAAAAGAAAGAAAAGTAAAAACTAGTGCTGATGACAGTTGGCGGTTAGTGCTGAATCTTAAGGAAGACTTGACCTTTTGTGTCCAAGTGGGAAAAATGAACCTGCCATGGAGACAGATAGCCGAGAAGGGAGGGGAAAGCCGGGAAGTCAAAGTCACAGAGGCCCGGAGATCATGTACCCAGGAGATGGTGGCTGGCAAGTGACCAGGGGAGCTAGGAGGTTCGATTAGATGATAACCACTCTAGAAAATGCCATTGGATCTAGAAACATGGAGGACATTGGTGACCTTAACAAAGTTGGACCAACAGCGTAATGACAGGGACACTCTGACCAGAGAGAATGGAGCAGATGGTGAGGAAATGAACAAGGGAGGAGCTACAGCACCCCTGGAAGAGCCTGGCCATACGGAGGGGACCAAGGGCAGCTCCCTCAGATAAGCGGTCACTGTGAGATTGTTCTCCTTTTTCGGTTATTGTTTTGAAACAGAAAAAGTAGCATGTAGAAGGGAAGAGATCTCCCAGATCAGGAAAGATTGAACATTACAGATGAAAGAAGGGTTATTTGAGAATGTTCATGGGAATAGCATTTTTTGAAATTGCCAGGCTACCCACAGATCCACTTTTAAATCGCTTGTTCATCACAGTGAAGACCGCTGAATTCTTTTTAAGGGAAAATTCTCTACTTTAAAGGTTATATTTATTTATTTTTAGAGAGAGGGGGAGGGAGGGAGAAAAAGAGGGAGAGAAACATCAATGTGCGTGATAAACATGGATTGGTTGCCTCTCACACATCTCCAATGGAGGGCCTGGCCGGGAACCCCAGCATATGCCCTGACCCGGAATTTGGTCCTTGGAGCAACACCCAGCCCACTGAGCCACACCAGTCAGGGCAAAGACTGCCGAATTCTTGATGAGCAGGTACTTTGAAAGAACACGGCTCCGTCAGTGTCAACAATAGACAGTATTGTCTGTTTATGTGGAAATCTGCATCTTGATTCATGTGCTCAGCTCATCTTTGCCACCTTCTCCAGGAGCTGATGAGGACATGGAGAGTCCTGAGCTGACCACAGCTCGGCCACTTCCAAAGATCTCGTTCACTAGTGCTGCTCCAAAAGTGGAAACCACCACGCTGAAGATGCAGAACAAGATACCTGCTCAGACGAAGGTGTGTTTTGTCTTGCATTGCATTATCAGGTCACTGTAAATTTCATTATATGGAATAGTCCTTTTAAGAGGCCCCATTTAAAAATATGTAAGGACAAATGGTATTTCTATTACATGATTGTAAATAGCTTTTACTTACTCTTTATGATTGTTTTGACTTTTACTCACTGACTGCTCCTTTTGTGGGTTAAGTAGACTTTGTTTTCAGAGCAAGCTTAGGTTACAGCACAACTGAGTGGGAAGTACAGAGAGTTTCTTTCACCACCTGGCCCCACATATGTACAGCCTCCCCCAGCGTGTACATTTGTTATAATCAAGGAACCTACATCCGCATGTCATTAACATCTGAAGCCCATAGTTTACATTCTTTGGGTTGTCATTCTTTGGGTTCTGACAAATGCATAATGACACGTATCCACCATTACAGGATCATACAGAACCATTGTATTGTCCTAAAAGTCCGTTGTGCTCTGCCTATTCTCCTCCACTAAAACCTGGCAACCGCTGATCTTTTCACTGTCTCCGTAGTGTTGCCTTTCCCTGAACATCACACAGCTGGAATCAGACAGTACGTAGCCCTCTCAGATAGGCTTCTTTCACTTCGTAATAGGCATTTAAGGTTCCCCATGTCTTTTCATGGCTTCATAGCTTATTCTCTGTGCCTTTATTACTGAGGCCTAGCTTAGATATGAATATTTTTAAAGGGTGGTCCTTTTTAAGGAACTCATAGCCACATTAAGAAACAAAACCCTTTTGGTTTTTTATTTGGCTCAAGACAAGAAAATGTATTTTCGTTTCATACAGAATCTGTTCCCAGTTAAAACCAGCGTGGACTTTACCTGTGTTGAAACAAATTACGGAGTAAGGAGACCCTAGATACTAGTTGCAATAAGTTTTTTCTCAAAGTCTCCACCAGCCCATCATCAGTAGTGCACAAGCTTTGATCTCTTTCAGTGATACTGATGAATCTGAGTGCATCTCTATGTAGTATTCATTTTGAGAGCTGACTTATTAAGAAATAAGAACAGAGCAAAGGTACTAGCTAACGAAAACTGTAAGGCTTGTGATTTTGGCCTTATTAATGTTACATTGCAATTAGCTGCGCCCCCCCCCCTCCATGACTAGGTGAGCTTTTTAAGTTGGAAAATGCATATTAAAGTTTGAAGAAGGCCCAGGCTTCAAATCCTGGATCTGGTCAAATCTCTGAGCTTCTCTGAGCCTGTTTCTCATGGGTCATTGAGGAGATTAAAGGTGAGGGCAGGCTACGTGGCCTCTGAGACCTGGTAAACATTCTGTAAGCCTTGACTGAACTTAGTTAGAGCGGCTGAGACCGAGCCAATTCGCCAAATAAACATGGGTGATGACTGCAATAGTAGACTTTGTGCACAGTCCAGGGCAGCGTGCTGCTTATGAAAACTAAGCAACACGATGGCCCCTTTTGGAGCTCACCCACCTGTTGGTGCCCAGCTTTAGCAGCAGATAGGATGTGGAAGGCTGTGCCATGCAGGTAGTGATAGGCCTTCTCTGGAGTGAGAGGTGACCCTCTGCTGGCAGGAACACAGATGGGCTTCCTGCCCTTTCATTTCTTACCCTTATCAGAGAGCCTTTGTCTTTCCCCCCTCTTTTCCCCTCCCCCATCCCCCATCCTCTATCTTCCCGGTGACTATGAAGATGATGGTGAATAACACAGCAGGAAGGCTGTGTCTCCAGACTGAGTGCTCACTGCGGGGTTAAGAAGGGTCAGTAGCTGATCAACTTCACAGGTCAGGTGATAGGAAAGACAGGAGAAGCTCTGTGAGCACTGAGGCAGTCACACCCAACATGGTGCGTGCATGGTGGCTGCTCCATAAATGTACTAAGTTGAATGAATGAAGAAAAAAGAAGGGAGAAGGTGAGAAATGCAAAGTAACAGGTGCAGTTGATGGTAGGATGGCTGACCACCTCACAGCAGGTATGGCACAGTTTTCCAGTGTGGATGCTGAACGTGCATTTGGCTTTACTACATTTTTATTTGGACCACTTGCCGTGACTAAATCTGTAGAAGTCAGTGACTGTTTAGACTCACTAACTTGAGGTAGAAAACTCAGTTTTGGCTTTCAGTGATAAAAAGTAGTATCTTAAGCCAAATCTAATTTGACTTAGAGTTCTGGTCAGTTGACAGCCATGGATTAAACATTGATTTAAATTTTTAAAAATTGGCTTTGAGGAAGTAATTGTGTCAGATCAATATAAAGAAGATAGGTATTTGGCAGATGAGCCCAGAAATTAAGGATGTCTAAACATCTTAATATATTTGTATTCCTAGTATCATTTGTGTTCAATGTAATAATAATCAATTTCATTCATTTATGAGGGATTTATTGAGGGCTACTCATTATGTGTCAAATACCATTCTAGGTATTGATAATCGATAATATTGACAATGAAAAAAATTAGTAATAGTGATTACATTTTTATTTTGTAGTTACAAGGCACAGCTAAATTAAACATTGCCTCTAGGATACTACTAGTGTAGAGTTTGCTTTTGAATGGGTCTCACAGTGGCATTAATGTCACCATTATAGATAATTCTTTCTAGTTTGTTGTAAATTTATGTGACAAAAATAAAAAGAAGTTAACTGTTCAAGCAGAACATTGCTCTTAATCTTTTCCTTCTATTACATTTCCATGGCATTTAAACAAACAGACATGGATGTGACAGATCTTTAACTGGCTTCATTTAATCATCTGTGCTGCCTTTGGTACTTTCATTTTGCACATATATGCACAAGTTAAGGTACTTCCGATTAATTCTATACTGTAGAAAGAAATCTTCTTAGTGAAGCCCCTGCTTCCATACAATGGAACCATCCATGTAAAGAATACGTGTCCCCTCAGGAGCACCTGGAAGCTCTGCTCTGGGGGACCATTCCTCTCAGCTCATGGTGCCCCAATTCTGTGTAGCCCTCCCGCCCCCCACCTTCCCACCCCTGAGATGCACGCTGCTTCCTGGCTGCTGGATTGGAAGCTGAGTCAGAGGAATTGAAGTGTTAGCTCTCTCAAGTGATTCTAGGGACTCGAAAAACCTGAGGGGACATTATGTCATTTTTCTTGACAATGGGACAGAGAAGATGTGAATAAGTTAAACTCAGTCTCTGATATCACAGTGGCTGCTTATGTCTACTTTGTGTGTCACCAGAACTTGCTTACCTCCTTCCCTTCCCTCGTCACACACCTGATATCCACCCAGTGGAGTTTTCCCTCCCCTTCCCTAATCTCTAGGGGCAGTGCTAATGAGCAGTGAAAAGGTCCCTAGGTTAAAGCCCAGAGAATCCATTCTCTTATCTGTTGAGTTGTCAGTCCTTCTGACAGGCAGTGGGTTAGTGATGGGATTTCACAAGAAGGAAGGGGAAAACTCAAGCAGTGTACTGCCAGGGAGCTTCCCTCTTCTGGTTTATTTTTGTACGTGAAGGCTGGGGAGGACCTTTTCTTGTTTTCTTCTCCCACAATGATGTGAGACAGCAGTGAGATTCGTGATGCATTTTGTGCAGCTATGAATGATAATTTATCCACAGCCTCTGCTTTTTGTAAGTTATAGCATGTTGAGGTTTCAGTCACTAGAAGGTTTCTTGTGGTTTAGGAAAGTAAGACACTGTATCTCACTTGACTATATCTGAGCTGCACTGGAAGCCTAGTGCTCTGTTCACCGAGGCAGGGACCCCGTGACCTCACCTACTCTGAAGTTCAAATGGGTCCACCTGGTCTAGTTTATGGTTCTTCCTAGAGATGCTTATGACCACGAGGCACCCCAAGAAGGTGAGATCTTTTAAAGGTTATTTAACTGTCTAGCCGTAAGTAGCAGGCTGCCACTTTGGGTGAACCCTGGCTTTCAGAAAGCAGTCAGTCACTTAACTGGGCCCCAGCTCAGAGTCCTAATGAAGGTGGTTGGCTGTGCTTAGGAAGAAAAGTAGTGCTAAAAAGGATTATCGTCTTTAATAATAGCCCAGTACAACTGATAGTGTTTTCTATCAATAGTAATGACCAACAAGAACTCCAGGCTCACAGAGAATAAGCAACTCATGTGAACTGAGATTGTCTAACCCAGTAGTTTTCAAGCCATAGAATTGTCTGGAGAGCTTTATAAAAAACAACAATAACAAAAATCACCAGTAGTTTTCCCACCCCAAACCCACTGAAACAGAGTCTCTAGTAGTAGGGCTTGCTTTTTTTTTTTTTTTTTTTTAACTTTGTAGGTTTCATTGTAACTGTAGGTCATTCACACAAGATGGACAGTGATGGAGCTGAGTATTAGAAAGCCAACAGATGATTTATGTGTTGATGTTGTAGGCTGTTAAGTGTCCTGGGGTTTTAGAGAGGTGAAAGATGAGGGAAGGCTTTGTCAAGGGCAAATGGAGAGTGAAAGAAGTGGAAGATCTGGTTTGGAGTTGGGAGAAATGCATGAACCAAGGCGCAGGTGTTAAGATCAGTTTTGGTAAGCGGCAGCAGAGAAGGCTGTGCAAGGTTTCCTCCTGGGCATTAAGCTGGGGGGAGACTGGAAGCCACCCAATATGTGCAGTTACGAGGTTGTCGCAAGAACTAATGTAATGTGTTATAGACCTGAACGAGGCTGTGGAAATGAGAATGCAAGGGAGGAATATAGTTGGAGAGAGTGGTGAGGGGCAAATTGGCAGGGCTGTGCACAGCAAACTGATAGTTTGGAATGTGCAAAAGTAGTAACTTTGGGGGAGGCCCCCCAAAATACTTGGAAATAGAAAAGAAGGTTGATCTGATTCAGTGCTGCAGCCAAGGGTTAGTGTCCTATAGGCTGCTGGGTAGATAACAAAGCTGACTGGATATGAGGTTTTGAGAGTTGTTATCTTAGATTTACACTTACAGAATTGTGGAATACCCAAGGGCCTGGGTGTTCTTCACCAGTTGAAAAAACACTGAGATCCAGAAACATGGTATGACTTAGGGTCACATAAGAGCTACTTGCAGAACCCAGGTCCCCTGAGGCTCTAGTTCAGGGTTCACTGAACACATAAGAATGCATAAGTAAAAGAGAGGTTATACCCATAGGGTAAGCCTGAGGGCTACTCCCCGCAGAGTGGGATCAAGAAGAACCCTTAGAGAGCACCTGCAGAGAATGCCTAAAAGGAAGCTGTCACAGTGCCCTGTGTCACAAGGTTGCGGGGGACTAAGGAGAATTGAGACAGTGCCACTGGGTTGGAGCAGCCAGAGAGAGATGGTGGCCTGAAGTCAGAGGAGTGGTGAGAAAGTACAGATCTTATGAAACATCAGTTAAAACAACCTAACCAGTCCTTAGGATTGCTATGAACTCACTCTCTATCTTGCCTACACATGTGATGGACGTTATATAAAACCATGAACTACATGGGTTTACCGTAGGACTCACCCGTTTGTAAAAACATTACACAAAGTGATTATCCCAATTATTTCCTAAACCTATTGTTTGGAGGGGGAAGCAACTTTGAAATATACTCATTATCTTTTAAACACATTAAGAAAAATCTTTACAATCTTTCCCTTTTCCCATACCAGTCACCCGAAGAAACGGATAAGGATGATGTTCACCGCTATGACTCAGGAAGAAAAATGGACCCAGCTGAAGAGGACACAAATGTGTATACTGAGAAGCATCCAGACAACCTGTTTAAAAGAACAGAAGTCCTGGCAGGTGAGCAGCCTGGTAGGGGTCAGGTGAGAGGGCCCTTAAACGGGCCTCCCTGTTTGTCTGTGTGAGATTCAGCGGTGTGGGCAGAGCTTGCCGAATGCCACCTTTCTACTGAAAGCAGTTGGGGGATTGAGGGCCACATTCCAGAATGAGGTAAGAGTTAGGCAAATGTCTTTATTTTCTGTCAACTCCCTCAGCCTTGGCCTCAACCAGCCATTGTGGGGATCTGGGGGTGGGGGAAGAGGAAAGTTAAGATTGTTCTAGAACAGCTGGGTATGGGAGGTGGCATGATGTGAGACGATCAAGCAGTCTTGCTTCAAGTCATTGCAAAATAGGAGAAGGAAAAGTTCCTCACAGGAGAAGGCAATTGACATAAGCAACACCCAAGGCATTAAGGATGTTTCTCTAATTAACTTATCTGATGAAGGTATTAGCATTTGTTGTTAAAGGGGAAGATTTGCAAGATTTAAGAACACTTAATCCTGGAAAGGATAGTCCCAAATCTGAGTCTGGGGAGGGGGGAATTGCTTGCTTTTTCCCTATTTACTCTTACAAAATTTAAATAAATCATATCATGCTTTGTGTTTTCATTGAAAAAGCAGTTAGAAAATTAGACTATGAAATGTGAGAACTGAAAAGACTAAAGAATCTTAAAGTATGGAATTCATTGAGTTCACAGCCAGATTTTTCTTATTGAGGCTTTTGGGTGATGCTATTAATACAAATCAAAGAAAGTATTGTACCTTCCTGAGGGATGTCAGAGTTGCACAATTGCCTGGTTGCTTCGTTGAATCCAGTTTGTACATTTTGGGGGGTTTTCAAATTAAGCCTTTTATGAAAGTGTTGTAAAATAGTTTTGACAATAGGCTTGATGAAGCCATTTCTGCAACCATTGAATCTCTTCTAAAAGTCTCCTCCCTTTTGGTGTGTTTCAGCTGTCATTGCCGGTGGAGTGATAGGCTTTCTCTTTGCCATTTTCCTCATCCTGCTGTTGGTGTACCGCATGAGAAAGAAGGATGAAGGAAGCTACGACCTTGGAGAGCGCAAACCATCCAGTGCTGCTTACCAGAAGGCACCTACTAAGGAGTTTTATGCGTGAAACTCCCACTTAGTGTCTCTATTTATGAGATCACTGAACTTTTAAAAATAAAGCTTTTGCATAGAATAATGAAGATCTTTGTTTTTTGTTTTTTTCATTGAAGAGCCATTCTGGCACTTTAATGATAAAAATCCCATTGTATTTAAAACTTTTCATGTATTTCTTTAGAACATAAAATTACAACTTAACATCTGCAGTGTTCTGTGAATAGCAGTGGCAAAATATTATGTTATGAAAATTCTCAATATTCATGGAATCAGTTTAAACTTTTATGCGCAAATATGGAATGATTGTTTTTCTTCAGTGGTTTAAAGAGGAAAGCTGTTTGATTTGCGTCCGCATGTCTCCGACCGACCCAGCCAGGTTGGTCTTAGTTTGTTAATTTATCTGTCGTTCCCTTCTCCTCTGCTCTCTCCTCCTGTCCCTTGGAAAACAAAACTCTCTGCCTTTTGTAGCTGTTACGGTGCAATTTGTCTTTGGATAATTCAGATAACGGTAATTTAGTGTATATGTGATTTTCAAATATGTAAACTTTAACCTCCACTTTGTATAAATTTTTAAGTGTCGGACTATCCATTTTACACTTGCTTTGTTTTTCATTACCTGTAGCTTCAGGCAGATTTGCAACAGCAAATTAATGTGTAAAATTGGATTATTACCAGAAAACTGTTTAGTCATATCTAATCAGATCCTCTTTTGGGAGGATTTGGTGTGAGTTACTGACAAGCCTCAGCAAACCCAAAGATGCCAACAGTATTTTGACAAGTTGCTGCAGATTCCTTTGGCCACTGTATTTGTTAATTTCTTGCAATTTGAAGGTACGAGTAGGGGTTTAAGGAAAAATCAGTTTTTGTTCTTAAAAAATGCATTTAAGTTGTAAACGTCTTTTTAAGCCTTTGAAGTGCCTATGATTCTATGTAACTCGTCACAGACTGGTGTTAATGAGTATATATAACAGTTAAAAAAAAGTTGGTATTTTATAAGCACAGACAATTCTAATGGTAACTTTTTTGTAGATTTACGCATAGACATAAATTGTAATTTGGGAACATAAAAACTACTGAATAAATCATGTGGCCTAATAATTGAAAATGTCACTGTTATAAATTTTGTACATTTCGATCAAATGTACATCTCCCCTTTGCCATTGACCGTCTGCTCTCCAGGATGACGTGGGTTTGAGGTCTTAGCGTTCCTCAGCATCTCTACATCACCACTGAAGAGCTCCTCATTAGAGGCCGGTACAGCTTCGCTTCTGAACTGGCCAGAGGAATTCTGAATGTATCAGGTTGTGTGTATTGGGGTGTAGATGTTAGGAGACTGCTGGGGTGGGAATGGTGATGTTTGCAGCCCCTGCAGGGAAGCTGATGGCAGTATTGAGACAGATGCCTGCTTTTGCAAACAACGTTTAGGGCTATCAATTCCAAAGAACTGAAGGGAGCTTTCCTGACATCAGTATCTAAGATTTAGTTTTATAGATTGATTTACCTTTGAAACTATGCTCCAGATCTCTCCTGAAGCTTAACCGAAGCACTAATAAATGGAATGCCATCATTCACACCACAGGGAAGGAGAGAAGGGCAGGGCGGCACTCTGTATGAAAAGGAAGGCCTCACCGCTTAGGGTTGAAATTGTGAGCAAGCAGTGATGTGTGAGGGGGAGATGGAAGGAGGGTCCCCTGCCTGGGTACTGCTTTCTAACTGAACGTTGCCTTTTTCTATGTTACCATTAATTTTGCTTTACACTGTGAGCTTCCAAAGTAGGAAGAAGATGGCAAAAAACGGCAACCTTTGCAACATGTAATTTACTTTAAATAAATATGAATATTTCATTTAGAGAACCTTCCCTGGAATTGCCACAGAACTCATTTCTTTACAAAAATGTAAAGCAACACCTGGAAGAGTGTTTACTTAAATTCTTAATGGCCTTAATTCTCAAATTCCTGCCCCATCACTTACAGAACGAATTCTCATTGGAGTGATTAAAAGGAAGTGATAGCACCTTCTAAACCTGCATGCTATCCCTCAGGTTCAAGGTAAAGAATCTGGTGAGCATACCTCTAACAGTGCAAAGCATAGTGAAACTCAGTTCGTAGAATAACAACTGCTTGGAAACTCTATGCCAGGAAGAGAAAAATTCTGGCAAATATTTTGTCACTGCTGTAAAGCAAAATATTTGTTAAAGTGCCAAAATAAAGTCTGTCATGCTGAAAGTAAAAAAAAAATCATTGTATAGACTGACATCCAGTTTTCTTCAACTGTATGTTTTCTGCCTACTTTTATTATTTTTTAATTTTAAGATGCAATAAATAGTGCTATAAAAATGTTAGTTATGATTACCGAGTTCAGAAAAATTTTGGTCGACTATAAATATTAAAGCCAATGTGAAAATTTCCTGTTTCCTTAACCACATGTAAATGATTTCCTTTGTGTGAATATGGCTTTGTGTTTGAGAGACCTGAAATACTTAAACTGACCCGTTTTCAGCATATTGGGGGAAATGGGATGAGCTCACTTTTTTTGAAAAGTTTCAATCACAGTGAATAGTACCTCAACTTCAGGATTAGGACCTGGTTAATACAATTGAATTTAGATTGGACAAGTTTGCAGAAATTGCCATCTATGAATGTTAAAAGTTGATAGTTTCAGATCAACGGTTTAGTGAATTTGTAATGCATATCTTTTTTGCAAAGTAGATGAAATGCACTTGCTTATTGAGGATATAGTTTCTTTGTGTAGAGTTTAGGAAACTAAGCTAGATAAGTAAAACGTAATCAATGACCTTACTCTGGCTGCCCTAAAGAAATAAAAGGTCCCACAACGGTGCCAGTTCCCGAGAGAACAGGTGCAACAATGTAACAGGTTTTATGAGCTTATTTCTTCACTATCTTGGACATTTTGAAACCTTAAGGAAAACTTCTGTTAGGGGCAAAAATATTAAAACCTGAAAATATTACAGGGCTAAATTTATGAGCAGGATCTTTTTATAGCTTGATTATAATTATATTGTATAATGGGGTGGTAGAAAAATACATTTTTAATACCTTGGGTTTAAAAAGGCAGTGACTTCAGGCAACAGAAGCTTTAAATGGAGCTGCTAAGCTTTTCCAGACAGCGATGAGACCCCAAGAGGTTTCTGATTAAAAGTAATCATGCCAGATGATAAATGGAGTATTATGAATTGAGTAATCACTTAGGCTTTCTCTGTGCTAATATTTTATTACAATAGTGAAATTTGAGATTTGGCCGTTTCTGGGGAATTAGATTTTGCTGGCATAGGACACTTTGAAAAGGGTAGAACAACTGTCTTCCATTTAGTGGTAAAAGCAGTGTTAACATGAATTTTGTCCCACCCTCCTAACTGGCTGACTTCACACTTAACGGTGTATGGTTCTAAGATTTCATCCCTTTTTGTTTATCCACTGCATGTGGTCTGTAGCAGGGCTTTTTCTGACAGAGGAATTGCGGTCGCTTTGGGAGCAATTGGGTTTCCTGAGAATCAGCTAGAAGGGTATAACCCAAGCAATAGTTCTAACACACAAATGACGGACTGAAGCTTTAGGCTTTGGTTCTTCAGCTTTGGGCTTTGGTTGTACTGAGCACAGCCTCATTAATTGCAGTAGCCTTGGCAAAAGGGTTTTTGCCAAGTTCAGTGGTGAACTAGGTAGACAGAGATGCTGCTGTCATGGGGTTTTGGGAGGGGTGCAGAGTGGAAACTAAATCAATGAATAAAACAAGTGGGAATTATCAGTTGGTGGCAATTTCCATGATGGACATAACGCAGGCCAATGTAAGCGACTGAAAGATTGCCTCGGCCCAGATAGGCTGAGCATGCTGCAGGAACAGTCTTAAAGTCTCAGCCACTCAAAGCAGCACAGGTTTATTTCTTACAGATGTGACATGTCTATGGGTTGGCAGTTCTCTGAATAATTGTCATCCTCAGGCCAATGGACTAGCCATTATCTGGAATGCTGCCCATCCCTGAGATAGAGGGAAAGTAGCGGTGAAGCACCTGGTGGCTCTGAAGGTTGCCACCCAGCAGTGACAGGTCGCTTCCACCCACATTTCATTGGCCAGAGCAGTTGGTGTGGCCACACCTAACTTCCAGGCTACTGAGAAGTGCCATCAGAAGAAGAAGGGATATTTGTGAACAACTACAATTACTACAGCCTGGTCAGGAGAGGTTTCTGAGAGGTTAAGACTGAATGGTGTGGAACCAGAGCTACTGAATCAGAACAAGCATTCCAGGCTGCGGGAAGCCCTAAACTGGGAAGGAGCTTAGTGTGTTGAAAGAACAGTAACAAGAAGGCCAGTGTTCCAAGAGGTGGAATAAGAAGGCTGAGGTGTGTAATTGCCTTATATTTTTCTTCACTTATACTTTATTCTCCTCAAGGAAGCTAGGCTAATCTCTACAATAGATTTAGATTTACAATTTGATTTTATGTTACTCCCTTCAACGGCTCCTATAGCGCTTAGAATAAACTCCTGACTCCTGACACTTGTCCTCCAGATCTTTAAGAACTGACCACTGGACAGTGCGTAATAAGGAGACACAGTGAGGTAGCACGACCACTTAGGAAGCCATGATCGTCACCTCGGGGAGAAATGATGGTGGCTTGGCCTCAGATGCTAATAGCAAAGATGGAGAGGACTGGAGAGGAACTGTTTTTGGAGGTGGAATCAACTGGTCTTGTAAAAGGATGGAAGGAGTGGGGGGTAAAGAAAGAACAGAAGCAAAGATAACATCCCTGTTTTTGGCTGAGCTGGGTGAGTCATGTATATAAGAAGGGCAATATCAGGGAGCCGGCTGATAAAACAAGAGTTCCCTTTGGGCTGCATTAAGTTAGGACTTCTAGACACCCAAGTGGAGGTGTCAGGTGAGCAACTGAATGCATCTAGACATCAGAGAAGAGATCTGAGCTGGAGATACTAATTTAGGAGTAGTGTGCCATTGGTATGCTGACTTACTCCCTTCTCTTTTCCTGCTCCGCTCAGTACAGAAGTTAGAGTGGGGAGAGGGATGACCCATGCAAACTACATTTCCCAAGCTTCTTTGCCATTGGCTTCTGGGAAAGTTTGGCCAATAGAAGGTACTGGCAGAAGACTAAATGTCAGCAGGAAGAGGAAAGCCAGAGTCCTTTGCCCTCTCCCTGCTTTACATTAGTGAATCTTCTCTACGGTTTGAATTCCCAGGGACCAGGTCTCCAAGTTCCCAGCTCCCACTGTCCTAAACTCTCATAAACCTCACTTTCCCCCTTCATCTCTCACCTTTAGGGAGGGTAGCAGCTTCCGGCTGTTGCTATTCTCTGGGTTATCTCGCCCTCCCCAGTTTGCCCTTCCAGTTCTTCCAACAACTTTGTAACTAATTCCCTGGAGTAAATGCTCTCTAGGCATTACCCTCCTGTGTTCTATTTTCCTTCCTGGACCCCAACTGATGACAGAGGAGGGAACAGCATGGATATGGTATTAAAAGCCACAGGACTAGATGAGAATGTCTGGAGAGGTAAGTAGATGGAGAAGGAGGACGGCCCTGGGTTGGCCGTCCAGCACTATCTGTCTCTTTTGGATGAACCATTCATTACCAGATTCATTCTTCAGCTCTGGTCATAGGGCTGGATTTTCATTTCAGCAGATGCTTAGCAGGGAAATAATCTTTAATCACAAAGGGAAAAATCTCCATAATGTATCAGAGAGAGCTCATTTTTGGGCAAAGTAATAAACAAGTTAAAGTATCCACTTCTACCAGAACACTAATAACATACAGTATGTACTGGGTTGTTCTTAAGTAATTGGGTAGAGGAGTAGGAACTATTGAATATTCAGAAAATAACTCTATTATCTGTGTTTAATGGGAAAATAGCAAACAAAATAGGAGTTCTTCCACTTGTAGCCTTGCCCGGGGCCACTGTAAGCAGGACTCTTGCCTCTTTAATGATATTTGCTCAGGTAAGTGCCAGAGTCAGCTAGGGTTTCCTCTGTCCAGGCCAATTGCAAGAGAAAGTAGTAAAGGTGGTAGAAAATGTAGATGGATTTGACTCCGTGTCAGACCCAGAACTTGGGGACCATGAAAAATCTTTTCTGATGACCCATTTCAGTCCTTTTCTTTTTTTAATATGTCACTTTTTCCCCACTTAACTCATTTTTTTTCACATGTAAAATAAAGATAGTAACACCTCCTACCTTGGCTTGTGGGAATTCAATGATGCACATTTAATGAGGTGGCGCACCGAGCTTCTGGAAGGACATCAACACAGGACCGTCTCTTTATTCACTCCCCCACCGGAGGTTTCCCAGGCACTCACTGTGTGCCAGGCATGCTTCCAGGCCCTGGGAATATAGGCACAGAGGACACAAAGTCCCTGCTCTCAACAAACTTATATTCTAGTGGGAAGAGACGGACAATAAATACGTAACATAGCATGAGAAGGTGACATTTCAGCAGAGGCTTGAAGGTGGTAAGGGATTAGGTCATGATGGGTGGGGAAGGAGCTCTGGGGAGCATTTCAGGCAGAAGACATAGCAAGTGCCAAGGCCCTGAGGGTGGCCGAGGAGCAAGTGACCTAGAGGCTAGAGTGGTGGGCAGCGAGTGAAGGATGCATGGGCCAGAGGGTACCTGTATGCTCTCACAGCCAAAGTGAGAACTTGGGAGGACTGTTGTGGGATTTGGGACCAAAAAGTGGCCTTATCTGGTCTATGCTTAAAATTCTTAAGCATTCTTAAGACCTTCTTAAACTTTAGCAGGTATCAGAATTATTGGGAGAACTTGTTAAAACACAGGTTTCTGGGCCCCACCTCCAGAGTTTCCATAGGTGGCATTTCCAACATCTTTCCTAGGGACAGCTACTGCTGTTAGTCCAGGGGGCCCACTTGGGGAACCACTGCTTCAAAGGGGTTGCTTTGATACTCTGTTGAGAATAGGTTGGTTGCGGATGGTGGATGTCAGCAGAAACACAACAGGAAGACTGGTGAGACACTACTGCAGTATTCAGGGAGACAGACAATCATAGGGGATGAAGGGGTGAGAAGTGATCAGATTCTGGAGAGCCCAAGTGGCCACCGAGTCTGGAGGACCCAGGCGAAAACATAATAAATGGCTTATTGACAGTACACTATAATATACTCATCTCCCAGACGGCCACAAGCTCTAGACTCTTCCTTTCTTCTTAGGATATCAGGATCACTGTCCTGATCCAGCCCCCATCAACCTCACTCCTTTCTCTTCACTCCCATAGCCTTCATCATATACCTTTACCCAGCCTTGTGTAATACGTACCTTCTTTTGCCTTCAGTTCTAAGTGCGTAGAGGACACAGACCAGGTGTGATTCATTTTGCCACTCCTCACTCGCCGTTAGTACCGAGCCCAGGTCCCAGCACTGGATGACGATGCATACACGCATCATCTGAGCTCTTACCAGCCTCTTACTTAATGCCTCTCTGAAATTTAGTAAGAACTATAGTAAGGTCCAGGACCTTCAGCCAAACAAAGCAAAACAAACAATTTATATTATGTCAAAACTCTAAACAGAATTCAAGTAAGTAGGTGTTCACAGATACTTGTTAAAACCTTGGACTTGAACTTTGCCTACTTAAAACACAGAAAGTACTTTGATGGGTTAATGGTTTTCTTACAGATACATTTTATCATTCTTAGATAAATATTTAGCATTTATACAGGGAGCTTATTAGTGTTTTCTTCCTTTGTTCTTTCAATATTTCCGTTATTGTGCCACATAATCACCATGCTGGATCCTTGCTGTTCCGAGATCAAAAACTACCCTTTTTATGAACCTCTCTCCCATTTATGTGAACGAGGCTGGGCTGTAAACATGGTATGAAAAAAATTCTTATATGCCATCTTGATTGCTAACATCTGTTCAAATTTCCATTCATAAATTTAAAATTCAGGCTTCTGCAGCCATCTGTTTTCTTGCAACAATCTGAAAAGAAGAAAAGCCCAAGGCAGCTGTGCAGGTGGGAGCAGAGCTTCTGCCTGGCTTGGCCAACCTTCCCGAGCTCTTCCCTTGCTTTCTTTTTTCTCCCTCGCAGAGTACGCATGCCTTCTCTTCCTTCAAGCTGGGGTTTCAGTCCTGGTGTTTCAGTTTCCTGTCATACTGGGAGAAGAGATTGGGAAAGGGCCAATGTTTTTTTTTAAATCCACACCTGTTTTTAGTTCATTTAATCATGTTAACCCTGTCTTCTGGACAGTGTGGAAAAAAACTTTATTATTCATCTTATCATTGCTTTTCAGTGCCTTCTATGTTTACTTGTCTCTGTCTCTTTCATCCCCTCTTTCACACACACACACACACACACACACACACACACACACACACGAGTGGAGTGCCCCTTTTATGAACAGGAAGGCAGGAACTGAAGGTTTTCTACTGACTTGCCTCCAGTTGCCTGGCAATCTCAGCAGACTCTGGAGAACAGGAACCCATTGCTTGCCTAGATCACAGGCAATTTTCTAGCTGAGCCACTGGGCCTCGCATTGGGAATTTCTTCGCGGATTACTTTGGCATGGTTAATGGATATGATTTGGCAGCTGCGGGACCCAGATGCCCAGCTAGGCAACGGCTCTTCTTTATTTTGCTCTTGGCAGTGTCATCTATGTCTAAGGGACTGGGCTGCTTCTAAAGCCACTTGGCATTATTCCAGCGGTGCTCTTGCAGCAACTGTAAAATGCCTTCGAAAGCTGACGTGACATTTTGGGGGCCTGCTGGGCTACAGTGCTCTCCCAAGTGCAACCAAGCTCAGGACTCAATTTCAGCTTTATATGAGTATTTTTTTCTAGTTTATCTTGAGAAGTAAGTCCTCAGCAAATCCCATGCAGAGTTTAGTTTGCATTCTGATGTCTCGCTGACATTAGAACCTCTCGAGAACGAGTGAGGGCCCACCCGTCCCAAACCTCACTTTACTCGTCCTGCACATAAGCTGGTTTGTGGGATCATCGGGCTGGGTTATGTACTCACTTTCATTCTCTCTGACATAGCTTTTATGTATAGCTTATGACTGCTATTCTAATCTCACTGTGTGACCTGGACTGAGTCATTTAACCATTCTGACAACTTCTTGACATGCCACGAGAGTAGATGATGTCAAAACTTTGCCTCCCTTATTCTTGCTGGCTTGCAGTTCATTGGGGTGATGTTTGCGAGTTTGAAGAAGGGCTTGGCCAGCATTCTGATGCAGGACTACTCAATTTACAAGTTACCCATAATTCTCAACAGCTGTTGTCACTCCCTTAGAGGAGTCCCTGCCACTGATCTCCCCAGGCCCTCCCATACTGTCACAGAATCCTGGAGCAGAGCAGTTTCTGCTCCCCTCTTTGTTCTAAGAAACATTGCCCCACCCCTTTCCCTGCTCCCTAGGCTCCTCAGGGCTCAAGGTGGAGAAGTATTCAGAGACAAGGTCAGAGGTCTTAGTTTCCAGCTCACTTGTCAGGGTTTAAAAGGGTCTGGAACAGAGATGACAAATGCCTGGTTTGGGGGTCCTTCTTCCAGCGGGGTATGCTCTTCTGATCCAGTGGAATTCTTCAGAATTCTCCTCCGACAGTGTCTGTGCAACCACCAGCAATTGATTCGAACTGGATGGGAAGATACAACCTTATTTACCATCCTCTGCCCAGGGGGCACTGGCCTTGAGACCATAGTTGCTCTGAACTGGTGATGTTGTGAGTTAAATATAAGTTGGCCTAGGAGCCAGATCTAATTTGCAATATTGTTTTGGTGGGAAATGCATTGGAACTTGAAACATGAGCTTACAAGTGAGCTTTTGGAAAGCAATTGGTACATAAATTGGAGTTCTCTCCTGTTTTTGGGTATGTGGTGGTGGTACAAGCGACTGCATGGGTTGATGTTGAGAGCTTGTGCTGCCTGCTTCTAATCCTGTCCCTGCCTCTTACTGGCTGTGTGACTTTACACAAGTTAATTAACCTCTCTGTGGCTCACTTCCTTCACCGGAAAATGGGGAAGGTAATAGGATTACCCTGCCAACAGGGTTATTATGATGATTATAAATGTATTATTTGTAAAGTACTTAGATTAGTGCCTAGCATACAGAAGGTACAACATGAATTAAAATGAATACCACATGCTAATTGATCTGAACTGGGAGGCTGTATCTGTTTCCTTTATTTTCTTCATGAAACAAAAAACCGAGTTGATCAAGAATTTTGCATTTGTATAAGTGAGGTGCTATTGATATGTATTCATAATTTATTCAATACTTTACAAATATATATTCATTCATTTAATACTCCCAGTAACCTTCTGAAGCAGGGTATTAGTCCCCATTTTACAGGTGAGATAACAGACGTTTCTATATGGTGTTAAAGTGAGCTAACACAGCCATACACACCCCTCAGACGTGCGTAGTAGAGTCAGTGTGACCTTACATCAGAGACAAGGGGAGGCTTCAGGGACTTAGCCGAAATATCTTCTGTAACATCAACATGTCTCAGGTAATACAAATGTGTTATTCAAGGCTGTGAAGTCTGACCCCAGTGACTCCTTTCCCCTAATCCTGTGACTTAAATTTTACTTTAAAAATCATCTTCTACCCTGGCTGGAGTGGCACAGTGGATTGAGTGGTAGCCTGCAAACCAAAGGGTCACCACTTCAATTCCCAGTCAGGGCACACGCCTGGGTTGCAGGCCAGGCCCCCAGTAGGGGGCATGTAAGAGGTGACCACACATTGATGTTTCTCCCCCTCTCTTTCTCCCTCCCTTCCCCTCTCTCTAAAAATAGATAGATAGATAGATAGATAGATAGATAGATAGATAGATAGATAGATAGATAGACAGATAGATAGATAGATAAATAAAATCTTTTAAAAGTCATCTTCTAATACTACAGAAACAGGGCATTACATCATTGTACATTAGAAAATAAAGACAAGCAAAACTAAGAGAATAAAACAGTATCTTGCCACTCAGTGAGTACTAGTGCTAAGGGTAGAACTTTATTTGTCTTTCTCTTTTTTCCACAAAATGAGATCACATAATACATACTACTATTATCTGCTATTTTTTTCTTTTCCAGTCAATGATTTCCACTTTTCCATTTCAACACATTTTATCTCATCTAATAATACACCATATTTACATTACCCAAGTGTCTCCAAACGTGCCTCATGGCTGTTTATTCAAACTTGAATCTCTTCCAGGACCATGTTTGTGTCTGCTTGTTTTAATCTATTCCTTTTTCCTGACACAGATTTGTTGAAGAGTCCGGGCGGTTGTCCTGCCTCCCTGACCTTTTTATTTTTCTGAAACAATCCCAGCTTTATAGGAAAGTTGCAGTACAAGTAATTTGCTCTTCATTTCTGAAGCATGTGAGAGTAAGCTGCCGACATGATGCCCCATTACATCTGAGTGTGTATCTCCTGCAGACAGACATTCTTTTACATGACCGCAGTCAGGAAATCCACACTGATACATCACTACCCCAGCCCCAGACCCCTTCAGGCTTCTCCAATGGCCCAATAATGTCCTTTAGATGAATATCTAAATATTCATCTGGAATAATGTGCTTTGAGTTTTGCCGTCATATCTTCTTCACCTCCTGTGATATGGAACATTTTTAAATTTTTCCTTGACTTTTGTGACCTTGACGTTTGTAGAGATTAGAGTCTACTTATTTTGTAGAATGCCTCTCCAGTTACACTTGTCTGTTGTGTTTTCCTGGTTGGATTTAGGCTGTGCACCTTTGGTACAAATATCACAGAACTGATGCTATACTCTTGTCATTGCACCCTGCCGGGTGGCTTAAGGTTTAGATTTGTCCCATTACTGATGATGTGAGCATTGACCATCGACTGTGATGGCATCTGCCACCAGGCATCTCTCCTTTTGTAAGAGGTAATTTAAGACAAGGTAAATATCTTGTACTATTTCTTATGCTAGCAATTTATTTATTTATTCCTATCAGCATAGACACAGATTTCTATTTTATTAAATGGGTTATAACCTGTTACTATATTTGCTTTTATGCTTATATGGGTCCATATTTGACTAGTGGGAGTCCCTTCAAGCCGGCTTCTGGGTCCTTTTGATGTGACATGTTTTGACTTCTTTGATCATTTTTTTACTTTCTGGGACAAAAAGAGGTTTCAGACTTATCTTGTACTTTCCCTAACCCAGCTCTGGAATCAGACATTTATCCAAGGATCCTTGGTGCCTTTGAGTGGAGACTGGTGTTTTGAAAGCAAAGTCTAGGCATTCGCTATGCTCACTGCTATTTTAGTGTCCCTGCTCCCAGATCCTTTGTGTGCACAGAGGTAGGGAGAATCCATGCATGTGTGCACACTTTTACTTTACTTTTCTTTATCTGTCTGTCAATCTATCCATCCATCGTCTGTCTGTCTTCTTGAAATCTATGGTCCACAGTCATCTCCAGTTCTAACCCAACACCACAGGGATCATTCTAGCTTTCCCCTTTCCATAATTGTAATGTCCTTCTTCAACGAGACACCTACTTCATTGTTCTTAACAGCCACTTCTCTGATTAACTTACCTCTGTGTAAACAATCTCTCCTTGTGCCTGGTTTTAACTTAAGCACCTCTTTAAAGATTTTATTTCCAAATATAGTCACATTCTGAGGTACTGACAATTAGGACTTCAACAGGTGAATTTTGAGGAGACACAATTGAGCCCACAAGAGGGACACCCTCCCATAAGGCTAAAAGCCTTCCATTCTTTTTTATGTAGCCAGAGTGCCTTATATAATGTAGATTTTTAAGACTTCCTTATTTGAAAGACCAACATTTTTATAAAAGCTTATTCTCATCAAAAATTTCTATTACCAAATCTGGGGAAAATAGTCTGAATATTCTGGTGGGCAATAGAGGAGGTTTTGACCTTTGAGTTTCCTGAATAACATACATTAAAGCCAAGGACAGCTACATCAAAAGAAAGTAAACATGTATTATGGGGACTGGAAAGGTCTGCAGCAGGGCCCGCAGACGGAGATGAAATAGCTCAGTGGTTCTTGCTTACGGAGAGATGTCTGGCCTACTGGTCCCGGGCTGGGTGAATATGTTAGGGACACTGGCCCACTGGTGCAGCTGAGGTTTTGGAGGAACTACAAGCAGGGTGATACCTGAAATAGGAGTCCAGGCTCAATGCAGCATGAAGCGTCCATGCAAAGCAATCTGGGTACCAGACCACAGGACAGAAGCAGAGATAAGGAATCAGAACAAGAGGGTTCAGAGTGGGAAGTGCAAAGTGGAACCTGGGGCAATTTCCTGAACCACAGGGATGTAAATGTAGGAGCTGTTTATAGCTCCTCAGCATCTCAGCCATGGGTGATGAAGGAGCTGGTCGGTAACCGGACCACATTGCGCACTCTGGAAATCAGGGCTTTTTTGGGGAGCAAATAAGAAAAACTTTAACTTATATAAGCTTAAATTAAAAAAATGAATTTATTGGTGCATGTAGCTGAAAGAGGCAAATGTAGCTTCAGGCACAGCCGATACCTTGGGGTTTAAATGATACTAGTACTTTCCATCTGGTGTCTGCACCACTCTGCCTCCCTTTTTAGTTTGACTACATTTTTTCCCACCACATATGACCTTTCTAGGGCTAGGAAAGATGTTTTAAATAGGGCAACTTCCATTCTCCTTCATCTGTCCACCCTGTCACTTTCAGTGTCTGTGTTAAATTTTCAGGTAGACTCTAGATGAGTTTGAGCTATATCCTCTGAGTCAAGAAGATGACATACTCTGAGTGGTCATTCTGGGTCTGGTGGGAGATGAGCGCAGCTGTGCCTAAATCACGTGTAAAGGGAGAGCAGAGCATCCCTAGAAGGGCAGCAAAATGTTGTTAACTAAAAAAGGGAGTGTGGAATGCCTGGTGGGCAAAACCGTGCATCCATCACGGACACCTGTATCAAAACCAGGGAGTGGACACACCTGACATGCCCAGGACATGCCCAGCTCCTACATTTACGTCCTGTGTGCTAGGTTATTTCTAACATGCAGGAGAATGACCCAAAAGACTAGGTCTGAGGACTCCATACGACATCCTAGAGTCGCTTTGTATGGCACCAGCCTCCTTCAGAGTTAGGCCCTGTCTCTGCCTGCTAAACCGATGCCCACTATGATCCACTTTTGCTTCTTGTTTTAGTGTTCCCTAGGCAATCAGTAAGCAGTTAGTGTGACCGCAACACATAGAGTAGGCAAAGTGCATCCGAGTTCAGCCAAGCAAAGAAACGAATCTTCAGAACTCTGGTGAGATGTCTCCTGCCACAGAGGCCCCATGACTGTTTCTGCCTTTGGTAGAGAATGTCATAGTCTACTCACAAATAAGAGAGCATGTCAGTTTGTTTCCAGTTGCATTCCCTCCCTCCCTCCCCCTTCCTTCCTCCCTCCTTCCCTTCTTTTTCCTTCCTTCCTTCCTTCCTTCCTTCCTTCCTTCCTTCCTTCCTTCCTTCCTTCCTTCCTTCCTTCCTACCTTTCAATCTACACACATCTTCTTCCATCATCTCTGACACTTATATTGCACTCACTAAGTGCCAGGCACCATTGTAAATGCTTTTTACAAACTTCAGCTCCTTCAGTCCACATAATCTTCACGTCCTAATCATCCTCTTGGTGTTCCAGCTGAGGAGAGATGTTTTCTTCTGCAGGTTTATGAAAGTACGAAAATTGATTCTGAGGATTTGGAAAGTCAAAGTAATCAATAATTAAAACAAATAAAAAGATATATAGCTCAGAAAAAAAATCAAGGTTACCACCCTCCCCTCCCTCCCTCAAAAAGGAAAGAAAATGTCAAGTCAGTATACACAGTAAAACCTCACCTAACATCATTGATCCATTCTTGGAACTGCAGCAAAACCACGTAGAATGAAACCGGTTTTGCCGTAGGCTAACTGACACAGACAAGACTTAAGTTCCTGTGGCACTTCATGAATGCCCTAACAAAAGGATGTTGAATGGAACAATGTTATTTGAGGACCTGCTGTCTTTAGCACCTGGGCCTTTTCAAAATTATAATTTAAGGCACTCCTCTGGATTATCTTAATGTCAGATAAATAAATGGAATTCAATCAAAGTTATTTGGAGTCTTCTATATACTAGATGCTATGCTAAAAGATATACTTACTTGTCCTTAGTGAATGAGACACAGTTCCTGCTCTCATAGAAAACTTACTGTCCAGTGAATAGTAGTCAAATATGGTAGAGACTGATAACTACCTCCCTGTTTATTGCATCCTTCTGCATATTAATAATAGAATCTCCGAAAGTTTTAGCTATGTATATGGCTGTGAAGCTAGGAACTACTTACCCCAGCACCTTTGTAACTAGATTGGCCATGAAATTATGTTTTGGCCAATCAGGTGTGAGCAGAAGTAATGCATGCTACTCCCAGGGTTATATTGTCTAAAGAATCTCCCCTCTTCCACTTCTTTTGTCTCCCTTTCTGTAGATTGGCATGTTTAGATATGGTGCTGGGGTCTAGTTTCAAATACAGAATAAGAACTATACTCTAGCAGCCTTTTCCAACTGGGGTTCCTGTAAGAGTTAAGCCCTATAGAAATGATTTAAATAACTCTTATCTCCATTATTCCAAGGATACACAAATCTATAATATTCTACATACACAGGAGAAAAGTTAACTTATTACCATAATAGACATTTAAAAGCATTAAAGCTTATTTCTCTCTTGAGAAACCTCCATTGAGAAGGGCTGCTTGGGGATATTGGAGCAAGAAGATAGAAGGAACCTAGGCTCCTGGATGTCTACGTGGACTACAGTCTCTGACCCATTCTAGACAGCCTGCCCATCTCTGGGCTATATGAAAGAGAAATTAGTGTCAATATTGCCGGAGCAATTACATTTTGTGGTGTCTTGTACATGGGAGCTTAGCCTTTTGCTTATGTAATTTATACTGAGAGGGGAAAGAACATTACTATAGGACTCAGAAGGCTTGCGTTCAAAGGGCTGTCTGATGTGGAGCCAGTTGATTTCAACCTGAGAAGGTAAATAAGAACACTTTTGGTGTTTGCACAATCCTTCAGCCACAGGAGGCCATGTGAACAGAGCAGCAGCTGAAGACACAGGGAGAACAACTCCAGCGCAATGCCGGGAGGTACTGTTTTCCATTTGCTTCATGCCCAGCATTGTCCTAGCACATTGTCTGCAGTAAACACCCATCTTGTTTATGAACCCAATTCAAGCTGCCAAGAAAAGAAGTGGATGTATAAAAGAACTGTCAAACCAAACACATAATAGCAAGTGGCTGGCCTTTCGTCTGGGAGCACATCTTTCCCCAAAGACAAATGGCTGTAGTTGCCAGCAGAGACGGTGTTAACAGGCATGATGGAGGAATGCTGTATTCTGGGGTTCTACTGGAGTTTTGTATCTCTCCAGTATGGTGACTTTGCATCGCTAAAGTCCAACCACGGGTCACACTCCTCATAGTCCTTATTAACAGAGTAACGGCTCACTCGCTGCAAACAGCAGTCGCGGTGGCCCTAACTACTAATATCGGTGCGCAAAGCGCACAGCCCACAGAGAATGTCACGTGCAATTTCTGTAATCACTTATAGGTCATGTGGGGGAGGTATCGACCCAGATTTTAGAGATGAGAACACTGGTATCTGGAGAACTTTATATAACCTGTGGATGGCCACGGAGCCATGAGGTGGTTGCCCGGCTCCACAACTGCTATTCTATCACACCGTGCAGCCGCATAGTTGGCCGTTGAACAACTAGGGCATTAGGGGTGCTGAACCCCATGCAGTCAGAAATCCGCGTATAACTACAGTTGGCTCTCCATATACACAAATCCCTAACCTCAGAGTTGACCCTCTAACAATGTGGATTTGAACCATTCAGGTCTATTGAACTTTGATCAATTGGAAAAAAATCCACATACAAGTGGACGGATGCATTTCAAACCCATATTGTTCAAGGATTGACTGTACTGAGTAAAAGTGTTAGATTGAATTGTTGACCCCAATTTTTTAAAGGAACTCTTTCTTTTGGAAAGTGGAAGAAAGGCAATTATAAAAGACACTTTTCAAGAAAATCGATCTTTGGCGGGAGGCAACATTTTTGAGGTGCTGAATCATGAAGCTTGTGCTTTAAAACTCTCCGCGCCTGTCTCTGTCTCTTGGAAAGCCTTTGAGCACTAAAATGGCCTCACACTGCAGTTTATACCTGCTGTCCTGGTGAAATTATTAAGAGCAACCCTCTCACTCTCTAGGAATCTCCATTTGGATGATGTTTGCTATCGGTCACCCCATCGAGGACCCTTTCTGGTCCCCCAAGGGAACATATGTTCAGATCTGAAGACCCCTCATGTAAACCAAGAAGTGCCTAATTTATTTCCCATTTCTTTTTTCCTGTTAAATTTTTAAAATATTTGTTCTATACCTATTATGTGCCACATGCTGTAAGTTGCTTTGATGTATCTTATCTCATTTTATCATCAGAATTATCATGTGAGATGTTTTTATTGTTCCACTTTTTTTTAACAGAGAAGAAACTGAAAACCCAGAATGTTTAACGGACCAGCCACAGCTAGCCAGTGGCTAAACCGGAACCCACGGCCTGGCCTCCTTGTTTCTAAATTCTGTGCTCACGATCAAGTCTGGGCCCTGGGTCTCCAGGGTGGAGGGTGAAGAACTGCCTTGCGTTGGCCCCATTCCCCCAGTCATGAGGTCCCACCTCCCTAAAGCTGGCGTTGTAACTGAGGCCTGCTCATTGTCAGACCCGTTCTTTTGCCCAAATCTCCATGTGAAAGACCTCCCACCAGGCTCCCTTTCACAGTTGTCCTCACTTTCTCTACATCTCTATCCCAGTTCTGTTCACCAGCATCTCCTCCTTGGGTGGCTGCCCAGTGCCCAATCCATTCCATAAGGGCAGCCTGAGCAATCTCTCCCAAATGCTGCCTTCACCATTCCACTCACCTGCTGAAGCCAGTCCAGTGCTTCCCGTGGGATAAAGTCTGAACCTCTTATCAAAGTTCACAAGGTTCTTCTTCTCACAGGTGCACATCAGTCCTATTGAACTTTGACCTTTTCCTTCTCCAACCCCCACCACCTTGCCAATTATTTGCCCCACATATGCCTCCACCTCCCAAATATGTTTTCTATTCACGTGTTATCTCAGCTTAGATCTCTGGGCAGCTTGCCTGGGCTCTGTGTGCCCCTTTCTGCCCTTCCAGTGGCGTGCTGGAGCCAGCTGTTATGAGCTCTCCGAGCCGATTGCACATATTACTTCCCGGCTCCAGCATTGCCTGCCTTTGTGTGTCCTCTGAAAACTGGCCACGGTGTGAGTATTTACATCACAGAAATTGGCAAATGGTACAAAGCAGGGCTTTTCAAAAGAAGCTGGTTAGTAAACATGTACCAGCACAACACTGTGCCCCTCCTGTGTTTTCGTAACCCTATTATTCATTCAATGAATGTTTACTCACTCACTGCGTACATGTCAGATATCATTCTAGTAGCTGGGTGGGCAAATATATTCCTGGCATCATGGAGCTTATGGTGTTGAAAGGGCAGGCTGGCCTTATTCAAATATTCACATAAATAAAATATAAGGTGATAATTATGTTAAGAACTAAAAATCCATTTAATAGGATATTTGATTTAGTCTAGGGAGGTTTTCCTAAGCTAAAATCTGAAGGAAAACTTGGGGTTGAGGAAGGAACAAGGTGAGGGAACAGCATTGCAGGCCAAGGGAAGGACATGTGCTGTGCTCAGAGAGCGCATGGCTCTCAGGAACAAGGGGAAGAAGACAAGAGTGGCCAGCAGTGAGCCAGGAAGCTTGGTGGGAGATGCAGCACAGAGTTAAGGCCACACGGAGTTTTGTAGGTCTTATTAAGCTGTTTCACCTTTAGCCTAAGAGCAGTGGGAAATCACTGAACTGTTTTCAGCAGGAAGAACACCCGGAGTAGGGGAGAACAAGCACAGCACACTGGTTCAGTTATCAGCTCTGGAGCCAGGCTGCCTCGATTGGAATGCTGACTCTGGCGCTCACTAGCATCTCACTAGCAACTTCTCTGTGCCTCAGTTTCCTCATGAAAAGTGTTGATAAAATAATACCTACTCTAAAGAGCTCTTAGAGCAGTGCTTGTTCAATTAAATAAATAAAAACCTCTTTGGTAAGATAGCTGAATGTTACAGGTGGCCTGCGCTTTAATTGGGGATGCAGACATAAACAAATAATTATAATATAACATGAAGTAAGCACAAAGGACAGTGGCAACATAAAGATGAGGGTGGGCTTGGTTTCCAGTGGTTATTATAGGCAGAGTGGAGGGCATAAAGATGTCCCAGGTGGAGAGCATAGCACTAAGAGTCATGGAGATATACCAATGACGTGGTGCTCTGAAGCGTAAAGCCTAGTGTAGGAAACAGACATGAATACGAAGCAATGGGGAAAAAATCTTATGGTAGAGGTTACAAGTAAGGGATAATTAATTTCCACCAGAAAGCAAATGGGGAAGCTCTGTGGAGGTGGGCCCAGCATCATGGTTGGCTGCACGGGCACTGCAATCAGGCCAGTTCAGGTCAGAATGCTAACGCTGTACCTCACTAGTTAATATATTTGGACCTCACTAACCTGCAACGTCCTCCTCTGTAAAGCAGTAATAATAATAATAATAATAATAATAATAACAACAACAACACCTAGCTCGTAGGGTTGATAAGAATTCACAGTTAATGCATGTAAAATCTCAGCATAAAGCACGCAACAATTATTTTTATTACATTGAGAGTTGAACTTTGAGTGAGAAGCACTTTGATCGGCAGTAAAGGAATAATAGGAGAGCAGCCACACAAGTTAAAAAGCATCAGACACAGTATGGTTCTCAGTGCCAATCTGTGAACTGTTTTTACTCGTCCAAGATGAGATAAATATCGAAACCGAGACTCAAAATTGAGATAGAAAAAGAAAGCAAAAACAAATTGACAGAGTAAGTTTATACTTGTACGCTCGTAATGAAAGCTGCAGTTTGCCTTATAGATCTTTTGTCTGTTTCACTTTTTCTAGCAAGTTTTTAGTTGTAGCTTACAAAACTAACAGTCCCTGAAAAATTGGAAATAATAAAATGTGTCCTTTACCTCAGATAGAGAAAAAAGTAATTCCGTGGAGTTGGATTTAGCACCACAGACACAATCTGGAAAGGGGGGCCAGGATCAGAGTTCATACTTTATCTGGTGGGCAACGGGGTTAATAAACGTTTAGAGAGATTGTTAACTGAAGGGTATGCGTAAGTAGATAAATGGACATTGCATGACTCGTGCTTTTTCTCTCAAGTGAGCAGGTGGTTTTTCTTTTTAAATTAAAACTTTTTTTTTCTGGTTAAGAGGAGAGATCTGAATTGCTTCATGTTTCTCAAAGATAACCGTTTGTATTTGATGAGTGTTAAAGAAATGCAAACTTATCAAAACATAAACCATTGAAAATACGTGAGCACACTCTTTGTGACCAGCAATACGAGCGACCTTTTGAGATAAGCTACACGGGGCAGTAATCAGATGAGTCTCCTTTCTTCTTGGGCACCTTCATATAATTAATGCATAAAGTAAAGAGAAATGACTCTTCCTGATCCCTATCTGGCTCATCTCCTCCGCCTTTCATCACTGGCAATCCTGAACCAGCAGGATGGGAAAATAACAGTTTAATCCTCACGCCTCTGAGACGTTTGACAGCTCACTAAGCTTTGAGTTTCCAGACGCCGTTAGCCAGGTTCAGCGCCACCAAAACCGTTCGCATTTTCCTTTCAGCTTCACAAAGCCTAGCTTTCCTGCGTGCGTCGCCACTCTAAAGCACAAAACACCTGCGTCAACGCCTTGACCCAGTCTGGCCCTGGGCTAGAGCTGCTGGAACACCCCGCGGCCCAGAAGCAGTAACGGCGGGGGTCCGAGGGCCACAGGAGAATCCCGTTCGCCTCCTTTGTAAAGAAGCAAGGCCGCGGGGATCAGGACCCAGGGCGACACTCAGTTGTCTAGTAGGACTCAGAACCCAGAAGGTGAGGAGCCGTGGAGTGGGCCTGTGGCCCTGATGTCCCCCGAGTCCTAGCGAATGGTACCCGCCCCTTCCCCCTCCCGGGCCGTGTTGGAGGTGGCGCACCGGTCCCTCCCATCTTCGCCCGGCCAGCTCCGCCCGGTGACCCGCGTCCCGCCTTCCCGCCGCGGCGCAGGGGGCAGGGCCGAGGACACAGGCTGCGCGAAGGGCCGTGACCTGAACCCTGGCCTGTGAGCCTGGCCGCGGGCATCGCTGCTGCCCCCTCCGCAGCCGCCCAAGCGGCCGGACCAGGTGCGTTCGCCGCCCGCCCGGCCGTGCCCGTGGGCGGCTTAGCCGAGGCCCCGGCTCCTCCCGGGGGGGGCGGGCTGAGGCCGGAGGCGGCCTCGGGGATGGGCTTCCTAAGTCGCTCATTTTTCAGAGCGACTGACGGACAGGGCTGGGAGGCCTCGGGGAGACTGGGGCCTGCGGCTTCCTTGACAAAGGTCGCACCGGGCCCAGAACTGGGAAGCCTCCGGGCGTCGGGATGGAGCGGGCCCGGACCTTGCCTCCCCTGCGCCGCCTCTCTGTCCCCTCCTCTCCGGGCCCAGCCCCACGCCCTCAAGGAGCTTCCCTCACTCCCCGGTCTGGAACAAACTCCTAGTCCCCCAGCCTCCAGGGTGCGTTATCTGGTCCCCTTTGAGGCTGGTTTCCCTTGCACTTTCACTTTTGGTGCCGTCTAGGCTCCACTCTAAGTTCGCTCGCTCGTCAGGTCCTCAGTAGGACTCAATGCGTAATTGAAGAACCAGTGAGGACCAAAAGGGAGACGGTGAAGTAAGGAATGAGTCAGTGAATGAGTGAGAACACCTGAACCAGCTGAAGGAAGGAATGCCTGAACGGATACAGATACATTTCAAGTGGAGGCAGTGGACACAGGCTTACAACTCATTCTGGTAGATAGTTTTCCAAAAAGTTGTCCACGTTGTACTTTTGTCAATGGAGTCATTCTGTTGTGCAAACTACTTAAAAGGAGTTCTAGTCTGTGCTGTTTAGAAAAAAATCACAGAAGCACCCCCTCATTTACATTTAGGTGGATTTTTGTATAGGTGTTCCTGAAAACAAAATATGCCTAGGCTTTTTCTCGCTTGTGTTTTGTTTCTGCTTTGGAATTCTGGAGAATCATTGTCACCATAATATTAATCATATTTCAGAAAGATAAGCGTGAATCAAAAGGTAGAACCACATGACCCTGCTCTTAGTAACTTGTTTGCAGAACCAGACATTTCTCTTGAATTCAGGATTATGAAGTGTCCTGCTTCCCCGAGACAGGTACTAGCTAATTTGTGGGTGACTGAAGATGGCTGACTCTAGTACAGAGAGGAGAAGAGAGACATTAATCTGTGTGTAGATACTTTGGAAGTTACATAGGGTGAGACTGTTTTAATGCGGTTGGTCACTGCATCAGTTCTAGGTTTCCAGACCCAGTTCTGGAAAAGCGGGATGACTTTGGACTTGTCACTTGATCTCTTCAGTTCTTAATTTTTTAATCTCTAAGATTCGGGAGGTTGTGGGACCCCTTCCAGAGTTAGACATCTAGGACACAGGTGGCAAACACAAGGCCCACGGGCCGAATCCGTGTCCATCTTGTTTTATCCGCCCGACACCTTGTTTCTACCCTGTGGCAGCACCAAGCTCTCGCTTAACTGTTAAGCAGTAGTTACATTTACACAGTCCTAAAATTACATTCGGCCCTTTGAAGGCAACCACGAGGCTGATGTGGTTCTTGGTGAAAATGAGTTTGACACCCCTGTTCTAGGACTCTTATAAGAGTTAAAAAGTAAAATTGCAGGTGATTTAATGAAGTTCTATTCACCTCAGCTGCTCTGCTTGGGAGTTCTGCACAATCATGGCCCTCCTTTCTTTGCACCTTGCAGCCCACTCCTCTTCCTGTCCATAAGCACTACAGAAGGACCGGGGAGCTCACTAGACTCTGGGCTGGTGGAGAGAAAGCAGGGCAGGGTTTTTTATTCTGCACTGCCACAGGCTGCCTGTCCTGGGTCTAACTTGTTTTCCATGCAGCCCAGACTGACAATGCCATATATTTCCATTATATCCAGGGAATTGAAACACTATTAATTTGCATGCATTTGAGGTTAGTTATTATAGATCACAACATTTCGGAGCTGGAAGGACTTTAGAGATTTTTTAAAAGCATTTATGGCATTTCACGTACCTATTAAAATATATTTTGCATGCTACATTTAACAAAAACCATGTCCCACACAGGTTAAGTTGAATAAAATAATGTTACCTACTTCCGTTATTTCAAGTCTGTTGGGAGATGTGGAGCCAAACATGGTGTTTGGTGAAAAAACCCAACTTTCTCAGACTTTTTTTTCCCAAGGAGCCAATTATGGGATCATATGTTGTTCATCCATGGAACATAACAAAGTTAATATTACGGGGCACTGCCTGCCTGCTAAGCATTGTTTTATTTATTTATTTATTTATTTATTTTTACTTATATTGCCCCATTTAATTCTTAGTATAAGCCCAAGAGCTAAGTACTATTGTAATCCCTATTAAACCTTCCTAACTAGAAGCGGTACTTGAAAAATGTGAAAGGCAGGTACTCAAAACACAGGCAGATGGAGGCAGGGTCTCTTCGCCAAAGACAGACAATTCCAGGATACTCTCTGGGGCATTGTGCGTAAGTGAATTTAGGATGGGAGCCCAGGGGTGGAATGATTCAGATCAAATTACAAAGAATTGGTCTTTATATCATTTTGAAAATTATTGAACTCCATTGGGGCTTGAGTACACTCAGATACTTTGACCTAGATGCAGGTGCGTCCTAAGTTTAAACACATTCAGATTCACCAGTTTAAGTAGTAGAAAATGGGTGACATTGAGAGCTATCTTTAGTGAGTGGCACTTAAGGGCTGTGAACTATGAGTACCAAGCAGTGTTGTTTCTTGGGCTAGCTTGGTGTCCTTGGTAAGGCACTGCCTCCCAACCTGTTTTTAATGTTAAATATTTGAATTTATTCTAAAATTATTGTAAAATTATCACATATTAAATAAAATATAATAAAGTTATGTAATATACAATGAACACTATGCTGTACTTCCTGATGATGCCAAAAATGTATCTTCCCATGTCTGCACATGCCTACGTCCCCTCACATACCAGCCTCTTCCTTTATAAGAACCACAACTCCTAATGCAGACAAGGTACAATGCCTGCATTCCTGAAATCCAAGGACTCGAGTGCAAGATGAGTTTCCAGAGCCTTCATAATTAACTGACAAGAGCAAAAGAGGGGCTCATAAAGCAAGGGGAAAATTATTTTGTTTCTTCTTTGTCAGTCAAGTTTAGCCTCATGGAAAGCAGAGACCAATTGTAGCCACCTGAAAAACTGAGAGCTGATGCCAGTTTGATTTAGCTTAGGAGGCTGAAATTTTATGCCCCGAAGGCCGGTGTGATGGAATAGACCTTCTCATTGCTCACAATATTATGGGGGAAAAACATTAAAGCAACAAATTTTTATTACTATCCCTGGAGCCAGAACTTTAAAATGTACTTTATTCTCCCCCTACCCTTCCTAAACCACTTAGCTTTTAAAAATAAACAACCCATTCGTGTGTTTGCTATAGCCAGGTTTTAGTCCTTTCTCTTTATTCCTGAGCCCTGCTTCTTTCATGCAGTAAAGAAGTTGGCCTGATGTGCTTCTAGATCTCTGGAATTTCTCTTTAGTTATTTTATTCAGCACATATTAGTTACAGTAACCATTTTTTGAGGGTGTACTATGTGCCCGATAAAATGAATGAGATACTGAGTTTACATAGGAAAGGAAAGTGACCTATCCAAAAATAATTATACCCCGGGTGATGTGAAGTAGTTGCCACTCACTCTCCCCGGACAGAGATATGGGGAGAGCTGAGGAAGACTTCACAGAGTGGGTGAATTTTGAACTGGCATTTGAACCTGAAAACCAAGGAAAGGGAGAAGGATGCTCCAAGCGAGGAGAACTACCTGGGCAAGGAAAGGGGGTGAGGAGGACCATGGCACTCCCAGAAAGGGATGGTTTCCGTAAAGAGGTCTTGTGAGGTTGGGGCCAGAGAATGAGGGTCCTTGAATGCTATGCTGCTTGGATTCTATGACAGCCTACATCATCTTTTGTTTTTACAAGTGTCTTTAAGCTGAATTTTTAAGCAGACAATGCTATGTGGATTTTCTTTAGAAAAATAGCTTCATGAGTAATGTTTCAGAGGAACTGATGAGGGAAAAGCCAGGAGGCCAGAAGAGAATGGGAATGTTCTGGCTATAGTCCAAATAAACTAGGGTGAGGGTGTAAACTAAGATAGGTTTGAGAAATATTCAGAAAATAGAGAAGACAGGATTTACTGACTAGGACATGGGAAAGAAGGTTGAAAATAATTGAGATTTTGGAATTGCTTGACTAGGTGAACGGAGATGCTACTAATGAGAATAATAGAAATAAGACGAGAAGGAGATTTTGCGAGAAAGACCGTGAGTAACTGAGGAACATTCAGGAGAGATTTGACTATACAAGGATACTTGACTATAGCTTTACTATGACATCATACAGTTGAGGCCTGACAAAGGTTATAATAAGTCCTCTGTCTAAACAGACAAATCCTCTCCCCTCATCACTTAAAAAGAAGGAAAATAAAACCACACTAGACTTGACTAATGACCATTACACCATATTTAAGGCAAGTTTATTAGAATTCTAATTGCTATGTAAGTTCCAGTGATGGAGAAAAGGGGACAGGTAAACAATGAGGGGTTATTGTAAGCCAGCCAGATAAACCAAGTAGAGCAACACAGAGGGGAGTAGTTGAAAGGAACACAGAAGAACAAATGGCAGGAGTGTAGCAGAGAGGACAGATGAGTAAGGACACGGGTGTGGGCAGCTTTGGAATACAGAGAAGAAACTTGAGCTGGCTCTTCCAAAAAACTATACTTCTTTATAGGAAGGATATCGCAAGCTTCTATTTCTCATTGTATTCAATGTGTCAGGAGAAGACATACGAGAGACTGGTCAGAGGTACTAGGCATAGGGTTTGATGTTATTTTGCAGAGAAAGTGTTGGGAGACTTTGAACTAAGGGAAGAATAACAAAGAAAGAGTAAAATATAGCGAAAAGGATAATGATTGGGAGGAATTTTCAGAACACTTAACAGATTCTATGACAGCTGCTAACAAAGATGCTAGGCTGAAGCAGTGCTCTCTTAGTGTTGTGACATTACACTTGCTTGGAAAAAAGTATTTATTAGCTTAGCACCTTGTACTTAAAAATATTTTTAAAATTTGATTGTTACGTGAACCTTCAGAAGCAGGTGCATCCAGGTGCTGTTATTTTTCTTTTATAAACTACAAATCTGGGTGTTTAGGAGGCTGAGTTTGTATCAGATCCAATGACTGGAAAGACTTCCAATCCACTGTTTTATTCATTGTATCAGAGCCTCGCTTTGCCTTGGAACCTTGTCCTTTTACGGTGTGTGCCTTCCATCCCCCACCATGTCACATTATGTTAGAGTAAAGGGGATGATATTTGAAGCCAACAAAGCCAAGACCTGAAGGGAGAGAGGCAGTGATGGAAGGGATTCTTGGCACCGACTCTGCTACGAGCAGTAGAGGTGGTCATGAAGACCTGCATGTGGAGAATATCTGTAGAAGTCAATGACACTTTCAATATAATAGAAGTCTACAATCTAAGACAGTCTTATGATTAAATCTTCTCTGAGGCAAATGTGCCCTGTATAAAGTGAACTTAATTACTCTTTAATATACTGTCTAGATAAATTCAGATTTTCAGATACAAGATACATTTGCAGTAAGATGCATCTACATTGATTATGTTGTATGTGAAGACTTTTCTGACTAGAGCATCAGATATGAAGATGGTGACTGGAGCGGGGTCCCCTAATTATCAGAAACCATTTACAACTTATTGAACGTAATGATTTGCAGTTAAATCCACCTAGCTACCTTGAATGTTTATGGGGCACCCATAAGTAGGACGCTGGGTAGGACAAAGCTCAGCAGGGAAATGAGAGAAACCCAGCACTTGGACTGCCCCTGGTGTGATGATGGGACCCATGCGGACAGTACTGAATGTAAACTCACCAACACGGCGGGCAGCGCAGGGCGACCAGAAAGTCTTACAGGCCTTGATTGCCACATTATTATTAAAATGAAACCAAGTATAGGCTGTGGCTGGGTTTCTCAGTTGGTTAGAGCATCATCCCCATGTGCCAAGGTTGCTGGTTTGATCTCCAGTCGGGGCATGTACGAGAAGCAACCAGTGAGTGTCTAAATAAGTGGAACAACAAAAAACCAATGTTTCTGTCTGTCTGTCTGTCTTTCTTCTTCTCTTTAAAACCAATTTTAAAAAAGGAAACCAAGTATAATTCAAAGCAAAAAGTATTAAATTAGATCCAGAATTATTTTGTATTGATAAAAGATAAAATCTCTGAGGAAGACAGGATAGTTGTGACTTTTTATGGACCAAATATTAAAAAATACTTATCCTCAAAATATATAAAGGAAATGGTTAGAAGTGAGAAAATGACCCAAACAATTTGTAGGAGACCTTAAGAACTGTTGTTTACATGACAAATCAAGTAGACAAAAGCCAAATGGTTATATACAAAAGGTAAATGGTAGGATTTGAATAATGGAACTAATGAGGTTGAAGAATATAATTTATAAGGGTGAGCAAGGATGTAGAAAGTTTCAAAATATGATATATTTAATATTATTCAAATAGAATTATGGTATGGATATATGTTTATAACATATATGTACGTATATCTATCTATATAATCTCTTAATTGTGGAAAACTTATTTCTTCCTTGAAACATTTATGGAATATGGTAAAAAAAAGTCAAATGAAGACGTAAGTGAATTCCAGAGCCCTCCTGGTCCTGTGCCTCAGTCCTCTGGTTTAGCTCACTTTTGAAATGATGAAAACGAAACTTCCTCTCTTTTTCTTGATGTTGTCAAACTGTTCATATAATTCATCTTCCACCTTTGTATACATGCTCTTTTTGTGCCCAGAATCACTTTGAGATTTTTTTTACTATTACCAAAATACATGGATCTATGTTTTCCGTGACTCATCTGAAGATGCGGTTGTTACATTCAGCTGTGCTCTAAGTCAGTAATGCTGTATCTGTCTTACTGCAAAATGTGCTGTCTGAAACACCTGGCTGTACTTTCCTAGGTTTTTCTTTGCATTAGCTTCCCTGAACTAAAGCTTAAAGAAAACCAGCAGCCATAGGAGTGACTGACTAGAGGATGAACGGAGGATCGCGAATACCATTCAAGTCTTTAAGTAGAGAGCAAGTCATGGAATTCAGCCCTGTGCTGACTCCACTTCCCTACCCACTCAGTTCAAATTTTTTTGGAGTTTACCACTTACATTAATGATGTGCTAGAACCCTATATGCTGCATAGTTTAATGATTAAGAACATGGCTTTTCTGGGTTCAAATCTGAGTGCAAACAACAACCGAGTGACCTTGGACCAACTACATATCTTTTCTATGCCTCAATTTCTTTATCTGTAAACGGAGGATAATAATTATAACTGGCTGTGGTAGGCAGAATAGCATCCATACCCTAATCCCCAGAACCTGTGAATATGATAGGTTATGTGGTAAAGGAGAATTAAGGTTGTGGATAGAATTAAGGTTGCTAATTATTTGATCTTAAAGTCGGGAGATTACCCTGGATTAACTGGATTACCCTGGATTACCCAGTTAACCGTGGAAGAGGGGCACAGAGGAGGAGTCAGAGTGTTAGGGGGACGTGACTAGGGAAGAATGGCAAGAGAGCTGCCGCGTGGCCAGTGTGAAGATGGAGGAAAGAGACCATGAGACGAGGAGTGTGGGTGACCACCAGATGCTGGAGACAGCAAAACTCTTCCCCTTAGGGCCTCCAGAAAGGAATACATACAGCCCTGCCAACACTTTAATTTACCTGTTGAGTCCAGTGTTGGACTTCCGACCTGCAGAACTGTAAGAGAATAAATTTGTGTTGTTTAAGTCACAACCTTTGTGGTAATTTATTACAGCAGCAATACAAAGCAAATGCATTGCCCTCTAGGTTTGTTGCTAGGGTTAAGAAATATAGACATGTAGGATAGTCCTGCCATGTGGCCAGTGCCCCGTCAATAGTAACCACCATCATCCATTGGTACTTGATTTCTCTCCTGTCTTTGCCCCTTTGTCATAATTCTCTTGTGATTTCACCAAATTGTGCCCTCCCCACAAGAATGGGGTGCCAGGAGTGTCTCCCTGTCATGAGAGTCCATAATCATTCCAAAGCAATTTGCAAAACTGCTGCTTGACTCTTCCTACCGGTGTATGGCTCCAAAGGGCTCTGCACAAGGGTGACCTGTGCTGTGACTCCCTGGGTTTGCCTCTCTTTCCAGATTTGAGGGTGGTGGTTTGCTTGGTACCCTCCATTCTCTGCTGGGTGCAAGGAACATTGTGCATTTTCAGGTTGTCCAGTTCTTTTGTTGCTGTAAGGACAGGAGTGATAACTTCCAAGCTCTTTGCATGTTTGGGCTGAAGCCAGAAGTGAGGGGAATACTGTCCTCGCCCTGTGGCCGTTAGGAGCCCTGTATCTCTACACTTGACTTCTTTCTGATTTCTCTTCTCTGGTTTTCAATTCATCGATTTCATTCCCAAACGTGCTCTTTCTGTGTTTTCTATTTTGGTTAATGGTACCCAGTCAATGAGAGTGGAGGTAATGTGATGTGTCTGAAATATGTGGTTTAAAACAGGCTCAAAATCTGGGAGGTTATCCTTAATTCTCCCCCTTTCCTTTCCTCATCCTCCAAAATTAATAAGTAAACAAATGCCATTGTTTCTATCTCTCTGTGATAGCTCCTGAATGTTTCTGTCCCCTCCTCATCCTTTCTATGACCATCCTCATCTTACCCCTTATTATCTCTTGCCTTGGCTAGGTGGAATCTTTTAAACCACTTCACCCTCCTCACCACCTCATGAGTCGGATTGTAGGCTGGCTCCTATTGCTTCCCTTCTCAAAGGACCTGTGTCTTGAGAACTTGTCTGTGGAATAAGGGCTAAACTCCTAATACGGCACTTAAGGTTCTGAAAGATCTGGCATTAAGGCAGAACTCTAGCTGCATTTCTGGTACATCCACTTACTGCGTTTGTTTGCTAGGGCTGCCATAACAAAATACCACTGGGTGGCTCAAACAGCAGGAAGTTATTTTCCCGCAATTCTGGAGGCTGGGAATCTAAGATCAAGGGGCCAGCAGGCTTGGTTTCTTCACAGGCTTTTCTCCTTGGCTTTCAGATGGCCCTCTTCTCGTTTCCTTACACACCCTTTCTTCTCTTCATGCACATCTCTGATGTATGTGTGTCCAAATTTCCTCTTCTCATAAAGACACCCATTAGTTGTATAAGGGCCCATCCTAATGCCTTCATTTTAACTTAATCATCTCCTTAAAGGCCCTGTCTTCAAAATGTAGTCACATTCCAAGGTACTGGAGGTTAGGACTTCAACATCTGAATTTTTGGTGTGTAGGATACAATTCAGCCTATAACACTGACTGTATCTCCCTATGCATTCTGTATGTGTATATGACATCACACCATGAGTGCACGTCATGACCCCCGAAGTTTTAAAAATGCTGATTCTTGGGTCCCGCCCAGCTCTCTAGCTTCTGAACTGCTAGGGCTGAAATGGCACTGGGGATACATTTGTTGCATGTATGTGTTTAAATTTCTCCTGAGTGCTTTATAATCCTCCAGCTTCCCTAGACTTTTTACCATTTCTGGGAAACATATTATAAAGGTTCGCACCTTAGCTTGTGGTTGTTCTTTAACTAGAAATACCCTTCCCACGATACAACTCAGAAAATTCATATATCCTGCAAGACTGAGCTGAAATACCATCTTCTCTGTGATTTCTTCCTGTTCTCTCCTGTGATAATCCATATTTTATCATCATTTTATTGTAAATATGTGACAACTTATTTCCTTCTGTTTTGTATGACAGTAATTTGCCTTCCTCTTTTACTAGCTTTGTGGAGCAAAGGATGACATATTCTTTATTTCTGTACATGAGCATATCTGAAACAGTGGCAGTTGCTCTGAGCTTAGTAGGTAATCAATCAGTTTTTGTAGTATAAATAAATGAATGAACTCCTTAATAAATGCTAGTAATTTTCTTATGATTTTTTACACAGTGGAACCCATTGGACAAAAATAGCTTATCAAATATCAAACGAGTGGCAGCACTTTTATTCTTATATTAAATATCCTTAACATAATACATAAACAATGTCTTTAATGTGTATTTCCAACTCAGGACTTGAAACATTTAAAAATTCCACTTGATGATGGTATTGGATAATAAGAAGAGGATACAGTGAAGGCATCATAGCAATTTCTGATAATGGCATTTTTTGTGTGTGTTGCATTTTTCAAAACCCAGTATGGCTTAATTCTTAAAGGTGAATGGATTTCCCTGTTTTTGGTATATCCTTATTTAACCTCCCAATCCAAGTGCTTCTTTATGGCTGGTATGTCTGTTAGCTGAGTTAGTAAGCTGTATTTTCCTGGTCAATGAATAACAGAAACAATCCTTGAAATAATGACATCAACTAAGACCCCATTTCTGGTCAGGGATCTAGAGTGTGGCATTTTCTTTTTTTGTGAGTTTCCCAAAAACCACTAACACTTCAACTCTACACTTTGCAGAGCTGGAATAATTTCGTCTCAAGTCATTTCTCCAAAGCCTTTTCTGAGCCAGGGCAGGCAGTAACAGAGATTGGCAGGGGAAGGACTGTGACTACTCACGGGGGAAGAAGGAATCAGCTTCGAAAACACAGATGAGCTTTTGGATGTGGAAATTTACAAGGCTCAGAGAGCCCTGAAGCATCTCTGGAAGCTGAGCCCAGCAGAATAATGGGAGGCTGTGCACTGGCTTGGCATTGGAGTCTGTCTGGCACGGACCACACTGTAAACAACCTTCCAAACATTTGCATCTGCATACATGACATTCGATTCTCAAACCGTCCAATTAAACACTTGTCAATGGAAGAAATGTTTGCTTCCTCGGCTGACATGGTGTCAGCCTGGCCTTTCTGAAGGAGAAGCAGTTTCAGCTGATACTGTCATATGCTCTTCTTTTGTGGACCTGAGCTTGTCCTCCTTGTTCAGAGAAAAATTCTTCAAAGCCACGGAGACTGTGTCAAGCTGTGGACCATGGGATTAGGTTAGATAACTAAAGAAAAATATCCAGGCTGTGAGCACTTTTCAAACCCAAGGAAACCTTCCTCAGGGCTGTAGTTTCTTTTGTACAGTTCTAAACGCATAGTGCTTAAAAATTATAGAAGGGATAGAAGCTGAGAAAAAGAAAAAAAGGCTATGCTGATACATTTAAAAAATATAATTCTTGTGAGGACTGAGTTTATTTTTCACAATGTTTCAACAAACACACATCGAACCAATGTTAATATTGGGGGTGGGTGTGCGTGTGCAGGATGTATGCATGTCCCTGCCCTTGTCCACAGACACAGAAATGCTCTGTCGTAAGTCACAGTGACTGGTTTCCGACACATGATGTAGAGACATGGTGGAAGAGAGGAAGGAAAGAAGGCAGAAGAATTCAATTTAAACTCTTCCTTAGAAAAGTTCAAGTGTATGAGGAAGTGGGAAGTGTGGTGACTTGGAGTAAATTTCGCAATTCTACTACCATGAGTTCTCTAGTTCATAAAATAGGAAATACGATAACAGGAACATCAAAGGTTATTGTCAGGATTAAATAAACTGATCTATGTGAACTGGTTACGGTAGCACTTTCCACTTTGCAAATGCTCAAAGAATCTCAGCAGGAGGTTGAAGCATTCTTCTGTGGAGAAGGGAAGGAGACAAGGAGAGGGAGAAAAATTGGGTAGTTGTCACGCTATGGATAGAGAATCCGGCTTCGGAAAGGAGGGTGGGCAATTCTTTCACTGGGACATGAGCTCAGAAGGACTGAGGTCTGAGGTGAGGGTGAAGAAAGCCAAGGCCTCTCATGGTCATAATATTGTCTCCTCGCTTGTGTAGACAAGGAGAGCTTTTATTGAGCATGAGGGGAGTAGGGGTGGAATTTGGGGCTTAAGGAGAATGGAAAAACTTTGTAGCAGCTGTTCTGGGGGATTTGATAGGGGTCAGCTGAAGATAAATATAAGGGTTGCCAAGCAATACAGAGGACCCAGTTGAGATCAGACAGTCTGTCTATAGTGGAGACATTTGGCATAATTATGTAAATTTTGATGGTGGTATCATGCACCCTGCAGCAAGGACACAGAAAATTCAAAAGTCCCTGAACTAAGATTAATCTGAAGTCGTGAGTTGGGTGGATAGAAGTACAGACAGATTGGAGGTGAGGAGGTGTCTTTGTCATTCTGGGCTGCTATGACAAAGTACCACAGGCTGAAAACAGACAATAGAAATGAACAACAGAAGTTTATTTCTCACAGTTCTGAAGGCTAGAAGTCGGAAATCATGGTGCCAGCATGGTTAGATTCTGGTGAGGATTCTCTTCTGGGTTTGCTCGCTGCCATCTTCTCATATCTCCACATGGCTGAAAAAGAGGCTACAAGAGCTCTCTGGTGTCCCTTTCATTAGGGCTCTAATCCCACTCACCAGAGCTCTACCCTCATGACCTCCTTACCTCCCAAAGACCCCACCTTCTGATACCATCACATTAAGGTTAGGATTTCAACATATGAACTGGAGTGAGGGGGAGCACACTTGGCTTATTGCAGGAGTCCCTTCACCCAGATAGCCAACATCAGTTTGGCTGCTACTCCAGGCCACACGTGTGCTGAGTGATGGGGCTAGAAGGATGAGGAGACACACTTCACTTCAAAAGCTCAAAAGCATTTCTTAAGCATCTATATACTGGGTGGATCATTCACATGACACTAATCTTTTCTTTGAAAAGCTTTAAGCCTACTGATACAATCTGGATAATTTTGATTCAAATGGTGGTCAGCTTTGAAGGAGGTAAGCAGAAGGTTCTAAGAAATGAAAGTGGACATTCAACACAATCTGGGAGAAGAGGAGTCAGGTCTGGAAAAGTGTGCTGGAAAAGATTGTGCCTGAGCTGACTCAAGATGCTTATAGAAGATTGGGGGCAGTGAATGGCAGAGAGGGAGAGGAAAAAGCAGAGCAAGGTGCTTGATTTGTCCAGGGCAGGTAAGGAAAGGTTGTAGAGACAAGGCTGTCAGATTCTGATGACCAGTTCCAGTCTACGCGGGTTTCCCCCCACACATCCAAACAATTCTCAGACAGCAGCTAGGCTTCTTACAAGTCAACTCAATTCTGACACTACTGTTAAAAAAATAAAATACAACCAAATAAATTTAAAGATAAAATTGGATTTACTCAGTCTTTCACGGATTGGGCAGCATCTCCTCTAGCAAATAGAAATGAGCCCTGAAGAGCTTTAGAAAAAGAAAAGCTTTCAAAGGCAGAAGGGGGGTGGGATAAGGAAATATTTAGCGAAGAGTGGATTGTTTCAGGCAAGACCACTGCAGGGCGGGCTGTGGGGACCTATCGGGCAGGTGACCTCACTAATGTTGACCAGGAAATCCCTGACTGCTTAAGATTACATTCCTGGGAAGAAAGGCTGAGACTGCAGTTAGATTATGTATTAAGTCTCAGTTTGGTGATGTGGGTTTAGCACAAGTGACTATTTTGGGCTTCAGTTTCCATGGTTGAGGGCTTGGTTTCACACACAGGCCTTCCACGCAGATGTCAACCACCAGTCCACGTTGTTACCTATGCTTTTGACCAACTGGCTATAGAGCAGACGTTCACACAACCCTTTCCTTGGATTTGATTAACTTGCTAGAGCTGCCCCCAGAATTTAGAGAAGCATTTTGTTTACTAGATCACCAGCTTATTATACAAGAATATAACCTAGGAACGGCCAGCTGGAAGAGATGCAAGGAGCGAGGCCTGGGGAGAGGGGTTGGGTCTTCCATGACTTCTCAGAGCATGCATCTCCACGTGTTCACCAACCTGGAAGCTCTCTGCATCCTGTCCTTCTGGGTTTTTATGTGGGTTTCATAACATAGGCCTGGTTGATTAAATCAATGACCATTCCAATTGAACTCAATCCCCAGCCCCACTCCCCTCCCTGGATGTTGTGGGGGGCAGTGGGACTGATAGTTCCAATCCTCTAATCACATGGTTGATCCCCCTGACAACCAGGCCCCATCCTTAGGCATGGTCCAAAAATCACCTCATTAACTTAGGAAATTTCAAGTGTTTTAGGAGCTCTGTGCCAAAGGTGGGGACAAAAGCCAAATATATATTTCTTATTATAAATCACAATATGATGACATTATGCTACTGTTGCTAAGTGAGAGAAATAAAGAAGATCTGAATTAAGGTGATAAAATTTACTGGTAGGAAGAGGAAAAAGAAATACTCTACAGTATAGAATGATGAGACTTAGTGACTGATTGATTGAATATATGGAAGAGAGAATAGATGATTTTGTGCTTTTTAAGCCTGAATGATAACAACAGTTATAGTTTTATTAACAGAAAGAGGGAATTCCTCTTTTTGAATTAGAGAAGCTTTGGGGGGAAGAGATGAATTTGGAGATGTCGAATCATTTGGCAGTAAGTGAAAGCAATCCAACTAAAATGAGAGTAAACCAAAAGAGGTAATAAGTAACTCTCACAACTGGAAAGTTTAGAGATACAGCTGGCTTTCGGCAAGACTGGATCCAGGGCTCATGTGATATAATATGAACCTGTCTCTGTCCTTCTCGTTTCTAATTCTTGATCCTGCAGACAGGCTCCCAGCACTGGGCAGGCAAAATGGGTGCCTGAAGCTCCAGGTTCTCATCCTAGAAATCCCAGTGGAAGAACTTTCATTTGCAACATGCATATGTTTTAAAATATCTTTTATTACTCTTCAGGTGTATTGAGGCCAACAGATCAGGAGATGACAGTCATTGAAAGGATAGTTTGTTAGTCAGTTCCCAAGGCGGGGTGCTAAGCCATGCAGGGGAGCACCAGGGGAGCACCAGTTAGGAGACTGAAAGAGTGAATATAGACATAAGAATCCTTAATAAAATATTAACAAGTAGAATTCAGCAGTATAGAAAAGAGCTATATACTCTGTATAGGAAAGGACACATGATTCAGGGGCGTTTATTTCAGGCATTCAAGGCTGGTTCAATATCTGGCAGTCAATCAGTGTAATCCCCCATATTAACAATTTAAAGAAGAGAAATCACATGATCATATCAGTTGATGTGGTCAAAGCATTTGAGAAAATTTAACATCCTTTCATGATTAAAACTCTCAGACAGATAGAAATAGAGAAGGGCTTTCTCAATTTGATAAAGAGCATCTATTAGAATATACAGCTAACATTTCACTTAATAGTGGAAAACAATGCTTTCTGCCTGAAATCAGGATAAAATGGGAATAATCAGTTTACTTGATTTCAAGCCTTATTACAGAGGTACAGCAATTGGTGGAGAGACAGATACACAGATCAGTAGAGAAGAACAGAGAACAAAGAAATAGACCCCGGTGAGCATGTCAGCTGGTTTTCCACAGAGGTGCCAAAGCAATGCGATGAAGGTGATAGCCTTTTCTACAAATAGTGCTCGAGCATTTGGACACCACCACCAATATATGGACATTGACCTAAGTCAATTAACCCAGAATGGGTCATGGACATGAATGTAAAATGTCAAACTACACAGCTTTTAGAGAATAATAGGAGAAAATCTTCAGGGTCTGGGACTAGGAGCTCTGAGATTGACACAGTGATTATGATCCTTAAAAGAAAAATGTGATACATTGGTCTAAATGAAAATGAAAAACTTTTTCTCTGTGGAAGACCCTGTTAAGAGAATAAAAAGACATGATACAGATTGAGAGAAAATATTTGCAAATCACACACCTGACAAGTGACTGTGTCTACAATATATAAACTTTCAAAACAACAGTTGGCAAGCAATCCAATTAGAACTTGGAAAAGAGATAAGAAGAAACATTTTACTAAATAAGACATGCAGGCAAATAAGCACCTGGAAAGATGAGCATTATTTTCCACTAAGGAAATGCAAATTAAATTAACAAGATATCACTCTACACTTACCACAGTGGCTAACATTTTTAAAAACTGACTACACTAAATAAATGCAAATATGTGGCAAATATGTGGAGAAACTAGATCACTCACACGTCATTGGTAAGAATGTAAAATGTCACAGTCACTCTAGGAAAAGAGTCAGTTTCTTAAAAAAATTAAACATGCAACTACTGTGAAATCAGCGATTATATTCCTGAGAATTTCTCCCAGGGAGATGAAGATGTATGTTCGTACAGAACCCTGTACAGCTTTCCTTGTAACAGACAAAGCCTGGAAACAACGTAGATGCCCTTTAATGAGTGAATGGTTAAACAAACTGTGCTATATCCATACTATGGAATACTGCTGAGCATTACAAAGGAACAGACTATTGATATAGGAAATGACTTGGATGAGAAGAAGCAAATTCTAAATGTCATATGCTGTATGACTTCATTTACATAACATTTGTAAAATGACAAAATTATAGAAATGGAGATGAGATTAATGGTTGCTAGGACTTGAGGGGCTGGAGGTGTCGGTCGGTACAGGGAGGAAGGAGGAGTGGGTATAGCTGTAAAAGAGCAACATGAGGGATGTTAGTGTTCATGGGAATGTTCTGTACCTTAATTGTATCATGCAGTATCCTGGTTCTGATATCGTACTATAGTTTTATAAGATGTTACATGGGGGAAAACTAGGTAAAGGGTACATGAGAATCTCTGTTCTTTCTTATAACTGCATGTGAATATACAATTATCTTAAAATAAAAAGTGTAATTAAAATAATCTTATGCTCTAGTGTAGCTTCCCTCACTGTGGTTGACAATCTAGAATATTGTGTTAACTAGTGATATGCTAATCTACAAATATTTACTCTGAATTTCTGCATTGTACTCACCATTATGGACATACTGTGACATACTTGCCCATGCTTTTCACACATACACACATATTTTGGTTTGCATGTACTCTAAATTTTACAATTCTAGAAGCATAAGATTTCAAGTACATGCAAACTAGAGTGTGTGTGTGTATGTGAAAGGCATGTGCAAGTATGCCTGAGGGAGTGGGCATAGCTCTCTCCATGGTTTTAATGTTTCATTGTGGATTATAGGAGCTATGGTGTAAAGGGGTATTTGTAATCCTATTGAGATCTTAACTTGCCAAGAAGAGTATCTTCTCTCAGGATATGTAGCTTTACTACAGTACTAACCATTGTATTGTCAAATCCATGTGAATTATACACAACAAGAGGAACAAACAGTCCAGCTAGGGTTTGGCAATTGCAACAAAGAACCTACCAATTTGAGGTTTGTTTTAATGGAGTACATTTAAAAGAATATTCTCCCGAGTAATTCTAGTGCCTGGGATGAATGGAGAATCATATGAAGAATCTGTAATTTATTTCCAAAACTTGGGAAAAAAATAAAATTCTTACCAACTTTTCTTTGGTTTGTATTTATGGAATACACAGAATTTTAGCATTTTAGATTTTCCCTAATTATCAGTTAATTTGTAGATTACTGAAGAACTATTTTCACAATCAAGTTACTACTAGAGTGGTATAGTTCACTAATATGATTTTTAGGGATCTGGCAGAAAGATAGATTCTGTCAGACCTCATGGTTTAGAAGAATTCTTAAAAATGTAGGTGAAATAGATGAAGTTTTTTTTTATAGAATCAGATCATTGTTTTCTATACACCATCCAATACCAGCTTACTATGTAATGAAACCATGAAAGCAAAATGAAGTCATAAAACAAAGAGAAGGCAAAAAGCTTCGAGGACATCACAGACCGTTTCTGAGCTCGGCTGTGCTGCAGACCACAAAGCAGATAATTAACAACCACTATGGAGAGCCTGGGCCAGGCTGCTCCGATGTATCGCCACCACGAGGCCATCTGGACGGTGACCTCAGGGCCCGTGTGTTACCATCGGACCAGTTCTCCGAGCAGCTCTGGCCCCGGCCATGCACCTGACACTGTTCTCGGTGTTGGGTACGGCAGTGAACAAAACAGGTGAAAATCCTTGCTCTCATGGAGTTTCCATTCTAGGCTGGAAATATGGACAAGCTACATGGGTAAGTTAATTTTGTAGGCTGTTTGCAAGGACGTCTCTATGCAGAAAAAAATAAAACAAGGGAGGAGGTGAAGGACTGCTAGAGTGGGTGGAGTTGTTGAAACTTTGACTATGGCAGTCAAAGGAAGATTGACTGAGAGGTGAAATTTGAGCAAAGCCTTGAAGGCACTATGATCCCTTTGGTCATAACTGTCCCAAACAGAGCGAACAGTTGGTACAGAGGTTCAGAGGTAGGAAAATCACACTTTAGCAAGGAGGCCAGAGAAACTAGAGCAGAGGGGCAGAGGAATAGAGATGAGGCCTGAATGTAGCTGGGGCCTTGTGGCCCATCCTAGGGCCCTCAGCTCTTACCGTGAGAAGGTGGTGAGCAATGTGAGGGCTGGGAGCAGGAGGGCACACAGTGTGATCAGATAGCTTTGGGAGGATATGAGTGTTGTGTTGCCTTGCTAGGTTAGAAGGGGCTCAAATGCCATATTGAAAGAATCCCAATAAAATGCTAACACCTTGACTAGACTTTTCTATTACTTTTAAGAAAGTGAAAGTAGAAGAATGGTATAGTCTTGTAATTAAAAGTCTTATTTCTAAAATAATTATTGGACTAGCAACAATGAAACTGATCACAGGAGATCTGCTTTCGTAGGTAGTGCAATCTGTCAGCCATCGTTATGGTGTCTTAAAATTTTGAACATCGCAAAAAACCCAAATCTGGCATTTCAACTGGGAATCCTTCTACTGGAAAAACTAGTTGGAAACAGAAAAGGTTTCAAAGAGAAAGGGAGTCTGAGAAGTAGAAAGGAAAGAAATGTATGTATTATCTGATGTTTTTGTCCTTCCCTTAATGATGTGCTTTAAACAATTTTATGGGTTTATTGAGACTAATATACTCATTTACATTTCATTCAAGTCAGATCTGTACAGCTGAATAGTAAAATTTTGTTGTCTCAAATGTATAAGACTTCATGACCCAAGTAAATTTTTATATTACCCTGAAAAGGTATTACTAAGGGTATACATTTCCTTAAGAAATGCTTGTGGAGACCTTAAATAGTGAAAAAATATCAAACACACCTGGCTAAGATCGCATTAGATTCACACTTCTCTAGATAAAGGTCATCCATTACAGGCACATATTTTCATGTTGAAACTTGGCATAGCAGTTCTAAAGAAGAAAGATTCAAACAAAATGTGAACAAAATCTTTTTGCTTGTTTGTTTGAAGTAAACATTCTCATCCTATCCTTATACAGCTGTATCCCACAAAACTTTGGAAATCTTCATTTGTGTTTTGTCTTCAGTAAAACAAGAAGTGCCTTTGAAAAACTGTTTATTGTTGCATGTAAAGGCAGAAAAAAACTTTTGATGTTTGGCAACAGATTTGCTTAAGAGCCGAAATGAGGTAGTGTTATCTTTCTTCTTTTTCCTCCTGGAGATCATAATCAGACTGAATATTGAAACACTGATACACATTAGGGAAGAATATTTATCTTGCCTGTCCCTGGAATAAGACAAGAATACCCACACAAGTGTCATCCTCTTTGGAAGAATAAATGCTAAGTATATAAATTTTTTTTTGAGAATTTGTGAAGATACATGAGTCAGATCAGAGAAAATGTATAAACCAGGATTTAAAATTTCTATAGCATTTGAGGTAATACATGCAAGTGGACACAGCGCTCCTTGCTCTGAGCCACTGGGTTACTCGCCATGGGAGGCGCCCCCCTGTTATCGGTGGCCGTGTACCCTTGGAGAGAGTTTATTCCTTTTTTCTTTACAATGGAATGGCAGCTTACTGTACATTTTGTTCTCTCCTCATTTTGTTCTTCTGGCATTTCTCCTGTGACGTTGTTCAATATTTGTTCGTAGAGAGCACTTTATTCTTTTCCAGAGTTTCATGTTCTACCTTGTAGAAGTACCATAGATTACTTAGTCTGCTATATATGGACAGCTAAGCTTTTCCCAAACTTTTGCTATTACAAATATGTACCAGTGAATATCCCTGAACACAGAGCATTTTCTCCATCTGTGGGGAAATTTCTAGGAGAGGAATTTTTGTGTTAAAATGTGCATGCTTATGTGTAGGCTGATCTCCACAGAAATTGTATGCTACTAGCAACAAAACGGAAGTCTACCGTCACCCCAGTGGGTACCAAACCTTATGATCTTTAGCAATCTGATGGAAAGGAATGGCATTCGTTTTTAGTTCTCGTTTCTCTCAGGGATGGTCTTGAGCACCTTTTCCTGTGTTTTAAGGGCCATTTGTATTTTCTGTGACCTGTTTGTTCATGTGTTTTTAAAAGCATTATTGATCTTTTCTTATTAGTTCTTCCATATGGTTTTTTAACCCATTAATTTTAATTTTTATTGATTTTTTATTTCTTTCTTCCCTTTTATTTTATGTTTCAGTTGAGTGCTTAAATCTTTTTCATTCTCCCTTGTTACTTAACATTTTAGCTGTATCTCTTAGCTAATAGTTATCTTGTTTTTCTATATAATTTTTTTAAACTGTATGTTGTTTTCTTCATTAATTTAGACATCCTGCATTTTTAACTTTTGATTTTATCCTTGATGTAAAAGTTAACAGAATTTAAAAATATCCTGATGGTAGAGTTTTTTGTTTTCTAGTTTTATCTTTTTTAGGTTTGACTGCATTATGATAACAGATGGTCCATACGGTTTCTCCTCTTTTAGAAGTTGTTGAAGTGGTTTTTTTTTTTTTTTTTGCTTGTTTGTTTCCAAATAGCCAGTTTTGTGAATTCACCAGGGAAGGGAGGTGCATTCTCAATTTTCAGAGTATATCATTTAGGGATACCTTATTTTATTTACATTTTCTAGATTCTGAGATATATTTTGTCTGCCTATTCAGGTATGTATGGAAAGAAAAAAACTGAAGTTTCTATTACTGAGATTTTATTTTCTACTTTAAAATTATATTTTCTGTAGTTTTTTTTTAGTGGATAGTGATGCTATATTATTGGGTACTTAGATATTCATAACAATTTTCATTTTGGCTTGTACCCTTTACATTATAGACTATCTGTCTTCATTTAATGTATTTTATTCTGCATTCAAACTCTTGGTATCAATATCATGAACCTTGTTTTTCTTTATTGTTTGCTATTGCCTCTTACAGCATTTGCCCTTTCTTTTATTTTCAGCCTTCCTGAATTACTTACTGAATTTAATGTGGGGTTTTGTTTGTTTGTTTGTTTGTTTGTTTGCCTTTGGATTTTGCTTTGAGATTCGGTCTAAAAGTCTTTTTCTTTCAATAGGTATGTTTAGGTCATGTGTCTTTATAGAACTAAATGGTTTTAGGTCTATCATATTTTTGTTGTTAATTGACAATATAACTATATTTCTGCTTTTTGTTTCTGCGTGTCTTCTCTTAATTTGAATGATTTGTATTTTTCTAGCAGTTATCTTTATAGCTTTACATAGTTCTCTTTACTCCTTACTATAAGCACTGGTGAACTTGGTAATTTCTACTTCTTTTGATCTCTAGTATACAAGGATATTTTAGGGATAAGTAACTGAAAATCCATCTAATGGTTGCTTAATCAATAAAGACATTTGTAGTCACAATAATAAGTTTAGAAGTAGGTCAGTTCTAGAGTCTCTACCACATCATGAGGACTCCGGTATTTCTACCCTACGGTTCACCACCCTTCAGCATGTAGGCTTGTATCTTCATGGTTGTCCCTCCCTGGCTGCATTTATAGGCATGGACTTCCTACACAGCTGTAGTGAGAGACAGAAGAAAGTGCTGTTTCATCTTCTGATATTTCTTCATAAGAGCAAAGATACAAGTCTTCCCTCATGTCTCACTGGCCAAAGTTGAATCAATTATTTGTGCTAAAACCAGTTATTTAAAAAAAAAATAGGTTTGTCAAGACTGGCTTAGAATAATCACCAGTTATTAAAAAATATAGGTTTGTCAAGACAGGCTTAGAATAATCAATGATCATTCCCTGGAGCTGGGGAGAGCCTCGCTCTACCACCAACAAGCTGGGAAGGACAGATTTGCATAGGTCCCCACTGCTATCTGCTACCTCCGCCTAGTATAAGGTGAGAAAATCAGTAGAAGTGTATTACCACCCACTTTTTTGTACCCCCCCAATCTCAACTTTTGCTAACTACCATATTTTTTGGACCATAAGACACACCTAGGTTTTAGAGGAGGAAAATAGGAAAAAAAATTTTGAAGAAAAAAATGTGGTAAAATATTTAATAACATAAATAACATAATATTTCACCAATGTAAATGTGAAGCTACATCCGGACTATAAGATGCACCCCCTTTCTCTCCCAAATTTAGGGGGAAAGGTGTGTCTTATAGTATGAAAAATACGGTATATGTTGCTACGTGTTAGGGCTTACACCATTGATTTTATCCTGTAACTATTGTCTTTATATTTGTTTTGTTCTTAGCATAGTGAGTTCAGTACTACTATCAGTTATTTTGTCAGTTTTCCATTCATATCTTGATTGGCTCAAGTTAACGTATTAGCAATTTCTTCCAGGAATGCTGAAGTGGAGAGAGGGAATCAAAATCTTTGGTTTCATGCAAGCTCAAAAAATGTTTGTCAGCTGTCAATAGACTCCAGAAGTTTTATTGGATATAAAAATTATTGGATATAAAATACTTAGTCTTAATGTATTTCCCTGAGGATATTTCTCAGTCAGGGAAAAAACATGGAGTCTATTGACTTGGATTCCATACAGGTTCCATTGCTTTGATGATGCTGTTGAGGCCACTTGTCCTGCATATGTTTGATTTCCATTTTCTGGCTTTCATATTAACATTTTTGCTCTAATTTTAAAAATTTTATTTTTGCTATAACCATTTTTTAACTTAGTCATTTATATTATATTTTGTCACTTTTCCATTTGGGTCCTTCATAACCCTTACTTTGTTTTCAGCAATTTTTAGTCTTTTTTGATTTTCTCTAATATGTCTCTAATTTCTCCAATGCTATGAAGCCTGCTAATAGGTAAGTCATCACTTTCTATTGCCTCACTGTATTTCACTTGAGCTATTGTATGTTTATACTGAATTTTTGTTTTGTAGAGGCATTGCTTGTTTTTGGTTTATGGTATTATATTTGTCCACAATATCGTCTGTTCTGTGGCAATATTTTGTATATTCCACTTCTTCTCCTGTTCCTTTATGTTTTAGTTTTGTTGCTTGGATATAGTTTCCCCCTCTCTCTTTTTAATAGTCACCTGAAACGAAGCATGCTGTTTCTGGGTCAGCTGTTTGTAGCAGGGAGAGGGGTCAACGCTATGTTCCAGACTAAGAGCAAGTGGCTTTATAACATGGGGTTTCATGAGTAAATATGATTTTTTCGCTTTTCCTTTCCTCCCCATTCCCTTGCCTTCAGCTTTTTGAAAATATGGCATGTGCATGTCATTTGTTACTCATTTCCAGCTACCTGCTTGTTGTGTGTGTACAGTTTGGTCCGGGAAGTCTCCTGCTGCTGACTATGTACCTACTGTCGTTATTCCAAACAAGGGGTGGTTAGCTTTTCCTCTCAGCGTGGGACACTGGAGATCTGTCCTCTGCTGGTTTTGTCTCAGATCTGTGTAGCTGCGCGTGCTCTCTTTGGGAGTCTTCCTGCAACCCCATTTGAGCTGTGACACAGGGTTTACATGTCTAATGCAGGGGGATGATGCGAATCCTGCTCTATTGGATGCCATAGTTGTTGACTTGTGCAGACTCTGCGGTCTCTCCTGTTAATAGCAGGAATTGGGAAAGGCTGGCTTAGAATCCTCTCCCCACCTACGTTTGTGGAACCACATCATGATTTCCTTTCCTCATGATATAAAGATATGACAACATCTGTGGTCTTTTATGAAACACAAAATAAAATGTCTTGCTAGCAACCAATACCCCAAATCTAGGAGGTTCTGTGAACGAGAATTGCAGAGAAGGGGAGAGCAGAGTCTTGACCCCTGAACACCAGCCATGTGTGGAATCAGAGTCTTCTGGGCTCTGATGTACAGAGGTTTAGTCTTTCAGGAGATACGAATTCTGGCAGAGAACAGAGACCAAAGAACATATTAAGGAAAATATGGTTCGAGTTTATTTGATTGCTAAAGTTTTGATGCGAGAGCAATTGAGGTAAAGAAATAAGCACTTGCAGAAGGAGCAGGCCGGGAAGAAGGGCCCTGACAGGGATAACGAGCTGCACCTGTGGGGGCCCGGCTCGCACAGTGAGTGAAGAGGGCCGGCAGTGAACCCCGAGATCGTGCCCGGGCTAAAGGCGCAAGTCAATCCTGATGAATTGGCTGTAACTTCAGATTTTTAAAAATGCCGTGCAGCTCAAACAGAAATGTCTGTTGTAAGTCTTTGGTCCCTGAGCCACACTGGTTTGCCACTTCTGTTAAATTAGGGCTGAGGAAGCCTTTTGTGTGGCCACTTTGGCTTTTGGATGGCTGACTTTTACTTGGGATTGCCACTTGTGATGAACAGCGGGGACATTTCTCTTCATCAGTTTCAGTTTGAGTGATATTCTTCTGACTGCACCGACAAGTTGACAACATTAAAATACAGTTTTCAAGGAGGTACTAGACTTTCAACATCTTTTGAAATAATCTACAACCACAGCTTTATGTTTATATATCACTAAGTTCAACTAAATTGGACAAAATTTATGTTGCAATTGAGTGGGACCTTTCCCTTTCCCTTGGAACTGGGCCCATCTTGGGCGACTAGGGCCCAGAATGAGGCCACAGATGTATAAAGCATCCCGTATTTTAAAGTGAGCTTCAAATAACTGGGCTCAGACACCCAGAGCTCAGGAAGAGGTGGCCAAACTGTTCATACTATTCTAAACTGTCACCCCATGCCTCCCCCATTCCTCCTGATAAAAGGAGATATAGGGCAGAGAGGAGAAAGAAGTCACTGTTACAACTTTGAGTTGCTGACCACATGTTATAGTGTTTCCCTCCTTTCCCCTGGGCGGCTTCATGACTAGACAGAGCTCCAAGAAAGGCGACTCCTAGACGAGAGCCTAGGCTGTCACGGGAGCCTGGCTCCTCCCTCCTGGCTGGATGTTGGATGAGATGAGGCAGTATTAGCATGGACTGGAGCTAAGTGTGGTGAAGGAAGAAGAAAGCTTCACACAAATCCCTCAAGTATGAGTTGTATGTGAACTTGGAAATTGGTGCCTCGCCTCTTGCCTGACTGTAGTGGTCTACAAAAGCTGATAGAGAAGGGACAGTGGGTTACGGTGTCTGAGGAGACAGAGGAAATTCCTCACCTCACCTGGAAGGCCAGGAAGAGAGGATTTTCATGTTTGCTAAGGCTTCACAGAAGAAGCATCCAGAATGGGAAGAAGAAGTGTGGGGACTGACATCTAGTTAGGAGATGCCACATTTAGTGAGATGGTTGGGGGCATGAACCACCGGCAGAGACAACATGGAAACACAGTTGTTCCCCTCTCTGAGGGCATTCTCAGTCATGGACGGAGAGGAAGTGAAGCAGAGCATTTCTCCAAGTAAACTGCATGCCCCTTTGGGTAGGAATTGCCAAATGAGTGAAGACCGCCTGCAGCCAAGAGAACCAGATGCAGCTAGAGAGGAAACGCAGATAGCCCCCCACCTCTCACAGGCAGCTGGTCTGATAAGTCAACCCCTGCTACCTCTCAGATTTCACCCTCCTTGCTCTAACACGCTACGGACTTAGGCCTGGAGGATGGAGGATGGAGGAGAGTACGTCTCCTCTTTAAAGAGGGGTGTCGGGGAGAAGAAGAGCAGGCCAGGGTCCATGCTCTCTCCAAGCCCTGATCTGAAAGTTGGCTGGCCTGGGCAACACAGAAAGGAAAGAACTTAAAACTGGATGTGAAACTGGGGTTTAAAAATTAAATAGTTTGAGTCTTAAATACGGGAATGTGACTCTTCTAACAACTGAAAGTGATTGGAAAGTAGTGGACCCTCCTCAGATATTATTAAGGGACAGCAATTCACTACAGCACAACTGGCAGGAGGGACTGGGAAAAATAAAATCATTTCAAGTTATCCATTGGGTTCAGACCATCCAATTACCTGGTTATATACAATATAATAGAAAGAATATAGCTATTACAGTCAGAATGATTTGGGTTTGGTTTCTTGTTCAGCCACTTACTTTCCACATGATTTTTGGCAAATTACTTTCCACACAGTTTCCTTAACTGTAAAATGGGGATGGGTTGTCACATCAACCTACCAGGAGTTTTGGGGAAGATGAAATGAAATAAATTCTGGAAAGTATCTAGTGTGATGCCTGCAGCATAGATCTTTGAAAGGAGGAGTGATGATTATTATAACTGGGCACAGATCTGTTAAATCAAGGACTGATGGCCAATATAGCTATCAAATGAGGTATGCAGTAGTCAGATGTGTCAAATCAAGTAAGTAGTTGATATTTTCTAAGTCCCAAACTACCTTTTTCAATGGAGGCCAGTACATTTTCAAAGTTCTTTCCTACTTAATTTGAAAGTTTAAATGTATCTAACTGAAGGCTAATACTATGGAAACCATGAAAAGGGGCCCCTTGTCCTGATCAGAAAGATGGGGAAGCTCCAAAGAGGAGATCTGAGACGGGGCTTCTGCCAGCCCAAAATGTGCCACACACATTTCACTGGGAAGGCTCTCTGAATAACATAGTCTTGGCCTTGTGAGTGTGTTCCTTGGCAACCTTGGCAGGAGGGGATTTTCATGTTGCCAGCTAAAACCCCAGCACTTGGGTTTGGCTTGAGTGTCTCTGCCCCTGACCCCTTCCCTACCCCCAACCCAAGGAACTTTTGTTTGTGCAATGGCCATTGTATTTCTTCCCTTCTACTCATGGGCTCCGGTCCAAACTTCCTGTCCACATCCTCCAGCACAGACATGCACGTGGGAGGTTTGCTTTGAGAAGGCCCAGCTTTGGATTTGTCAGTTTCTCGTCTGGCTCCTCGTCTCTCTCTCCATTTCGTCTGGAGCCTTGCTTCTTTGGTGACCCACTGAAAACTGAAGTCACGCTGACAAGATGGCGACTGTCTAGTTCCTTGCTGGCATTGGAAGGGATGGATGCAGAGCTCCAGAGGTAACAAGAAGGCTCCTTCTGCCTGCGGATGGTCAGTTTGTCCTTGGCAGAGCCTCTGGGCATACAGCAGGAAGGAGTGTGCGTCCCAGAACCTGTCCAATTTACACTTGAAGGAAGCGCCATCTTATTTTGGAATAAGAGCTACTTTCCTGCAGAGCAAACTTTGTTTCTAGGTCAGCAAACTCTTTGAGGGAGGGGAATCTTCCAATATCCTGTGTGGGCCTCCAGGGGGTCTGAGGCATAGGCAAGAAGGAAGCAGCGAGGGAGAAAAAAAGGGTGGGAAGGAGAGGGAGAAGGGGGAGGGAGGTTAATGAGAGCTGTAGCTATTGAATACCCATTCTGTAGCCACCACATATTTTTACTGAAAGTTTAAGATAATTTTCCACTGCTTTCTGTCTATTTATTTTGATAGCTAACACTTAAATAGTGCTTACTATATGCCAGACACTGCAATGAACACTTCATTTGTATTAACTTTTTTAATCTTCACTACAAATCCACAAGGTAGAGAAACGGAGGTTTGGAGCCATAAAGCAACTTCCCTAAGATCACACAGCTAGTAAGTGGTAGAGCCAGGTTTCAAACCCAAGAATTATATTTTCTTATTTTTCCCTCTCCTCTCCTCTCCCCTGCCCCCCTCTCCCCTCCTCTGCCTCTTGTTCTTTGCTTATACTATAAACAAGTATATTTATTACTTATTTAAATATACCATTTATTTGTGGTCTATTTAGCGCCACATTTTTCACATTTTTATGATTTTGGGGGTGATTACAGGGTTTAAAATGGCCCAAAAGTGTGGTGCAGAGTGCTGTCTGTTGTTCCCGAGTGTGACGAGGCTGCGATGTGTCTTGTATGGAAAGTACATGTGCTAGATAAGCTTTGTCCAGGCATGAGTTAGAGCGCTGTCAGCTGGGAGTTCAAGGTTAATAAATCAATAGATAATAAACATGGTGTCTTTAAAAGAAACACACATAAACAAGGTTATGTATTGATAAGTTGACAAAAAGTAACTAGAGGTTCACAGGTACCTAACCCTGTATTCCCCTAGGAACTGTGGTTCAATATTTCCTAGTTCAGTGTTTGTGGTGACTTTGTAGAACGTAACTACCATGAATAATTATACTACACTATATATCTTTCTCTGGCGAAGATGACAATAAATATTTCCTGCTATATAAGTTTGACTAGATATATAACCATCTTCCTAAGCAATGTGGTTGTTATGCTAAGCATTGCCACTACATAGGTTTTATTTCCTC
>CM052544.1:97045804-97073991 GCA_028533065.1 Trachops cirrhosus
CTTCTTTCATCCAGTCTCCCTCTTTGTTAGTATTTATATTGATAATATTTTCTCCTAGCCTTTGGCTTTGTTTCAGTTGATCTGTGGTCCTTTTATGAATAAATATGATTAATTTTGGATATAGTAAGTTAATATTTTCTTTTATGGTTCCTGCTTTTTAAAATCTCACTCAAATAAATTCTTTCCTATCCCAAAGTTATAAATCTATCTCTATCTGCAATTTCACAGATTTTGATCAGTAGTATTTTTGTTATCTTTCAGTTTTATGTATTTTCTAATTTTTATTCTTTTAAAATTCATGGGTAGTTTTTAATTTCAAATATATAATTTCCTTTTATACTTCTTTTTGTTGCTGATTTTTAATTTAACTTTTTATTGTCAGGTAATGTAGTATGTGAGATAAGAGAACCTGAAAGTTAAGATCCGTTTTATACCTGGAATGTGGTTAATTTTACTAAACCATGTGTGCTTGAAAAGAATGTATAGCTTCAACTTGTTGGATTTATTATTTTACAGACACGTCAGATCCAGTTTTTGGTGTCATTCAGATTTTTACATCATTACTTATTGTTGTTGTTGCTTGATATGTCAGTTACTTAGTTGTGTTAAAATCTTCCATTGTTATTTGGATTTGACCATTTCTTTGTAATTCAGATATTTTTTTGGCTTATGTACTTTTGAACACATATTATTAAATGCATATACATATAAAATATGTTATATATTCCTGGAGAATTGAGCCTTTCATGTAGTGATTCTCTTTATATCTAATATTCCTTTTGTCTTTAAATCTATTTTGTTTGATAATAATACAACTTTACTAGTTTTTTACATTAGTATTTTGTCTTATAACCAGATAATTAAGTCCATTCACATTGCTTGTGCTTAATGTTATATGTGGATTTATTTCTTCCATCTTGTAATGGTTTGGACTAAAGAGTTGATCTGGATTATATTATATACTTGGTTGATAGATGTTCTGATGCTAACTCACCCAGTCACCCATCCATAATCCATCCTGTTGGACTATTCCTATGGCCCCGATAGCACAGTGGCTTAGGATTCAATGGCACCATAAAGTGATGCAGGAACTGGATATGGTTAGCTGGGTAAAGACCAGTGTCAGGAAAGAAAAAGTTCACCATCATCATATATTTAAAGGACTGTCAGATGCACATAAAGAGGAAATAAAACATTAGCAACAAATGATAGAGCTAGAACAAATGAGTGGATAACACTTTGTTCATTGAGTAACTGTTACATGTCAGGTAAACTACAAAGTACTTTTTACACTTAATTCACATAACAAACCACGAAGATAGGAGGTTATTATCCTCATTGGTGAGGAAACTGAGTCTCTCAAGGTCACACAACTAGTAAGTGGTGAAATTGGGAATCAAACTCTATTCTGTATGAATCGAAAATGCTTGCTCTTTTCACTGAATTAGAACACATGGAAGTGAACTCGTAAATACCAAATAAAGAAAAAACTCTCTTTTACTTAACACTGATCAAAAATATAATGAACTATCATTTTGGGTAGTGAGTTCCCCACCTTTGAACATTTCCCAGCGAGGCGGCCATATATTGAGTCTATTGTAGTGGGAGTTTTACTTTGAGTGTGGAGCTGTACTTTAGATCAGAGGAGCGTCACGGTCTATTGCAGTTTCCAGCGCTGTACTGACCCTGTGCCAAAGCTCAGCCAGTCCATGTCTTCCAAACCCTCCCTACTTCTGGAAAGTAGCCGCCATGGGAACTGGCCTTTCTTCACTCAGCCTCCTGAACGCACTGCAGTGCTAAATGATGTGTGCAGGTGGGGGCTGAATCAAATGCTGTTTGATAATGACTTGATGAAAGTCAACCTCGCCTGTTTGGATCGAAGAAAAAAAAGTCATGTGTATTTTGTAGAATGAAAATGTGATTGCAGCAGAAGGTTTGTTAATTTGAAGGGCTGGAGCTAAGAAATGCAAAAGCTGAGAGACTCCGTTTAAAATGAAATATGATTTTGTACATAGATTTTAGCAAGTAGCCAGAATTCACTGGGGGAAAAAATAAAAGTCTGTTTTCTGTGTCTTGCTTTGTTCATACATTTTGCCTTGTGAAGAATAAGAAAAACTTGTTTCTCTCTGCAGTCCCCTCAGGTGGCCCATCCGTAGGCTCTGTTTCTGTCCAACTTATTTTTCAGCCTCATTGCCATTTGATCAGTAACCATGTGCCCCCCTTTTTTTAAAGCCCCACTAAAAACATATTTCTACCAGATGCTTCTGTTGACCCATGCCTCTCTTCTTCACCTTCAAGCATCCAGTGGTGGCAGCTGAAATATACCAAAACAAAAAAAAAAGATTTTATACATGCTTTACTTTTGAGTAGTCCTTTAAAAACTTGTAAAAGTGATTTGACAACTAACTGCTTCCTACCACATGTCTCTGGGGTCAGCAGGAAAGATCTCATTATAGGCTTTTGATACACAAAGAAACTGAGGCATAAGGAGGTTATGAATTGCTAAGTAGTCAGTGGCAGAGTTTTGGCATCTTTAAGCTCCCACAGCTCTAACAGCCAGATGTTGTGTTCCAAAATATTTCCCTTGAGCTTCTGATTCTTAGAGTTTAATTTATGACATGGCTGATACATGCGGTTTGGTATATTTGCAATTGGCTGAGCTGGTTATTCGAATGGGCCAACCAAGTGCTAGCCAAAGCCTACTAGAATGTGAACAGACTTGAGAAGGGCCAACTTCGGAGGTGAATGTGCTGTCACCTGATGCATGACACCAAACTACACCCAAGAAAAAACCTGGCCTTCAGTATTTGACCTTGTGTCTCTGTAGATTGGTTATTCCAGTTTTATCTAGTTGGCTCATGTGACTTTGGGGTGACTTGGGCAGTTCATCACTTTTATTTTTCTAGCCTTGGCTTTCTCATCTCATAGTTGAGGGGCATGCACCAGATGGGCAATTCCCAAAATATGGTCTTTGGGTTGCACGTATCAGAATCAAGAGGGGAACTTGTTAAAAGTCCTGATTCCTGGACTCCACCCAATCCATGCAGGATTGGAATCTCTGGAGATGGGATTCATTTATTTACCTTTTAACAAAGCTGACAAAGTATGGGCACTAAGGTTTGAGTACCTCTGAATGAGGTAATCAGGAGAAAGACTGAGGAAGACAGCAATTATGGATTTAATTTTAGCAGAGACTTTTTTACCCTTTGCATGTGTAGGACTTTTTGACATACAAAAGGCTGTACATATTTAATATATACAACTTGGAGAGCTGGAGATAAGTCCACATGCACAAATCATTTTCATAAACATATCCATCACTTCCAGGAGTTTTCTCCCTCCTTCCCTCTCTTTTTTTATGTTTTTCCTTTTTTTTGTGATAATAACACTGATCCTGATTTCAGTTCCTTTGGATATATACCTGGAAGTGGGATTACTGGATCTCATGATAATTCTACTTTTAATTTTTTGAGGAAGCGCCATAATGTTTTTCATAATGGTGTCACCAATTTGCATTCGCACCTCTGGTGTCCAGGTATTTCCTTTTGTCCACATCTTTGTCTTTTTGGTAAAGCCATCCTGACAGGTGTGAGGTGACTTCTCATTTTGGTTTTGATGTGCATTCCCCGATAATGAGTGTTGTCGAGCACATTTTCACATACCTATTGACCACACTGAATATTCTTCTTTGATATCAGAGACTCTAGTTGTTTTAAATTTGCCAGAAATTAACTAATTAGCATGTGATGACAATATACTGTTTTCATTATTTATGTCTGTCTCTCGCAGCTTATTATCTGCTTTGGCTCTGTTTCTTTCTGGCACACCTACAGCAGCCTTCCACCTCTTCTCGTTCAAGTCCATCCCTTATGCTACCATCAGAGGTATTTTTTTGGTGTGTTTCTATAAAGCAACAAGCACAAAGAAGTCTCTCACACAATTAATTATTTGCATTATAAAACATTTAGTTTTTTAGCATGGCTTCCTAGGCCTTTTCTAGTATTGGAAAAGTAGTAGGAGATAAAGCTTTTCTAGTAGTTTTAGCTCCCAAATTTTTATTCTCACCTATCCAGGAGTCCTTTTTTTCTCAAAGTGGTGTAGGTATCTGCTTACCAAGAGTCATCTTGTTTCTGTTTTTTTTAAATATGCAAAAGCTTTATATTTTACTCCATTGTTGGATTCAGGGATAATCATATTTATAGAAAATATGCTAAAATATTAAACTACAAGCATTTATTAATAAAGAAAATAAGCACTGGATTTAGTTTGGCTCTTTGAATTTTTTACTTAATTTTTTATGTATTTATTTTTACTATTTACCACTTCTTGCTATTAGAAAACTGAAGACAAATACCAAAGAAGTATTTGTGCATAAATAACTTAAAATCAAGAATATTCTAAATATACATACATATATTACTTAAAAAAAGATTTGTTGTAACAGATTGCAACAGCTTGTCATTCCGTGATTTCAACAGTGCAATGCCTCGATTTGGTCTGCGGAGCATTGGGCTTCTCTGTGCAGTGTTGAGCAGCAGGGCCTGCGCACTCCTGGAAGAGTCTCCTGCTAGAAGGCCTTTCGGGAGCTTTCTCCTTGAGGAGCTCCAACACATGGTTCTCGATCCAGTGGATTTGTCACCTTCTCTGCACACCTTCCCTGCCCTTAAAGATAACTACTCTCTATATATCCATGTTACCAGGGATATTTGTCTATACTTTTTTGTAATGCATATGAATTATTATCATTATTATTATTATTCTGTTTCTGCATTTCCTGCTAGGTTATATCTCCTTCGGCTTTATACCTAAGTACCACTATGGGGTCTGGCACAAAGTCGATGGTCTATAATTGATGTTAAGTGAGAGCTTTGTTTTTGACTAAGATATTGGTACCTGAAGACACTTATGCTTCTTATTATTATCCTAGAGTACAGGATCTTATGTACACCCAGTTAGTGAAAACAGTTTGGCCAAGTGATCTGGCTTCTCTCCTTGCTCTGGGAAATAATTCAACTCTGTCAAAAAGCAGTCAAGAAAATTTCACATATTGAGTGTTGTGATGATGGCCATTTGAAAAGCTTGGAAATACCTTTTTAGTTTTATTCGACTTGCGTCTATCTCAAATATGGATTAGGGCCAATGCTTTGCTATCTCAAGCAGCAAGGATCAGAACTCAGGAATTCATGATCTTTCTTTCATTCTGATCTGAAAATTGCTGAAATGATTCATCAATAAACAACAAAGACTTTCTAACACTGGTCATAAGGGAAGAAGAAGCCTACATCTTGCAAGGGGGACTCTTCTGTCAGTGTGAACTCTGGACTGTGAAAGGTTTAGTTCCGGTCTAGTAAATAACTGGAGAGGGAGGGAAATACAAGGACACAGTAGTCGAGAAGGGATTTTAATACTAGGCGTTGACTTGGGTGTGAGGGAACATGCATTTGCACTGTTGGTGAGGATAGTAAATTGGTTCTGCCTTTCTAGAGGACAGTTTTGCAATGCATATTAAAAGCCTTAAAGGTGCATATACTTTCTTTTCTTGCCAATTCTACTTCTAAGCATTTTTTAATGAAATAATCTTGATAAGTGTACCAAGGGGTTTGTCTAAGGATATTTATTTGGAATCCATCTAAAGGTCCAAAAGCGAGGGAATGGATCAAACAAGTTGTTTTGTCTATACGAAGTAATTTATCCAGGCATGCAAATGAGGGAGAGCTGTATTTATGGAAAAGGAAAGAGGACATGAAATATTGCCAAGTTAAAAACAAAAGCTGTCTATGAGACCACAGGTAGATTTCGACTGATATTTATAACAAGTATTTAGGTATATTGGTACCAAACAAGGACTGGGGATACACACTGACACAATTTTTTTTCTTTTGGTTTGCCTTAATGTTACAAATTTTCTCCAGAGAACATATAATATTTGAATTAGGAAGAGATAATATTTTATTTTTAAAAATTATTATCTGTAGAAAGGATAATACCTTCAGGTTGGTGTTCTCCAGATTTAATGAACAGTACTTGGAGGGAGTAAATGAATCACATTGTTTTAGCAAGTAAGTGACTGAAGGGATGGGCAGGTGGCTTGACTCCCAATTTGGCGGCATTAGGTAATATTGGGAGACCTTCGTGAATGCGATTTATTCATCTTTCCCACTGGCACGGCTTTTGCAGAGAGCTGAGAGCTGTCCTCCTTCCTCACCTGGTTTTCACTTTTCAGACACCACCCGAGGGCATATCCCTTCAAGGGCTGAGGCCGGGCCCCTTTCTTTATCTAAGAATTGCTGGAATATTTATGACTTGTTATTAATTGTTTTTCTTTTCATTTCATTAAAGATTTTGAGAGTCAAATTTCGTGATTCCATGTCATTCCATTTTATCCTGAGTCTCTCCAGTGTTACTAGGTTTTGAAAATGCTTCAAAAGTGTTTTTTATTTAGTTATAAAATTTATTTGAGATTGATTTTTGTGTGGTATGAATTGAGACCATAAGTTTATTTTTTTTGAAGTGCTTAGCCAGTTTCACACAAACCATTTATAGAGTGATCCATTTTTTCCATATTAGCTTATGATATATACTTTCTCATTAATTAAGTTATACAAGAGTCAATTTTAGGCTTTTTTGTTTTATTCCATTGATCTATTGATTCTACACCAGCATTATACTGTTTTAATAAAGGATTAAAATATACTTTAATGTCTAGTTTGGGTACATTTCCATTGATTTTACTTTTTAAAATATAGCTGTCTTCACATAATATTTACTACATACAATGCTTGGCATTATATAAAAAATATAAATTTATTTGGCAGTAATTGACATTTTCCGTTAGTATTTAGTTTACCCTCCAGGAACATATTTTATCTTTCCATTTTTAAAATTTTTCTTCTTTGTTTCATCTTCCATAATTTGTAGCCATTGTGAATTGGATCTTTCCCTCATTATATCTTCCAACTAGTAATTCCTGATATATAGAAAACTGAATCTTGAATATATTTCATAATTAGTTAATTTGTTAAGTGTTAATAGTTTTAACAGATTTTTGGCTCTCTTATATTTTCTAGAAAAACAATGATATCATCTTGTACAAATAATTATAATTTCCATCCCATTGCTCAAATAATTATGTATCTTGTTTCTTTTTCTGAATGTTAGTAGTGATCCTGAACGTGCTTATCTTTTCCAGATTCAAATGAGAGCAACTTTAGTAATTTGCTACTAAGAGGTATTGGCTATTAGTCTGAGAGAGATTAGGAAACATGTTTTGCTTCCTAGTTCACCAGTGGGTTTAAAATTTAAACATATATGTTGAATTTTATCAAATGATTTTTTTGTCCCTTTTTGGTAATTATGCACTCTTTCTTATTTGACCTAGCAATATAATGTGTTATATTAATATATTTTCTAATATTAAATAATCCTTGTATTTCTGAGGTAATCCCTACTTGATTGTGCTGGCTTTATATTTTAATATACTTTGACTTAATTTCACTGGTTCCTCATTTAGGACTGTATCCATAAATGAATCTTGTCTGTAGTGTTTTTTAAGAAGGAATGTTATGAGGAAACAAATGGTTTCATGGTCAGATCCATTTGAGAAAGGCAGATTAAAACATTTAAGTGAATTTCTTTGCTTCAGGCATCTCAGAGACATATATATGCTAACATATGCTATAAATCTCTGAAAGAGTGTTTTCCAAACTCATTCACTATAACCACCTTCCCCCTCCAATGAAAATGACACTAATCCCCACAGAACCCTCTCTGGAAAATACTAGTCATTGTCATATTGTGGTACAGGTTATATTAACCACATAAAGTGAATTAGGATAACTTTATTTTATATGCTCTGCCATAGATTTTACAATGTGGATGCTAATCAGTTTCTTGAAAACGTTAGAGGCCCATAGCATTTTCCGGGCCAGTTTTGCAAATGATCTCTCACTAACACTGCAGTGTCTCCCAGGGATGTTCAGCTACCCTCGTCCATTGAATCTGTTTATTAATTCATATTTCTAGAAAATTAGTCACTTTACAGAGTTTCTAAATTTGCTAAGATATAGTTGTGGGTAGAATTCTCTCCAATTCTAAGACATGTTTACTTACCTGTTGGTAAGTGAAACAAAAAGAAACAATCTGTGCCAAATGCTTGACACCAAACAGCACTGAGTAAATGGCGGCCTTTGTTATTTTCTACCTCTTTTCTGATTTTGCTTCTTTCTTTTTTATTTAGATTTGTCAGAACTTTGTGAATTCTAAAACTCTTTTCCCAGGTGACCACTTTTCTACTTATCTATTTATCTACTTATCTATTTATTTTATTGTTTTCAAATTTATTAGTTTTCTGTTTAGGTTGTTGTTTTATTCTTCCAGCATTTCTTGCAGTTGTTTGTCCTTTGTTTTCTAGATTCTTGAGTTGATTGAATCGTTCATTTAGACAAAATTATTTATTAATAATGAACATTTCAATCTGTTCATTTGAACTAAAATGAGTCCTGTATTTTGTGGTCGTTTGCACATGTGGCGCAACATTCGAAGCTTACAGAAGGGCTTCCAGGCCTGGCTGGCGTAGCTCAGTGGATTGAGCACGGGCTGTGAACCAAAGCATCGCAGGTTCGATTCCCAGTCAGGGCACATGCCTGGGTTGCGGGCCAGGTCCCCAGTGGGGACCACATGAGAGGCAACCACACATTGATGATTTTCTCTCTCTCTCCTTCTCCCTCCCTTCCCCTCTCTAAAAATAAATAAATACAATCTTTAAAAAAAAAAAAAAGAAGAAGGGCTTCCGGGTAGAAGCAAGACTCCTGCCTTCTGCTGCTCTGGTCTTCTCCTCGGGGCAAGCACAGCTGCCAGGGCCTTCCAGAGCTACTCTAAGTGGACTTGGCTTTTGAGCACAGCTTTTTAAACATTCTATCTATTACTTAGTCTCATGCCATGATTTAAGTTGTTTCATATTTGGGCCATTCTTGGAAAATGTGTTTGTTTTTTTCTTTCTGGAGTTTCTAATTATCTTTTGTTAACTGCTTTATTATGTATTGACCCATTTCCAGGTCTGTGTATAGTTGCTATCCTGGGAATTTTCTTCATTCGATTTCTGGATTAGTTCCACTATTTCTTACATTTTATATCTTTCTCTTTTTTGACTTCCACCCACCACAGTAAATATTCAAGTGATTTATTTTCCAGAAAAACTACATCCAAGGTAAACCGTCTAGGGCCTAGTTTTCCTGAAAATGTGTTTATTTTGACCTAATGCTTGAGTGGTATTTTGCTAGGGATAGAACTCTAGATTTAAAATCATTTACTCTTAGCAACTTGGAAATATTGCTCCTTTGTCTTTTAGCATGCCTCCATTTCTAACAAAAAGTCTGAGGCCACTTTGATCCTATTTATTTTCTAGGTAAACTGAATTGTTCCTTCCAGAAGATTCTAAGATTTCATTTTTAATTTCGGCACTCTGCATTTGTCCAAGTGTCTAGGGATTCCTTTTTCGTGTTCACCCTGTGGAACAGTCCTGGACTCTTAACCTAAAGACAGGTATCTTTGGGTTTGAAGAATTTTATTCTGTTTGATCTTTAGTTATTTTCTGTGTTTGTTTTCTTTTATATTTTTTACTGTTATTTCTGGGGTTTTCAGGAGGGGGAAGAGTTATATACAAATATTCAGTCTTCTTCCTGAACTGCAAATCTGCATTATAATTTTTTTTCAGTGTTAAGTGATATTTTTTCTATTTAATAATTTTAGCCTTGAATCCTTTGGTCTTTGTATCTACAACGCTATCTTCCCCTTCTTTCTTCCTACTTTTCCCTGAAATAGCTTCATTCAACCTGTTATCGATAGTTTGTACCTTATTTTTTTAGGTTTGTTATTTCTAAACAGCACTGAGTTGAATGAATGCTCCCTACCAGACCTGTAACAGCTATTCATCAGTTCCTAACGTTGATTAGACCCTGCAGGCAGAATGTCTTTTAGTAATATTCTCAGGAAGTGTGCATATATCATGATATTTGCTAAGTACATTGACATCTGAAAATATTGTTCTCCTTTTTGGGAAATGCAGAGTAATTTGACTAGTATCAGATTTTGGGGGCATGCATGCCTTATTTCTTTAAATGGATATATAAATTGATACCCTTTTCCCCTCATGTTTTGTGTGGGGAAGTCTGGGACCAGCCTTTTTCTCCATTCCTCCCTTTTCCCTCCTACTTCCGTTTGTAGCAATCATTTTGTTATCCAGATCCATGTGTGTATGCATGCACGTGTGTGTGTGTTTTCACAATGAAACAGAAATTTATCTAAGTATGATTGTTTCAATGCTTTTGTTCGCACTGGGACAGTGTCTCCTCATTTTATTGACTCCTCTTAAGTTGAGAAAATTTGATTTGACTATTGCTTTTAATGTTGTTTTTCCCTCTAGTATATCTACACTGAATTGGATGTGTATTTGTGCTCATCCTTCTCAGCATCTTCCTTCTCATAGTTTTTGTTTCTTCATATTCCGTGAGGGTTTTTAAAGCTTGTTCTTTATATCTTTGCTATGTACATGGTATGTGGACCATGGTTTCAATGTCACTGGAGCTGGTTAGGAATATGGAATTGGGATTCCACTCCAGAACTGCTGAATCCAAATTTATATTTTAATAATTTTTAAGTGATTTATGTGCACTTGAAAGTTTGAGAAGCACTGCTCTGTCACAAGTTTTGTTTTCTGCAATGTCATTCTGCTCTTCGTTGCTGTTGATAAAATCTTTAAACTCCTGGTTGCATTTTAGGTTTTCTTATATTTTCATAATTTAGCCAGTTCTTTGGGTAGTTTTTTCCTCTAATTATTGTGCTCTGATCTTGTTTCATGGAGATAGTAAACTTGTACATTTTTTATGAAGGCAACAAAATATGGTTTAATTTTTCACTCGTGAAAAGAGTTGCTGTAGAAAACTCTATTTAGAAGTTTTTCTTTCTTTGAGGCTTTACAGTATTACCCACTTTGTCTTTGGGGGGAGTTTTTTTCTTTCCCTTTTGTTGGTTTTTGATGTTGTTTTTCTCCTCAAGCTCATTGTTGGCTATTTTTCTACTTTTTTCATCCTTGACTTGTGTGAAATCTATCAAGTCTTTGTCTTTATTAACAAAAAGAACAGGTGAATTATTTTTTACTCCACTTACTATTCCCATTATTGTGTTCAGATTTATCCTAAAATTTTATTTATGATTTTATTTCTTAGGTTTATGTCTAAATCCATCTAGCATGGATTTAGATGAATTACAGTTGATATTGTTTAATACATACAACTCTTGCATTTTTAACTCTACAGCTACCTGCAATTTACAGTTATTTAAATAGTGTAAAACATTAAATACCTTTTCACATGCCCTCCCAGAATGAGAGCTCTTCCTGTCTTTGCTCTTATTTATAAAGGTTTTTCTATAGAACCATAATTTCATCTATATTTGTTATCTTGCTAAGTTCGGAGAGCCATGGTCTCTTAGCAAAAGTAGGCAGAGCTGCTGGGGCAGGAAGACTGGTTTGGGTGGGAGTTCATGGCTGCAGGAAAGAGAGTTCCCATAAAACCACTGCTGCTGCTGCTGCTGCTGCTGACTGTATTTCTGACCACTGCAGCCATTGCATTCTGAAATTTGATGCAGACCCTACAGATGACCAAGGTCTTTTCCTACATTCTTTGGAGCATGTGGTTGGTGGTCTAAGAATGCACTTCCCATCTCATTCCCCCTGGGGACTATATTCAGTGGAATTTTCACACTCACCGTCAATGGCTCTTCCGTCTGGTTTTGTCTTGCTGTGCTTTTCCAGTTGTTGCTGTTGTGTGTGTTTGTGTGTATGTGTAGTTTTTATAGTGAGCAGTAGCCCTATCACATCTAGTCTGCTACCATGTAAGGAAGTCCAGCCATTAGCACATTACTCAATTTTGATGAGCGAGGTATCTTGGATGGCTGTTGGTTTTCTCTTTATTTGTTACTATTTTTATTTCACTTTTCATATTTTGTGTTTATTTTTGCCTTTTTAATTCATCTTCAGGTGCTGAATTTTCTCTCACTTAACTCCTCTTGGGTTTTCTCTCAACCTTTCACCCCAGAACTTCTTTATGTGTCTTCCTGCTTCCACATCCCGGTTCACCACTTGCATCGACAATGACCTCAGGTGCTGCATCACCAGTCAGCCTGTGAGCCACTTCCTTGAAGGTGAGCGCTAAGTCTACCTCTTTGTATTCCCCACATAGCAGATGTTTAATACACATGTAATAAGCTTATTAGCTTCATGAAGCGGGTAAGAATGAGCTACTATTCCTCTTTCTCGTACCAGCGCTAAACTGTGAAAAAGGACAGTTTTGAGCAATATTTTCTTAGGAGAAGTGGGAACCCAGACACCTACTATGGAGGCCTCACGCCTTGTTTCCTGGTCTGCCGGTCCAGGAAAAATGTGCCGTCTAGTCTTGTCTCCTGGGCCCGAGTCAGTAAAGGGCTCCAGGGCTCTGCAGGATGGGCTCGCTCACCTTGCTCCAATGTGTGCTACCTTTAATCTGCCTTCAGGGGGCGCAACTTATTCTCTCTTCTCTTTTCTTCCCTTCTCTGAAACGCCCAGTGAGAGAAGAGATTTTCGTATTAGGAAAATAGGCTGTTGAATTCCAAAGTCAGAAATAGACTGCATAAATATGTATGAAGCGTTAAAATTCTTCTTTGAAGTATGATTTCCTAACTAATGGATGCTTCTGGGCTGATTTTTCTTTTGCCCTCAGTTCAGTCCTGTGCAGACCAATTTGCTTTTTGGATGAACTTAAGAACCTTATAATTATCATTCATTAGCATTTCTATAACATTTTGTATTATAATAATATCTTCTAAAATTTTTACGCCATATTTTTCACAGAGTGCTTTGCACCCATTATTTTATTTAATACTCCCAACAGTGCTGTGAACAATGCTAGGAGTCTCTTATCATTCTATTTTAGAGATGAGGAGACTGAGGTACAAATCATTTAAGTGATTTGTCCAAAGTCATGCAGTGAGTAAGGTGGCAGCATGCTGACAGGGAGCCATGTCTTCGGCTCTTATGGCCAGGACATGCTGCCTATCTCTGTTAATAACAGGACGTGATCACTAACTTTGAGTATTTACAGCGTCCTACCTGCTGCATTAGGCCCCTTATATACGTTGTGTCATTTAACACTCTTCATAGCCCTGAGTGCAGGCCACTACTATTATCCTCCCAATTACGTAGATGGAAACTTCAATTTACAGGGGATAGGTAACTTGGTCAAGGTCATACAGCTAGTTTGAACCCAGGTTCATAGCTGTTTTTCTCCCCCCTTGCTTTACTGGACCTAACCTATGAAGATGTTCAAGATAGCATCTCTTATAAAAAGTCTTCCATTTATTATGATTTCCAGGCTCCATTCTCTTCCCTATGACTCCTATAGGCCTGGGACCTATTGTCAGTGGTGGAACTGGGAGCTGCCTGGATAAGCAAAGTGAAGGGAACTAACGTTCAGAGTGCCTGGTCCAGGCCCTGTGGCTTCTAGAAACCTGTGTCACAAGCACGCTCAATGTCTGGTATTATCATTCCCATCTTACAGAGGAGGAAGGACATTAGAGAAATGAAGAAGTTTGCACAGGCTCCTAGTGGAGAACTCAGGACTTTCACCCAGCTCTGTCAATGGAGATGCTTTCAGAGTGAATGAGAACTATTTCTCAGAGGCTTAAGGAGGTCTTTGACCAACAGAGGTGTACTTATCCCCTGCTAGTTATAGGCATTATAATAGTTATTATGGAGCCCCATAAAGCTTGCCATGAAAGAATTCATAAGAAAATCCAAAGAGAAGCAAATCTTGCCAAGTTTTCAGGCTACATTGCTTAGCTTATATCATGATGCCAGCAGGCCTTTGACTGAAGTACGTAAGAACTGGGACTTAACCAGCAAAAACACATTGGTAAACATCATAATGACACACACATTTAGGAAAATGATGTTTTTAATTTTAAATGCTATGTAGCCTTGCCTTATATAGTCAATGCTGGGAAGTTGTGGTATACCAGGAAATGATTTGCATTTTAGCCTTAGGGCAAAAATATGGAACTTGTAATTATGTCAGAGAGAGGCAAAAATCTTCTAACAAGAAAAACTAAAGCTATAAAAGTCTCAGGATGTGTGTCCATTAAGCTACTGTGTGGCTGAGCGTTTTGTCTGAAACTTCATAGGGAACTTTCAAGTAAAAACCTCCCTTCTGAATCTTCATTGCTCTGTCACCAAAGTTGCAGAAGTCATGGGTGACAGTCATTTTCCTGCTCCTTCTAAGACCTTCCTGGCCTGAGGCAGTGTTGAGCAAGGAAGACTGGCCCTGCCACATTTCAGCTCATGGGAGGAGAGTGGGCTGCATGTCTGCCCCGGGTACGCACAGGCCGGCTCAGAGGTGGGTGATGCCGATCAGATGCCACTAAACTGCCCCACAAACCAGCCGCCTCACAGATGTGACGGCCCCACCTCCTGGGCCAGGCTTTCTGCACCTGTGGTGCAGCACCCCTCACTGTCCTCCCCCAGCAGCCCCATCCTGACTTCCCTACTGCGGAGCTCCATCTGTGTAGTGTGCGGGTGACAGGAGGAGTGCTTGTCCTGCCCCAGAGAACTGGAGTGGAGGCATACAGGGAGAGGTTGGAGAGTTTTCCTGTTTCCTTTGTCCTTCCTCTCCCATAGTTCTCCCATAAGAGAGGTAGACTATAGCCATAGTTCAAAGAACTGGCTGGCTCTGAAGTCACAGGTCTGGATGCAAATCATGGTTCTGTCCCTCATCCTTGCTGCTAAGCCTCTTTTTCATTTATGACACTGAATTAATGACACTTAGCTCACAGAGTTGTGAGATTAAATGAGATAATGTGCTATCAAATCTATAGGACCTGACAAAGATATATTATAAATGTTACCTCCACTAATAGCATCAAACCTTGGCCATAATCAGGGTTCAGTCTCTGATTACTGAGTGGTACTGTTTGTGGGACGTGAATACATTCATAACCACTACGCTATTCAGCCCCTCCTCTGAATGAGGCCAAGTTAACTAGCTTACTTGGGCCTTTAAACAAATGAAATTTATAAGCTGCAGAGCCCTGCGTGCCACTTGCTTCACAGCAAGGAAGGCATGTGTGTGTCTGGCAGATGGGGCTTGCCAAAAATGTTTGCTCCATAGCTGTGTTACCACACCATCATGTGCTGGTGTGGCTTGATAGGAAGCACGTCCTGGATGTTTATTATAGATTACTTTTTGGCTGGAGTTTATTTGCAAATCCTGTACCTAATATAGGACTTGCATTTAGGAAATGTAAAGGGCTATACAATCTAAGTACCAAGAAAATAACCCAAAGAAAAAACAGGTAAAGGATTTGAACAGACCCATCACCACAAAAGATATGTAGATGACAAATACGCACATGAAAATATACCCAACATTAGGAAAATATAAAACAAAATCATATTGTGAGACAATTACACACATTAGGAAAATAAAAAGACTGACTATATCAAGTATCGGTGAGGATATGGAGGAACTAGGGCTCTTTTATACCATTAATGGGAATATAAAGTGATACTACTACTTTGGAAAATAATTTGGCAGTTTTTTAAAAAGTTAAACATACACTTATCATTTGGTCCAGCAATTCTATTACTAGACCATAAATACACACAAAGAATTGTACACAAATGTTTATAGCAGTTTTATTTCTCATAGCCTCAAACTGGAGACAACCCAAATATCCATTAGCAGGTGAATGGATAAAATAACTGTGGTATATCCACATAATGGAATGCTACTCAGCAATAAAAAGGGATAATGTATTTATACTTGTTATAACATGGATGAATCTCAAAATAATTATGGTGGGTCACAGAAGTCCAACATAAGGAGAATCCATACTCTATGATTTCATTTATATAAAATTCTAGGACATGCAAACTAATGTATAATAACAGAAAGCAGATGAATGGTTTCCTTAGACTAGGGGTAGGAGTGAGGGATTATCAAGGGACATGAAACTTTTGAGAAGGTTTAATATATTGATTATGTTAATTGAATCTCATTGATATAAACATGTGTGAATTATCAAATTGTATATTTAAAATATGTGCAGTTTATTGTATACTAATTATACCTCAACAAAACTGCTAGAAAAGTAATTTAAAACATTTGGACTAATGGTATGAAGAATCAAAGAATAAGGTGGGAATAAAAAACAAGAGTATTAGCTATCCGCTTTTAGTCCTATTAGAATTTCCATCATCCCAACATCATTCAAGTGACTACTTTTCCTGTGCACTTTACAAAACATCCAATCCAGGCAGTCAGGAGATTGAGAAGAGTCTCCTTACAGTGCCAGTAGCATTAAATACAGTGCGGAACCGCACCAGTGCCAAGACAAATGGAGAGAGACTGAGCTTTGTTCACAGAGTTCAGTTCCTGTGAATTAAATGCATGCTCAGCTTTGGTTCTGGTTGCTAGTAGCTAGAGGCTACTTTTTTCAAGCCTACAATTTGCTACCCACACTGGGTGTGGAATTCAGTAAAACCAGCTTTTTGCACATGCCTTATTACAGTATGGACATGGATGTGTTGGGGATGGGAGAGAAAAGTAACCAGAAGCACATTTACTGCAGTGTGGACATAGTTGTTTGGCTGACCTCTTTTTACTGGTTTCCTGGGTTGATTAGACTCTGCTAATTGATGGGGCTTCAGGGGTGATAGCCTAGCAGAGCCACCCTGCCCTGGACTTGGACTCAGTACCAACATTCCTGGTGGTCAAGTCATGCATTTCCCCCCCTTTGGAAACAGACATCGGAACAGGAGAGCTGGAACATTGCATGGGTTCTTACAGCACAGAAACCATAATTACTTCCAAGAACATGGGCGAAGGCAGTTTGGCCCTCTTTTCATTCCAGTCTGTAAGAGAAAGAACGACCCGCCAAAGTTCAGAGCATCTTAAACATTTTCGAAGTTGTGACATCGTGTGAATAATTGGTGTCTGTGGGACTCTGAGAATGAAAGCGAGACTTACCGGTGTTTCTCATTACTATATAGTAAAGAAAAGACCTATAGTCAGACATAAACAGTTCCATCTAGCATTCATTTTCGACCAGGGAATAGCAAGCACTGCTGCGCTGTACAGTCACTTGCATTTAAACACCCTATTTTACAATCCATAACCACGTTCCACACAGTAACGTCAGTGCCACAGACGATACTGTAAGGAGATTGCAAATAGGACGTGTTTAGTCTTTGTAGCTGCTCTTTTTCATTTTGCTAAGACCTTGGTTAAATTAAAATTCCAAGCAGTGTTATTCAGAGGCAGTGTGGAATGGTGAGGGTCTCGTTTCCTGGCCAGGATTCCTCAAGCAGATATAGACCAGTCATTGTCTTTGGCCCTGACGATTACTGAGGAGACAGCCCTTGTCTTCAATGAGCCTTCAGCCTACATCCAGAGGCTGCGATCAACAGGCACTTATAACACAGAATGGTATGTACTGTGGAGAAAGCACCTAGACCAGGTGACCTCTAGGAGAATCACCCAACCCAAACTATGAAGGTCAGCGAAGGCTTTTCAAAGGGTGAGTCACAGTTCCCTCATGAAGAAGTGGAGGAGAGTCTCCTACTATCCACGTGGCAATGAGCAAATCAGTTCTCTGAGCCTCTGTTCTAGAAGTAATAATATCCCTCCGTGGTTGCTTATGAGGATTAAATCAGAGGATATACATGTAAGCACATGGCCCAGTCACTTGCTAGGGCAAAGGTCCTTCCTTTTTCTTTCCCTCCTGCCTCCATTAAGGGAGGAACGTGACTTCCGCAGTGGGCTACACAGAGGTACTGTCTGGAGCATTTTCAGCTGCCATGTCTGTCATTCATTGTTTATGTTCCTGCTTCCAGTTCATTCAGGTTCTTTCCCCTTTGGTCTGGGCTGTGCTTATGTAGAGTGCAAGGTGTTTCATGTCCTTCCTGTGACACTTCATTAGGGGAAGTGGCCAACCTTTGAGCAAGTGGCGGAGGGTGATGCCCACAGCCTCGCAGGGCTGTGTTGAACAGAATACCACTGTGGCCCTATGTGTGTGTGGGACGGGGGGGGGGGCAGGCAGAAGCCATTATCAGCTGTCAAGGTACCTACCAGGAGCCATGAGAGAAGACTGCCTTAGTAAACAGTTGGAGAGAAGAGAGGACAAATAGGGAAAAATCACTCAGCTTTACTCTCGATCTGCGTATCTTGCAAGTAGTACATTCTTCCTATTCTGCTATAAAGGTGAATGGAGCAGCCACTTTTGGGGGGCATTCTGACTGGTCAGGAGGCATTTCCCATGCAAGAAAACAATGCCTCAAACAAACTCCACAAGCTGGGCAGGCTTTGCTCTTGGGCCCTCTGCGTTGGGTCTTGTTCATTTTTCTGTGCACTCTTCCCTTCCTGAGACAACTTTGCGTTTTCCAAACCCAAATCACCTTCTCATGTTGCAAATCTGCCTAACCTTCAGTTATTTTCTGCACAGCTGTCACAACAAACTTCCCCTCATCTGCTACTAAATGTATCAGACACTGTTTGCAGGCTAAGAGTTGCCGACTCCTTCCCGGGGCTTTCCAGTAGAATCTGATGTTATCCAAAACTTCTCATCTGTTTCAAAGGGTACAATTTCCTGCATTCTCTGGAGGGAAATCAAACGCACTGCGTTTAGGAAATAGGCCGATCCTTCACAGATTTAGTAGACCTCGAGGCAATTATGGAGTGATTATTCCAAACTTAGTGTCTCCTCACCTCATTTCCCATAACAATGACTTGACCTGACTGTGGGCTTTTCATCTTTCCTGTGAGATAGCAGGAAATAAATCATAAAACTTGAGATTTCTCTGTCCTACTCCCAAGCCTTTGTAGTTTCTTCCCCAAGGTAACCACTTCTCAGTTCCCCTTTTTCTTTCACGCTGTCTATTGAGACCCAAGGATCTTTTTCTTTAAGTCTATCTTCATAATCCTTTAAATTATACACCTAGCCTCCTGATAAATGTGATGATCTCTAATAATTACATTTTGGATTTAGAAATGGCTCATTAAGCAAAATCACTCTCAGCTGGCTTCCTATATCTTCTTTAGGGTTCCTGTCCCCTCCTCTCTCCCCTCTGGACTGGGACATATTTTCCACAGCTGTCCTCTTGCCATGCTCCAAACTCATCCCGCTCCGAGTATCTCCCTAATTCCCTTTTAATTTTTTAAGTGATCTTTTGAATATGCTCTTGTCAAACATCTGCTGCATCACCTTGATTTCTCCACTTCCTGGAAAACTTATTTTGTGAATGTCCTCCCCCCCCACCCCCGATGCTTTGTCTAGCTGTGCACCAATGTGATGTGGTGCTACAATGGTTTCATTTTACATTGACTGATTAGGCACTTTGAATCATTGTTTTAGCTCTATTGCTGTGAATCTATTTGGCTTAACTCTGTTCTTTTGCCACCTTTGATTAATATCTGACCATTGCGACGGAGAGGAATTAGCGCATTAATTTCCCCTGGACACCACTGAGAAGGGTTTTTTTTCCTGGGCAAGAGCTTGAAGCAACAGATGCTGTGTGCTCCAGTTGCAGAAGGAGGGAGCAGGCGCCATGGTGAGGTGTGTGCATGCTCTCAGCTGGTGTTCGCTCCTGGTGCTGCGTGGCAGCCCGCTCACAGCGCAGAGCAAATGTTAGCATTTGGGGAAAAGTCTACCCGCATATCAGATTTTAAAACTGAATGGTGAATCTCTGTTGAGTTAACAGTATTAAGCTAGATGGCATTTTCTTTTTAAGTTCATGAAACCTAACAGCTGTTTAGTGAGGCAGCGTTTTCATATGTGTCTATTTGACAAGTTTAACAGCAAATTTTGCAGTAAGTGACTTGCCGAACAGGCTCCCTGACTTGAGCTGTAACAAGAACTGCATGCAGCAGCAAGATTCATTGAGGGTCTTTCTGCTTTTGCATTCCTGTGGGTGGGGGGAGCCTGACTTAAGTGAAGAGAACTGAAAGGCATGTTCCAGAGGAAATTACTAATATCTCTACCCAAGTGTCCCTTGGAATTTGTTATTAACCAGTTCAGGGGAAGAAACATGGAGGAAGCACTCTATTTAGCAATAAAAGCACATTAGTACAGTCAGCTTACTGTAACCCTATATTGGCAAATGGTAATTAAATCTATATATCTCTAGCTTTATAGTTTTCTGCAGCTGAATCTCTTGAAGGCGTCTGCACTTTGTCTGATTCAAGGAAGGCCATATTCTCTCTCTTGCCTCTGGAAGAGGCTGCTGTGCCTTGTAATAGCTTTTTAATATCACCAGATCGAAGACAAATGCTTCACTGGTTTTATCGGCAGAAATAAAGCACTTCTTATTACTCTTATGTTGGGGGTCCAAGTCCTAGGAAACTAGGACTATGAGGCTACAATCTTATTTCCTTTCTCTCCCCGCTCCCATTTTTTCGTTCTCGTAGATTGTAGGACCTCAGAATTGCTAATGTCTAGGGTTATCCACTTTGTTTTTGGCCCCAAAGGGTGTTAACTATATTCTTCATGATTTATCTGTGCTTTTATTGACAGTATGGGCTTGGCATGGACATGTGATAAAGTCACAGATATTGACCTCTGTTCTCAAGAGCATCCGTCTTCATGGTCAGCCTGGCATTCTCAGCCGACAAAGGAGCCAAGAGCTGTCTCATGTACTCTCTGAATTTCAGCATAGGTATTGTAAGCCTAGAATACAAAGTTAGTTCCAGGTTTTGTGGTTGATTTCATTTATTTGAATTTTAATCATATTATTTCATCTAAGCACATATGAAGGAATTTCATATTTTTTTCTCTCAGCCCATCATGATGTAGGTCAAAGGTCAGTTACATTCAGCTATATGACAAAGATGTCTAATTTTGAGCAGTAGGAATTTAGTTTTCATTGTGTTACATACTCAAGAAACATGAGAGGAATAAACCAGCCCAGGAAAAGGAAAGTAAGCCAAATCAATTTTCTTATATGGCAAACTAAAAACTGCTCACTGGTAACCAGTAAAATGTCAGGAACGCAGCATGAGTCAGCTCACTTGATGTCTGTGGAGTCGAATCGTGAGTGGTTCAGGGTGAGGCGAGGGATCTACTGGTGGGCCTCTCCCAGCAGGTTGCCGTCCCCACACCCCCAACCCGGAGCTCCTGGGATTCCCCGTGGGAAGGGGACTGTCGGTCAGTGCTCCATTTCCCCTGCTCTTATCACCTCACTACCCGGCTGCCCCTGGACTAACTCCCAGAACCAGTGGGAGAAGAAAGGGGAATATCATGCACTGGCTTCCTTCCCTCCTGTTAGGATTTGTCCCTCTTCCTTCAGTCGTCCTGCCTTACCCCTACAATGCCCATGTCTTATTCAGGGTGACAGGTTCAGTGGCAGAGACATTTGAACTGAAGTCTCTTGTTCGTGGCTCTTAGGAAAAATAGTGGTGGAAAAATACTGGATACAGGTGAATCCTAGTCCCAATGGTAGGTGCGATGGGCCTGGGACATTTTCTCCCAGTCCCGGCATCTGATTCTAACAAATATAACCAGTTCTGCTTCACGTCTGTGCAACTTTCCCCCCAGAACTATAAGTGTTATAGTATTTAAAAAAATGTTTGAACTTAAAAAAAAGTCAGGTAGGTAGGTCTATTTTTTCTTTATAACTTCTTGTTTTAAAATAATTATAGACTCACAGGACGTGGCAAAAATGACACAAAGAAACTGCTGCATTCCTTACTGAGCTTCCCCCAACGATGACAGCTACATAACCAATGTATATCCAAACCAGGAATTGCCACTGGCATAATCCACAGACTTTATTCAGGTTTCACCAATTTTTACCGGTGGGATTCTCCAAGGATTTCAAATGCTGTGGCATTTTGTTCATATAGCAAGTAGAATTAAAGTTGCAGCTGGAGCAAACATTCTCATCTGATTTTTTCCCTTCTTTTTGTCTTGCCCTCCTGTACCCCACTGTGTGGAAAATAGATACCAGGAAACATATATCAACAAATAGTCTGAATGCCTACTCTGAAAAGCACTAGATTAGGTGCTAAGGAGGACATGAATACCATTAATAAGAAATGGTCCTGTATCTGGGAATTATCCACTCATACAGAAAGGTTAAGCTCGAAACAGTATGTATTTACTAAGCACATGAGATATATTCAGCAGTTTTCTTTAAATTATATATAGAGAAAAGCTACTCTTTAGTCTGTAACGTACATTCACTCCTCCTCCCCAGCCCATATGCCTGCTAGCTCTTAGAATCTTCCAAAACTAACTCCATCCTATGCTCACGAAGTACCTACTAAGTCCCAGACCATTGCTAGGTCCTAGAGGTTCCAAAGGTGGATTCCACACAGTCCTTTCCCACATGGAGTTCACAGATTAGTGGGAGACACTGACATGTGGAGTGTAAGTATTTTGAAGAAAGATAACCACTGCAGCAAAGAGAATGTCTAGGAGAAGAGGAGGCTGGAGTCAAGGAGATTGGCCAGGAGACTGCGGTGGTAGTTCAGGTTAAGGTAACATAGCCAGAAACCAAGGTGGTAAGGAAGATTTAGAGAGGAAATACGGGTTTGAGGGTTCTTTAGAAGTTAAATTCAATAGCATGTAGTGATAAGGGGCTGAAGGGGTAAAATAGAGTGACATGTCCCCAGTGGTCCAGATGATGGGGGTGGTGGGGATGCCACACGACCAGAGTGGGAGTTCAGGAAGAAGAGCAGATGCTGAGGAAACATCATGAGTGGGGCTTGGATATGGCGAGTGTGAGGTGCCTGTGGGCATCCAAACTAAGAGAGTTTGTTAGCCTCTAGATGAGCTCATGCTGTAGACGGTAAATGAAGGCTTGGAGGGAACAACCTTGCCTGTTAGAATGTGCAGTAAAAGAGGGTCAAGGACAGAACCCTAGGAAATAATAAACTTTAAGGATAGATGGAGGAGAAGGACCCTACAGTAAAGATTGGGAAGGAGAGCAGAGAGATAGGAAGAAGGGTATGGAGAAGGAGAGACTGTCCATAATGTTAAATGTTTCAGATGTTAAGTGTGAAAGGAAATTAAATGTTTCCAACGGAGTAAGGAACAAGGAGTCCTTTATGATCCTTGGGAGTTCAATGTCAGTTGGCTGGTGGGAAGAGACAAAATGGTAGATTGAGTAGTGGGTTTTATATGTGAACCAATTAAGAAAGAGTTTGGTATAAGGTGATTTAGTCAAGTGCTAACATGGAATATAATGAAAAGTGTGACTGATATTAACTATTTAAGAAAAGCCATAGTACAATGTTAGAGCTGAAGTGCAACCCCTTGTTTTATACATAAATGGAGACTTCAAATAAATGGTTCAAGGTCATGCATCTAGAAAGGGACAGCCAGGACCAAGTCCTAGGTCTCTTGATTCTCTTTATAGAAAGGAACTTGTAAATATGCTATGGTGGAAAGGAGAAAACCAATATCTGATGAAGAAAAAGTAATCATTAAAATGATGAATCAGAGTTGTATACTTCTGTTGTGAAATGTAGCTACTTGTTTGATGAATTCATTTTTCTACAGTATTTATTGATAGGTGTTGTATGATTTGCTTAGCATACAAAACAAATAAAAACATATTCCTCACAGAGAACAGGCTTGTTAAATTTTATAAAAGTAAAATATTATGGCTATTAAGTGATGTGTAGCAGGGTGACAGACACGAAAACAGGTAGCATGCAGTGAGCTACTGAAAAGGCAGCAAGTAGTTCTGCCCAGGAGTTGGAGGCTGATGAACTGAGGCATTTTCGGCAGAGGGAACAGCATGAGGAAAATCAGAGAAGTGTAAAGGCTGTTCTATAATTTTAAGGACCGATAACCAACCTGTTGCAGCTGCAGTGTAAAGGCTGGGGTACTACAGGGAGTCATTTTGAAGATGAGGAAGCCATACCCACAACACTGACAGTAAATGGTGAGGAAACAGATGTTGTAACGAAGGAGCTATTCTATTGGGTTTAAGATAAAGCCGGGGGCAATGGACCTGAAGGTAAGGCAGAGAGATGTGTGAGGAAGTGTTTCAAAGGAAAGATAATGAGGTTTGAGCATGGAAAGTGATGGTAAGAGTGGAGGGGAGGGAAGTTAGTCAGGAAAGAATTTGGAGGCGGAATCACAGGCAACTGTTCACCTGTTCTTCCTGAGGGAGAGGAAGGAATTCAGTAACACAGTACAGTTTCTAGCTCACTGACTGGGTGGGGTAGGGGTAGGGGTAGGGGTAGGTGTGGGAGTAAGGAAAAAAAGAAGAGCAGGTTTGAACGGAAGATTCTGAGTTTGATGTTGGATATTTAGAAGTTAGGTACGTGTGAGAAGTCTAGGTAGGTCTTATGCCAGATCCTAGGCTTTGCTTATTGTGTTAATAAGTAGTTAATTAGTATAACACTATACTTAATTATGGATCCCCAAGAAGCCCCTAAAGTAGTGTAGCAGTTGGAAAAGTATTCAAAATGCAAGGAACAGGAAATCCAACTAACAGTGACTGAAACAAATGGAGTTTATTTCTCTCATATCGCAGACGAGTTGGTAGAGCTGCACTGGACTTGCCCTCATGGTTACATAGTAGCTGATGCCGCTCTAGAATTGTGACCAGTTTCTCGTCGGCTTGCTTCTGTTTGGGTCTCTTTGGGTAGGACTGGGTCACAGGGCCTCCCTTGGCTGGAGAGTAGGCTGGAATCGTAAGGAAGAGAATGGTTGATTTCACCTAAAATACTAGTTTCCCATCCTACTAGATGCAATGATTCTTTTTTAAACATATTTTATTTATCTATTTTTAGAGATAAGGGAAGGGAGGGAGAAAGAGAGGGAGGGAAACACGATGTGAGGGAGAAACATTGGCAGGTTTCCTCTCGCACGCTCCTGGACCGGGACCAAACCCACAACCCAAGCATGTGCCCTGACAGGGAATAGAACCGGCGACCTTTCACTCTGTGGGACCACGGCCAACCAACTGAGCCACACCAGTCAGGGTGCAATGATTCTTAAATAAATAAATAATTTCTGATGCCTGCTCTATTATCCTAAATTATAGGTACTCTGCACGTATATTTTCAAATAAATCAGTCTGCTATCCTAATTGTAATATAAAGGAAAAATGGAAGGAAAATAATTTTTAATGTGGTAGCGTATTTTAAAATGTAACTTCTGAGGCATGACTGCACTAGATGACACAATGAAGTAGTGAGATGCTTGCCTGGTGAATGTGATCGCGACGAATGCAGCCCAGGCCTGTGGTGGTGGTGCTTCCGATACCAGAGCAGCATGTCATTGGTGTTTTGCTGAAATAATGACCAGCTCTTGCTAAAGTTCTGATCAAAACTACAGCATAGTCCTTCCGTGATATACATTGTAGTTGTTTCCTGGAAAAGTCAACTTGCATTAAAAGTGTGAAAAACCAGTTTTATTATATTTAGTTATATTCAAGGCTCAGAAAACAGGTTTTTTATATTTAAAAAATCTGTGTGGAATGCAGAAGAATTCTTGGTACAAAAGATTGTCCCTTACATAGCAATATGGCTAGGATCACTGGCACCTGCCAATCAATTACTAGTAGGACCCACATACTCTTATGACAACCAGAAATTCCCCACCCCCCACCCCACCTTTCAAAATTCTTCCTGGGAAACTACCATCCATACTGAGAACAACTGGCTTAGATTAATGGGGCTGGACACTTCACACTTTACATAAAATTGGGGTTTGATTAGCTAGAAAAGAGAAGATAATTATTGAATAGGTAATTATCAGTGCCTGCTAATAGTAGGAATTGAATCTTGCTTATTTTTGTATCTTCTCTAAATTCTTGCAGAGTTCCTGGCATATAATAATCTCTCAATGAACTTTCTGGAGCAATGGAATAATTGGAATATAAACTATAGGAAATAGAAATCCAGTGTTATTTGAACTCTGAATTTAATAAGGAAACAAGTCTTCCTTAAGATGGTTAAAGGGCTAATTATTATAAATTCAGGAGAGTTAGCAGGTGTTTGGAAGTGAATTTCAATGTGCCAGTGTCAGCGTCCGGCTTTAGCATTTCTGGGTCTTTAAATCTGCTACATGCTCCAGACAGAAGGCTAAGAGTTAAACTTATGGCAGTAAATCCTGTTCAGCAATGGAAGGTTTAGGAGAAATATTGGAAGTTTTCATGTTCGTTGTATATTCAGTCTTTAGAAGAAAAAGTGACACAATAAAATGTCGATAAAAATCTCAGATCCTGAATCCTCTTCTTTCTGTCTTTTAGCACATTCGCTTCTCATTGTATCCTTTTCCACTTCACGTAGCCTATTCGTTGTGGCATTTCTATCATAGTTGGAGGCATTTTCAAACACTGATATTCTAGGTAAAATATTGAGAAACAGAAGCAAAGGGTTTTGTTGTGTTTCCTCAAAATAGAGAACTATTATTAGAGAGAATATAATTCACAGTAGGAGAAAAATTGGTTTTGCTTTAGTTTGCTTCCAGATCGAAGTGGAAAAGAATGAAAATAACATTATGAAGAATTTTATCTCTTTTTATGAAAAAGGTAATCTGTAACTATGGATGGTGAAGACAATATATGAGATGCAAGTCTTTTTCAAATAGTTCTCTAAAGTTGCTTTTGAATATGTGTGTTTCTGAATTCAAAGGCATGATACAGCATGGATTTTCAAAGCATCATATTTTGAAGAGTTTGAATTTGTTCCATAGTTTGAATTCAAGTAAAGGAACAATGACTTCAACCTTTGGTGTATAAGAATGAAGAATATTTAAAAAAAACATTTCAAATGTCCTATAATTGCTTGATAGTGCACTAGATTTTTTTTTTTTTGTCAGCTGGTTTCTTAGTATTTTAGGGATTTTAAACGGAAGAAGACCTTGAGTGTCTATAAGTGAATGCTTGACTAATGCCTCCTTTGTAAGCATGTGATAGTTTCCCCTCTGTGAAAATTCCATGGAATAAGCAGATATGTAATAGGTAGTGGCTTGTTTGGGGACTTGGAGGTACTTCCTACGCTCTCCTTGTCCTGATATGGCATCTGGGTGAATTCTCCATGCCAGGGTGACGGGGACAGTGAAAATCACAGAGAAACTTTCCTTCTTCCTTTCCTGGCCGCTTGAGGCCTGGCAGTTATCTGCCACAGCACCCCGGGGCATTTTGCTGCCTTCCTGTTATTACTGTATCCTCCACCCGTTCCCTCCACTTACCATCCAGCTACTCGTGTTTCCTCTGGAGGCTGTGCTTTGTAAAGCCTCTATGCCTTTGTAAGGGTTCCTCCTCTGGGGGTTGCCTTTTCTTCAGTGCCACTCCGTCCTTTTCACGTGCCCCTAAGTTAACTCGTGCTTACCCTTCACGTATCTGCTCAAGCCTATGTCCTCCTAATCTGCTTGTCCCCTCTGCTCTCACAGAACCTTGGCTCTGCCTCAGTTATAGGGATTTTTTCACATTACCTGTGTCCCCATTACACTTCGTAGCCCTTTGAGGGGGTGGGTATTATCCTACACATTTGTGTCTTCAGTACTTAGTAAGTGCTCAATAACTTTTTGTTAAATGATTGGAGATATGAAGTTATGATACAGAACAAAGAGCATCTTGTACAATTACTGAAGAGAAAATGTTCGAGATGAATAATACTATTTATTTTTGTTGATCACCACAGAATTATTTTCTCCCTTTGCAGACTATAGAAAAGTAGTGCTTAATTTTATTTGACTGAAACGACTGTATAGGGACATCTGAATTTCTGGGCCAGGGCAGACTGGCCGTCCTCCAGATGAGTAATCCCCCAGTTGATCCCATCGTGCCCCTCACTGGGGTCGATACGGTGCCAATGCTTTGTGGTGGATTTAAAGGCTTCAGCTTCCAATGACGCTCTCATTCGTGATTCTATCCAGTGTTCTCCTTTCTTAGGTAAACTACTGATACACTTACGCTCACTCTTAAAATTGTACATTTTAATTTTCCTAAGATTAGCTCTCAGTACTAGGGCTACATTCCCTAGTCACATTCCCCTGTTACTAATATGGACGGATTTGGTAGTAAATCTGTATTCATCTTATCCAAACATTTCTTGATTTTATGTTAAAATATTCCTACTTTTGGCCTAGATTTTTTTCACACTGAGGAGGGCTAGTGTTTTTAGTCCTTTCAGGCAAATAAA
>CM052544.1:97074491-97091154 GCA_028533065.1 Trachops cirrhosus
TTTTTTCATGCACAGTGACCCTAAATTTATGAATTAGGAGAGAATTTCTTTTAAGTTGTTCTCAATTATTGGTTATACTCCCTGTGTTTTTAAATTACATATTATATTTTACAGTGTTTTGTAAAGTGGAATGTGATATAGAAATATTTTGTTCCATTTTTGTTGCCTTTCCAAATATAGGAAGTTAGTAATTATTATAATTTTCCACTATTTATTAATGAAAACATATTTTTGTTGGGGTAATGTACATTTCTATAAACAAAATTAATAAAAAAAATGTGTGCCCTGACTGGGTAGCACAGGTTAGAACATCGTCCTGAGACCCCATGTGTGCAGGTCCCATCCCCAGTCGGGGCACATAACGAACCAACCAGTGAGTGTGTCGATAAATGAAACAACAAAGTGATGTTTCTCTCTCTCTCTCAAAAACATTTAATCAATAAAAACAACAGGTTCTTACAGCACTCCATTGGATACACATACACACTGATTGGTTCACCTATATTATATATATAATTATAGTTTCTACCCAAGAATTATGTCAGTAATTTTCAGATTATGTGCCAGGAAAGTCCAGGTTTAGAACCAACTGCCATGTGTTTACTTGTGTACGGTGTTCTGGGTGACTCTTCATGTGGTTTGTTATTTTATGTCCGTCATCTTCATAAGCTTTCTAAGGTGCCAGTGTTATACTCAGGGGAAAGCTTATTCATTAAAAGGTAAGACACCATCATCTTTTAAACTAACCTACTTTTTAAAAATAAGCATTTATTGCATTTGTGGGGTTTGAAGATACAGTGTAGATAAGTTATTCAGAATGACACACATAGCAGTTTTTGTTTTGAAGTATTTATATCATTTTTGTGTCAAAATTAATTTCACTGATTATGTGAGGAGGCATTAAGTATCCTTATCAAAATGCCTTATCCAATAATTCAATGGACATACATGCAAAAAGATGTAACAATGATAGACTTAGGCACTGTTATTTTCTGAAGCTATGTGTAAACCAGAACGTGACTGAGGATGGTGTGTCTGTGATCCCGGGGGGTGCTCCACTCCTTCCCTCGGCTATTCCTTGAGGCTGTTGTGACACGCGTTTTCTCTAAAGCTTTTCATGATTCCTTTTGTTCTATTCTGTCTTCTCATGTGACTCTATGTATGAGTCTGCTTGAGTACAGATATTTTATTAGAGTTATTTGCTTCTCAATCTGCATTTGGGTATTCTTTATGGGTTTCTATTATGTGTAAATGCATACAGTTTCTTCTAAGAAAACAATTCTTAATCCTTCGGGAAGTCTGTGCTAGTTGTTCCAGTTACCTGGTTGATTGTAGCTGCTGGTGTATCTGCTGCCTGGGAATCACAACAAAAGCCTTGATTAACTTTCTAAAAAGCATGGGTATGGACTAGGATCCCTAAGCTCTCTTGTATCTCCACAATGCTGTCATTTATACGATTCCCATCCATCACTAGAAATGTACTGTGAAATCGTTAATGAATGTTTGCTTAGAGAATTTTTAATGAGAAGTAGATACATGTGGTTAGTCTTAATTAATAGATGACTTAGTAACCTTTTTTTAAAATACTAACAGTACATTGGAAAATGTACTTTCAAGAATAAATTGCAATCTGGTGAAATATTTTGATTGCTTAATAAACTTTAGCTTTTAAAAACAAGCATTACTATGGTCACTGTAGAAACCAAGAATCTATGCATATAAATAGTTACAACAACAAGGAAAGTAGCTTTGGATAAATGGACATTTTAGCAATGTTAATTCTTCCTATCCAACAGCATAGTATATACTTCCATTTATTAGTATCTTATTCAATTTTTGTACAGGTCTTTTACCTCTTTGTTTAAATTTATCCCTAGGTATTTTATTTCATTTTGTGATGCAGTTGTAAATGGGATTGTTTTCTAAGTTTCCCTCTCTAATAGCTCATCACTGGTCTGTAAAAATGCAACCAATTTCTGAATATGAATTTTGTATCCTGCTACTTTACTGAATTCATTATTGGTTTAAATAGTTTTTTGGTGGAATCTTTAGGATTCTCTATATACAGTATCACTTTTTCCTTTTCAATTCAGATGCCTTTTATTTCTTCTTTTTGTCTTATTGCTGTGGCTAGCACTTCCAGTACTGTGCTGAATAAGAGGCGTGAACATGGATATCCTTGTCCTATTCCTGATCTTAAGGGAAATGCTTTTAGTTTTTCCCCATTGAGTGTGATGTTAGCTGTGCTTTTCTCATGTATAGCCTTTATTATGTTGAGATATGTTCTCTGTATTTCTACTTTGCTGAGAGTTTTTATCATAAATGTGTGCTGGCCTAGTATTCTTCTTATTTTAATTTTTAGCATATTTTAAACAAAATTACTAAGTAATGTGATTGTGTGATTTTAATAAATGCTGCCTTATTAATAAGACCGGTAATTTCTTCTTTACTTATTTTTTTAATTTTTATTTATTTATTTTTAGATAGAGGGGAAGGGTGGGAGAAAGAGAGGCAAGAGGAACATCAATGTGTGTTTGCCTCTTACATGCCCCCACTGGAGACCTGGCCACAACTCAGGCATGTGCCCTGACTGGGAATCAAACCAGCGACCCTTGGTTTGTGGCCCACGCTCAATCCACTGAGCTACTCCAGCCAGGGCTCTTCTTTATTTCTTCATTCTTTGAAGTTATGGTACCTGAATTTGATGGTAGAAGGTGGGGTCGGCAGTCCTGTTTTAAAAACAGTCTTTGGGTTATGGGCAGATAACTGTGAGAATCTTTTCCTAAGACATGTTTCTTATTTACATAGATTATTTTAGGAAGAAAAAAACCTGGAAAAAATGAAGTTTCTTCTCTTCACATTTGTTGGTGTTCACCTTTTATTTTTGAACTCTGGCAAAGCTATATACAGGAATGACACCTCGCAGAGGACTTTTGAAGAAATAAAAGAAGAAATAGCCCACTATGGAGATGTCGCTAAAGCAATCATAAACCTTGCTGTTTATGGTAAAGCCCAGAACAGATCCTATGAGCGATTGGCACTTCTGGTTGATACTGTTGGACCCAGATTAAGTGGCTCCAAGAATCTAGAAAAAGCCATTCAAATCATGTACCAAAACCTAAAGGAAGATGGGCTGGAGAATGTCCACCTGGAGCCAGTCAAAATACCCCACTGGGAGAGGGGGGAAGAGTCTGCTGTGATGCTGGAGCCGAGGATGCACAAGATGGCTATTTTGGGCCTTGGGAGCAGCATCGGGACTCCCCCAGAAGGTATCACTTGTTTTTTTCAAGTCAATCTGCTGTCTACTTTATAAAACTAATGTCATCTGACCTAATTTATTATGGTGCGCAGGACTCATGTTATAACTTGGGTGATAAGAAAGAAAATGTAAACATTTCCTATTCCATCGGATTAACGAGTTCTCTACCGTTACATTCTTGTTTCTTCCCTGTTCCTTCTCTCCCTTTCTTCCTTCTGTTACTTTTTAAAAGAAATTTGATTGTGTAGGGTCACTTTTTAAATGAAGAAAATATAGATATTTGTATGCGATATATATCAGTCTTGTAACTTGATAATTTTTATCTAGTATAACATTAATATTATTCTGCAGAAAACTGAGGTATGTTAATAGGATAGAAAAACCATGACTTCTTCCAAGTGGCTTCGGTGTGCAGAATTTCTTAGACTTAGTGAGATAGGGAGCAGAACTTTGCACACTAAATTGATTCCTCTAATAGAAGGAATTACCCAGGGTAGAGTTCTACCTTTACTTATTAGCACATGGGCTCAGCTTCATTGGACATTATAAATGCCTGTATTAGAGGCATAGTTAGCACCAGTCACAGTGAGCTATCAGTCAGTCTTAAATGTATTCATGGACTTTTATCCATGACAGAGGAACTAGTGTATAGAAACTAGTTGACCTTCTCTAAAAAGTTTTTAGAAACATTTAACCTTGTCTAATGCCAGGAGAAAGACCCAACAGAAAATTAGATGGTCAGGCTCCCCCCAACCCCCTCACTGTCTGGGGAAGCTCATTTATTTTTAGCATAACTTTTTCAGATTACATAAATACAAATTAGACCAGTGCCCCTGCCCCAAATATATATAACCAGGGGCAATTTTGACCCATGGGGGACATTGCACATTGGAGACTTTTTTGATGGTCACTGCTGTGTGAGGGAGTGCTACTGGCATCTAGTGGGTGGAGGCCAGGGATGCTAAACAACCTACAATTCACAGGAAAGTCTCCCACAGTGAGGAGTTTTCTGGCTCAAAATGTCAATGGGGATGAGTTGAGATATTCTGCACTAAATAAAGCATTTGGAATGTCAGAAGCATATAATGGAAAGGGCAGTAAATAGAAAACACTCAGCAACTGTGAGATAGCACAGACTGTAAGGATGTGTGAGAGTGAAAACTGTTGGTGGCAAATATGGAAAGGTTAAGGATACAATTAAACATTGTGTCATCACAATCTGATGCCAGCTTCTCAGATGCCAGCTCATGTCATGAAATACTGCATTTGCTCATCACAGTCGCCAAATCCCCTTCCGCAGCCCCTACTCTTTCTCCAAAATGTGTGTTGTCCCCTCTTTCTCAGTTAGATGGTCAGGTTATATTTAACATCTTTTTTGAGATATGATTCATATACCATAATATTCACCAGTTTAAAATAGTTCAGTGTTTTTTAGCATATTGACAGCATTTTGCAACCGCCACAATGATGTAATTATAGACCATTTTTATCAGCCCCAAAAGAAACTGATTAGCAGTTACTCTCCATCTCTCCCCAAAACTCTCCTAAGCCTTAGGCTCTCTGTCTTTATGGATTTGCCTATTCTGAATACATCATATGAATGGAATAATGCACTAACTATGTGGCCTTTTGTAGATGGATTCTTTCATGAAGCATAAGGTTTTCCTTCATCCTTGTTATAGAATGAATCAGTACTCAATTCATTTTTATTGCTGAATAATATTCCATTTTATGATTATATTACTTGTACACTTTCATCAGTTGTTAAACATTTGTTTTTTTTATTTTGTTTTTTTACCTTTTGGCCATTATGAATAATGCTGCTATAAACATTTATGCATAAGTTTTATTATGGATATAGGTTTCATTTCTCTTGGGTATACAAGGTCTGTACAGAAAGTATCCAGACATGTAATATGAAAAATAAAGACATTTATTGAAGAAGATACAAGAAACATTGTACATAGGACAATGATGTCTCAGTCCCCTTCCAAGTAGGCACCTTGGGACCTCACACCCAATTGCCATCAACTGCCCTGTTGTATTTTCCTGAATCTCATCGATGGTCTGAAATCTCCTCCCTTTCTAAAGTGATTTTAGTTTTGGGAAAAGCCAGAAGTCACAGGGCACCAAATCTGGGCTGTAGGGGAGCTGAGTCACCTGGGTGATTTGATGTTTCACAAAAAACTCTGCACGAGACACAATGCATGAGTGGGTGAGTTGTTATGATGAAGCTGCCAATCACCAGCTGCCCATAGCTGTGGCCTTCTGAATCATCCAAATAGCTTCTGCGGTGAAATATTGAAGCTTAACACAAAATTTGATGCAGATTCATCGCTCTACTCAGTCATTTTGAATACAACAGCCACACAGTACACATTCTCAATGGCATCTACTACCCGCACTGACTAGTGCAGTGAAGTCATCATTTTTCATACATGTTCATTCCAGTCCACTCTCTTTAGCCACCAGGTTACATCGATGTCATGCAAACCATTCTCATTATACTAACAATGGCTGCATTTTTTCCAGAGAGACCATGTATATCAAGGGGTAGAATTGCTGGGTCACATGGTAACTCTATATTTAACTTCTCAAAGAACTGCCAAACTTTTCAAAGGTGGCTGCACAATTTCATATTTCCACTAATATAATCAAATTTTATAGATACTTTCCACCACTAGTTATCATCTACATATTTTTTAAAGATTTTATTTATTTATTTTTAGAGACAGGGAAAGGAAGGAAAAAGAGAGGGAGAGAAACATCAATGTCTGGTTGCCTCTCACACATCCCCTACTGGAGACCTGGCCTGCAACTCAGGCATGTGCCCTGACTGGGAATTGAACCAGTGATCCTTTGGTTTGCATCCTGCACTCAATCCACTGAGCTACACCAGCCAGTGCTATCATCTCTATTTTCAGTCACAGCTATCCTAGTGGGCTATGAAGTGATATTGTGTTTTTGATAAACATTTTCTTAATGACTAATGATGTTGAGCATCCTTCCATATTTTTATTGGCCTTTTGTATATCTTTGGAGAAATGTCTATTGAAATCTTTGCCAAATTTTTATTGTCATGGGTTATTTGAATTTTTAGAATTGTAAAAGCTCTTCATGTATATGGATACATGTCTGCTATTAGAATATAATTTACTAATGTTCTCTCCCATTGTATGGTTTGTCTCTTCATTTTCTCGATGGTAGTTCTTTATTTAATACAAATTATCAAAGTTTTCTTTCATTGCTTGTACTTCTTGTCTTATATCTAAGAAACCATTACCTAAACCAAGGTCACAAAGATTTATTTTTATATTTTATTCTCAGAGTTTTACAGTTTTAGAACTTATTAGGTCTTTGAGCTGACTTTTGTATATTGCATGAGGTAGGAATCCAACTTCAGAGTTTTGCATATAATTATTCAGTTGTGTCAATTATCTGTTGAAAAGAGTATTCTTCCCCCATTGAGTCTAGTATATTACATTAATCAGTTTTCAGATGTTAAACCCACCTTGCATTTCTGGAATAAGTCCTACTTGGTTATGGTATATACTCTTTTTTATGTTACTAAGTTCAACTTGCTAGTATTTTGTTGAATAGTTTTACATCTATATTCATAAGGGATATTGGTATGTAGTTTTATTTTTTTGTGTGAGATTTCTGTCTGGCTTGGTATCAGGATAATTCTGATCTCAAAGAATCAGTAAGAAACTATTACCTCCTCTTTTATTTTTTTGAAGAGTTTGTGAAAGATTGACATTAATTCTTTAAGTTTGTGGTAGAGTTCACTAGTGAAGCCATCTGGTTTTGGGCTGTTTTTTGTTTGTTTGTTTTGTGGAAAGATTAATTATTAATTCAATACCTTTTCTTATTGTAGATTTATTCAAATTTTCTATTTTTTCTTGAGTCAGTTTTAGTAGTTTGTGTCTTTCTAGAAATTCATTCATTTTATCCAAGTTATAAATTTATATTATTTTCTTCTTATTGTTTGTATTTTGTGAAGATATGGATCCCAGTTACTGTTCAGTGTCACTTGCTTTCAGCCTGAAGAACTCCATTTATTTTTTTTCAGAGCAGATCTGCTAGCAGAAAATTCTCATGGCTTCTATCTTTACTTCTTTATGTAATCTTTATTTTTGAATCAGTTTCACTGGCATGAGATTTTTGGTTGCCATTTTTTTTTACTTTCAAAAATTTCAATTTGTCATCTCATTGTCCTGTGGCTTCCATTGTCTCTGATGAGAAGTCAGCTGTAACTGTTATTGGGGTTCCCTTCTATTTGATGAGTCATTTTCTCTTACTGATTTCAAGATTTTCTTTTTATTCTTGGTGTTCAGCATTTTGATTCTGATGTATATAGGTGTGAATCTCTTTGCTTTTATCTTACTTTGAGGTTGTTTAGCTTTATGGATGTGTAGGTTAATGTTTTTCATTAATTTGGGAAGTTTTCAGCTATTATTTCTAGAAATATATCTATGTCTCTTTTTGTTGTTGTTCTCTTCTTCTGGTACTTTCATTATGAGTATGTTGGTGCACTTAATGGTGTCTTCCATTTCTCTGAGGTTCTGCTCATTTTTCTCCCTTTTTCTCTTTCTATGTTCTTCTGAATGTATAACCTGTAATAATCTATCATCAAGTTCATTTAATACTTTTTATGCTAGCTAAAGTATACTATTGAGCCCCTCTACTGAGTTTTTCTCTTCAGTTATTTACTTTTCAGCTTCAGAATTTCCATTTTTTAAATAATTTCTATCTCTTTATTGATATTGTTTATTTGATGGAACATTGTGATCATACCTGTTTTAATTCTTTAAGAATGTTTTATTTGAGTTCTTGAACATAATATAATAACTGTTTGAAGTCTTTATCTGATAGGTTTGATAGCTGGACCCTCTCAAATGCAGTTTCTGTTGCCTGCTTTTTTCCTGGAATGAGTTACATTTTCTTGTTTCTTTTCATGTTTAAGTTTTTTTGTTGTTGAAAATCGAAGTTTTTATATAAAATATTCTAGCTACTCTACATATTGATTCTTCTCCATTCTCCTCCCTAACCCACTGGTGAGGTCTTTGTTTTGTCCTTTATTTGTTTAATGACTATTGTACTAACTCTGTGAAGTCTGTTTCCCCCACAGTGTACACATTCTAATGTCCATGTTCAGAGTGCTTTTATTTTCCCTCATTTTTACTTTTCACCTGGCTCCCTGGGAGTCACTGCTGGGTCTGCATAAGCCACTTATTGGTCAAACTTGTGCTTTAGTTCCCTTAGCCAGTTATACTTTTACCCTTTACCATTGGGTGTTTATGTTGCTTAGGGGCTATTATTAAAACTCAGGGAGTTTTTGTTTTTGCCCCAAGTTCAGCCAGGCCCTGGTAGCTTGGAAGTTTCCTCTCTAATCAATCTGATAGGGCCCAGACTTGGCATTATAGCATGTTAAGTAGGATGCATATAATTGTAATATTAAGCTTGACCTAATAATAATTTCCCCTGGGTCAGGATAGTTTATTTTGCAGCTGGTGTTTGGTCAGGGGTTTTGCCTAAGCCCCTTTGTCCAGTGAGGCTTTTGCCTTTTGTTGATGGATCTGTGTGCAGCTTAGGAAGTGTTTTCAAGTCTGACCCATGTTCTGTTTTAATTGTTTCCAAGTAGGAACATGTACATGTCTTTGCAATTGTCAGGGTTTACTGTGACCCAGGAGGGCTTTTCTCAATTGTTTCTGTCCTTGCTTTTTTCTGTTAAACTTGTAAATGCTCTGCCATTTTGCTTATTGCTAGTAGTATCACGAAACTACTAACAACCCCTTAATTGCTTTCTGCCAACCTCTCCATTGTTTTCAACAATACCCTTAAATGTGGAATTCTCTAAGTTCTGCCCCAAATAAAGACACTAACTGGGTAAGAGCTGAAAAGCTCTTCATCTTCCTCACCTGCTTCCTCCCTGGGAGAACTTCTGTGCTACTTCCCAGGATGCAGGCACAGAGACAGTGGCCTGCTTCTCCAAGACTGATATCTCTAGCAGGTGCTAGGTATGGAGAATGGTATCTCCTGGTCTTCTCAGCTTGCCTCTCCCAATGTGGAACTTCTGCCTTTGAGCTGGCCAAGACAAGGGTGATTAGAGCCCCGTTACTCTTGATGGCTACACTTGAGGTAGGGTTTCTTTCATACAAGTAGAGGCTGGGTTGAGGAATGGGACTTCAGTCCTTTCGTAGTTGAGTGCCCATGATAGGGTTTTCGTAACATGGACCTGGGAATGGGAGAAGAAAGCAGGTCATGGCCCAAGTGCTAGACTGTTGTTATTCTAACTCAGGTTTAGTAGTTTTTCTTGAATGAATGTTTCTCCATTTGTATATCCTTAGGACAATTTTGGGAGACTTTAAGTGATTTTTAAAAAATGATTTTTCCCAGTTAAATGTTTTGTAGGAGTCATTTGCCAAATTTCTCACTGTACCATTCTGAAAGTACCACGGTGATGGCAAGTTTTGATCTCTCTGAGGCTGCATGAACAGGCAATAGAGTCCGCTAAGGTATCAGGAAGTCACTTAGCCTGAGTTGTATAGTGTCAACCATGATTTTTTAAATTGCCTTCTGTTATACACTAATCTACGTTAAGCAGCAGTGTGTGTGCATATATAGTTTTTTCTTTTTTTCTTGTTAAGCCTTAAAAGGTCTAGACTTTTTGTCCATATGAGAAAACCAGACTCTAAGAGGTTAGGTAGTTTGCTTACTTGCTTACAGCTTGTAAGAGACCAAGTTCAGGCATGAACAACTGTCAGCTCCAGAGTTTGTGCTTTTGGTCATTAGATTATATTGCCTCACATGCAAACATTTCAATGTTGTTTTAATTTATAATATTTTCCTTTTTAGGCACCTGACTGAAGCAGATCTGTCTCAAAAGCTGCTGATACCTGTACTGTGATGGCAAAATATATTGATATTTCACCTTTTGGGGGATGTTTTCTCATTTCTTTCTTTTGCTCATTTTAAATTCTGTATCTGGGCCTGTTCTTCTCTGGCTCTCTGCCTGGTATTGAAAACCAAGCCAAGTTACTGATTGCTCTTGGGGCCTTCAACACCCAGGGGAAGTGAAGTTTACTCGCTGGAATCTATTGTGGTGATCCAAGACTCACTTTCACCCCACTCCTCACTCCCTGGGGCTCAAAGTAGATAAACAGTTGTCTGGCAACTGGACTATTTTCAGCTCTGAGGAGACTGGAGAGTTAGGCAGGACCAGGTGTGGAAAAATTCCCTCAGGAGATACTGTGAAATCAGCATAAAGAGTCTTCTAGGTGCAGGTAGTGTGACACAGAGTTCATCTCCTAGGAAACCCATGTTGTATCCCTTGGTTTAGTCAACTAGCAGCTGTGTGACCTTAGTCTAGTCATTTAATCTCTATAGATCTTAATTTTGTCACCTGTAAAATGAGAGTTGGCTGGAATAAGAATCTGTCAGATTGAAAAGGCTGTGGTCTTTATGAGAATTCACAAGTGATCAGTGAAGCTAGAGTTCATGAGAGCAGGATTCTCCCAGGTGTATGCTACAGTGCAGATTGCTTATGTAACCAAAGGTAATATTTTTAACTTTTCCATTCTAGACTCGAGTATTATAGTACGTGTTAGTTTATTAATGTCAGGGTTAGGGCTCTGTGAGCTATCTGTGGAGAGTTGGAAGAAGCCAGATATACAAGCAAGCCAAGTAAGATGAGATGCTGAGCAAAACTTAGTCTTAAAAGTAAGACAGGAGAAAGTATAACTCCAGTCAATCCCGAGATAACACAGCAGACCTCAGATTTAAATGGACTGAGTAAAACAATGAGAATCAGTAGCCAAATAGGGGAGAGGCTGGCATGTGGGCAAGAAAGAAGAACTTGGGCAGAATGTTGTTGCTCTTCCTCAGTATCTATAACTCAGTGGGTCTTGTCTAAACCCAACACAGCAGATCTCTGAATACTTAATTAATCTTTTTTAGAGACTGACGTCTCTATGGCAGTACTAGTCCCAAAATAGTATATGTTATAAACTGTGTGTTTTCTATTAGTTTGGGACCCCTTGAAGGACTGTATAAATGTATCCATTTCTCTCTCTTCTCAGCATCTAGTGCTATACTCAATACAGAGTCATTATTCATTCATGTTTGAGGAATTGTACACTTTTAAGGCAACTCTTTTCTCAGAGTGTTAGTCAGTTGTAATAATGAAAAAAACATTGCTTCATTCTACATATTGATGATGTTATCAACCTGCTCATTACAGAAAGCACATACATAAATGTGAAAATAGTAAAATCATCTGTGATCTTTTCCTCCAGAGTAGTTGCATGTTAATTTTTCCTCCAATATATCCATATGTCCCTATAGTTTCATATACAAATTTGAGATTAAAGTGCATATATTTGTGTCCTTTAATGCCATATATCACAAACATTGCCCACATAGTAATAAATACCCTTTGAAAAATTTTCATGGTCTCAAAATTTAAATATACAATAATTAACATAACCAAAGCTCTATTACTAGAATCTAGATTATTTCCTTTTTCCCTCCTATTTAAAATAACATGGCTATAAAAATTGTTTAATACAGATGTAATAATAGAGCTCTAAAGAAGAGATTTTTGTGTTTTTGATAAATAGCAGAAAAGGAGGGTTCATTGGGATAATTTAGGAAGATTTAAGAGGGTTCTAAAAAATAGTTTTGAAACTGCTCCTGTAAGATAGCCAAGCCATCAGATGCAGATTTTAAAACACTGGTAATCAGGATACTTACAGAAATGATTGAGTATGGGCAAAATATAGGAAGCCATGAAGCTATACAAAATGAAATAAAGAAAAATATACAGGAAACTGACAGTGAAGGGAAGGAAACTGGGACTGAAATCAATGATTTGGAACTGAAGGAAGAAATAAACATTCAACCAGAACAGAATGAAGAAATAAGAATTCAAAAAAAATGAGGAGAGGCTTAGGAACCTCTGGAACAACTTCAAACATTCCAACATCTGAATTGTACGGGTATCAGAAGGAGAAGAGGAAGAGCAAGAAATTTAAGACTTATTTGAAAAAATAATGAAGGAAAACTTCCCCAATCTGAGAAAGGAAATAGACTTCCAGGAAGTCTAGGAAGCTGGAGTCCCAAAGAAATGGAACCCAAGGAGGAACACACCAAGACAAATCATAATTAAATTAACCAAAACTAAAGATAAGAGAGGATCTTAAAAGCAGCAAGAGGAAAGAAGAGAGTTACCTACAAAGGAATTTCCATAAGACTGTCAGCTGATTTCTCAAAAGAAACCTTGTTGGCAAGAAGGGGCTGGAAGGAAGCATTCAAAGTCATGAAAGGTGAGGACCTACATCCAAGATTACTCTATCCAGCAAAGGTATCATTTAGAATGGAAGGGCAGATAAAGTGCTTCTCAGATAAAGTCAAGTTAAAGGAGTTCATCATCACTAAGCCCTTATTATGTGAAATGTTAAAGGGACTTATCTAAGAAAAAGAAGGTCAAAACTATAAACAGTAAAATAACAACAAACTCACAACTATCAACAACTGAATCTAAAACACAAAAACAAAAACAAACTAAGCAAATAACTAGCACAGGGCCAGAATTACAGAAATGGAGATCACATGGAGAATTATCAGCAGAGAGGGAAAGGGGGGAAAATAGGGGAAAAGGTACAGGGAATTAGAAGCATAATTGGTAGGTACAAGATAGATAGGGGAGGTTCAGAATAGTATAGGAAATGGAGAAACTAAAGAACTTATATGTACAACCCATGGACATGATCTAAGTGGGGGAAATGCTGGCGGGAGGGGGGATGCAGGGCAGAGGGGAATAAAGGACAGAAAAAAATGGAACAACTCTAATAGCATAATCAGTATACTTAATATACTTAAAAAATATACTTAAAAAAACTGCTCCTGTAGTTATAAAAAATGGCAATAAAATTTGTAGAAACCAATTTTTTCAGTCTTAATATTTTTAATTACTTAAGATGCTAATGTAGTAGAATATGTGTAACATTATATGTACTATGAATTATTTATAATACAATGCAAATACTTAAATATTTAATTATTTAATACATTTATTTAAGTAATTACTTAAATATTTAATTATTTAAAACTTTAATATAGATGTTGACATTTTTAGACTCTTGATGCATTTTATTAAGTTGTTTGCCAGAAAGATTGTACACATCTACTCTCCTAATAGCATTGCATCTTAATTTTCTAATCTCTGTACCTTCGGGTTCTCTGGGTTGTTTTCCTAATCTTTGCCTATTTGATGGGCTAAGAGTGATATTTCACTATCAGTTTACTTTGTATTCCTTTGCTTATTGTTGAGGTTAATATTTTCACAGGTTTACCGATTGCTTATATTTTTCTTTTTTAAATTATATGTAAATGTTTGTTGCTCATCTTTCTATTGGTGCCTTAATGATTTTCTGGGATGCATAGCAACTCATTGCATAGTAAAATTAAAATTTTTTTATTGTTGTTTGATCCAAATACATCTCCTCATTTTTTTATTTCTTCTTAATAGCCTATTTATTTTTCATACTTGAGGAGGACTGGCTGGCTGTTGAGTACTTTTAAAAGATGATAAAACAACAAAGCTGACTGATCTATGCTCCCTTTGCTTTCAGAGTGCTCTAAGAAACAGTTCTTATTCTCAGTTTACACAGGCTTCGGAACAGTCGCCTCGTGTTCCATGGTTCGCAGATTGTTGGGTGACCTGCTTTGCACTTTCACACGGAAGGTCCCAGTCTGGCTAGGCTTGGATTTTGAGCTCTGTGCAGTGATTGGTACTTCTGCTGGTTCATGTCCAAGTGTTGTGTACCTCATGCCTGCTCTTTATGGAAATAATCTGGGAATGGAAGAAAGAAGAGGTGGAGTTAGCACTAGACTGGGCCTAATGTGTAGAGTTGACTGGTAGTTAATGCTCATTGTGGAACCAGTCTAAGTAGTTTAAAGGTAAAGCAGACATGGGTATATCAGAGGGTGTTAAATGGTTTGCAGAATGATTGGGAAAGCTAATGATAGTGATTTTAACTTGAGCTTTTCAGGAATGAATTTGAGAACTAGATTAAGTAGTGGAGCTCATCAGAAAGCTGCTAGAGAAAATTCAGACATTTTCATAACTGTGCTTGTCTCTGAAACAACAGAAGCAGGAAGAAACAGCCACCACCTAATTTCTACCTTCAGCTCTTGTTCAAGTGCATAAAATTGGTGACACTTAAATTACTTCTAGAACCCTAGATTAGGAAGCCCCTGAAATGTAGTTTTTAGTCTTTACAGACAGAAAGGCACATTTAAAGGAGGTTGAAATGGGTATTGAATGCCAATTGTCCATATGCAATACAGTGCTCATTTCATTATGCCTCTTAATAACAATGTAATATGGCTTTTTTGCATATATAAATAAACAGCTAAGTAAAAAGAGATAGCCATTGGTTATGTAGTAGAGGTAACATCACCAATAATTCACTCCTCTGTAGCTAAGGAATTATAGTGGATTTAGTAGCACTAAAAAGAATATAAGGACAGTGATCCTGAAATGAAGTGGGGGCATATCTCCCTGGGCAGAAATAGATTGAAGAAAAATAATGTAGGTGATTGTCAAGTTTGCAATGTAAATTAAAGTAGGTTCTCCTTTACCCCTTCTACTGTTTCTCCCTTAATTATTTGCATGCATCTTTTTTTCAGGCCTCATCTTCAATGTTGGAATTTTCAAAGGTTTCTGCTGATAAACATCATCCTTAAGTAACAGCGTCCAAACCCATGTCTTAAACACCCACTCTGTACTTAGGACTTCTCAGTGTCCATACATGTCCCTGATTTCCACCTGCATTTCCAAGCACTACTGGATGTTCTGTGAGCCCTGCAAATTTGGCATCCTGTTTCTCCTATTCCTCTTCTTTGTTAATAATATTGCCATCCATCCTGGCACCCATGCTTGGGGCCTGAGAATTCTAACATCTGATATAGTATCTTACTTTCATGTTTTTGTCCTCTGCCCACAAAGCTCACCTTTAATAATTTAGCTCAAATGTCTCCTCCTCTACAGAGACTTTTTCAATGCTTGTTTATCCCCAAAGACATATTGACCACTTCCTCCTTTCTGCTTTCCTGCACCCCATATACGCATATAACATAACCATGTCTCTACAAGATAATAAGCCTCCTAAGTCAGAGATCCCTGTTTCAGCAATTCTCAACAGGGGGCAGTTTTGCTCCCCAGGGGAAATTTGGCAATGTTTGGACACAATTTTGACCCTCATGACTGAGAGAGGGTGCTACTTGCTTTTAGTGGGTAGAGGAGAGGAATACTGCTAAATATCCTACAATGTATGGAGAAGGCCTCTTCTCCCCCGCTGAATAAATAATTATCTGTTCCAAAATGCCAGGAGTGCTGCAATTGAGAAACTCTGCCTTAGTCCTTAGCATAGTGTCTCAAACATGGAAAAGTTTCAAGAAGTATGTTGAATAAATAAACCTTCCCACTATTTTGTTCCCACATTCAATTGGTCACCAACCCTTAAATGTCACATGTGACTCCTTTTTTCCATCTTCACTGTCACATCTAAGTTCAAGACCTAGCATCACCATCCTACAGTGTTATAATTGCCTTTTCACTGAACTTCTTAAGTCCAGTCTCATTTTATTAAAGATTTTTTTCTTTTATTCTAGAGAGAGGGGAAGGGAGCAAGAAAGAGAGGGAAATAATAATAGATGTAAAAGAGAAACATCAGTTGGTTGCCTCTTGCACGATCCCTGACCCAGGATGGAACCTGCAGTCCAGGTGTGTGCCCTGACTGGGAATTGAACCCGTGACCTTTTAGTTTGTGGGATGATGCCCAGCCAACTGAGCCACATGGGCCTGGGCCTAATTCAGTCTCATTTTCATAAATTTCCATATTGCTGCTTCAATTGTCTTTGTAAAATATGGATCTCATTACATCACTCCATTGCTTAGCATCTTTTCCATTGTTCCGAGTATAGTTTAAGTTCTTACCACCTTTTAAAATGTGACCGCAGCCTGTTTCTAGACTTGTGTTTTCCCAAGCCACACACCTTATGATTCAGCCACAGGGGCCGAACTGCTCTTACCATGATGTGTTCATACCTACTCGCCTTAAAATTTGCTTCCTGCACCTTAGCTAACCTATCCCTAACTCCAAACCTAATCCTAATCCAATCCAACCTTTCTCTGCCTAGAGAATTCCTACTCATTTTTAAAGACTCATTTAAAATGCATCTTTTTCCTAAAGTCTTTTGTGAACCCAAAACTTAATAAACATAATTGTTCTTTAATTTCTATTCTCATAACAATTTGTTTGCCTATATTAAACACTAATCACAATTTATTGTAGTTGATTGTTCACGTGGTTATTTCTTATGAGAAACTATGGAGTA
>CM052544.1:97091654-97108995 GCA_028533065.1 Trachops cirrhosus
GAGAATTCCTACTCATTTTTAAAGACTCATTTAAAATGCATCTTTTTCCTAAAGTCTTTTGTGAACCCAAAACTTAATAAACATAATTGTTCTTTAATTTCTATTCTCATAACAATTTGTTTGCCTATATTAAACACTAATCACAATTTATTGTAGTTGATTGTTCACGTGGTTATTTCTTATGAGAAACTATGGAGTAAAACTCCAGGCTAAAAACCACATCTTACTTATGTTTGTATTTCCTTTAGTACTCGTGTCTGGTATTTCCTAAATGCATATTAAAAATCCATTGATCTGATGGGTAAATTGTGAGACATATCACACATTTAAAAAGGATATGTAAAAACTCATTAATATGCAAATGAGCTCCCTTCAACTCTATGTGATTTCCATAGGGCTTTTTTATCCCTGTCATACCCAAATAACAATGTTTTGGTTTGCATCTGAAGTAAAGGCACACAGGAAAGAAGAGGATAAATGAATATCAATCAAATCATGATTAGGTTGTTCACCACAATCTATTCTTCCTGAAAACTTAAGCAGTGTGGATTGGAAAATCTAGAAAGCATCGGTTTAACTTTATTCTCAACTCTCACTCTATTCGTCTTATAGGAACCTAAAATAGCCTTCCTACATACTGCTAGCACATCCACTAAAGGCAGGCATTCTATAGCTGATACTTGGAATGTTTTTTCTTAGTGCTAACAAATTTACACACAAGCTCCCATGGTCAGATAATTAGTTATTTGCACCTGTCTTCTCCTTTGGTCTCATCAGGAAAATAGCATTTTTACGGTTCTGTTCAGGACTTAATTTTTGTCTGCTATCTAATTGCACTATGACCAGAAGTTCTCTAGAGAGCCTGTATCCACAGGCGATACTTTGAATTTGGGGGTATGGAATCAGCTGAAAGATCTGATCAGAGGTGTCAGAGGTTGCAAATTCCCTCTCTCCATCAAATCAGGAGTGGGCACGTGGAGGAAGGGGACAAAGGAACTCACATTCCGTATTAAGCACCTGTCTATTATAAGCTAGTCATTGTGCCGATTATTTTACTTACATTGTCTTTTTGGGATAGAGATATAGGGATCACACATTATAGATGTCAGGCTCTGGGAGGTTCGGTGCTTCGTTGGCAGGTCACACAGCTAACATGTGGTGGAGTCCCAGGTCATGCCTTTCCAATGCCTTCCTTCTTCACCTTGCCTCACGGTGGATCTTTCTGCCCACATCTTTTTGGTACGACCATTTCCCCTCTTGGCCATTTCCCCAAGAACAGGGTCACCACTTCCCTCTCCTATGTGCCTTCACACTCTCACACAGAACCAAATTAAAAAGCATAAACCTTAAGAAATAAAACATTGCTGAATTTGACTGCATCAGAATTAATAATTTCTACTCATTGAAGAATACCATGACGAAAGGTGTGATACAGATGGCGAGCTGGGAGAAGGTATTAACACTGTCTAAAATTGTTATGAGATTATTGTGTGGACTATGAACTATTGGAAATTAACAAGAAAAAGGCAATAACCTTAGTAGAAAAATGGACAAAGGCTCTGAATAAGCAGTTTAAAGAAGAAGAAGCCTAAATGCTAACTAGTATATAAAGAGATCCCAACTCATTAGCAACCAGAACAGTGCAAATTTTAAAATTAATGAGGTCATTTTCCAGAAGAGGTATAAAATGTATTGGCGGGTCAGTGTGGACATAGGAACTTATAAAATGTAACATCTTTACTTTTATTTATATGTTTTTTAGTTTTCATGTAATGTATAAATTGTGAGTACACAAAACACAGCTTATTCTGCTATTAATTATTTATTAATTATTATCTTATTTTCCATATGTAAACCTGCTTTTTCCTCACCCCTTATATCTTTGTCTTTGTATATGTTGTCTTAGTTTCAAAGCTTCTGGAGGCAAGGATGAGGTCCTTTTTTTTTTACTTGTTTTATATAGCTTTTAATAGAGCAGCCCTTTAGATCATATTAGTGATAATCCAAGTTTAATTTTATGGAAAATCTTCCAGGAAGAGGTTTTCTTTTGAAATTCTAAAAGCACAGACAATGTTCCCTGAAGACTTGATAATGAAATAGTGTAGGTTGATAGTACTCGGGTATCCTTTTTAATAGACACCCTTATCCAGCTCACATTTCATCCTTTCCTTCCCTTTTGTTAATCCCTCTGACTCCTTTATCCTAACAACATATTATTGGTTAATAACTACAGGTTCTTTTCTTTTTTAAAAATTTTTTGTGTTTTTTTACCATTACCATTTATCCCCTTACACCCTCTTCTACCTCCACCCACCTCAGTCACCACACTGCTGTCCATGTCCATGAGTTTTTTCTCTTTTTCGCTCCATTTCTCTACCTACCAACCCTCTGACCCCCTGCCCAGAGCTGTCAGCCTGCTTGCTCTCCATCTATGAGCCTGTCTCTATTTTGCATGTTAGTTTAGTTTGTTCATTAGATTCCACATATGAGTGAAATCATATGGTACTTGTCTCTCTCTGACTGGCTTATTTCATTTAGCATGAATTCACTCCATGCTTAGCTCTTAGCATGGAGAGCATTATTTCACTAATGCTCTCCAGGTTCATCCATGGTGTTGCTAAGAATAACTATGCATTTTTTGATAACTGATTTCGTGGGTGAATTATAATTAATATTGAACTTAATCATGTAGAAGTAGGAAATTTAGATTCTCAATAGTTGTGATTCTTTATGTATCTTTATCTCTTTGTCTTTGCATCTCTCTGTGTTATTTGCCCTCTTTCTCTCTCTGTAACTCTCTCTACTAACTATTTCTGCCTTACTCTCTATTTCTCTCTTTATCTCACTCTTTCTTTCTCCCTGGCTCTTTCATTGTTTTTGACTCTGTGTCCTTGTTTGTGTTTCCTTTTGTTTTCTACCCCATAGTTTCTGGTTTATAGCCTCACCGATAGGGTAGTCTAAGGCTGATGTATTTGTACCTGTGCCAGGTTATTGCTCTAGATTTAATTGGAACTTCTTTTTCCTAGTCTGTAAAAGTTCTCTTTGACAGCCTCATTGTATTCTTAGAATTACAGTCACTTGGAGCAAGCTGGTAAGTACATATTTTGTACTCTTAATGTACTAAAGAAAAATTTTGTGATGCATTTCACACTGAAAGTGGTTTTCTAAGAGTGAGTGCCATTTTGATGGCTCTTGGGAAAATGCATCAATATCAATCAGCTAAAGACACTCTGATTTTTCCAGAGGAGCTCAGTAGGCCAAGGTCTTCTGGGCCTTCTTACATTCTTGATTTTCTTTGTCATGAAAGATTGTATGTAAAGTTTCCAAGAAGTTTTAGAACTTTAAATCATCAAATTGAAACTTTTTTGAGAGAAAAATAGAGAAAATTTGCCTTCTTTAGAAGTGGTGGCTTATGGGTTTTAGATCAACTATTGGTAAAGGCATTGGATGCTCAAGGCCTGATTAACAATGTGGGTTGCAAATAAACCGCTGGGACCAGGTGATATCTACCTAGTGTTTTTGAAGGGACTGGAGAGTAACATTTTAAAGCTTTGTTAAATGGTGTTTTACCTTGTTATTTGCCTCTGAGCCCAAGAATGAGCAGATTTTTCTTGGGACCACCTTTCATAAGAATCCCTCCAAGAAGACCTTGAGAAGTGCATTTTCTTGGTAATCATTACTTCTTTATTTTATACAATATATACAACAAAGTAATGTGTAGGGCATTTGTGAAAGGTTCATATAGATGATATGTTAGAGGGAAGGTGATAACTGAATAGCAGCAGAATCCTAAGATGGGACCACATCGGATTTATAGCCAGTGAGAACTATCGCACCCTTATAAGTAGGGGGATTCTCAGATAAACATTTTTCAGAGAACATTCTCTTGGGTTTGTGACAAATGGATGGAAAGGAGAAAGACTAGAGAGAGATCAAATTTGAGGGACTAATAGTTTGGACCAATGACCTTGGAAATGGGGTACTGAATATTATTAATAAAGATCAATTAACACATTTTGGATGTGAGAGATAAGGCATGAGAGGGATCAAAGGTTAAAACGCTTTCTTCAAGTCTAGTTAGTAGAAAAACCATACTAATAAATGGCACAGAAAGAGAAGGGAAGATGGGGAGGGAAGTTGGCCAAAGGGAAGTTGGATAATGGGGTTAGTTTTTAATGCACTGACCTGTTCAGGTTGATTTAATGGAAAGCAGTCATGTCCTCTTATACAATATCCCCAATGCCAGTTAGTGATAACAATGGACCAGGGTGATTACTGATCTGACCCATGTGGCATTTCCTATTTTCTTGTGTTAAATTCTACAAACTATTGACTCCTCTGTAGATACTGCTGCAACCATGATTCATTTACTTATCTGTCAAATTGGTATAATGAGCTTGATTCAGACAAGGGCTGCCTATCATCTCTTCAGCTCTACAGGTGGCTCCTGGTGGTCACTGCACTGGCACCCACTTTATATCCAGCACAGGTTAGGTGGAGATGATACACATGTGCATCAAACAGGGGAAAGCACTGGTGTAACTACAATAGGAACATGAAGAATAGGGCAATCAGTTCTCTCTGGGGATTGAACAAGCTTTCAGAGACATGACATTGAAAGATGAAGACTATGAAGGGAGAGAAAGTGTTCTTAGGACAAGAAAGAAGAAGAGCAAGGACATGAGGTTGTGAAAGTGTAAGATGTACTTGCCCAATGACTGGAACACGTTCGTGGTGAGCTAGAAATAAGTGGATGGTAATAGGATTGGAAAGGTACAAAAGGAGACTGTAAACAACCTGGCTAAGGCTGCCTTACGTATTCTTAGATTTCTCAGGGCAGAAGTTATTTCCAGAGTGAGGATAGAGAGGGAGGGAGATTAGATGGTAACCTAATTTGGTATTCGTAGAAGCATAAAGAAGTAGGAGTAAAGAGTTTTGAGATTTTTTAAAATTGTATTTTATTGATTATGCTATTATAGTTGTCGTGATTTTTCTCTCTTTGCCCCTCCTCCACCCAGCACACCCCACTCCCTCAGGCAATTCCCCCCCATTATTGTTCATGTTCAAGGGTCATGCATATAAGTTCTTTGGCTACTACAATTCCTATACTGTACTTTACATCCTCATGGCTATTCTGTAACTACATATTTGTACTTCTTAATCCCCTCCCCTCTTCACCAAATCTCCCACAATCCCTCCCATCTGGCAACTGTCAAAACACTGTCTGTATTCATGATTCTGTCTCTGTACTGGTTTGCTTAATCTGTTTTTTAGATTTAATTGTTGATAGATTTCTATTTCACCATTTTATTTTTTCGTAGTTTTGATTTCTTTTTCTTAAATAAGTCCCTTTAACATTTCATATAATAATGGGACAATGAGGATGAACTCCTTTAGTTTTTTCTTGTCTGGGAAGCTCTTTATCTGCCCTTTGATTCTAAATATTTTTGCTGGGTAGAGCAATCTTGGCTATGTAGGGGCATGCTTTTCATGACTTTGAATACTTCTTGCCAATCCCTTGTAACCTGCAAAGTTTCTTTTGAGAAATCAGCTAACTGTCTTATGGGAACTCCCCTGTTTCCCTGTAGGTAACTAACTGCTTTTAAGATTCTCTCTTTATCTTTAACCTTTGGCATTTTACTTGTGGTGTGTGTTGGAGTTTGCATCCATCTTGTTTGGGACTCTCTGTGCTTCCTGTACTTGCATGTCTAGTTCCTTCACCAAATCAGGGAAGTTTTCTTTCATTATTTTTTCAAATAGATTTCCAATTTCTTGCTCATTCTCTTCTTCTGGCACTCCTATGATGTGAATGTTGGACCTCTTGAAGTTGTACCATAGGTTGCTATACTATCTTCCTTTTTTTTTTGGATTCCTTTTTCTTCTTGTTTTTCTGATTGCTTCTTTTTTGCTTCCTTATGTTCCACATCATCGATTTGATTCTCAGCTTCATCTACTCTACTGTTGTTTCTCTGTAAGTTGTCCTTTATTTCAGTTAAGTGTATCCTTCACTTCTGACTGGATCTTTTTTATGCTATTGAGGTCCTCACTAAGTTCCTTGAGCATCCTTATAACCAGTGTTTTGAACTCTGTATCTGATAGATGGCTTATCTCCATTTCATTTAGCTTTTTTCTAGATTTTTGATCTGTTCTTTCATTTGAGCCATGTTTCATTGTCTCCCTTGTTTTGACAGCCTCCCTGTGTTTATTTCTATGTATTAGGTAGAGCTACTTTGACTCTGTGTCTTGGTAGCATGGCCTAATGTAGTAGGTGTCCTGTAGGGTCCAGTGGCACAGCCTCCCCTTTTACCCAAGCTGGGAGTTTCAGGTACACCCTTTGTGTGGACTGAGTATACCCTCCTCTTGTAGTTGAGCCTTGGTTGCTATTGGCAGATCAATGGGAGGGATTTACCCAGGCCAGTCAGCTGCAAGGATTTGCTGTGACCACTTATCACCAACCTCCACCCTCCATGGAATATCAGCTGCACAGGGGCAGGGTGGTGGTGCTCCAATGTGGTCTGTAGCTGTCTAATCAGTACACTGGCCCTGGAGTTTCTCAGACAGTGTAGGCCAAGGTTGGCCCTACCTGTGTTTTGCCTGTGGCCACCCTGCATGAGCTATAAAGCAATCTGAAATGGCTGCTATTTGTGCAGGGTTTGGAGATTCCCAGGCAAAGCCAAGCTGTGAATCAAGGTGGGCTACTGCTAGCGCCAGGCCTGGGACTCACTGAGGCCAGCTGTTGTTTCTTTGATAGGATTTAGGAAGTTGTGAAATGTGAGCCAAGACCAGCCATTCATAGGGAAAAGCAGCTTGAGTGGACCCATATATTGGGTGGGGAGCAGCCTCTGTGGATCTCCAAGGTGAGTCAAACAGTGTTAGCTAAGTTGATGGAGTCTCAGATATGGCACCAGTTTGCTGGCTCAGTGCAGGGTGGGGAGCAGGTAGAAAAGGGACAATGACCTCTGCTCACCTTGATGCCAGACACTTCAGTTTCTCCCTGTATACCACTGGTGCCTTTCAAGCTACTACCCTGGTGCTGGAGCTCAGAAGGAGTGAGTCTGAGTAGGTGAGTCCATCTGTGGGTTCTTTAAAAGAAACTGCTTGAGGTTTCAGCAGTTTCTTCCACCAACTCAATCCTCACTGGTGTTTGTAGCCAGAAGTTCTGCGAACTTATCTTCCTGGCACTGGAACCATGATCTGGAACAGGAGTCCTGGTGTGGGGCTGAGACTCCTCACTCCCAAGAATTTGTATCCCTCCTGAATTTGCGTCCACCATACATGAATGTGGGGCCAGCCTGTTCTGTGTCTTCACCTCTATGTAGATAGATGCGGTTTCCTTAATTCCATAGTTGTCAGACTTCCATTAAACTTGGTTTCTGATGGTTCTGAGTGATGGTTGTTGTATATTTTAGTTGTAATTTTGATGTGGTTGTGCAAAGAGGTGAGCCATGTCTGCCTACACCACCATCTTGACCAGAAGTTGAAGGGTTTTTGACGACTTTGCTACTAACTAATGTGACAGTTATAAAAATACTCTGAATTATCTGGGATCAGTTTCTTTGCCATTTATAAATATTGTTAGTGTACTGTACTTTGTATTTTATATGAGAATTGCTGAGAGAGTTTTTGTTGTTGTTGTTTTTCAGTAAGATACCTAGTTTTTTGGTTTTTAAAAATCTAACAAATCAAACAATTGCTCATACTGTTTTGATCCATCAGGACTAATGTAATAATTTCCAGTCTCACCTTCATACACAACTGTTTTCCTCAATGCCTACTAATGTTTCCCTCCCTTCTGCTGCTGTTTTGTAAACTCTATCATTCTTACTGTGATGCAGATGACTTTAAAACTAATGAGGCTTTTAGTGACAGAACTGATTGTTTGCAAAATGTATTTTTTAAAGATTTTATTTATCTTCAGAGAGGGGAAGGGAGGGAGAAAGAGAGGCAAGAGAAACATCAATCTGTGGTTGCCTCTCAAGCATCCCCTACTGGGGACCTAGCCTGCAACCCAGGCTTGTGCCCTGACTGGGAATTGAACCAGCAACCCTTTATTTTGCAGGCTTGGCGCTCAATCCACTGAGCTACACCAGCCAGGGCCAAAATGTAATTTTTAAAAAAACTCAGACTGCCATATAGTGATGTTCTGAATCTTATTTTTCAAGTGCATTTTCTTTACTTAATTTGGGAGAAATTACCACGAAACATTCAGTGCTTTATTTTCTCAGGAGGCTCTTGGCTCCCTCTATCCATGGAACAGGACATTGGCCCTCAGACTGCATTTATGCATTATTTTCATCCTGAGGAGCATTTATTAGGCACTTATTTTTTAGCACTATGTGTGATACACCCATTCAGAACAAAAACGAAATAGCTAATTATGTGCAAGTTGGAAGTACAAGTTCCACACAGCCTTTCAAAATAATATGTCCCTGATTATGAGAGTAATAGATTTCTTTTCAAATGTATAAACTTGAAAAATAAAGAAAAGCACAAGCAGGAAAATAAAACCACATAAAATGTTATTGCCCAAAAGTCAGAGCTATGGACATTTTGGTCTACATGCACACTCTACTTGTTTCTGTGCATTTGAATGTTCATATGCATTTAAACACATTATATACATGTTTATATGTATTATAAGCATTTCTCTTCTTTTTAATGAGAGTAAAGTATTATTGTTTAGAACCTATTATTGTTTAGGCTTTGAGGTTGAATCCTGGGTCAACTGCTAATTGGCGAGGTATCTTTTTATCAAATTATTTAACCTGTCGAAGGCTCTGTTTTATTTTCTGCAAAATGGGGATAATGATAGTGTTTGCCTCATAGGGTTAGAGTCAGGGCAAAATGACACAGTTACTTAAAGCATTCAAGGCCTGGCACATAGCAATTTATTATATGAGTCCTTTCATTATTGGATATTTCATTTATTTCTAGTTTTTTTTCTGTATGTAGTGCTTGCTATGCACACTTGGTGCCATTAGATTTGTTACTACTCAGTTATTGATTTGTGTTCAATTCAATTGCAAAAAAGAATTGCTGAGCCAAAGTCTCACCCCATTGTCCCATGTGGAAGCCTTTCTATTGATTTCTAAAACTTAGGGCTTCTCTCAGTTGTTCCCCTTGTCTGGATTTGATTACATGAGAGGACCTCACTTGGCAGCTGTGGATTTACTTCTAATACAGAAATATGATGACACGTTCTCATGCCCCCCACGATAGGACTTGGTGGGAATGAAGCCCTGGGTAGATGGGGCTGGTAACAGAGATGCACACGACTCTGTGGGTGGGCCCACCAGGGGTGTCCAACCCGCGGACCTCCGGCCGCATGCGGTCTAGGATGGCTATGAATGCAGCCAAACACAAAATCATAAAGTTACTTAAAAACTTTTATTTTTTTCTCATCAATTTTCATTAGTGTTTGTGTATTTAATGGACGGCCCAAAACAACTCTTCTTGTTCCAGTGTGGGCCAGAGACGCCAAAAGGTCGGACACCCCTGGTAGAGACAATGGGGTCACCCATAGGATTTTAAGTGAGGGGCCACCTGAGCCCTTAGAGTAGGATACTGAAGTCTGGGGGTGGAACCGGCTTGCGGTGGGCAGTCAGCTCTCACCAGCCTGATGGGGATGGAGGAGGAGGTGAAGCCAGCACAGGTTTGATGAATTCTGCTGTTTCAGCGGGCTCAGCAGCCGGTTTGTCTTACGGGGTCTTGGTGATGGCGTAGAGCTCTCACACCATTCCTCCCCAACCCCAACTTATATGTTTATTGAAAATGTTATAGAAGGGAGATGACATTCAAGTTTAACAAAACTTGAGAAGTTTAACTATAGTAAAATGTTATGGAGCCACAGAAACTCTAAGTGCTACTGGGAGTGTGATTTCGCTATGATAAGCCCTTTTTGGAAAGCTGCTATGCAAATGGGCATATCCTGACCCCAGACACACGTCCTAAAGAAACTCTCACGCAATACTTAAGCAGGCCCATACAAGAAAGTTTACTGCAGTCTTGTTGGTAATAATAAGAAATTATTATTACAGGAGAGGGTAAATAAAGTGGGGCAGGTTTATGCAATGAATACTGGAAAGCAGTTAAAATGGATGAACTAGAGCTACATGTATCACCCCGAGCTAACGTAACTACAATGTTGAATTTTTTAAAAGTGAGTTGAGGAATTACAGGCACCTCATTTGGCCGCCTCAACAACTCGTCTTCCAGTGTGACCCAGATATTTTTCATAAAAATCATGCAATTTATACGAAGTTAAGAACATGCATATAATGCTGTGCTCGTACATTTATATGTAGTGAAGGTATAAACACATGCATAGTCTGAACACCACATGTAAATAGCAGGCATTATCTCTGGAGAAAAAAAGAATGAGATTTGTATTCTGTGGATATTTACAGGGTGGGGCAAAAGCAGGCTCACCACTGTCCATGTGGAAACCAATCCAGTAAAGTAACAATAGAAAAATAAGCGCCATGCTTCACGTACTCACAACTGTAAACCTATTTTTCCCTACCTATTTAAGGGGAAAAATACTGAAGCAAAGATGATAAAATATTACGATGTAGGGAGGTTGCAGTGTGTTCTAAATCATCTCTATTTTTATGATTAATGTATTTCCTGATTTATTAAAATGGGAAAAAGGGAGGAAGAGGACATTAATATGTGATCACAGTGAAGAAACTCTAGTGACACTAGGGAGAGTGAGTCCTTGCTGTAGCCCTGACCCCTGGGCCGGTTCCCTTTGCCGGAGAAAACCACCCTTAGCAGTTGTCCGTGAATCCCCCCCATGACAGCCTATGATGTAGAAGCGCACTGTGTATTCGCTTCTTTTCTACCTGCACACTTAATGTCCTTTGCTCTTTTCACTGAACTCTCTACGTCTTGGGGAGAATTCATCCTAGTATTTCTGACAATTTCTTCTCAACAAACTCCTGCTTCACGTAGGTATGTAAACTGTAGTTTCTTTAAAGCTCAGTTTTGGAATCACTGATCTCAAATACATAGGATCAGTTTTAAATACTAAATTGTAGAGACAGATTGTGCTCATAGCCAGACCAATCTGGAAAACAAAGTATGTTTCTGTTCAGATCTGAAAGGCTCTTTTCCCGTTGGGGTTTGTCAAGCAGTGGAACACAAGCTTGGGACAACAGACAGTGTCGGGGGAACATATGTGAGGGATTCACACCCCTCAAAAAAAAAAGTGCTCTGTTTATGGCTTCCAGCAAAGCTGGCATTAGAAGTCCTTGCCACTTTTACAAGTCACTCTGCCAAGACTGCGGCTACATCTCGGGGTTGCTGTTGAATCCAGATAATGTTAATCAGGTCCTCATTTGTACTCTACTCAGTTTTACCAAACTAAAGGTTTATTAGCTAGTGATTTTTAGGAAGGTTGGTGAGATTGTGACAATATAGCTATATTTTATAAAAATGGAGGAAAAGCTCCTTTTAAGTTACCTAAATTTGTTTTTTTTTTTTTTTTGAGCGAAACAAAGAAAACTAAAATTCACGAGGTGATGAAGTAGGGCTTGGTAGGTGAGCTGTAGCTGCCAGGTGTCTGCGAGAGTGTGTTGTGGGATCACAATGAGCCTGGATACGCAGAGCAGGGAAAGTCCCTGATCCTCGTCATCACTGAGTTTGGCTTACAGCCCTCTTCTCTCAAAGATGGAGGCTTCTGGCATTTCTGATACTATTTTCTATTCCTGTCCCTCTGTGGAGAGAGAAATTCGTGTATTTTTGGTAAAACATTCCAGAGCTGAATTTGGCAACATCAGAGGACAAACTCCTTATGCAAGACCTGTAGGAGGAAAGGTACCCTCTTTTTCAATCTAATTATCCATCAAATGTCCCCACACCCACTTGTTTACTCCTTCCTGGTGCCCGTGAGACGTGGAAACGACAGGAGCTTAGAAGTTCCAGGCAGGAGTTCTTTTCTCTTATGGTCTCATGGTTGTCAGGACTCTGAACTTTTGCGAGCCTCAGCTTCCTCGTCTTCAAATGGGGACATTACTATCTACTTTGAAAGTGATATTTAAGATACCTGACAGCCAGTGTGGCCTGGCTTTTGGCCACTCAGACACATGCCATATGTACCTCATAAGGTTGTTCCTGAAACTTATCAGCTGAATGGGAAACCAGGACTAGTTTACGGAGATCCTGTAAGAGTAAGTAGAATCGTGCATGTGGATGTACTTGGAAAACTGCAAGGGGTACGTAAGTCTGTAATATTAATGCAAAATGCAAGCATTGGGTAGGATATTTGAGAAGTGTTTTGGGCTGTTTGACAAAAAGATTTTTTAATGAGTATAAAGAATTGTTGCCCCATTATTTCAACTTACTTAAAAATCAGTTTCCTATAAAGTTAAATAAATGCTTCTGATAGAACCTGGCAATCTCACTCCTAGATATTTTCCCAAGAGAAATCAAAACATATGCCCACACAAAGTTCATATAGGAATATTCATTGTAGTTTGATTCATAATCACTAAAAAGTGGCAGTGCCCCACCTGTCCATCAGCTGGTGAAGGAAAGCGCACTGTGATGTCTCCACAGAGTGCAATACCACCCAGCGATGCAAAGGGACAGGCGACTGACGGACACCACAGCACAGATGAATCTCAAAAGCATGATGCTGAGTGAAAGAAGGCAGACACAAAACATTACATACCATATGACTCCATTTATATGAAATTCCATTAAAGCAAAAGTTCAGTGACAGAAGGTTGGCTGACTACAAGAAGCATGGGAGAACTTTTGAAGTGATGGAAATTCTCTATGTCTTGATTATGGTGGTGGTTACATGATGCTATATATTTACCAAAACTCATTGAACTGTACATTGAAAACGGATCAATTTTATTTTTTGTAAATTATACTTCAATAGAAAGCTGATTAAAAGACTGAAGTAGTTAGAATAGTTTGTGTGTAAAAAAATAGACAATACATTGTTAAAAGACAAAGGAGAAACATTCCAAGTTAAAATAGCCCCCCTTTATGGTTTATATATTTCAACTTTGGCTTCTTTCAGCCTCATCTATTGCATTGAGCATTAATAGTCTCTAGTTACACCAAACTTGCTAAGAAGTCCTCCCAGCCCTCTGCACTGTTTCTCTCTTTGCTCTCCTCTTCTCGTGCTGAACGCGTGCCTGGACTAGCTCCCTCCCCTGTCCTCCCCTGGACACCTACTCCCTCTCTCCCTCGCCTGGCTAACTCCTGCTTACCTTTGAAGATTCAGTTTGGAATTCGCCTTCTCCTTGATTTCTGCTCACCCCTTCGCATTTGGACACCTTTGGGTATCTTTGTCTGCTATCTTTATTATTCCTTCTGCTAAATTACACTATAATTAGATCTTCCGTAAAAGACAATAATCTTTTTTAGAAGTTAGCCCCATATCTTATACATTCTTTATCCCCAGTGCCCAGCACATTGGTCTCCAAGTGTTTGAGAATAAATGAATGGGAGTATCTCAAGGTCCTGGGGTGAGACAGTGTTAGTCTGTGAAAGGAACAGAAAAGAAGGAAGATCTCATTGAATCTTAATCCCTTACTGGTTGGAGTAACTTTTGTTTAATGAGTTACTTTTTGTTTACTAAGTTGTTTAATGTGTAGGCCTCAGCTTTCTCCAATAGAAAACGAGGGGAATAGGCTTTTCTACTGACTAGAATGCTGTTAAGACATGAATAGGAGGATGCATGTGAAAGCACTCCAAATATTCACACAGTCTGTGCACTGGTTGTTATTATAATACATCATAAGAAGAGTGTAATTTCTCAGCTGTGGCTGTAGTGATGCAAAACCAGGCCAAATGGTAAAGTCTGCTACCTTCAACTATTTAAGCATGGTCTCAGCGTATCATTGGTACGTTCACCTGACTCCATGTTATAGTGGCCTTGTTGGATATTTGTAGTCTTGTCAAATCCATTCACTCTGTGTTGTATCTCACCACAGCAGTCGCCAAACCCTTTTTTAAAGTATTTGAAGGCTTGCTTCTTGTTTTATTTGTCTTTGGCCCTTCTACAGTAGTTAACAGAAAGCACTGCACCCAGGAATGTTAAAAGGACAAGCCAAGTAAAATTTAGGGTAGAAGTCTAGAAAACTGTTATCCAGTTTTCTTTCAGAAGACTAGATTTCAAAATGAAATTGTAATTGCATTTCATTTTTAGCGTCTGTTGAAATAATTTTGAATCACCACAGAAACCTTCCATATTTAGGCTAATAAAAATCTCCCGGCACTTTGGAAGTCTACTGATGTTTTCATGTGGAATCTCGTAGGAGAGAAGAATTTCACTGTACCATAGATTAATTTCCACAAGTCTCAAAGTCTAAACTACAGCATATTATCTACATAGCATTTCAAAAACACTTTCATTTTAAAAAACAATATTTTACCTTGATTACAGAAAGAGTAAAAACTACACCTTATTTTTAGGTAACAGATCCAAGCCAAGACCCTTGATTGGCTAGATTTATCATTATTTTTAATCTTATTAACCTTAATGGTATTGCTTGGAATACAATGGGAGAAAACCTAATTAGGTATATAAATTTGAGGTATGTTGAGAATACATCAAATAATACATGACTTTTCAGACATAGATAAAAATAAATGAAATTGATGAGAAAATGTGAGAGATTTTGAAATGTTTTATTGGCATGGTATGTTATACAAATATTTAAATTTAGGAGATAGAATTATAATAGAAAGCAAAAACATTTCTATATTATAAGTATTTTTAGTAACTGAATTTCTGTTTCTAGGTGATTTAAACCTATGTTCTAATCTTGGGAAACAATTTAAAATAATTTGCTGATTGTTGATTTAACCTTTCAAATATGCCAAGGGTGACTAACTTCTTGTTTTTCATTATTTCTTTATTGCTCACACTATTACAGATGTCCTCATCCCCCTCCCCATTCCTACCATCTTCCCCAGCTCTCCCCACCCTCACCCGTTCTTCCCTCTGGCCATCACCACACTGTTTCTGTGTCCATGGGTGAGGCTCATATGTTCTTTTACATTTAAGTTTATTATTGATAGATATTCATTGCCATTTTTTCTTTCTACCTACGTTACTCCCACTCTCTATTTCTTCTTGTTAAAGCAGTCCCTTTAACATTTCTTGCAATACTAGTTTTGTGATGATCGCCACTAACTTCTTGCAGCAATTATAGTATTTATCCAAATGTGGTTTTGGTTGGGATGTGAAAATACTTGGGGAGTAAATGCAGTACTTGCACTTATTTACTGTACATATATTGGAGTTTCCTATGAGTGACTGTATAAATTGGAGAAAGAGGAACTTGAATATAAACCAAATATTTGTTTATTGGCTTTATTTACAAATCCACATTCTGATAGTTGGGATATTAACCCAGTAATTACTTTTCTTTGTAGGTTATTATTTTCATATACCATTACATAAAGGTCTGTCTGGAAGAAGTCCAGCCATTGTTAATATAATGAGAACAGTTTGCATGACATCTATGTAACCTGGCAGCAAAGGAGAGTGGACCGGAATGCACATGTGTGAACAATGACAACTTCACTGTACTAGTCAGTGGGGGTTGTATATGCCATTGAGTGAGCATGTGTACTGTGTGGCCATTACATTCAAAATGACTGAGCGAGTAGAGCAATGAATCTGCATCAAATTATGCTTTAAGCTTGAATCCCATCATGGAAAGTATTCGGATGATGCAGAAGGCTGCAGCTATGGGCAACTGGTGATTGGCAGCTTCGTCACACAACTCACTGCTCATGCATCACACACTGTGCAGAATGTTTTGGAGAAACATCAAATCACCCAGGTGACTCAGCTCCACTACAGCCCAGATTTGGTGACCCGTGACTTCTGGCTTTTCCCAAAACGAAAATCACCTTTGAAAGGAAAGAGATTTCAGACTGTTGATGAGACTCAGGAAAATACTACAGGGTAGCTGATGGTGATTGGGAGAACTGTGTGAGGTCACAAGGTGCTTACTTTGAAGGGGACTGAAGGCATCATGTCCTATGTCCAATGTTTCCTGTTATCTTGTATCTTCTTCAATAAATGTCTCTGTTTTTCATAGCAATGGCTGGATACTTTCAGGATAGCATCTTATATTCTTTTGAGGCAATTCTCTTCTGAGTATCCAAAGAGAAATATTAACTTCCGGCCAAGATGGAAGTATAGGTAGGCACACTCTGCCCCCTCACACAACCAAGATAGGGATAACAACAATTTAGAATAACAACCAGAACTGACAGAAAATTGAACTGTATGGAAGTCGGACAATCAAGGAGTTAAAATAGACATGTTCATCCAGAATGGTAGGAGGGGCGGAGTCAGGCAACTGAGGGGCACAAAGAGTGTTGGGACCAGGTGTGTAAGACTGCAGTGGGTGGACCCTGGACGTGCAAGTGGCTGCTGGCAGACCCCAGCCAAGGGGTGGCAACCAGCGGACCCAGTGAGGCGGCGATTGTGAAGCAAGGCACTGCGCCCAACCCAGGGTCCCAGCGCTGGGAAATAGAGCCTCGGGGCACTGATTGAAAACACCTGTGGGGGTTGAGGGAGAGACTCCCAGCCTCACAAGGGAGGCTGTTGGAAAGACCCACAGGGTGCACAAGCCCACCCACATGGGAATCCGCACCAGAAAGGTCCAGTTTGCATGGGGAAAGCGGTGGAAGGGACTGAAGCCTGACAGAGAGCAAAGCAAGCGCCATTGTTCCCTCTTGGACCCCACCCCCCATACAGCATCACAACCCAGCCACTGGGGGGCCCCACCCATCACACATAACAGGCGTGACCAGACCACAAAAGAAAAAAAAGATGGTTCAAACAGAAGAAATGAAAGCCCCAGAACCCATCCTTTTAAGCAACCAAGAGATAGCCAACCTATCAGGTGCACACAGAATTGGTTGATCAGGATGCTCACAGAATTGGTTGATTTTGGTCATAAATTAGATGAAAAATGAAGGCTACAATAAGTGAAATGAAGAAAAATGCACAGGGAACCAATAGTGATGGAAAGAAAGCTGGGTCTCACATCAATGGAGTGGACCAGAAGGAAGAAAAAAACATACAATCAGAAAAGAATGGAGAAATAAGAATTCAAAAAAATGAGGAGAGGTTTAGGAACCTCCAAGACATCTTTAAACATTCCAACATCCGAATTATAGGGGTACCAGAAGGAGAAGAGGAAGAGCAACAAGTGGAAAACTTATTTGAACAAATAATAAAGGAGAACTTCCCAAACCTGACAAAGGAAATAGACTTCCAGGAAGTCCAGGAAGCTCAGAGAGTCCCAAAGAAGTTGGACCCAAGGAGGAACACACCAAGGCACATCATAATTACATT
>CM052544.1:97109095-97147669 GCA_028533065.1 Trachops cirrhosus
GAATGGAAGGGCAGATCAAGTGCTTCTCAGATAAGGTTGAGTTAAAGGAGTTCATTATCACCAAGCCCTTATTTTATGAAATGTTAAAGAGACTTATCTAAGAAAAATAAGATAAAAAACATGTATAGTAAAATGAGAGCAAACTCACAATTATGAACAACCACACCTAAAACAAAAAGAAATTAAGCAAACAACTAGAAGAGGCACAGAACCACAGAAATGGAGATCACGTGGAGGGTTAGCAACAGGGGAGTGGGAGGAGAGAGGGGGAATAAGTAGCATGGATGGTAGGTAGAAAATAGGCAGGGGGAGAGCAAGAATAATAGGGGAAATGTAGAAGCTAAAGAACTTATGACACATGGGGGAATGTGGGTGGGAGAGGGTGTGCAGGGTGGAGGGGAATGAAGGGGAGTAATGGGACAAATGTAATAGCATAATCAATAAAATATATTTAAAAAAATAAAGTGAAATATTACATTTTTACCAAATGTGTTCTTTTCAGTATTCAAATATAGTAATATTTGCACTACTTTATTTTAGTATGGCTTTATTTTGCACAAGTATTTTCCTGTTTATACCCTTCTCTTTCTCCAAAAACAAACAAATAAAAACAAATTAAAAAAAAAAAAAAAGAAACCAGCATCTAGACTTCTCAGAGCTTTATGTGCTTTCAAGATGGGTTGGTGTCCTTTCTGGATTACATGCCATAGCAACGATGTTTCCTGGCCATTCATCTTTAATTACATTTCAATTTACATTAATTTTTAAAAGGATTATAAACCCCTTCAAAACCAATGTGCCTATTCACTAAACAGCATGTATTAATTTATAGCTGTTTATTGAAAAATGTGATTATTCTATGCCTCTTGCCTCATGCATAATAAACAACTCTTTTTGAAAGTAATTGCTGTAAAATATTACTTGGGGGATCAGGATGTTAGTGTGACTGGGAGGTAGCATTTTTGCACTTAGGCAAAATGTTTTGAGTGTCTCCAGTGCAAACATAAAGCTGGATGAGGATAGTTGAGGTTGGGAACGATAGAGCAGTTAGAAGAAATCCTCAGATAATGAATTCCCTGAGAACAGGGGGCTTCTTAAGTGCCTGGGGCAGCACCCTGCCCACAGGAGGGAAGCGCAGTGTTGCTACCAGGGCAGCCAAGAGACAAATCAGAGGCTGACCTCAGGCAATGCTAGTCCCTCTTCTCAAGGCTTTTCTCTCAAGCTGAGCTGGTGTCTGGTTTTCTGACCATATGTTATTTCACAACATGCTCATCTGAAAGAAAGCTAAAATGTTAGTCATCAAACTCTACAGTGATTTAGGCCCTCACTCAAATAGAGTGAGAGACTTCCTCCTATGATTTTCATCCTGTGGTGTTAGGTCAGAAGGATGTGGTTGTAAAATAAACTGTGATTGTATTTTGTTCCTCTCCTACTCGTAAATCTCCGCTATTTTCCCACTCCCCACAGCGACAATAGGAAAATGTCTGAACACTGCAGTTTAAATGGCAGGTGGAGGCCTTCTAGAATTTGTCTCCAATTTAAGCATTAACTTTTACCACCTTCCAACTTGAACCTCAGTGTAGTTCAACCATTCTTCTATCTAGTCAAGACATACGCTAGGCATTTTAGTGGGAAGGAGGTAATAAGCTAAGGTTAGAAGGGGCTGAGGCCTGGGGAATGCTAACAGAGATTAGCACCCAGGTTGTCAATTCAGGGGAGACTGCAGAGCAGTGGAACGGCTCACACTGATAATATTTCCAAGGTGCCTCTCTAAGGTGAGAGAGCAGCACTTGTCTAAGTGATTGTATTCAGATAATGTGACATTTCTTGTTTCCAGGCTGTCATTTTACTTATAGATCAGGACATATTCTGTGAGCTGATATATTACATTCTTGAAGAAGGGGCCAATCCCAAAAGACAGATGGGAATTAAGTGAGAAACCAGACTGACAGTCTGGTGTCCAGGATGGACTTGGGTTTTGGAGGAAATTACCATGAAAATCATGGCCCGAGGGATATACAGTCAAAATATTGTTGGTGGAAATCAAGCTCCTCCACGGGATTGCATGGAGAGCATTCCAAGGACCCACACATGGGAGAGTGTGGTGTGGCAAATTTATGTGGATGGAAATCTGCCCCTGGGTTTCCAATGTCCCATCTCCCTTCATCCAGCCGTGGAGAAAGTGCAACTGTGTCTTCAGCAAGGTCAAAACAAAAGCCAGTGTCCAGAGATTCTGCTTCACATTAAATCTTAGTCCTTTGGAGCTCACATAGTCTGCTGCAACTCTAGTAGCTGTTAGACCCACATGGTTGTATGCTTCTTGCAAGAGAAAGAATGCTTGAACAAACGGGGTGAGTGCAGGTCACCAAGTGAGAGCTTCTTTGTTTCCCTGGGATTGGATTAGCTTGGGTTTAGCACAGACTGGATGCTTAAAAAAGTAACCAATTAACTTCTCAGGTTTTCATAGGCTTTTTCATGGGTCCATCCCCCACTACTTAGACTGACAGGTCTCTATGGTCAAGCTCTTCCCCTCGTTCCCCAATAATCTAGTACCAGATTGGGGAAGGGAGGAGTGTTAACCCACTTGGTAGAGAAATGCTATGATCTCCTGGGGTGTAAAGCTGTAGCTTCTTGGTGAAGTAAACGGGTTCATGCTCTCCAGTTTATTAAAGCTGAATGTCTAATTCCCTTTGCTCTCTTTCTTATTAGTAACTAGCTAACTACCTATAGTAATGAGACTGACCTCAGTAGGTAGGGGGTGGGGTGGGAATAGGTAGGAAGATGCCAGGTCACTTTTATCACCCCTAGTATGTCTCACAACAGATAAAATACATCATACTGTCCTAGAGATTTCTCTGACAAACTGCAAGGGCCCTGGATAGAGCAGAGCCTACAGGTGATTAGCTTTTAATTTTGACAGCTGGACAGGGCCAGTTCATTCAGACACTGACATTCACCTGCTCTGGATTCTTTAGCATTCTAACAGGCCTCCTGATGATATATGGATAGCCATATATTACATATGATTGTTTCATCATTTCCAATTAATTTATGTACTTCAGACTAAGAAATGCCTTACATGTGTTTTTTATACTCTTTAGGTCTTACCTCAGTATTAAGTATTTCTTCAAGGAATAACACATTTTGGGGAATTAGTCTGTCTACCTACCTAAATCAAGACTGAGACCAAACAATAAACCTAATTTTATTTGTTAGTTTTACATTTTTTTAGTAGACAAAATAATCAATCTGTTGATTTCCCCAGCTCTATCCTCACCCTCATCCCCATCAATGGAATGCAAAACTCAAGGACTCTTTATCACTTAGACTGGGGGTTGTGAGTCCTGTGAAGGCAACTGAGTGGCCTTTTTCCCCCTGGTTATTTTGGAAACAACATATCTTCATTGGAAAAGCTAGAAGCTTAAAATTCAAAGGCTTTGGTGCAAAACTATGAAAGGAATTCTAGATAGGTGCATGCTCCAGGGGAAGTTTTATTCCAATTTAAGAAATTCAGGCTATATTGAAGGAAGCAATCTATTCATTTGGTAAAATTAGTTATTAGGGATATCCAAGGGTTAACGAATGAACTACATTAATCTGAATCTACATATTTTTATTTCTCTAAGTCCTGCCCTCATATTATAAATTATTTTAATAAATGATATCTGAACTATCATTCCTTCATTCATCAAATAGAATTTTATTGAACACCTGCCAAATGAGGTCTGTCCAGAAGGTATCCAGCCATGTAATATGAAAAATAGAGTCATTTATTGAAGAAGATACAAAATACAAGAAACATTGTACATAGGACAATGATGCCTTAGTCCCCTTCAAAGTAGGCACCTTGGGACCTCACACAGTTCTCCCAATCACCACCAGTTAGCTGCCTTGTTATATTTTCCTGAATCTCATAGACAGTCTGAAATCTCTTCCCTTTCAAAGGTGACTTTCGTTTTGGGAAAAGCCAGAAGTCTCAGAGTGCCAAATTGGGGATGTAGTGGGGCTGAGTCACCTGAGTGATTTGATGTTTTGCAAAAAACTCTGCACAGTGTGTGATGCATGAGCAGTGAGTTGTGTGATGAAGCTGCCAATCATCAGTTGCCTGTAGCTGTGGCCTTCTGAATCATCTGAAGTTTCCATGGTGGGATGTTCAAGCTTAATGCAAGATTTGATACATATTTGTTGTTTTACTCACTCAGTCATTTTGAATACAATGGCCACAAAGTACACATGCTCACTCAACAGCGTCTACCACTCCCACTGATCAGTACAGTGAAGTTCTCATTGCTCACATACACTCCTTCCAGTCCACTTCCCTTGGCTGCCAGATTACATCAGTGTCCTGCAAACCATTCTCATATTAACAACGGCTGGACTTTTTCAGACAGGCCTCATATGTTGGTTTCAGGTGTAAATATAGTAATTAGACAATCATATACTTTACAAAATATTCCCTCTGATAATTCCAGTACTGGCCTGGTACCATACATAGTTACTACAATGTTATTGACTATTCTTTAACAATTTGTACTTCTTAATCCCTTTACCTCTTTCACCCAGGCCCCAACTCCACTTCTCTTTGGTAATCACCAGTCTGCTGTCTGTGTCTATGAGTCTGTTTCAATTTTGTTTGTTCATTAATTTTGCTCTTTAGATTCCAGATATGGTATATATCTTTACCTGACCAAATGATTTCATTGAACATAATATCCTCTAGGGTCATCCATGCCATTGCAAATGCTAAGATTTCATTCCTTTTTATGGCCAAATAATATTTCATTGTACCACAGCTTTTTTATTCACTCATCTATTGATGGGCAGTTGGGTTGCTTCCATAGCTTGGCTGTCATAAATAATGCTGCAGTGAACACAGGGGTGCCTATATTCCATTGAATTTGTACTTTGGGTTTCTTCAGATATATACCCAGAAGTAGAATCACTGGGTCATAAGGCAGTTCCATTTTTAATTTTTTTGAGGACCCTTCATACTGCTTTCCACTGTGGCTGCACCAATCTGCATTCCCGTCAATGGTGCACAGGGGTGAAAAAGGTGTCCTTTTTCTCCACAGCCTTGGCAACACTTGTTTGTTGATCTGTTGATGATAACCATTCTGAAAGGTGTGAGATGATATTTCATTGTGGTTTTAATTGGCATTTTTCTGATGATTAGTGGTGTTAAGAATATTTTTCATGTCTATAGGTCATCTGTATGTCCTATTTGAGAAGTGTCCACTCAGGTTTTCTCTCCACTTTTAAAATTGGATTGTTTGGTTTTCTTGGTGTTGCTCTATAAGTTCTTTATAAATTTTGGATATTAACCTCTTATCAGATGTCATTGGTAAATATCTGCATCCATTCAGTAAGTTGTCCTTTTGTTTCATTGATGGTTTCCTTTGCTGTACAAAAGCTTTTTAGTGTGATGTAGTCCCATTTGTTTTTTTATTTTGTTTCCCCTTGCCCAAAGAGATATCTCAGAAACAATATTGCCAAAACAAGTGTCTGAGATTTTAGAGCCTGTGTTTTCTTCTAGCAGTTTAATGGTTTTGAGTCTTACATTTACATCTTCAATCTATTTTGTGTTTATTATTGTATATGGTTTAAGAAGAGGGTCTAGTTTCATTTTTTGCATGTATCTGTCCAATATTCTTAGTACCATTTATTGAATAGACTATCTTTACCCCATTGTATGTTCTTGCCTTCTTTGCTTTGATCTGTAGATTGCTTTGGGTAGTATGAATATTTTAATGACATTAATTTTTCCTATCCATCCACAGTATATGTTTCCATTTATTTGTATTTTCTTCAATATTTTCTTCAAATTCTTATAATTTTTTCAGTGCAGGTCTTCTACTTCCTTGGTTTAATTTAGTGCTTTATTATTTTTTGAGGTAATTGTAAACGGAATTGTTTTCTTAGTTTCCCTTTCTGATAGTTCACTATTGGTGTATAAAAAAGCAACAGATTTCTGAATATTTATTTTGTATCCTGCTACTTTACTGAATTCATTTATCAGTCCCAGTAGTTTTGGTAGAAACTTTAGGGTTCTCTAAATACATAGTATCAAGTCATCTGCAAATAATGACAGTTTCACTTCTTCCTTTCCAGTATGAATGACTTTTTTTCCCCTTTTCTGATTGCTGTGACTAGGACTTCCAGTACTATGTTGAATAAGAGTGGTAAAAGCGGAAATCCTTCTTTTGTTCTATCTTAAGGGAAACGCCTTTAGTTTTTGCCCATTGAGTATGCTGTCAGCTGTGGGTTTTTCATATATGGCCTTTATTATGTTGAGCTATGTTTCTTTTATTTTCACTTTCCTGAGAGTTTTTATCATAAATGGGTGCTGGACTTTGTCAAATGCTTTTTGTGCATCTATTGGTATGACTGTGTGATTTTTATCCTTCATTTTTTATGTGGTGTATCACGTTAATTGATTTGCAGATACTGTACCAACCTTGCATCCCAGGAATACATCCCATTTGATCATAGTGTATGATGTGTTAAATGTACTGCTGGGTTTGGTTTGCTAATATCTTATTGTGGATTTTAGTTTATCTTCATCAGAGATATTGACCTATAATTTTCTTTCTGTGTGGTATGTTCATCTGGTTTTGGAATTAGGATAATGCTGGCCTTGTAAAATGACCTTAGGAGTCTTGCCTCCCCTTAAATTGTTTGGACTAGTTCTTCTTTGAATGTTTGATAAAGTTTACCTGTGAAGCCATCACATAGAATTTTCTTTATGATGACCTACAAAATTGTTTTCTTGTAGCAAATTTGTGCTTCTCCTGGGACACTGAATTTTGTTTCTGATTACATTTCACTCTTTGCTTCATTATGTTTTCACTACAAACTCAGGCAGTTTGTAGCTAAACTTATGGTCATCTCTAGCAGTTGCACAAACCTTATGATATGTATTTTTCCCTCTAATATTAACAATGGCATTAGTTTATACTTTTCTCTAGTTTCCTTAATTTATTTTTACTTATTTTTTCAATATATTTTTGCAAGTCTACTCAAATTCTTTTGCTAACAAAGTAGAAAGTAGATAAGTAGAATACAGTTACAAACAAATAAATAAAATGCCTCCTACTTCATGAGGATAATGAAAGTACCTACATCATAGAGCTGTTGAGAGAACCAAAAGTTAACATAAGTGAAACATTTACAATAATGTCTGGCGTGTTGTCAGAACCACCTATGTTTGCTCAGTATTCTTATTATAGTTAAATCTTCACTGAAGTGACCATCAAGTAACCCTGTTTTAAGAGACAGTCTATGAGCACTCTGAAAGTAAGTTAAATGAAGCAGGAAAAAGATAAAGTTATCTATTTAAGAGCCAACTCATCTTCAGGTTATAATGTGTGTAACAGCTAGCAAATGCCTTATGCTGTGTAAGATATTACACTAAAAATCTTAGTAGAGATGACCTCTAAGTCATTTCTTATGTCTGATAGTTAGGAGTCTTGTCTATACAAACGTGAAAATGACTGACTGGATGAGGATTCCATCAATCACCAGAAGGACTGTTGTTTTCTACCTTTTTCCATGTTAGGGGTAGAAGGTCTCCACCCATCAGATAGATCTGGGCTTGAGACTGAGATCTACAGCTAACCAAACACTGTGGCCTAGGTCAAGGAAACAGGACGAGTAGTACCTACCAGAAAGGGATATGAGGATTGCATGAAATAATGAATGTAAGGACCTTTGCATTATGCCTGCCCAGAGTCTGCATATGATAGTTATTCTGGTTGTCATTAGTTTTATGTAAATCTTTTTACCTGAATCCACTTTCTTAGATTTATATTGAATATGGACAGACCTAGTGGTTTTACTTTAAATATTTGAAAACTCTCCCTACACTTGATGGAAAGTCTACAAATGCTTAAATTTTTACTTTTCCATCATGAGGTTGTATAGAATAATGGCTTCTCAGATACGGTTCAAGTATCATAAATTGTCTACATGGATTCTTGGGAACCATGCAAGCTATGGGTTCCTGTTCCATTAATACTTCGATTACCATAGCATTTCTGCATAAGTTTCTGGTATGGAGCAATAAACTATTAATGGTTGAATGGATGCCTGGTTTTCATTAATGGGTGGAAGCTCATCAAAAACTTCCCATTCATTTTTTGAGTTCAAGTGGTTGGGACTGAATGGGGAGAGGCTCTTTACTCTGCCAATGTGGATCATGAAATATGGTCAATTTAATTCAACTCAGCAAGTATATGTTGAATTCAGCATATGAGAAAACATTGTTGTACGTATTATGGCAAGATCAAGGGACCTACCCTGTGGTGGCCATCTGTTGTTTGCTAACCAGCATCCGACCTCCTTTATATGGTTTAGGTGGGCTGGCTCCATATCCAAGTCTAGAGGTGGGTCTTTCTTGGCTTAAGGAGGTCAGCATATTACATCCCCCAAACCACAGTGTTGGAGTCAGAGTGGGCATATACAACAGGAGCTGAAACAGGCTTGTTACCTGGGGCTTCTGAGAAAATGAAGCTTGCTCTGTCTTTCCCGTGGGAACTGGTAGAAGAGACACTCTTTCCCTAGGCAGTATGACAGGGGACCCCAAAACTGGGAATTTATTTATTAAAAATTGTATATTTATTCTTATATGTTTAAACTTCAGTCACCTTCAAAGTACTTTCCATTTGATGCAATACACCTATTGAGATGTTTTTCCCATTGCTCAAAATAGTTTTTGAACTCATTGATTTTGAGGCCTTTTAATGCTGGTATTTTTTGTTTTACCTCTTCCACGTGAGCAAACCATTTCCCTTTGAGGACTTTTTTCAGCAGAGGAAACAAAAACAGTCACTAGGGGAAAAATCAGGTGAATAGGGAGGGTGGGACAGAGGGGTCATGCTGTTTTTGGTCAAAAACTGCTGAATACCAAGCACAGTACAGGCAGGTGAGCTTGTAAATCACCCACCACAAAATGGGCAAACACATTGAAAGGGTCTTCAAAAAAAATTCACTGAGGCTGAACACAGCCTCTCACAACAATGCCAGCTGGAACACTAATATACATGGGTTCCTAGAACACTCACCTAGCAGGAGAATTCTGCACTACAGGGGGCTCACCCTTCAGAAGATAATTCTGGGTTTTTGGGGGGGTCCTCCTGGTATAATAAGGTCTAGGAGAACCTGGAGCTGTGAAGGGGTAGAACGCAACACAGATGCTAAAGATGAAGTAGGGAAATTACCAGGGGCCCAAAACTTTATATATTCTGGATATTAATCCTTTAGCAGATACATTATTTGCAAATATTTACTCCCATTCCATAGGTTGCCTTTTTACTATCTTGGTTGTGTTTATTGATGCACAGTTTTTAAGTTTGATGTGGTACCAGTTGTCTATTTCTGTTTTGTTGCCTATGTTTTTGGTGTTATATTTTAGAAATCATTGCCAAGTCCAATGTAATGAAGCTTCCCCCCTATATTATCTTCTAGAGTTTTTCCCCTATATTATCTTTTAGAGTTTTAGGTCTTTAATCCATTTTTGAATTTTATAGTTTAGGTCTTTAATACCTTCTGAATTCACTTTTGTGTATGGTGTACAATATAGGTACAATTTCTCTTTTACATGTGGTTAGCTAGTTACCCCAACACCATTCATTGAAGTGGGCTTGGCACTCCTGTCTAAAATTATTTAATCATACACCATGTTTCCACCTCTGCTCCCCCCAGCCCCTGGGCTCTCTATTTTGTTCTATTACTCTATTAGTCTGTCTTTGTGCCAGCACTATACTGTTTTGATTACAGTAGCTTTGTAGTATGTTTTGAAATCAGAAATCAGAAGGTATGAATTCTCCAGCTTTGTTTTTCTTTATATATATATAAACCAGCCATATATATGTATGGCTATTTTGTGTCCTGTCAGGTTCCAAATGAATTTTAGGATACATTATTCTATTTCTGCAAAAATCGATGTTATGACTTTGATAGTGATTGTGTTGGGTTTCAAAAAATATGTAATTACATGTTGACAAGTTCATTAGGAGGGAATCTATGAAAGGGGGATGGGATGAGAAAAGCATGGATTTGGAGTTAGTCTGACCTGGATTTAAATCTAAGCATTGCTACTTTCTAGTTTGACATAATTTTTGAACCTTCCTGAAACTTCTTATTTTCTCACTTATTAAATGTGATTAATGCTCTCATGCTTAAATCTCTCTTGCTTAAACTGTGCAGTAATGACTTTCAATTGTAATTGTAATGGGATTGACGTTGGTAATCGGATTTATTGTTTCTCCATCCAATGGACTTTAATAAATGGCATCCAGGAAATTTTTGTCTAAGTCAAAAACTCCACAGCTGATGTTTCTAACCTGTCTCAAGAATCTTCTTCTAGTAGCAAATTGCTGTGTCAAACTGAATTGTGAAACTGAGCCAGGATTTTTTACTATTGATGGCAGAAATTCTGTTTTGTTACTGTATTTTTCCCCCAAGTTTTACTTTTTTAAGACAAGCATAGGACAGTTAACATTTTGAAACATAGCTAAATAAAACGGTCCATTTTGGAATGCCAAGCTGCCATAGAGTTATTTTATCTCTCTGATATGACTCTAATAACATTATTTTGTACTCCATTATAAGCATAAACACACCAGTTCCTATCATTTGCACCCTTGGTTTTTGAAGATGGGGTGTAGAAGGAAAATACAGATATGAAATAGATAGGAAATACTGAAAACTACTGAAATGTATGGAATTGTTTAACAGTACAACAGGCGTGCATGTTTCTGTTAGAAGCGACATCAGGTAGGCTAGCGAGCTGAAGCTTCCAGGACTGTATTTTAATGACCTCTAGGGTTTATCTCCTATTTAAAATTATTTGTCATTTAGCCTGCATGTGTTAAGTCACTGGCACTTGCTAAATTCTTCAGATTTGTTTGTTTTCTACTGTGTAGTGTTGATCATTTGATCACGTTGAGGTGTGATAAGGGGAAGGAAGTAGCTATCTAATTTTCACTGAACAATCTTCCCCAAGGGAGTAAATAAATTTATTCTGTATCTTATCTGCCATCAGCTATAGATTGAGAAATGCTCTCATAGAAACTTTAAATTCAGGGCTCCTACATTAGTCACCTCTCACTCATTGTAACAAACAACCCCCAGAACCTCCGTGGCTTGCAGCCTCTAAGATTTATGTCTTGTTCATCTTGTGTAGCTATGTGACAATACACATGCCCATTCACATTCATATATATAAAGTTGGTGGTGTCTTTGCTTCTGTCTCAAGTATCTTTTTCACTCCAGGACCCAGGGTGAAGGAGAAGTCCCATCTGGGACTTGTTCTTCTTGTGCCTGAAGGAAAAGGGCTCTTAAGAGACAGTCAAAGCTTGCAGTGGCTCTTAAAGTTTCTGCTCAGCCGTGACCACACAGGCTGCCCATTCACATTTCATTGTCCAGAGCAAGCCCCAGGGCCACGCCCACTATCAGCGTCCTGTGAGAGAGACACTGCAGTTTATAAGGCATGTGAAGGGCATACGTCATTCTGTCATGGAGAAGGGCAGAGGAAATGAGAGAATGTAACAGGTATAGTCCAGATGGGGCAACTGGTGTCTTTTTCTGTGATGCCCTGTTCTTCTCCTGCGCCTTTGAAAAAGTCCCTTCTCTGCTCCCTTACCCTCCTCTCCATCATTCATTCTGGGTCTTTTGCTGCCAAGTAGACCCATGAAACCCACTCAGCTGTTCTGCCAGCGTGATGTGGGATCTTTATGATACTGTGCCTAAATTATTACTTTAGTCAAAACTGACAAGAAATTGCACAGCCTCTGGAGCTGCCTGATGTGATAAAGAATAGCTCTGCTCTGAGTCAAGTCAGCTCCACATTTGCTGAAATCATACCTACTATTTTTGTTTTATTCCTGGTAATTAGTTTGAAGTGAAATTTTATTTTACTTTTTTTTTTTTACATTTGCCAATCATCTATATTATAAGGGATATATATAATTTTTATTGTTATTTTATTACACTTGTCCCAATTTTTTCACTTTTGCCCTCCTCCTTCCAGCCCACCCCTACCACTTCCACAGTCAATCCACACACCATTGTCCATGTCCATGGTGAAGTGAAATTTTAAATAAATCAAATGATTGCTGTCCATCCCTATTCGATATTTATCCAGAACCTTTATATACCATACTCTCATTGTCTTGTAATGCTCTATAACCCAGAGAGCGATTTTTACCTCTGTCATCTCATCTGATGCTCACAGGAACCCTGGTGGTGTCAATATTGTTGTGATTCTCATTCTACAGTCCTGGAAAACTTAAGCAACTTATTCAGGATCAAGGGCTAGTGAGCTTTATAGCCAGTATTCTAGTCAGGGCACGTAATGATGGTCGCTTCTTGTTATTGATAAAGAAATACCCTGTTTTAAAGCATATTTTGAAGAATGTATAATGTAATATAGTAAATACTTTGTAAAAAAGTTTTAGAGTAAGATACTTGTTTCACTGATAGGGTTCACCTTAAAATGAAATAACGTTGTCTTCGTTTTGAATGACCTGATCCCTGAATCTCAGCTGGCATGCAGCTTCCCCAGGAACGCCATCACTGTCGAGACTGGGCAGGAAGGCGAGTGCAGCAGAAAGCTCCGAGAGGCTGGTCTCCCCGTGGCGGGAGTCGCGGCCCCCTCCCTGCTGCTGCTCGGGTGGCCCATTAGTCCTGGTCCCCACTGCCCTGCTCTCGTCAAGCTGCTATCACTTCTTAGCCAGAAAGTGGCAGCAGCCCCCTAAATAGCCCCCATACCATTTTAAAAAAGTTCCTCCAATCCTTTCATCACACTAAGCCTAATGATACTTTTAAAATGTAAAACTGAACTTGCCTAACTTGTCCGTCCCCACGGAAATCCCTAACACAGCTGCCAGGCTCCCACATGGTGCTGCCCTGTCAACTGCCAGCCCCCATGCCATTCTCCCCCGCACTCTCCGCTTACTTTAGTCTGAGTCCGCTCTTCTTCTCCCGGTTCTCCTGCCAGTGTCCCCAGACCCCTTAGTCCTCACTTCACAGATCCCCCTTTTCAACAGAGCAAGCTATGACCCCCAACCCATGATAACTAGTGCTGTTTTAGTCTCTTGCAGCCAGAAACTCACCTCTGTATCCCCACCACCACTAAGGCCTGTGGATTTTACTCCTTAAATGCCCTGAGAAACCAAGGTCCAAATTCTCTTCTAGCTGCTCACTTTGACAGATGTTTTGATGACAGTAGCTTTTGTGAAAGCCTTCCCTCACCCACACCGTCACCATTACAAGGAAATACCCAGAGAAGGGAGAAAGCAATAGTGTTTCAAACACAATGCACTTCACGTTTTAGAATGTAAACGCTTCCTCTGATACTTGGTCAATTAATCCAGGTTCCCAAAAGCATGGCTGCCTTTAATGTTGAGTCCTGGCCAATGGGGGCGTTTTGGATTCTGAGGGATCCGATTGCTAAGGATCATTTTTTGCTCTGTGCTTGCTGCTGCTAATGTTGCTGAGTTGGGTCTCTGCACACCTTGAATGTTCCCCATCACATGCTGAGTTAGACATAATGGTGTGATGGAGAGGTAGGTGCCTCTCCATGGTAGAACCGAATGTGTAAATTCTGCAGTTTAGAGGTCAAAGTAGACAAATTGCTCTTCCTCAGGTGTCAGCACGGCAGGTTGTCTCGTGGCAGCTGCCTCTCTGGAGCCGGTGATAACTCACTGTGCCCGGGGGTGTCAATGAGGTCGGGGCTGCGCTTGTGCGCCAGGCTGACAGGCAAGGTGTAACATGAGCCTGGTCTCAGGAGACAGGTGGAGCGACAGTTGGAATGAATTTTTATTCATTCAGTCGCATACCCCCAGCCATCCTTGGAGTTCTGCTCTTCTATTGTTCAACTAATGGCTGAATTTAACATTTTTCCCCCTGAAAACTGTTTCAAGGAAACAGACTTCCTCGCTTTCTTGGAATTAATAGAATGAGGACAGGGGGCCATACATATCTTGGTTAAAAATTAGAAGATTTTAGAGTGTCCCCTTTTCTGTTTGGGACCTGGCAGGAAGCCTCCTATTCACTGTAAATGAATAGATATTTTATCTATTTTTGTCTTCCCTTCTTTTTCTTTGCCTAGGAATGACCTTTTCTTCATTTTTAGGTTATCAAAATCTTCTAAGGACCACTTAAAGTTTTATTGTATAGGAAACTTTCTTGATTTCCCCAATCAAAGTTAGTATTGGTTTATATTATTATTTTGTGAAATTTTACTTTGTACTTTTATTTAGCACTTGTGACATTTGGTGATCTTTTTAAAGTTATTGTTTGCCTATTTTGCTTCCCCAGAGTATAGACTTTTTGAGGATAGCACTGGAACTCACTCAAATTTGTATTGTCCAAAACACCCAGCACGAAGCTCTGTCCAGTAGGAGGGCTATAAATTAGTTGAATGAATTAGAACCTCTAAGGCTTGTTCTTTCGTGAAAAGGATGTTGAACAATCATAATATCCTCCATAAACAGATGGGAACTCAGAAAAGACTGCTCTGATGTTCTTTCATCTGCCTCGTCATGAATTTGCAATTTCCTTACCACATCAGGCCAAAACACTGTTTCAAAGAACAACTCTTTTCCTTTCTCCATAACCGAGTCCAGGAAAAGCCAGACATTTTACTGGACCTAGTTATACTGTGCAGTGCACTTGGGATGATTTTATGCGATAAGTGTAAGACGCTATGCTTCCTTTTGGGTGGGCCCGAAGTGCTTCCTGTTTAGGGTTACGTCTTCTGAAATCAGAGTCAATTTCCTAAAACATACCACAGTGAAGTGAGGCCCGGAGACACATTTTTCTGTCTGTAGTCTCTTCCTTTTAATAGCAGAAAACATAAAATTCTCACTTCATCATCTTCCTACTCTTAACTGTTCTTGGGAGGCGCCACGTCAGAAGAGACTGCAATTGGAATCTCTTCATCAGAGTCTCCGTGAAACAAATGACGTGAGCCAACACCAGGGCAGTGAGGGTCTGTTGTCTCTGCAAGGAGCCTACCGCAGCAGTGATGCACAGGGTAGGGTGCCTGAAAATAAATGGATCGATATGAAAAATTAGGTGGGGAGAATAAGAAGGAACCTGAGAACTTTTATGCTGTTTTTATGATAATCAGCAGTAGTCAAGAGAGTCACTTTATAATATAAATTATTTTTTAGTGTCAGCCCCACACTTTCTTCAGAATTAACTACCATAATCCTTTTCCTTACTGTAACAGAGTCTGGTGACTTGTCCTGGACTGCAGCTGCCCTCGCCTGCCCCCTGTTAATAGATCAGGACCAGGTGTGATAACGGCAGCCTGACTCAGGAGCAGGATCCTGAGAGACTAAGAAGAAAGAAGCTGATAACTTAGGCGGAATTTTGTATATCTATTTTTCTGTGTTAATCCTCTTAAAAATAAAAATATCCAGATTTTTTTGACATATTTGACATGTTTGGGGAAAAAATAGCAATGCAGTTAGTGAGAAGGGCATGACCCTTGGAATCAGAAAGCTAATAACTCACATCTGGGCTTCAACATCTAGTAGTTGTGTAAACTTATTCAGTTTCCTTCTAATAACTAATTTGCAGAGTCACTGTGAATGTTACTGTGAGTAATAGCTACTCAAATATAGCTGCTATTATTTTCATTATCATCAATTATTCTGATAGAATATACAGAAATACATAATTTCCTTGGAGGTATACATTTTTGGAAGGTGACCAGAGAAGGGGTATTATTATACTTTTATACTTTTGCTTTATTTTTTTATATTTTATTTCACTCAGTATATATGTGTGTATGTGTGTGAATTTTATACAGTATGTGTCAAGCACCATTTCAGGCATTTTGGTAACATTAACGAGTAAGAAAGACAAACATTTCTACCCCCGACAGAGCTAACTAACACTGGTGTAGTGGATGCAGCTGGAAGCAGATGAGTTCTATGGAGAAATTAAGCAAGGTAAGAGGGATGAAGGTTGGAGTGGTTTTCAGTTGCAAACAGCGAGGCCAGGGCAGGCCTTAGTGTGACTGTGACACTGGTTTTGAGTTCCTAGAGGTTCTTGTGCACTGTTTTTTAGAATGAGAGAATGGAAAGGAGGGAGACGGGAGTAGGGAGAAGAAGAGGAGCCTGCGGACTTGTAGGAGAGCATGGGGATTTCCTTTGTGTGACGTGTCAAAACACAAGCTCACGTTGAAGAGTGACGTTTTCCAGATGGCCTGGTTTTATTTGATTCAGTTGGAGCCAAAAGCTTCCTTAAGTGTTTGCACACACCCCGCTTTTTCAAATGAAGTATGCTGAATACAGTCCACCCGGTCTGTGACCTCTGTGAGAGGTCATCTCCGTGGCTGTCACATCCGTGTGGCACTGCCAGGAAGCAAAGCCTTCGGGCGGGCAGGGACGCTCTCAGCTGTTTGCCTACATCGTGGCTGAGCCTGTGGTGACTGGGAGTTCTACACAGTAGCCACCACACACACATAGCTAAATCTGAATATAAATTAATTCCAACAAATGATGTTAAGTATTCAGTTTCTGATCACATTGGTCACACTTGAAGTTTTCAATAGCCACGGGTGTATCTAATGGCTATTGTATTATCACAGAGATAGAACATTTCCAACATTGCATAAAATTCTCTTCGTATCTGTTATTTTGCATGTTGTTTTCTTGTAGTATTGCTATCAGCTTCCACACCTCTCTCTTCCTTTTGATTTGTTGTCTCTCATAGTTTATCAGCTTGCACATAGATTTAGAATTTTGTGTAAGGTAAGGATAACTAGGTTCTAAGAAAAAGAGCTTTCTGAGTTTTCATACCTGACATTTGTATTTCTGCTCTGACTTCCCCAGGGCCCTTTATGCTTGGCTGTTGCTGTGCAGTTGTGCTTGGGTTGGTGGGAGAACGAGACTTCTGAGTTGTTGTGTGAGAAGCGCTGTCCAACTTAGAAGGTAAAGTTGCGCTCTTATGGAAGTGCCAGTTCCAGTCAATGGTCCCTGATTGGAAACAGTGCCATCCAAGGAGGTATTTATTGACTAACTGCTACACACACACCAAGCACTGTGTTAGGCCCAGGAGGTTCAAACAAAAATGAACATGGCCCCAATCTTGGAGGAGATCACAGTTTGGGTAGTTGAGAGAGTCATAAATGGGCACAATTTCACTGTCCAATGCCCAGGTGTGCCCAAAGTCCAGAGTAAGGTGGTGCATGAGCCAGCCTTCCCTGGGGTGGAGGGATGGGGTGAGACAAGAGGCCAGAGGCCATGGAATGTTCCCTAAAGGAGTGATTTTTCAATGGCACCCAGAGGAATTAATAGGCATTTGTCACATGATGAAGTTGGGAAAATGGGAGAATAGGGTCAACAAGACATGATATACTACACTGTGAGCAAGAACACCGAAGTGAACTTGCATGGTGAGGGGGAACTTTTAAGTTTACTACTGATGGAATTTGAAAGCAAGGGGATCCTGTGTCTGCAGAGATAGCCAGTCTTTGACTGGTCTGTAGATGGAAGAGGGGTAGGGGCATGGTGATACAGGCTCATCTGACTTTTTGGCAGTTCATAGTTCATATCAGCAGCTCTCTTGAGGTTTAATTTGAGGCACCTGGGCTGGAGGCTAGAGCACCAGTGTGGTGGGGAAGGAGAGATTCATAGCAATTCAACAGAGAGATAATAAGGGCCTGATGTGAGAATGTATAATTGGGTGGAGCAGGGGACCTGGGTTCAACCAGTATATAAGAGGTAAAACTATGAGTGTTTCAGGATTGACTAGACATGGAAAATGAAGGACACAGAAGAATCGGAGATAATTCTAAGCTTTCAGGAAAACAGATTAATTTGATAGTGAAGTTCATGGTGATAGGTTTTGACCTATATCTATTACTAGTAATTTGCATTGGCAACCATAATGTCTCAGTTAGGTTTTGGCTCTTCAGCACTCTGTCACTCTCTCTTTTGTTAAAAAAAAACTTGGAGCACAGACCATAGAGAAGTACCCTTGTATGACTTTAATTGTGCAGTGGCCTATGAAAATTTATAGAAATTTGGCTCTATTTCTAGGGGCTCCAATCCAGATGCCAAAATTACCCATTGCTGGGACATCCCTTAGGTAAAACATTGAATCTGTTTTTCATTAAAAACAGCTGAAAACCATCAACAAAATTCTCATACTGTGCCAATAATAATGCCAGTCAAGTTGCAAGGTAACTCGAGATTTCAGAAAGTTATGGTTCCCAAAGTCTGTCTAGCTGAACTCTTATTTGTATTTTTATACATATATATCATGTGAGAAAGCTAGTGGCTTCCTTACTTTCTGTAATTGTACATTGCTTTTTTTTAGATTATAAGTTAAATTCTAAGTTCTGAATGTTGAAGGAGCCATGCTTATGGATCTGTAGTCAATTGCTTTAAAGTGAAAGTACAAATTCAGTCTGGCTGGTGGAAGTAGAGTCGAAGAGGAGCCAGCTTGAAGGGCCCATTATGATGGAGTTTATATTGAAAGCAAGACTTCCCTTATAACTACAGTGCATTTTAAAAGGATTTTCCAAGTAACAGTTAATATTTTAATGACATCTGTTCAGCTTCCAGAGAAACCCAGTTCTCTAGTTTGTAAGATTAAGGAAAGATGCCAAATATATATTGCTACTTTGGTTTTTACTGACATATTTCATGACTGTGTGTCTAAAGCCACAAAACAGTAGGCGCCTGCCACTTTCTCTTAGACAGTTATATTTAGCCACTGCATCTGGCCTTTGTTGCTAAATTTTGTTGTTATTAGCCTAACTGCTCCATAAAATTGGATCTTCAGTGGTCTGGCAGTGTCTGAATGACTTCTCAGAACCTGTGAGACCTTGTTCCCTAATGAGAAAGATCTGAGCAAGCTTTGTGGTATGAGGAAGGATAGTATGTCTCTTCAAGTGAGACAAGAGGATACTAGGACAATTATACAGCATCTTCAAAAATCTGATCTGAAGATTAGTGGTGTGTTTGGTGTGAACAAGTACTGTAAACTGAGAAGCATGGGAAATTTCCGCCTCCTTTGAGAATGTTTTGTACAAGGGAAGAAAACAAGAGGACATTTTCTGGGTTTTGGGAGAGGTTACACTGACTATTTCTTAAAAGTGAATGAAGATCACTGGCTTCTAAGATCATTCTTCATGAATGGCTATTCTTTGTATGATGTCAGCGAAGGTTGTATTCCAACATATCAAAATAGTTCTGTGAAAAGATAAATGTGTTTCATTAATCCCAAGGGCAGCTTCCTAAAACGCATTTTCTTTATGAATAGGTAGTATCATTACGTGAAACTCGTGACTTCTTAGGGTGGGAAAGAAGGAAAAAAAAACACTATCTTTTCAAGCCATTTGTGATTTACTACCAGCTGGTCAAGTGTGCTGAAAAACCTTTTGAGTCATATGTTATATTATTTTGAATGCCTTTTCTCTCTCTTGAGAAATTGGCTAAACCCCACAATCTTTCTCCCATGGCAAATGGCTATAAAACTTTGATCTACTCCAACCAGTTTTCCAGATGTAGCAGGTAGAGCATATGTGAACTTTCACGTGCCAATTCCACCTGGCTGATCAGAAACTGTAAGTTAATCTTGGCTGACTTTTATTTCTAGGCATTACGGCAGAAGTGCTGGTGGTGACCTCTTTCGATGAACTGCAGAGAAGGGCCCCAGAAGCCAAAGGGAAGATTGTTGTTTATAATCAGCCATACGCCAATTATTCCAAGACAGTGGAATACCGAGTCCGGGGTGCAGTGGAAGCTGCCAAAGTGGGGGCTTTGGCATCCCTCATTCGATCGGTGACTTCTTTCTCCATTTACAGGTTAGTCATGATGTTACTTTGAAATACTTTCAAAAACCAGGGTTTTTAACGAAAGCAAAACCCTTATAAAATAAAAACAAACCATTTCAATGAAAAAAAAAACTGATTGCTCATGAAATTTTCCCCTATTCCATGTTTGGTCATTTGCTTGTAATATTTTCTTTGGCCTTTTCAGTATTCCAAGCATTCTCGGTGCATTCTTTAAAAACCTTTCCACATCCATGATGATACCATAACATTCCTTATTTAACCAATATATTATGTATTTTCATTAGTGGGAGAACTGAATTCATGTCTGTGTCTCATCAAAGATTTTTTAATTAATTAATGTATTTTTGTTGTATTTTTCCACAACCATTTAGTCCTCTTATTCCCAACCACCAAAATCACCACACTGTTGTCCATGTCTGTGAGTCCTTTTTCTTTTCGCTGAATCCTTCCACCCCTATCCTCCCCACTCCTTAGCTGTCATCCTGCTTTCCATCTATGAGTCTGTCTCTATTTTGCTTGTTAGTTTAGTTTGTTCATTAGATTCCACATATATGCAAAATTGTATGACATTTGCCTTTGTGTTCTGCACTTAGCATAATGTTCTCTAGGTCCATTCATGCTGTCACAAAGATGAAATCTTCTTTTTTTACAGCCAAGTAGTATTCCATTGTGTAAATGTCCCAGAGTTGTTTTATCCACTCACCTATTGATGGACACTTGGGTTGTATCCCTATCTTGGCAATTGTAGATAATGCTGCAATGAACATAGGGATACTTATGTTCTTTTGAATTAGTGTTTTGGGTTCCTTTGGATATATTCCCAGAAGTGGGATTGCTGGATCAAAAGGCAGATCCATTTTTTATGTTTTGAGGTATCTCCATACTGCTTTCCACAATGGCTGCACAAGACTGCATTCCCACCAGCAGTTCAAAACGGTTCCCCTTTCTCCACAAACTTGTCAGCACTTGTTTTTTTAAAATTTACTGATGATAGCCATTCTGACAGGTATGAGATAGTATCTCATCGTGGTTTTAATGTGCATTTCTCTGATATTAGTGACACTGAGCATCTTTTCACATGCTTATTGTCCATCTGTATGTCCTCTCTGGAAAAGTGTCTCTTCAGGTCCTTTGCCCATTTTTTAGTTGGGTGGGTTTATTTTTGGTGTTGAGTTTTGTAAGTTCTTTATAAATTTTGGCTATTAACCCCTTATCAGATGTACTGGTGAATATGTTATCCCATTTTGTGGATTGTCTTTTTATTTTTTTGATGTTTTCTTTTGATGTTCAAAAACTTTTTAGTTTGATGTAGTCCTATTTATTTATTTTTTCTTTTGTTTCCCTTGCCTGGGGAGTCATATATGGTAAAATGTTGCTACCAGCTATGTCCAAGATTTTGCTGCCTATGTATTCTTCTAGGATTTTTATGGTTTTGGATCTAACCTTTAAGTCTTTAATCCAGTTTGAATTTATTCTTGTATATGATGTAAGAAGGTGGTCTAATTTCATTTCTGCATGTACCTATCCAATTTTCCCAGCACCATTTATTAAATAAACTATCTTTAGCCCATTGTAAATGCTTACTTCCTCTGTTGAATATTAATTGACTATAAAGGTGTCAGTCTATTTCTGGGCTCTCTATTCTGTTCCATTGATCTATATGTCTGTTTTCATGCCAGTACTATGCTGTTTTGATTACTATGACCTTAGTATAGTTTGATATACAAATAAGTAGAAGCACATACTGTGTTCATGGATAGGAAGAACTAATGTCATTAAAATGTCCACACTACCCAAAGCAATCTAGATTCAACACAATTTCTATCAAGATTCCAATGACATATTTCACAGAACTAGAACAAATATTTCAAAAATTTATATGAAACCACAAAAGGCCCTGCATAGCAACAGCAATCCTGAGAAAGAGAATCATGCTACCTAATACCATCAAAGATTCTTAATGACTTCAGAGAAAACCAGCCTTTTTCCATTGTTGTTAGGGAAGTGAAAAAAAATAAACTGGGTAACATGATGGGGGCCGTCTACAGTGTAGTGGAAAGAGTTGAGGAAACAGAGGACCTTGGATATAGACCTGGTTCAGCTCTCAAACAATTGGGTAGCCTTGGGAAGTGTCCTTAGACTCCCTGGGACTCAGCATTCTCTTCTGTTAATTAGTGATGATGAAGAGTAAAAATTTTGAAAAGTTAAGAATAAGTGAGGTAAACTTTTGAAAGATATTTGTTTATTTATAAAGGTCCATAGAAATGTTTGGTGGTATTATTTGAGGGCAACATAAGTTTTATCTTTTTCTTCATGGTTCTGATGGAGGTAATTGGGGAATTGCTTTATTGACCCTTAGTCTTGTATGACAATCAGCACTGCAGTGGATGGACGGTCTAAAACTTGACCTGCAGACATTTGGCCTTGTTGAATAGCTGCATATGGTGGTGCCACACATCAAGGATAAAATGTTTGAGAAACGTGGACAAAAGAAGCACCATTTTAGCATTGTAGCCTGGTTTCTATTGCATAAAAAAGATATAAAAATAATTGCAGTAGGGTTTATTTGGGTCCCAAGACTAGATCTTTAGTATCTATTGTAAAGGAAAGTTTATTCTGCACAATTACTATTTGGAGCTGGAAACACAGCTGCTTGACCTTACTTAACACCCTACATCCTTGAAAATAAGGTAACCGAGGAGGATACATTAGCAACTAGGAACCAAGTCAGAGGGAGTTGTCCGAAAGTGCAGAGAAATAAGGAAAGGGGCATTTTTCTTTCATGCGGGTTAAGATGGCTTCCCAGTGAGGAAGACTGAACATGTTAAGACCACTTGTCAGAAGTTTTTTGAGAGAAAAACTAGTTCCACTCATGTCACAGTGCTGAAAATAACATTCTTTTTAGAGTCTTTAAAGATTGGGTGGCTAGTGCAGTAATGATTGGACCATATTCTTCTGGAGAGTTAATCTGCTCCGCGGGGGAGAAGTCCTAAAACGGCTAGCTCTCTTCCCAGAACACTTCCATCGCCCCTTAGAATAACATGCTCTGCAAGCTGCGGCCATTCCCCATGATTTCACTGGTCATGAGACCTAAATTATGGAGCTAGTCTTTTGCTTTGTGAAACTGGGTGACTGCCAGAAATATTTATTTAAGAACTACTACTCATAAGACCAATAAATCCCCAGATGACTTAATGCACTGCAGCCTGCCAGGGTTAATTGGCTTTTTTTTTTTTCTCTCTCTGTTGTAATGAAGATGTTTGGAAACTCAGGCTGTAACCTGGGAGCCCCAGACGAATTTCGTCCAGCATAGGACTTTGAAACCTCTTGTTAGCCTCTCAGATTTGGGGTCAGCAACTTATAGTGTGTATTAAAAAGATATTTTTCTTAATATTTCTAGATCAAAACTGATTATACTTTTACCTTGATTTTATAGCCAACCATATTTCACTGGGCTCTTGACTTTTATAACTCCATATTTTCAACATTTATAAATACGTAATAACCTTGCCCTTAATATAGTACTTAGATTAGAATCTTTCACATATGTCATCTTATTTGTTCTGAAAACAACCCAAGACCAAACAGAAGAGGCATTATTATCATCCCTATTTTATGGGTAGGGAGGTAAAGTTCAGAGAATTCGACATACTTATGTGTTTAAGTCTTGTATCCTGAAAAATTAAAACCAAATGAAACAAACTGTCTCTTTGTCCACTTCTAGTTAATTGTTTCTTAGAGTCAGTTTTCCTTACAGAGTATTTTATATTCCCATCCATAATTCTTCATCTCTCATTCACTCTGCAGACCATTTTAACCTGGCTTTTCCAGTACTGAAATGGAACTTGTTAAGGTCATAAGTAGTTGACTAGTTGTCAAATATAGTGCACATTATCAAGCTATTATATTACTTTATCTCTCTGTAGCATTTGTCATTATTGACTGCTTTTTCAGTATCTGTTCTCTTTGGCTTCTCTGATTTCTTTGTCACATTCTCTCTCTCCACACGCAGTCCCCACCCCTACCCCACTTTCCCTCTACCTTCCCTATTTCTCTGCCTTGTCATTCAGAATATTCTTCCTGAGAAGTCCCTTCATGCTTGTGGCTTCAACCCCCTCTCCTATCCTTACCACTGACTGGGCTCCAGACTCTCACATCCAACTACCTGCTGATTCTTCTTTTGGGTGTTCCACTGAACACATTCTTTCATTTCTTTCTCCTCCATTTTCTATCTCTGTGAAAAGGATGTCATCTATTTGCCTTTTAAGTTAGATGTCCTTGATTACCTTTTTCTTCCCTTATCCATTATTTCTAGTAGTAACTATGTCTCCTATGTCCAGTCATTTCACCAAATCCACATTGAGCAGCTCCATTTCCCAGCATCACTCTGCATTCTAGTGGTCAGGAATCACTAACACGTTCCCAGTGTACCACATCGCCTCAAAGTTTCATGACTCTGCATTTGCATTCTCCTCCTCCACCTTCTGTTTCCTTTCTCACAGTCTCACAATGTTCAAGATCCATCTTCAGTGTTTCTTTGTCTGGGGAGCCTTCCCTGATGTCCAGCCCCAGCCCAGGTTACATGCCACTTTCTGGTAGACCCACATCATCCTGGGCATACTGTGTGTCATTGTATCTTGGAGGTTGTTTGGACCCATGCTTTGGTAGGGTAGACAAACTGTCATACAAACAAGTTCAAATTTTGGTCACTTACAACAGTAGGAGTCAATTTCTTGCTTACGGAATAGTTTCAAGAGGTGGCCTTCTGCTCCTTTCCATCTTGTGGTTCTATCACTTGTAAGATCTCAGAATCCTCTGCATCCAGCTAGCAAATAAGGAGATAGAGAAAATTCATGATCAGGAGGGCAGTTTTCCATGGCCAGGCCTAACACATGGCATAACACACTTCTACTCTTATGTCACCAGCCAGAATATAGTTATGTGAAGGCTGGGAATGCCCACGGTGAAAGGTAAATGAGTTTGGTGAACTATTCCTACCTGTCCCAATTGCCTGACTCCACATTAGACTCTATATCTCAGACAGATACGGATTATATTTTTTACTTCTGTATGCCCATAATCTCATATAATGTTTGTTACGTACTAGCCCTTCAGGAAATGTCTGTTGAAGGGTGTTAACATGTCTGAGGCTGTGGAGTCAACCATGGCAAGGCTGTCGTCACAAGCTGACTTCAAACGCTTGCTGACCACACTGTGTAGCCTCTGTACAGGAAGCTCGAAACAACTTGAACTGTTAGGGCACTTTGCTCTGCATTGGGAGGAAAATACACCAGATTGTATCTTCTTTCTTCCACAACATTCATGTTTCGAGCTCCTGATTGACTAAAGCAGCTCCCCTCTCTCTGACAGGCCGTTCACATTGAGCTCCGGGAGGGGTGACGCTGGATTCTGTCTAGGAACTGTGTGGACGTCAGCAACACTAGAGAACAAAACACGAATTCTGATTTGTTACTGCTTGACTTCAAAATTAGAGACTCTCCTAAAGGACAGGAAATGCATTTTACCACTTTGGTTCGACACTTGTCAGCGCAGTTATTGATATTTGTCAGCCATTTTGGAAGTGCAGCGGTCACGTGGTTACGTGACAGCTAACCTCAAAGAGACGTCTGCACTGCCTCCAGTCCCACTGTTGTCAGTTTTCTGGTCACATTATTAGTGTTCTTGTGCTCAAATTTACTTCAAAAAGATTTTCTCTTTATTGAAGATTTTATAATGACTTTTTCCTTTTGTTCGTCATGAAGTATCAACTGGGACTCCCAATTGGATCTTTTTCAGTTTTTCTAAAATATGTAAAATACCTTTTGACTTTGTCATAGGAAGATATTTTAAGGATGAATATAGTTAAGAGATTTAAGTTCTACAGAGGAATGCTTCTTTGTAGAACCATTTTTCTACATTATTTCTCAAGTTAATATTTTTTTAGTAAACATTTATTGAGAGCTTACCAGCTTCTGAGAAGTTGCCAACTACAAGGGTTATTAAGATGAATTAGACTTTTTTTTCCTTGGGAATAGTCTATCTGGCTAAAAGAAAGGAGGGTAAGCTTAAAATATAAATGGCTAGTGTAATGTATTTTTTATTTAGTGCTAAATGTGTGGTTGGGGGAAACAGATGAAGGAAGGAAATTAACATTTATTAAGCACCTACTCTGTATTATGCTTCTCTGAAGGCTTACGTAGTTTGTTTCAATTAATTGTTTATAGGACCCAATAAAAGTGGATTTTTAAAAAGATTTTATTATTTATGTATTTTCAGAGAGAGGGGGAGGAAGGGAGAGAGAGGGGGAGGGAGGGAGAAAGAGAGGGAGAAACATCAATCCGTTGCCTCTTGCATATTCCCACCTGGGAGCCTGGGGCACAACCCAGGCACATGCCCTGACCGGGAATCCAACTGCAACTTTTTGGTTCACAGGCCAGCACTCAATCCACTTAGCCACACCAGCCAGGACTGAAAGTAGATATTGATATCTTTCTCTCTCTTTTTAAAGATTTTATTTATTCATTTTCAAAGAGAGGGAACGAGAAGGAGGAAGAGAGGGGAAGAAACATCAATGTGTGATTTCCTCTCACACACCCCGTACTGGGGTCCTGGCCCACCACCTAGGCATGTGCCCTGACTGGGAATCGAACCAGTGACCCTTTGGTGTGCAGCCTGCACTCAGTCCACTGAGCTACACCAGTCAAGGCTGATATCTTCCTTTTATTGAAGGAAAAACCAGTTCAGAATGATTAAATGGCTAGTCAAGTTACACAACTAACAAAAGAACTAAGAGTCATACTGGGAGTCTCTGGTTCTAAATTCTATGCACTTTAGATTACAAGCAGCATCCGGGAGAGCTAATGCTACAGGAGACTAGATGAAAAAGTAGAAGTCTGATTAGGGCTGGATACATTGGGATGTGAGGTTTGGGTGTACTCTATGAGAAAGTTACCTGAACGAGAGGAGTGAAAATGCATTCTTCTACACATAATCAAGGCAAGCAGGTGAAAGGAAGAGACCAGCTATGAGGTCCCAAAATACCAGGCTGAGGAAGAGTTGTTAAGTTTAATGTGAGCAAATGGGGAATCACTGAATGGGTTAGCGGTTGGGGGCGCGGGGTTGGATTTTAGAGCACTGTTCCTCTAAGTATGGTCCCTGGAACATCATCAGCAGCCTTATCTGGGAGCTTATTGATATGCAAATTTCAGGCCTCCTCTGAGACCCATTAAATTAAAAAATCCTTGGGTGTAGGGCTTGTGGTTTAACCAGCCCTCCAGGTGATTTTGATGCAAGTTAAACTTGGGGAACTCTGTTTCAGAAACATCAATCTGGGGCTGCACGTAGCATGCCTTGAGAAGAAAAGAGCATACCGTTCTAAAAATGCGGTTGTGAAATAATGAGAGCACAGATGAAGGCAGTGGAAATCTAAAGGGACAGCGGGAGGGAGGGTATGAAAAACTTATCAGAACTTGGGGATGGGTTACATCTGATGGAGGAAGTAGGAGTGAAAGTTTACAGTCAGCAAGGATCAAAAATGATGGGATGAATCGGCATTCAGTTCAGCTCAATATTTAAAAATCATGAATTTTACATAAAAATAGGGGTTTGTGGTATTTAGGGAAAGCCAGATCTGGCAACAAGGGGAAACTTCAGCCAAGTAAGTTAGCTACCAAGTCATCCTGTTGATGGGATGTGTCCTCTCCAGTCCGCCAGTTTCCCAGTTTCACTCCACCCAGCCTGGGGGCTGGAGGATGATGAGAAATACAGGTTTCAGGAGAGGAGGCTGATCTGAAGGCAACATCATCAGTTTGGTGTTTGGACGTTTTGAGTTTGAGTCAACTGTGAAACAGTCCCATTAATCTGGTTTTTATATTTTGTTAAGAAAAACAGTTCAGCATTTCCATGTCTCTGTTATCCACTTTTTGGATCACCCAAGGCAATTTAAAATTCTAGGCTTGCTCTCTGGCAATGCAGTACACCTCGGGACGCGTGCCTCCTGCTTTCTCAATATGCGAGCTCAAGAATGCAAAGTAATTTTTATATTAGCCCAAGTAAAATATAATTCAGAAAGTAATTATATTGAGGCCAAATTGTCTGTTGTACTCCCGCTGCCAATTATCTATTTTTTCTAGTTATTTTTTCCATTGCCCCAGAGAATTGAACACAGACTAAATTTTAATCAGTAAAGGAAGCAAAAGTCGGTCCCCTTCACTTTACTGTGAAAATCGTATCATCACACTGGGTAAGAAATCATTGGGGTGGGAATGAGTTGTTGATAGAACTTGGCTTTGTAAACACTACTGGTTTATGTTTTCTATCACTCGGCCTTTGTGTACTGTATTGAGAGAGTATAGGCAAGAGGAGGAGGAGGAAAAGCAATCCAGTGTGAACGACTAACGTCTGATTAAACATTCAGCTGCAGAGACTTGAGTGAGCCCACGTGATGTTTATGGAGCGTCAGAGAGGGAGGACACTACACCATCTGGTGAGGGAAGCATAAAAAGATATAAATCAATCCCTATAATGATAATTAATAGAATCGATAAATGATGTAATATAAGCACTTTGTTGGGCAACGTCGTAGAGTTAAATAGCTTCAAAGGGGTCTCTGATTAAAGACATTACAATTTATAAAGCATTCTTCATCTTGATGAGATTTAACAGGAGTGTTTCTGTAATCCTAGGGCCAGCTTAAAACATTCGGAGCAGAGACGAAATATCTTAAGAGGTTTACTTCGGTGGATTTGGAAAGTCAGTTGTTTGACTCAGAGAGTAAAAACGCTGTGCTCCCCTCCCATTGTTTTCTAGTGGGACAAAATGAATGCTGCTACTTCACACTTCATGTTTCTAGGATTTTTGATGTCCTGGTGGTTTCTTCTTTGGTGTGACCTTAGCATAATTAGCTATCATGCTTGATTTATATTGTTTGGAAATACTGTTGCATTTGAGGGTCATGTGTGCTTGCCGCTGATTACCAAATAAAGAAAATACCAGCGACTCAAAATGGTGCAACTGGGCCAGCTTCGATTAGTAGGTCCTTTTCCTTCCTTATTTTGTTTCTGCTGAATTCACTGAGTCTCCTGACAGATGCACAGTAATCTAGCAGAATGCCAATTCTCATCATTGATGCAGGTGGAGGGTCACTGTGCTCCCAAGGGGGGCACCAGAGAAAAAGAATGCTGAATGCTGCCATTTTTTCTTTTCATCATTCTTTTTTACCCCCTCTCTTTGCTTTTTGAAAGGCAGATTCTTTGTTTAGAAGGCCTTTGTTAGAAATTCCAAAATGTTCTTTAATCCCTGAGTTCTTATTATTGCTTCAGGTAGCTTGACAGGCCTACCACCTCATAATGGAGAGACTCGGGCCGTGAACTCCAAAGGCACAGTTCTGGAGTCGCCGTGCCTGGGGTCTGTGTTCAGCCACTTGCCAGTGTGTGACCTTGGCAAACTGTGCAAACTCTCTCTGCCTCAGCTTGATCTGTGCAATGGGGAAGATAATTGTACCTTCTTCCTGGTGTTTCGTGAGGATTAACCATGATGCTATTATTGCCCAGCACTGAGTGGTACATACATGTAAAGTGCTATTATTATACAGTTTTGCTAACTCATGACTGGATATACTTATTGAATAAAAGAGGAAGAAAGAGAAGCATGGAGTGAGGAAAGGAGGGAAGGAGAAAGAAAAGAAGAAGGCAGACAGAGAAAGAAAATTTTAATTCATTTAATATCACTATTGTAGTTGCAGCTATCTGGTTGGGAGACAACCCCTAACATCATATTGCCATATTGATCTCCATTTCTCTATTTTGTCCAGACTCTGTTGGGGCTGTGTTTACTCGTCTGCTTCTCTCTGGACTGGAAATTCTCCTGGAGACAGACTGTGTTTCTTATTTATCTCCTTATCCCCCCAGGTTGTGCACAATGCCTGGGGCTCAGTCAGGCTGGAATGGATGGGTGAAAAGAGGCAGCCTATCTGGCTTGATAACATGTAAATTCAAGGTGTTACTATTTCACATTCACAGGAGTTGAATAATCATATAGATGAGGTGACTAACCTTTCAATTGCTACTTATCAAAAATAGAATCTCTGGAATCTGAGAGGAGGCTATATAGTTATGTAAATTTTTGGTAAAGTATTGCAAACTGCATATTACTATGATGCTTTGTGAAGCTGCTATAATTAATGGTCTGTTTGCATTCCTAGTACAGACTGTTATTTTTCATCTGCTTATAACCTTGATATAAAAATTTATTCTTGGCTTCTCTTTTGCATTCACAATTTTAAAATGTATATAAATGTTCAGCTTCTGTTTTCCAGCTTTCTGATTATCGAAAGCAAAAGCTTAAGGATCACATCACCGTGGCATGTTTTTCTGAGTCTCTGCTGGTAAAAAGAAATTAATGCATTTTGATTTCAGGTTTCAGGATTATGACAATGTTATTTGCTTGTGCAGTGCCCTTAGAAAAATGTCTGGAGCAGCATATGAACCAAAATAATTCTGAGTAGCCTCAAGTCAGTCTTTTACAATTGCATGTACCTTTGTTTACTCCCTCTCCCTCTTCTTCTCCCTCTCCCTCCTCAATGCTAGAGAGAGTCTTGCTAAAGTCCTTTTGCATCCAAATGACCCTTCAGTTTCTTTAGTCCCCTGGACAAAGTACCATACTAACCACAAGGTACTACCAGGAAGATTCGGAGATTTTCAAAGGTAACAGTATATAGAGTGGGATTTGGGATCAGACAGACCTGGATCAAATGCAGGCTCTGCCACTAAGAGGTTGTGTGACCTTATGTACATTATTTACTGATAACCACTCCAAGCCTGTTTCCTCATCTGTAACATGGGGAGAGCACTGTTGACCTCTGAAGAGTGGTTGAGAAAATTAAATGAGAGCAAGCACTAGACTTAGAACCTGGCACATGGAAAGTAATCAATGAATTATGACTGACCTCTTGTCTTGATCATGGTCATTGTCATTGTTATCATCGTTAGATAATGATGGGACTAAGCAGGCAGGCTGACATGAACTGACCTATCTTACAAAGCAGAGATCCAGAACTCTCCTCATTGTGGGCTCCAGAGTCCTAGGTTCTGTGTAACTGCTGATTTCAGTCACTCACTCTTGTAGTCTCCCTCAGTCTTTGACCCAAAACTCTTCCCTGTCTTTTCCACCCTTTCTGGCCTATGTTTAATGCTTGATACTGATACTGTTCTTGCTTATCAAAGATGTGGTGACTTGGATCAGGTATCAGCAGCCAGGTGCAGCCAAGAGTCTATTTTAAACACCTTCCAGGCTGTTTTCTACCTCGGGGCCTTTGCACTCATTAAACCCTCTGTCTGGAACGCTGCTTCCCCAGCTTTTTGTATGACTGACTCCCTTTCAATCTTCAGATCTCAACTGAAAGGAATTTTGTTTTTTTTTCCCCCTGAAAGTTCTTTCCTGTCTACCCTAAGTAGAGTAGAACTCTCTCTCAAATTCTCTTACCTAGCACTTCCTCTGTATACACAGAGTCCTAATAACATTTGGTAACTTCTTCCTATCTATCCACTTCTTTATCTACTTGTTTAGTGTGTATCTCTCTATGAGAATATACGTCCCATGAGGACTGGAACCTGTCTTTTCTGTCCATTATATTCTCAGTACACAGGAGATTACTGAGTAGATGATGGTAACTCAATAGATATTTTTTAATGAATAACTTAAAAAATCATCTAAGACCAAAAGAATAGAGAACCAACTATAAGTGAATATATATGGAATCATGTCTATATTCTGAAGCATCACAGATTCTTCCCCCCAACTTTTCTGTTTTTTGAAATACATCAGCCTACGATAAAGTTGAAATGACTCATATACTCTTTAAAAAGAAGTTGTCTCACTTTTCCCAGAGAGGTGACACCATTTTACATTGCCACCAGCCACGTGTGAGGGTTCAGGTTGCTTCACATTCTGACTAGAGTTTGGTGTTGTCCGTCTGTTTCGTCTCAGCCAGGCTGGTGCATGTTCATTGGCACCTCAGTGAAGTGCTGATCTGCACTTCCCTGATGACTAATGATGCTGAGCGCTCTCTCACGTGCCTGTTGGTCATTTCTGTCTTCCTTTGTGAAAAGTGTGTTCACGTACTTCACCCCTTTTATACTTGGGTTGTTTTAAAATCATGGAGCAGTAGGAATTCTTCACATTCTAGACACAAATTCATTGTCAGATAAATGTTTTGCAAATATTTTCACCTAGTTGGTGTCTTATCTGTTCTTATTTGTTTGTTTTGGCTTAAGTGTCTTTTAATAAGAAGTTTTAAATTTGTATCAGTTCTAATTTATTAATTTTTAGCTGCTTTCTGTGTCCACTCATATGCCCTTTATCTACATTCAGTATTTTATATTTTGCCACATTTGCACATAAGCTATCTGTCTCATTTTCTGAGCATATGAAAGGTGGGTACAGCCATGAAAACACTTCATCCATAAATATATTAGTGCACATTTCATAATGACAAGGACCTTCTCTAACATAATGCAAGACCATTGTCCTACCAATGAAAATTTAGCATGGTTATACAACCGCTATGTAATGTAAAGTCCATTCATATTCAGATTTCCCCAGTTGTCCCCATTCTCAATAATGTCCCTGCTTTTTCTTTTTAATTTCAGAATTAAAGGACATCCATTACATTTAGTTGCCATGTATCTTTAGTCTCCTTTAATTTGGAATTTTCCCTAGCCTTTCAATATTTGATTATACCGACACTTTTGAAGAAAAATAGGGCAGCCATTTTGCACAGCGTACCTCAGTTTGGAGTTGGTATTTCCTCCTTATTAGATTCAGACTAAAGACTTTTGGTGAGAATTCTGTCTGGATAATGTTGTGTCCCTACTATTGCATTACATAAGGAAGCAAATATCAGTTTTCCTTATTAGTGAGGCTAAGTTTGATCACTTATCCAAGGCAGTACCTCTGGATTTCTTCATTGGAAAGATACTTACGGTGAGATGTTTTGAGACTTTGTGAACCTTGTTTTACCCAATACAATTTTGCCTGATGAAAACTGAGAGTGTGTTGATGATCCTTGCCTGAGTCAAGCATTACATTGCTGGTTGCAAAGGTTTTTCTAACTCACTTATTCCTATGACATTTATTAATGGGCACATGTTTGTAAAGAAGAACTTCTACCCTTCTTTCTTTTATGGTTTCATGATTTTTTTAAAGGTGTATGTGTTAAAATCCATTACTGTCATTTTTTTGATAAAGCATCAAAAATTCAAAGTGCTTAATTGTCAAATTAGTATTTTATGATCAGCTTGAATATTTGAAGCATCGATAGGAATTTTCTTTTATCCAAAGGAATCCAAACTATCTTAGGTAAGTAACTAATTAGCAGGGTATAATCAATACATTTCCTCTAAACTTCTTTATTAACAGCATGAGTTTTGGAGTAATAGCTCCTGAATATTTTTTTAATCTATCACTACCAATGTATACTGTATGCAAATGAAGACCCTTCACCTAATATATAATTGCTGTTAATTGTTAAATGAGCAAAAATCCCAAATCCAGCAATTGCTTCTGAATTTCTCCAGATTTTTTTTTTTCCAAAGAGCCCTTTCCAGGAGAAATAAATATCACAGTGAGAATTTGCAGAAGACTACAGGGATGTTTTGGTGGAGGGAGGGAAAGTTACCTACTTTCCACAGTATAGCACAGAAGACTGTAAATTGTCTACACACTACCACTTCCCCACATAATCCGTGGCTTGGAAGGAGTAAATAGCCCGGGCTAGTCAGTCAGTGGTAGTAATAGTTTTATAGCTCAATAAACACTACTTGTTGTACTGGTTGCTGCTCTAGAAATTAAACATTTGAAGTCTAGAAGAATCTAATTTTTAACACTTTCCAACTTTACTCATTCAATAAACATTTATTAAGTCTTATATTCTTATATAAGAATGTCTTATATTCCAGGCCAGGGGAGGATTCAAGTCATGTAGGACTAGGCATTTATATAATTTGGGGCACCTTTAAGAAAATATAAATTTGCAAATATAAATTTACATATAAAATCAACATTTACTTAGAATAGCAAATTACAACAAAATTTTAAGAAAGCTGCCAAATACTGCAAACATTATAAATTCAGAAAATATATCATAATATTTGTATTAAATAGCTACACGTCAAACTTCTGTATTTAAAAAAATTTGCTTGAATATTCTTTGTTCTTCATGTGACAGTGATTTAGTGTTATATTTTAGCTTTTGGATTTTTAAAATTTTAAATTATATTTTTCAATTACAATTTACATTCAGTATTATTTTGTATTTGTTTTAGGCATACAGCATAGTGGTGAGACAATCATATACTTTACATAGTGTCCCTCCTGATATTTCCAGTACCCGCCTGACCCCATACATAGTTATTATAATATTATTGACTATATTCCCTATGCTGTGCTTTTTACATCATTGTGACTGTACTAATCGCTTCACCTTTTTCAGCCATCTCTTCTAACCCCACTTCTGTCTGGCAATCAAGAGTCTGTTTTCTGTAGGTAAGAGTCTATTTCTATTTTCTTTATTTTGTTCTTTAGACTCCATATATAAGTGAAATCATATGGTACTTGTCTTTCTCTGACTGACTTATTTCACTTAACATAATACCCTCTAGTTCCATTCACGCTGCTGCAAGTGGTAAGAGCTCATTCTTTTTCATGGCTGGTTAACATTACATTGTGTGCATATATGTACCTCTTTTTATCTACACATCTATTGATGGGCACTTGGTTCCTTTCATATCTTTGCTATTATAAATAAGGTGATGATGAATATAGAGGTGTATATATCTTTTTGAATTAGTGTTTTGGGTTTCTTTGGATTACATATGTACCCAGAAGTGGAATTGCCGGGTCATAAGGCAGTCCAATGTTTAATATTTTGAGGACCCTCCATACTGTTTTTCATAGTGGCTTCACCAATCTGGATTCCCACCAACAGTACAAAAAGGTTCCCTTTTCTCTACATCTTTTCAATACTTGCTTGTTGATAGCCATTGTGATGGGTGTGAAGTGATAACACATTGTGATTTTAATTTGCATTTCTCTGTTGATCAGTGATGTTAAGCATCTTTTCATATTTCTATTGGTCATCTGTATGTTCTCTTTGGAGAAGTGTCTGTTCAGGTTCTGTCCATTTTTAATTGGATTGTTTGCTTTTTTGGCGTTAATTTGTATGAGTTTTTTTCATTTTTTATTTTATTCATTTAAAATTATTTTATTGTTATTCAAGTACAGTTGTCTGCATTTACCCCCACCCCCACCCCCTACCCTAGCCATTCCCACCTCCCTCCCCTGCTTCCACCCCACCTTGGTTTTGTCCATGTGTCCTTTATTGTTGTTCCTGAAAACCCTTCCCCCTTTCCCCCCATTATTCCCTCCCACTTCCCCTCTGGTTACTGTCAGTTTATTCTTCATTTCTATATCTCTGGTTATATTTTGCTTGATTACTTGTTTTGTTGATTAGGTTCCACTTAAAGGTGAGGTCATATGGTATTTGTTCCTTACCGCCTGGCTTATTTCACTTAGCATAATGCTCTCCAGTACCATCCCTGCTGTCGAAAAGGGTAGGAGCTCCTTCTTTCTTTCTGCTGTGTAGAATTCCATTGTGTAAATGTACCATAGTTTTTTGATCCACTCATTTACTTCCTGATGGGCACTTAGATTGCTTCCAGTACTTGGCTATTGTAAATTGTGCTGCTATGAACATTGGGGTGCATAGCTTCTTTTGAATTGGTGTTAAAGGATTCTTAGGGTATAATCCCAGCAGTGGAATTGATGGGTCAAAAGCAGTTCCATTTTTAGTTTTTTGAGGAAATTCTTGGAATTCTTTATACGCACCTTCTTCCTATTTCTACTTCCTTCCCCTTTCAGAACCTAGATTTCAAAAATGTTAGAGCTGGGTGAGCCTTTAGAGAACATCTGCTCCACCCTTTCATTTCACAGATGAGGAAGTGGGGCTGAAGGTTACTCAGCTAGTGAATAGCTGAACAAGGCACGTGTTTTAGCTTCTGAGACCAAGTTTCTTTTCTCTCCACTCTCATGGGTAGATCTCCATTAGACTACTCTCAGCCTCCCAGGATTAAGCGTAAATTAATTTAGGCATGCGTCGATTTAATCTCTGTGAGCCCCTCCCCGCCAACTCGATGTTTTGAAGAGTTAGAATATTCAATGAGCTTCTAAAATGCCACATAATAGTGCTGCTTTGCTCACTCTGACAGGACTTTTAGCAAAGTGAACCATGTCAGGAACACTCTCACAGGAAATGTAAGCTTACCTTGTAAAGAGGAAGCTTCACAGGCTTTGTGTTTCCTTTCACCAGCATGGAAGAGCCTATGTATCAGCTGCCTGGCTTTCCTCAGGGGGCTTGGTTTTTAATCTCCAGGGAGGCAAAGCTGATGAAATGTCATCTCTTCTCCTGCTAAGGAAAGAGGCTGTGAAATAGATCTTCATGGCTCACGCGCCTCATGTTGCTTAGCACCAGCCGTACCCGTTACACCTCAGTGTATTTAAAATACTGTTTCATTGGAATGATTTTTAAAGCGCCACTGATTCTCACAGATACCCCAAATAGGCCTTGTGATGTTACATCAATTTTTATCTTAGTTGGATTTATTTACCTGAGAAAACAAATTTATGGATGTATGCCTGAATACTGCCCATTACTGCTCTAGATTTTTCTGCCGTAATTCTAGGAATGTCCTACTTCAAGTAGGGGAAGAGAAAAGAGCAAGTATATATTCCACAGCTTTTAAGGATCGGGTGCTTTATGAATATCATTTCAATTGAACCCTTGCAAGAGCCTTGGGAGGTGGGGAGCTTTAGACACATTTTACATTTGTATAACCTGATCAAGATTGTACCCTCGGCCATTTTGGAAAAGGTTTTTTTTGTTTGTTTTGTTTTTTACTTTGAAATGAAGGAAAACTATTCATAGATAAGGGTTTTTGTGAGATCACTTTAGTGAAGGTTGTAAAAGGGACTAAAACAGTGTGTTCCAACTGAGAAGACCAGGTCAGGAGAATGAAAGGACGAAACTGCCTACAAGTACACGAACACCAGCATTAACGACATTGGTCTGATTTGAAGAGACCTCTGCAATCATCCTCCTTTGCTTTGGAAAGTGGACTTTAAACATCTCTGGTTGTTTTCCTGTAAGGCCCACTTGTTTCCTATCCTTCCCTCTTGTCCCCTTCTTCCTTCTCGTTATTCAGTACCTTCTTCCTGTGGCAAAGAACAGTTAATAAATTAGATTTCCGATACCTTCCAACTTGAAAGGCAACAGCACAGGCAGTCCCCTCCTGGCAACTATTTATGATATCTCTCCTTCCAGAGATTTGCCCTGTGGCAGCTTCAATCCATTATCGTCACTTCTCGTGCCCATATTGGCAGCTCCCCAAGACCTAGGGAGGAAGAAGCAGATCTGCAGATAGACTAACATCAAGATCAAGACTTAGTTAATGAAATCACCCAGCCAATTGCACTTGCCTGTTGCTGAATCCTGTTTTAGCTGGGATGGAAAAAGAGCATTGGTCTGCTGTCAAAAGCAGGTCAGGCTTCTCGACTGCTATTCCTTTAACTAAAACAAAACAAAACAAAATAAACCACCATACACAACAAAGTGGCACTAGATTAGAGCGAAGGTAGTTTTTACTATTTTCATATTTCATGTGTTTAACCCGGTGTTCAAATACAAATATTTGTCTTAGCAAACATGATTGGAAGTGGTGCTTCTACTTCTTTTCTCGCCTTTGGGCATAGGTGGAGATAAAAATAAACTGACCCTCCAGAGAGACTTCCTTCTGCTCTGCACAGGTCCCTCTTCTTGCCCTCTTCCTTGCTTCTGCTCACCTCTCTCTCCGCCTCCCTCTCTTCTTCAATTCAGGGCTTGGAGAAATCTTTCACTCTGCTTTTGACAGGTGTCAGATAGATAATATGAGCTCATTTAAGCTGAACTGTCTAGGAGAAACGACATTTGTTCAGGAGAACAGCAATTCGGATGACAAGTGCCAGGACACAGCAGATGGCATGACTGGAGACACTTTCCTCGGGCACCCAGCTCACGTTCCCTGTAGCCTGTCTGCCTCCCTCCCCTATTATTTGTTCACAGTTGACCTAAATGGAAACCTTGAAATATAAATTAAGTTCTTCTTAGAAGTTGTCAAGAAAAAGAGTTGATAATGACTCAGCATAAGATGCCTACATCCTCCCAAAATATAGCCAGTACTTACTAGGACTTCTGCTTACTATCCCTGATGCTTCCCAGACCCATTTGGGCACATATTTGAAGAAGCCTTATGCTTCTTACTTATGATTTTGATCATTGATGCTTCCCAGAACTGTTAGGGCACATACTTGTTTAATAAATAAATCTGTTAGCTAATTTTTTTTTAAAATGACATTTTGGACAATCCCCAATCCTGGCTAAAGTTTGGCAGTGCCTGCCAAGATATGACTGAAGTGTCCTTAAATATTCTTCCCCATTTGCCACATAGTCTGATTGATTTTGTTGACTATCACTTGCTGGAAAGAGAAGCTATGGCCATAAATATCGTGGGAAGGTATTTAGAGGAAGGTGAGATTTTTCTTGGTCCATATAGAGCATTCTAAAATTCAAGGCCAGGGCACCGTGGCAGGCTGTAATCTATGAATCATTATATTCTTAACATGCCCTGAGAACAGGAAGAGAGAGATCAAACTTTATAAAAACAGGC
>CM052544.1:97148169-97188203 GCA_028533065.1 Trachops cirrhosus
TTTCAGGTGGTTTTATAGACTTCATAATTAAAATTTTAATTACTGCAAAATTTCTCATTGACATCGAACACCATCATTTATATCAAAATTTTCTTATCACTGAGATTTTGGGTTGTTGCCATTTTTGAAAAGAAATACTGTTGGAATAATAATTTTAAACAAATATGAGTTATACTAGGATATATACATCTAATCAGAATTATTGTACAATATGAATAGTTTCTAAGTCTAAACATATATATTTCAACACAGGTGCCATTTATACAAACATTTCTGATACTTCCCTTTCAAAATTGTCTTTAGAACCAATTGATTAGCCACACATTAAAAACTTTTTTATTTTATAACATATCTTCATTTGGATTCTAAACCATTCATTCATTTTGTTCATAATATTTTGGCTGTTTCCAAAAATCAATTCTAATCTCAAAATGCCAAATTTTGCCTCCATTTAGACCATTTGGAAGACTGCCAAAGGCTCCGAAGGCAATTGCAGAGGAATATGTTCCAAAACTGTTCAGAGCCTTGGGCAATCATTGCTCTAACTACACAGCCTCTTGCAGTGAAGGCTTTGGAGGCGTAACACTCCTTTTTGTTTTGTGAGTTTGAGTAGGTTTGTTACTATATTCATTGTCTATAACTCTAGAGTCACAATTTGCGTAAAACTAATAGTGTTCCAAATAATTGTCGGTTCCTTGAGATCAGGGACCAATTCTTTCACAGAGCCTCCATTGCCGTCTGCACATAGCCTGTACTGGTATAGGTTTGTGATTGATTCTCTAGAAATGAATACTCTGTTGAGAATACACTTCTTCCATTGACAATACCTATCTTTGAATGAACTGTTTTCCAGGGGAAGGCCTGAACTCTCCAACACTGGGGGACAACAATATCGGCATCACATGGGAATATGCTAGAAATGCTTATCCCCTTAACCCCATCCTGAACCTACTGAATCAGAAATTCTGGATTTTGGGCTCTAATCTGTGTTTTAGCAGCCCTCATGTGATTCTGACACATAATATATGATCAATAAATAGTAAAGTTTGCCTAGGGAAAAACTGAAAATAAAGTTCAGGAAGATAATATTATAATGAGAGAAAGTTGGTATCAGATGTCACAGTTACTAAAATTCAGTAAATGTTTTCTGATACAAACTATGGGCCAAAAATTATGCTGTAACACTGGTTACACAAAAGCAAAAAAAAAATGTCTTTATTCTCATGGAGCTGATATTCTAGAAGAGATAAAGATGTGTAAAGTGTGTAAAATGTGTAAATAACTACAATTTTTGTGATGCTTCACTATAGAAGTATACACAAAATATGGGTGGTGATGTTGATTATTACCATTTATATAAACCACATGTCATCTGTCAGGCAAAGTACAAGAGCTTTCCATCACAATGTATCATTCCTTTTAGTCTGCCTATAAGAAGGAATATAAAAGATTAAAAGGTGCTGTGTGGCTTGATTGGCCCCCCTGAGTCTGCAAAGAATAAAAGCTTGGTCTCAAAGTTCACTATTCTTGTTCAGACCTATTCAGGCACTCTGTTAGTTCACTTCAAAAACGGGTGTGTGGGATCTATCTCACAATTGGTACACAGATTAAATAAAGTAATGTGTGAAATTGCTTAGATCAGTATATGTCTTAAATATTCAACAGATAGTGATTATTTTTTATTGCTGTTAACAGTAATGATCATCATCAAGGTTACTAGCATGATGAGTGGGCTGTAATATACAGGGTCCGGCAGAAGTAATGCCTCCTTGAGTGGGGTTGGTAGGGTTTGTGAATGTCTCGCCCAAGATGGACAGCACTTTGAACATTTCACCTAAAGTGTCCTATGGTGTCATAATGTTATGTTGCAGAATTATGTGCTTATAATTTTGTAATAAAAAGGGGCATTGTCTGTGCTGGACCCCATAGATTCTATGTAAGTTAAGGAGACAGACTCAAGCCAGACTTCCAGCTTTCAAGTGCAGGTTTGTCAATTTCTGTTAGATTGTGGGCTTAGTCTCTGCCCTTCAGTTTCCTCATCTGAAATGTGGAGACAGTAAGAGCCCTTACTACACAGGCTGGTGGTGACTGGCAAATGAATTAACACATGTAAAACACTTAGAACATAGCCAGCCCTGGGGCAAACGCTCAGTAAGTGCTAGCTATTACTGTCATTAATTTCTTTAGGATGTCCCATGGACTACTCTGTCAGAGAGTTTAACCTTTCTTTTTGGTATAGTGTGATTTTATGAAAGGGCTCATGTTTAGGAACGAGAATATCACCTTTCCTTAAGGGTCCGTAGGGTTCAAAGCTCCACTAGCTAGTTGAGTAAAGGCCTTTCCATGGTGCCTAAAAATAAGGGGGAAAGCCGATGTCAAGGTAAACAAACCTTAAAAAGCCAAAGGGAGGAAAATTTTAAATCAAAGTGCAGGGCATCCACTTTTATGTCATGGAAATCTATTATTTAAGCAAATTTACTGATAATGGTGCACAGATGCTGTTTGTAGACATTACTTTTCTCCCGTGAAATAATTGAGTGCAGATTTCCTACCTGTGCCAGCAGTCTTTTTCAAATTAATTCTGTGCCCCTCTCTGTCATTGTGGAGCAGAGATCTCATACATGACTTTTCTAAAGACTAGAAGACTAAAACATGGACCTATTGCCTCAGAGGCTGAGAAGATGTTCGCAAATGTGAATAAACAGTTAAAACACTACCAGATGTACAGGAGGAGTCCTTGAACACAAATGCGACTGACATCGAGAAAATATCAGCTTTGTAGTTCTGCCTAGACGGCACATAGACGGGGCAGCACTGCAGAAGGATTCGGCTGCAATGGCGGAAGAAAATTTCAACAGATATGTTTCTATTAATTTGCCACAGGTGCTCAAACTTCTGCGACCTAGAATTTCAAGGATTCATATTGCTACTGTGATAGCTTCAGGCTTTGCTTCTAGGTTATGTTACAGGTGGTGGCACAGACTTTTAACAATTGAATTCTCTTTATTGGTAATGCTGCAGTTCACATGATTACAGTCTAACAGGATGACTGTAGTTTCTCAAAGAATCAAGTGAATGTTAGCTCCATTTAATCATTTCAAAATCATGTTCAATCTTTGCCATGTGCATGCTATGTTCAGTAGATATTTTAACTTAACATTAGGTCATCTAGATTTTTCCACATACTGCTTTTGGCCATTTACTTTCCTTTCCATGCATCTTTAATTTTCTTGCTATTCTCCTGAAGTTCTTCTGCTGGATTATTTCTAGAATTTCATATTTACACACAGAGATGCGGGAAACATCTTAGTATAAATCATTTTTCTGATTTTATAATATTGCCAAGGAGTTTGTTCTCCAAAGCAGAATAACCAAAGTAGGAATTTTTATAGTTATTGCTGCATATTGAGACCACACTGTAAAAATATCAAACTAATTTACAGTATCATCAACATGGCATATGTATACTTTCCTCCACAGTTTATACAATATTGGATTGTATTTTAATTCATGTATGTAATGGCTTTGCTAAATGCAAATAAGAAAAAATAACATCGTAACAGTTTTAAGCATACAGTTTGGTGGTATTAAATATATCCATAATATTGTGCAGTCATCAGAACCATTCATTTTCATAACTCTTTATCTTCTAAAACTCAAACTCTGTACCCATCACACAGATGTTTTCCCCTCCCCTAGCCCCTGGAAACCACCATTCTACTTTTAATCTGTATTATGTTTGACTAATCTAAGTACCTTATGTGAATGGTATTTTTTTTGTGTGACTGCCTTATCTCACTTAGCATAACACATAAAACTCTCAATGTTCGTCCATGTTTTAGCATATGTCAGAATTTCCTTTCTTTTTAGGCTGGATAATATTTATTGTACATGTGTATCAGATTTTGCTAATTTATCAATGAACACTGGGATGAACAATGAACACATTTTAGCTATTGTGAATAAAGGTGCTATGAATATGTGTGTACAAATACCTCTTTGTGATCCCGCTTTTATTTATTTTGGGTCTATGCTCAGGGTGAAAATTGCCAGGTCATATGGTAATTATATTTTTATTCTAATTTTTATTTTTAAAGTATATTTTACTGATTATGCTATTACAGTTCCATTTTTTCTGCCCTTTATCCCCCTCCACCCTGCACCCTGCCTCCCTCCAGCATTCTGTACTTTTAGTTCATGTTCATGGGTTATACATATAAGTTCTTTGGCTTCTCCATTTCCTATACTATTCTTAACTTCCCCCTCTCTATTTTGTACCTACCAATTATGTTCCTTATTCCCTGTACCTTTTTCCTCCATTATCCCTCTCCCCCTCCCCAGTGGTAACCCTCCATGTGATCTCCATTTCTATAATTCTGTTCCTGTTCTAGTTGTTTGCTTAGTTTTTGTTTTTGTTTTTTAGGTTCAGTTGTTGATAGTTGTGAGTTTGTTGTTATTTTACTGTTCATAGTTTTTATCTTCTTCTTTTTCTTAGATAATTACCTTTAACATTTCACATAATAAGGGATTGGTGGTGCTGAACTCGTTTAACTTGACCTTATCTGGGAAGCACTTTATCTGCCCTTCCATTCTAAATGATAGCTTTGCTGGATAGAGTAATGTTGGATGTAGGTCCTTGCCTTTCAAGACTTCAAATACTTCTTTCCAACCCCTTCTTGCCTGTAAGATTTCTTTTGAGCAATTGGCTTATATTTTTATGAAACTCCTTTGTAGGTAACTGTCTCCATTTCTCTTGCTGCTGTTAAGATTCTCTCCTTATCTTTAGTTTTGGGTAATGTGATTATGATGTGCCTTGTTGTGTGCTTCTCTGGATCCAACTTCTTTGGGACTGTCTACGTGTCCTGGACTTCCTTGAAGTCTATTTCCTTTGTCAGATTGGGGAAGTTTTCCTTCATTATTTCTTCAAATAAGTTTTCAATTTCTTGCTCTTTGCCATCTCTTTCAGGCACCCCTATTGTTCAGATGTTGGAACATTTAAAGTTGTTCCAGGTGTTCCTAAGCCTCTCCTCATTTTTTTAAATCCTTATTTCTTTATTCTTTTCCAGTTGGATGTTTATTTCTTCCTTTTGTTCTAAATCATTGATTTGAGTCCCAGTTTCCTTCCCTTTACTGTTGGTTCCTTGAATATTTTTCTTTATTTCACTTTGTATAGCTTTCATTTCTTCCTTTATTGTTTGACCAAACTCGATCATTTCTGTGAGCATCCTGATCACCACTGTTTCGGACTCTGCATCTGATAGATTGTCTATTTCCTCGTTACTTAGTTCTTTTTCTGGAGTTTTGACCTGTTCTTTCATTTGGGCCATATTTCTTTTTCTCGATGCACCTGTTACACTTTACAGGGTGGAGCCTTAGGTATTTGCCAGGGCAGGGCAATGCACTCAGCTGTGTTGTGGCTCAGTATGGCTGAATGTTTCTTCTTTAACCCCTTGGGTGTCAGACTTCCATACAGTTTGATTTTCTGGCAGTTCTGGTTGTTTTTTTGTTTTGAAATTGGTTGTCATCCTTTTCTTTTGGCTGTGCGAGGAAGCAAAGCATATCTACCTATACCTCCATTTCTATATTTTTATTTTTTTTGAGGAATCACCATACTGTTTTCCAAAGAGGCTGTACCATTTTACATTCCCACCAACAGTTAACAAGTGTTCTAATTTTTCTGCATCTTTGCCAACACTAATTTTCTGTTTTTTGATAGTAGACATCCTAATGGATAGGAGGTGGTATCTCATCATAGTTTTGATTGGTATTTCCCTAATAATTAGTGATCTTCAGCATCTTTTCATGTGTATATCTTCTTTGTTGAAATGTCTATTCAAGTCCTTTGCTCATTTTGAATTGGGTTGTCTGGTTTTTATTGCTGAGTTTTTAAAACATTTCTTCTTAATCCCTTATCAGAGTTGTGATTCGCAAACATTCTCCCCTACTCTGTCTGCTACCTTTTTACCTATTAATACTGTATTTTGATGTACAAATTTTCTAATCATATACAGTTTAATTTGTCTACATTTTATTTTGTTGCCTGTGTCTTTGATGTCATACCCAAGAAATTATTTCTAAATTCAATGCTATGAAGTTTTCCACTGTGTTTTCTTCTAAAATTATTGTAGTTTTAGGTACAACATTTGCGTCTTTGATTCATTTTCAGTTAATTTTTTGTGTGTAATATTAGATAAAGGTCCAACTTTATTTCTTTGCATGTGGATATCTATTTTTCCCAGTACCATTTGTTGATAAGTCTGCTTGTTCTCCATTGAATTGTCTTCACAGTCTTATCAAAATCTATTTATGTGAGGGTTCATTTCTGGGCTCTTTATTCTATCCATTGGTTTGTATGATTGCCCTTAAGCAAGTATAACACTACGTTGATTGTGGTAGCTTTGTAATAAGTTATGAAATCAGCAAATGTGAGTCCTCCAACACTTTTTCTTCTTCTTTAAAGATTGTTTTGGCTATTCTTGGGATGCCATATATATTTTAGGATTTTTAAAAAATTTCTTCAAAAAATGTCCCTAGGATTTTCTAAAAAGATTTTATTTATTTTTTGAGAGAGGGTAAGGGATGGAGAAAGAGAGGGAGAGAAATATCAATGCATGAGAGGCACGTCGACTGGTTGCCTCTTACATGCCCCAAACTGGGGACCTCACCCACAACCCCAGGCATATGCCCAGACTGGGAATCAAACCTGCGACCTTTTGGTTCACAGTCTGGTGCTCAATCCATTGAACCACACCAGTCAGAGAGATTTGTTGATCACCTTGGGTAATATTGACATTTTAACAACATTAAGTCTTTTAATCCATGAACATGGAATATGTTTTTATTTATTTATGTCTTCTTTAATTGCTTTTAGCAATATTTGTAGTTTTCACTGTACAAGTCTTTCACCTACTTGCTTAAGTTATTTCCTAAATATTTTATTTTTGGGTGCTATTACAAATTGAATTATTTTGTAATGCCCTTTACAAATGTTCATTTTTTGTGTATAAAAATACAATTGAGTTTTTGCATGGGCTATATTTCCTGTTCCTTTGCTGAATTTATTCATTCATTCTAACAGTTTTTCTGTGAAGTGGTAAGGGTTTCTACATTAAGGTCATACTACCTGTGAACAGAGATAATTTTACTTCTTCCTTTCTCATTTAGGGGCCTTGCCTTTCCTCCTCTCTCTCTCTCTCTCTCTCTCTCTCTCTCTCTCTCTCTCTCTCTCTTTTGTCTGATTTCTGTGGTTAGAATTTCCAGTTCTATGTTGAATAGAAGTTGCAAAAGGGAGCATTATTGTCTTGTTCCTGATCTCAGAAGAAAAGTTTTTAGTTTTTTACCATTGAGTAAAAGACTTAATGGGGGTTTTATATATGGGTTTAATTATGTTGAGGTAGTTTCCCTCTATTTCTACTTCATGGAGTGTTTTTATCTCAAAAGGATCTTGATATTTGTCACATGTTTTTCTTCATCAATTAAGATGATGAAATGTTTTTTTTTCTTTTATTCTGTTAATGTGATATATTACATTGGTTGATTTTTGTATGTTGAACCATCCTTGCATTCCAGAGATAAATCTCACTCGCTCATGGTACATAATTATTTCAATACTTATACTTTTAATAAGTATTTTAATAAGTGAATTGTGTTTGCTAGTATTTTATTGAGGATTTTTTCATAAATGTTTATAAGGTATATTGTCTGAAGTTTCTTTTTCTTGTGTTGTGTTTGGCTAGCTTTGGTATCAGGGTAATCCAGGCTTCATATGATGAGTTAGAAAGAGCTTCATAAGATGAATTAGAAATAGTAAAAGTGTTATAGGAAAAAAGGTTCTATGGTCAATTAAGATTGAGAAATGCTTAGTCAAACATTTTTTCTTACTATATTACTCCTCAAAGACTGCCATAGGCTAATGTACTTCATGACTTCTTAAAATGGCAAAATAATGACCGGTGTTTCAGGACTTTATTTAATCATGAAATCTTCCCCCCTTGTAAGGTTTCTTAGGCCTAATATTCTGTGCAGTACACATTGAAGATATAGTTCTATTGTTTCTCCTTCATATTTACTTGATGCTTTGCTTTAAAAATATGTTCCTCATGTTACGAAAGAAATCAACTATCCCCCCTTTTCCCCATAATTTTAATCATTCAAGTGTCTTTATTTTGTTTCCCTTCTGATAAAATGTGCTGTCTAGTTTGTTCAGGCACTTACAACAAACACAGTATAGAGTGGATAGCTTATCAACAACAAAAATTAATTTCTCATAATTTTGGAGTCTGGGAAGTCCAAGATTATGGTGCCAGCAGATTTTGTGTCTGATTTGTGTTTATGTTCAGAACCTGTTTCCTAAATTGCTGGCTTTTCACAGTAACCTCACATGGTGAAGGGGTCAGGGATCTCTCTGGGGCCTGTCTTATAAGGGCACAAATCCCCCTCAATAGGGGGACACACACATTCAATCTCTAATATGTGCTAGGAATTATATGTTCAGTTCTGTTCTAACAGGAGGATGTTAGGACTCTGACAGTAATGAGAGAATGGCATAGTTTAACAGAGTAACAGAAATTTAGGATACTTTTGAATGATAAGGCAGTGATGTGGGTTAGATAATATCTAAATACGTTTTAGTCTAATGAATGAGAATTGTTTCCCATTGGGCCTTAAACTGAGTATAATATTTAATTGGTAATGTGGACCAAGCATTTTATTAGTAAAAGTTACCAACTTCATTTACCAAATGATTTTTATATTCTTCCATATCTTTATCCTTATCATTTTTATTAAATAAGTTTATTCATTTAGAATTTTTGTTATTCCAAGTTGTTTTCATTTTGCTTAATACATAACCACATCTTTCTTTTAAAAACAGCAACCAGAAGGGAGGGAGGAGGGGGAAAGGAGGGGAAGAAGGGTCTAGTCAGGGAACATGAATAAAGGACCCATGGACATGGACAATAGGGTGGGATTGACTGTGGGAGGTGGGGGTGGGTGAGGCAGGGGAGCACAACAGTGAAAAATTGGGACAACTGTGATAGAACAACAATGAGAAAATTGTAAATACTGGACAAGAAAAATAAGGAAAAAATTAAAATGAAACAAGTACAAGCTAGCAGAAATTGTAACTTATATAGAAGAAATCAAAATGAAAAAGATGCCAAATATATTTTGTGATGTAATTTAGGTTATAAAATATATATCAAAACTAGTATATATGTAATACTTTCCAGATGAAAAACTAATTTAAAATATATTTTTAGATTTTTTAAATTTTCTATTAAAATATTTCACAGGCAGTTAACCTCCTTATATCTTTGAATCTTCTTTACATTGCATTTTAGAGAAAAAAACAGAAGTCCTTCCTGTATGCTGCAAATGTTAAAAATCAGAGTTTTATTTTTCTCAGCATTTTGACTAACTTTCTTCTTTCTCAAACTCTTCTGATGGAGGTACATCTGATACTGTGCTTGTAATAGTCTCCCTACTGAGATCTGCAAGTAAACACGATTCAGTTCGTTAATGTGGAATCTGTCATCAATATAGAATTCAAGAATTTGATTTTTTTTTCCTGTCTCTCTTCTGCTATTTCCACCGAATCATAGAAACCAGGAATGAAATTTAGTCCTACCTTCTGTCTTTGGTCTGGTTTTTGTTCATCTGTTGGAGCGGGAAATATTTGGGTGTTTTCCTTTTGTGAAATAATGATGTAAATGAATCCATTTGCTTTTGTGTTGTTAATGATGGTATAAATGCCTGAGATGCATTTCCTCTTGTTGGTGATGACAGTATAAAAGTCTAAAATGATTTAGATACTCTTAAGATACTAGATCTAAAAAATTAATAAAGTCAATTATAGTTTTTCTAAAAGTTATTTTCAAACTGATTTGTAAATCAAACATACCTTTCTAATAAATAGAAGAAGTGCTCTTTTTAACCTAACTAATAAAAAGTTTTAAAAAAGCCCTCATGGAAAGAAACCTGTAACTTCAAAAGCTCACAATTCTTACAACCATTCCCACCTCCAGACCCTTTCTTTAGGAAATATTCAAGACCTCATTGTGTTGTGAATAATTTTTACTTTAATCAGTATATATGCCCTGGTGAAAACCTACATATTCCTCAGTAGGAATACATAATTGCCCTATTGTGGGATATTTAGCATATAAGCTGACACTCACTCCCAAGGGTTGTTTGAGCTTTGCGAATTTTGAAGTCCTCAGAAACATAAAGGTATAAAATATACCTTTTATAAAGAGCTAGTCAGAAGTGACTAGCATTAAGGGAGTTTGAGTTATGGTAATCAGGTGGGAAATTTTAAACTTATTTGCTTAAACATTGCACTTATTATATGTAGACAGAAAATATTCAGCTGACTTCAAATTATGTCACTTTACACAAGATACACAAAAAAATTTAATGAAATTTGAAAAACTTATTTAAGACTTATATTTTATCTGTTTGTTTAATATTTGGGCATACTCTCTGGCAAGCACAGAATCCACAGGCTTTGTTTTCATACACCCTGTCATCCGGGCCTGTGGAAGCGTTATTTTTTAATGAAAAGATACCACGATTTTCTCCTTAAAGAGAAATCTGAAACCTTAAAATTCTTACTTTCTTTATGGTAGAAGTTTTATTGGAATATAATTTACATACAAAAAAGTTTACCCCTTTAACACCCACCATTTGGTGTTTTAAGTATATCCACAGAGTGGTGCGACCAACACTACCTCATTTTGGAATATTTTCATCATCCTAGCATGAAACCCCATACCTATTAGCATTCACTCCCCATTTACTGCCCCACCCTGACTAGTTCTAGGCAACCTAAAATTATCCTTCTACCTCCATGGATTTGACTGTTCTCGACATTTCATGTATGAAACCATCTTATAATATGTGGTCTTTTGTGACTGGCTTCTTTCACTTAGGATAATGTTTTTAAGATTTATCCATGTTGTTGCATGTATAAGAATATGATTTCTTAATTTTTCTTGATTTTATTAATTTTTTAATTTTTTCCCAATTATCTCTTAATTCAGTATTGTTTTGTATTAGTTTCAGGCGTACAGCATAGTGGTTAGATAGTTATGTATTTTACAGAGTGTTCCTCCCTATATTTCCAGTACTCAAATGATATACCATACATAGTTTTTGCAATATTATTAACTAAATTCCCTTAGTTGCACTGTATATCTCCATGACTATTTTGTAACTACCAACTGGTACTTCTTAATACTCACCTTTTCACCCTGCCTTCTAACCAACCCTCTTCCCATCTGGCAGTTATCAGTTTGTTCACTGTATCTATGAGTCCCTTTCTATTTTGTTTGTTTATTTATTTTGTTCTTTAAATTCCTTCCATATATAAGTGAAATCATATGGTAATTGTCTTTCTCTCTGACTTATTTCAATTAGCATAATGTCTTCTTGGTCCATCTATGTTGTTGCAAATGATGATTTCATTGTTTTTTTATGGCCAACTGTATTTCATTACATATATGTATCACATCTTCTTTATTCAAATGTCTATTGAAGGACACTTAGGTTGCTTCCATATTTTGGCTATTATAAATAATGCTGTGAGGAACATATGGATGCATATATTTCCTCAAATTTGTGTTTTGGATTTCTTTGGATAGGACATTATTTCTTTATAGCTGATTAATATTTCTTGTATGGATATACCACATTTTGTTTACCCATTCATCAGTTGATGGACATAAGGGTTCTTTTGACCTTTTGAGTATTGTGAATACTGCCATGAACATATGTCTACAAATTTCTGTGTGAATGTATATTTTGATTTATTTTGAGTAGATACTTAGGTGTAGAATTGCTGGATCATATGATAACTAGATGTTAACTTTTTAAGGAACTGTAAATTCAGTTTTCAAAATGATTACACCTTTTACATTTCTACTAATAAAGTACAAGTGTTCGAATTTCTTGACATCCTTGCCAATACTTTTTATCTGTCTTTTTAATGACAGTCATCCTAGTGGGTGTGAAGTGACATTTCACTGTGGTTTTGATTTGCATTTCCCTGATGGAGAAAACGTATTCAAATTCTTTCCCCATTTATTATTGAATTAAGAGCTCTTAGATAAAACTACCTTATCAGATACATGATTTTTAAATCTTTCCATTTTGTGGACTGCCTTATCACTTCTCAATGTCTTTCGAAATACAAAAGTTTACAATAATGATAGTTCAATTTATTCAATTTTTCTGTTGTTGCATTAACTTTGGTGTATCTAAGAAGGACTTTCTTTACTCAAAGACTGTGATATTTTATAGCTTAACTCTTACATTTAAGTCTGTGATTCATTTGAATTAATTTTTGTATATTTTTAATATAGGAGTACACCTTTATTCTTTTGCATGTGACTATTTGGTTGACTCCAGATATTTGTTGAAAATGTTTCTCTTTCTACTGAATAGTGTTGGCGCCTTGTTAAAGTGAATGGACTGTTCTTATAAAGGTTGATTTCTGGACCCAATTCTACTCTCAATCTATATTTCATACTAGTGCGACACTTTCTTGATTACCATAGATTTGTAGTAAGTTTTGATATTTGGAAATAGGAGTCTGCCAACTTTGTTTTGATTGGTTTTTGGATGTTAAATCACCTTTGTATTTCTAGGATAAATCTAACTTTGTCATTGGATATACTCCTTTTCATATGTTCATATGTTGTTGGTACAGGTTCCTGGTATTTTGTTGAGGATTTTTTGTATTTATATTCATAAGAGACATTGGTCTATAGTTTTTGTGTGATGTCTCTGATTTTGACATCAGTCATAGTGACCTTACAGTATGAGTTGGAACTGTTACCTCATCTTGTATTTTATGGAAGAGTTTGTAAAGAATTGGTGTTAATCTTTAAGTGTATTTATTTTTATTTTTATGGTTTTCTTTGTAATTTGCCCTTTGCTATTGTTCAGTTGCAGACGGGTCAGGAAGGTGATATTTATGCTGATCATTCTCTGTGGGGCAATTGACAGTGAAAGTACAGGACTCCAAATAAAACTACTGACTCTTTATTATGCCTACTTCTAGTAGACAGGGCTACCTACTCTACCACTGGGGGACATGCTTAGCTACACAGATTATAAGGCTTTTACATCTTGAATGCAGAACCACAGTTGGAAAATGCCTCTCAGTGCCATTTTCCTCACTGGAGCCATGGATGCATGCCTGGCTGGCTCACTGTCCCCTCTTTGGACACTTAGCTGTAACTTGTTATTACAGATTTGTTTAGAAACATTATTTAAAGAGCCTACTCCGAAGTGTTATATGGACCTCTTCTTGAATAAGAGAGTCTGAGAACAAGGAGAGTTTGTTGAATCTCAGATATCATGTAAGGTAATATGAATAATAAATATTTAGATTGACTCCCTACCTGTTTCAAAGTACTTTTGGTCATTAATCACTCTACCATTTCAGTGGGAAAAATTAGCACTAAAGAAATAATAATAACCACTGATGTTTACCAAATAATTACTGTGTGCAAGCCCTGTTTTAAATCCTTTGCATATTCTATCTCTTTTATTCCTCATAGCAATCTAATGAAGTCAATACTGATACTATTTTCCACTTTACAGACGTGGGAACTCAGAAACAGAGAGGTCATTTAAGTTGCTTGGTGTCAGGCAGGTGGAGAATGGTAGAGCCAGGAGCTCATCTAGGTTATGTGACTCCACAGCCCGCCCCGAAGCAGAAGTTAGAGCAGATCAGGCATATTCCACAGAAGGGATTCTGATCCAGGGTTTCTGTATTAGTAGTCTTGAATTTATTAGTGATTTGCCTTTCTCTTGGTAAAGAATAACATATTCAGTCAACATTTAAGAAATATTCATAAATGGTGTTCTCAGATGCAACTAAGGACTTGAGACTACACAAACTTAATAGGAATAATATAATGAACAAGTTAATAAAATAAATATTTAACATTTATTGAGGGCTTACTATGTTCCAAAGCAAGTGCTTTACTTGTAAAAATTAAATGTTTAAAATAAGTCTATGAAATAGGTATTATTATTATTATTATCATCTTTATTTCTAAATGAAACCACTGAAGCAAATATATTTAACTCACCCAAGGTCAATTAGCAGTAAGTGACAGAGCCCAGATTTGAACCCAGAAAGTTTTGCTCCTGAGCCTGTTATTAATTATTGTTATGCATTTTTTCTAAGTAAGTAAACAGTCATCTGAAATATGGTCACAGAAATACAGTCCCACCAAGAAAACAATGATAGCGGGTTACTGTGTTTTTGCATGTGGAGGTTGGAGTCAGTTCGATAGGAGAGAAATATATTGTGGCTGAAAGGAGGAGACAGGCTTTTTTGTAAATATGAGACAATCAGAAACAAATATGAAAAATTATTCCATTTTTAATTTTTATTTATTGATTTTTTTAGAGAGGGAGAGATAAACATCTATTTGTTGTTTCACTTATTTATGCATTTATTGGTTGATTCTTATATGAGCCCTGACTGGGGATTAAACCTGAAATCTTGGTGTATCAAGACAACACTCTAACCAACTGAGCTACCCTGCCATTGCCAAGAAAAATTAATTTTAAAAGGGAGGCTCTTAGCTTGTGCTTTGACAGAAGACGGGAAGAGATGATACAGTGAAGTGTGTACTCAGATGCTGCGCCTGCTTTGTCCTGAGGGAGTTGTGGTCCGGCAGGGTGAAAAGGGATAGTCTGAAAGGGCATTTTAGAAAATACATTTGATAAACTCAGCACATAGAAGTTGACTCAACAGATTAATATAAACTTCATTTACAAGTGTTGCTAGTAATGTAAGAGGCATCTGGAAATTAGCAGGGAAAAGTTGACCTATTGGGGTAATATTTCTCCTTTAGAGCCAAAAGTATAATAGTTTTGTTTTTTTTTAATAGCAGTACAATTAGGTACTTGGGTTTATTCACCACTTTCCTTCATGGGAACACAAACATTTCCTATTGTTCTACAGTTTTCTGCATAGTGTTCTACCACCGATCAAGGCTACCTATTCAAACCTCAGTGTTTGTGTGGGAAGAGAGTAGCCTCAGAACCAGTCAGTGACCAGAGAGCTGGGTGTATCTGGGCCAGTTTTTTCCCAGACGTGTGGGTCTGTAGCCGTGATGGACTTCAGGGCTCCCTTTATCTCCTGGAACCCACGTGTCCACCTCTTGGTCACGAAGGCACTCTTAACGTTCTTCCAAGGTTGAGGCAATTTGCAACTTTAAAGAATCATCCAAATTATCAAAATAAATTTCTTGTAATGTTTTCTATGAGACAGTTATTAAACTGAAGTTTCTAATTTATTTTCTCAAAGAGAAATACTATGTTTACATCAAAAGCAAATAAAGCAATATTGCCCACTTGTCCTATTCCTCATATACAAACAAAAATCATTGAAAGTCAAGTGTCAAATACAGACACTTAAAACAATACTTGTAGTTTGTTTCTACTTCTAAGGTAACCTGGTGGTTTATTTTCTCAAGTCCTCACACAGGTGTTCAAGAATACCAGGATGGTGTGCCAAAAATCCCAACAGCCTGTATTACAGTGGAAGATGCAGAAATGATGTCAAGAATGGTTTCTCGTGGGAGCAGAATTGTCATCCAGCTGAAGATGGGGGCAAAGAACTATGCAGATGCTGATTCCTTCAACACTGTAGCAGAGATCATTGGTAGCAAGTATCCAGAGCAGGTGAGTGAAATAGGTTGCCTGGGAATAGGGAGTTGTGTTCAAAAGATAACACGGGTCTTCAGAGATGGTCCATATAGATTCATTAACTGCACATGCTTCATAAGTGTGTGTGTGTGTGTGTTTTCATCAAAAGTTTTACTACATTGACTGAAGAAAAGAAGAACAAATTGAAGGGTAAAATAGCATACACATGTGGAAATTCAACCTCTGCATAGCTGAGAGCAATATTTGTACATAATTGTTGTATTTATTCCATTTGGAACCAGTTTGACATTTGAGATCATGTCAATAGCTAATAGTTCTTGCACTTATTACGTGAATTATCTTATTTCATCCTTTCAAAGCTCAGTGAAGTAGGACTACTTTTTTTTCTTTTTATAGGTAAGGAAACTAACACAGAGAGAAACACTTATTTAAGGTCCATATAACTAGTAAGTGCCTGAGAAAGTACTCACACCCAGGACCATATGAATTTTAAACCAAGCTTTAAACTACAGTTTATGTGCAATATTTGGAGTTTTTTTAAAGTTAAGTTTGAAAATTAAATAGACCTAGGGGAAGGTCTACCATAAGTTTGCCAGGTGGCAAACACAAGGCCCACTGGCCAAACCCAGCCCTCCACCTTGTTTTATCCAGCCCGGCACCTTGTTTCTACCTGGGGGCAGTGTCGAGCTCCTTGCCCCTAGTTAAGGAGTAGTTACACTTATACAGTCCTAAAATTACATTTGGCCCCTTGAGGGCAACTGTGAGGCTGATGTGGCCCCCAGTGAAAATGAGTTTGACATCCCTGGCTCTAGACTATATACTAACTGCAGATTAAATAACTTTGGCAAGTAATTCACTCTCTGAGTCTTAGAGAATATATCTATAAAGAAAGGAATGGAATATATGGCTAAGGATTATTGTGAGGGCTAGATCAGATAATTCAAGTCGAATATTCTAGTACAGTGTTTGACACATCCCAGGCGCTCGCTGAATGGGAGTTTACTTCATATGGCATGAAGTGTACAATGAACTGTTCTTATAAGGTTTCTGGATCAAATTTACTTTATTTGTAGTTATGAAAATTCTGGAAATAGCTTCATATTATTTTAAGCCTCATATAAAATAGCTTCTTTTAGTGAATTAAAAATAAAGTTTTTCAGGAATTTCAGATTTGTATTTTGTTTAAGACCAACTGGATGAAGGAAAAAGAGAGTAGCGATAGAGAAACAACTCTCTGCATTGTCTTGACTCAGGACCTCTGCATTTTTGTTTTGGGTTCAGGACTCTCTTCTTCTTTCCCAAATTACCTGCTTCCTGGACTTAGGCATGAATCAGTCAGCCCTGGGGTTGTAGCCACAGGGATAACAGAAAAGCAGGATCTCAGTAGGCCCTTCAGGAGTTGGATGGTTATAACGAAATTTTGTTTCAAATATTGAGAAAACAGAGATCCAAGATGGTGGCAGACGAGGTGGTTGTTGCTTTCACCTCTTCCCAGGACCAAACTGGAATTACAACTAAAATATAGAACAATCAACCTGAATAACCAACTGAATACCAGCTGAATAGAAATCTTATAAACAAGGATTTATAAAAGAAGCCACATTGAGACTGGTAGGAAGAGTAGAGACGTGAAAAGGACTGGTCCCACTCCCACAGGAAGTAGCTGAGATTCTGGAGGAATGTCTCAGCTGCCAAGGTTCCCCCTGAGGAGCTGGGGTCTCAACCCCAAGCCAAGATCCCCAGCCCAGAGTACCAGAGATGGAAGAGGTACACACATAATGTCTGGCTGTGATGATCAGCAGGGATTCTGTCTGCCATGGAGAGAGAGGAGACTTCTAGAGACACAGGCATCATCTTAAAAGGCGAACACACAAAGTCTTGTTTGTATCCACTCACCCTGTGCTGCAGGGGAGGAAGGGTGGAGCAGAATGGAGTAGAGTGAGGAGAATTGGGGTTTGTGGCCCTGGGGAGAGAGCTGAGGGGACAGCTGCTGGGACCCCTGTACTGGGTCACTGTCCCATACCACAGACATCACCTTTCTTAGGGGGATCATGCTCCTCCTTATGGCATCAGTCTGGGGAAATACAATACCCACACCCTCTGGACTCTCTCTTCCCCCACCCTGTGGAGCTCATGCCCTAAGCCAGGGTATAGAGGCCTCTGCGGACCCAGGAAGTATCAAGGACTCAGTGGTGTGGCTTTGGGGCTGGGGACACTCCCCTACTTTCCCATGAACCTGATTGGCACTTCCTTCTCAATGGAGTTCCTCTAGCCCCACCCTCCATGCTTCAGGTGGCCTCACTCTCTCAACTAGTTGTGGCCCTGCCTCGATGAGGTCTGGGCAGAATCCCAGCCAGACTTAGTTGTATGGCTCTGGGATGTGGGCTTCTCCTCCCATGTCCTCCCAAGCCTGAGTGGCACCTCTGTCTCAAGGGAGATCACTAGTTCCACCGTTTTGACTCCCAGCAGCCCTACCCTGTTGAGCTAGGGCTCCTGGCAGAATCTTGGACCACTGAGTTGTGTGGCTGTAGAACAGATGCCATTTAATCATCACATGCCTGGTCAATACAGAGCCATCCCTTCACGAAGCCAAATTTTGGTCTGTCTGGGTTTAATAAACTCTCCTGGTGTCACTGTCATGACTCGTTGAGACTCTGCCCCACCACAAAGGCCTGCAGTCAACCAGCAGGAGGCAGCTAGATTTGGTATACCCTAGGGCATTTGCTGAGTGGCATTAGACCAAGCCCCAGCACTGACTTTGAACCTGTATCAATCTGGTGAACATCACTTGCTCCTACCTGGTGATTCACTGAGAATCTACCTCATGCAACTGGAGTACTATCAGAGGTTCTTTCAGTGACGGAGCCTATCAGGTAGCTGGTAGATAGAGGCAGGCAGAAGAGATCTCAGGGTGCCATAGGACTTTTGTTGACATGCCTGGGCCCAATGCTTATAAAAGCAAGGCTTGGTGCAGAGCTTGGTGCTTCCTGCACATACCCAGGCCCAGCAGAGGCAGCCACAAACTGTGAATCTCTTTGTGTAGATCCAAACAGGTTGCTCAGTGCTAGTCACTGCCAGTATCTGACATTGGCCAGCATCAGAGGCCCTCCCAAGAGGCTGCAGAACTAACACATCCAGTGGTGAGCTTCAGAAAACATCAGAGTAGGATCCAATTAGCTTCACAAGCAGCATGTCCAAAGGCAGATCTCAGCAGGCACCAGACCCTGCTGAGGTGAATTCTGCTTTGTGTGGTCAGCATCTGCACAGCAACTCATACATTGTAGTTGGGGTCAGTCCTCACAGTCAGCCAGCCTGAGGGTCAACCACACACACAAACAAGCCAATAGCAATTAAGACTCAATTATAACAGAAGGGCTCACATAACCCACACAAAGGACATTCCCAGAACACCCAATTCAGGTGATCAAGAAAATTGTGCCACTTGGTCCCACAGGCCACCTACTACATCAGGCCACCCTACAAAGACTGGGAGTCATATCAAATCTACCTAACACATAGACACAAGTACACAAAGAGACAACCAAAATGAAGAGACAAAGAAACATGCCCCCAGATGAAAGAACAGGAGAAATCTCCAGAAAAGGAGCTAAATGAAATGGAGACATGAAATTTACCAGATACAGCATTCAAAAAAATGGTTATAAGGATGCTCAAGGAACTTAGTGAGAATTTCAACAAAGAGATAGGAACATTAAAAAGGACATAGAAATCATAAAAAAGAAACAGTCAGAAATGAAAAACACACTAGAAGGAATAAATAGCAGATTTACTTTAAGAAGAAGAATGAAAAGAAAAAACAGAGGAACATATTTATAAAGAATAAAATGGCAATAAATGTGTACCTATCAATAATGACTTTAAATGTAAATGGCTTAAATGATCCAATCAAAAGATACTGGGTAGCAGAATGAATAAGAAAACAAGACCCATAACACTGCCTACAAGAAGCTTACCTCAGAATGAAAGATACACACAGACTAAAAGTAAAGGGTTGGAAAAAGATGTTTCATGCAAATGGAAATTAAAAAAAGGTTGGGATAGAAATAGTCATATCAGAGAGGCCTCATAATAAAGGACATAACAAGAGACAAAGAAGGGCATTACATAATGCTAAGGGGCTCAATCCAAGAGGATATAACCCTTGTAAATATTTGTGTACGCTACATAGGAGAGCCTAAATATAAAAAGAAAATCTTGAAGTACATAAAGAAAGAGAGCAACAGAAAACAGTCATAATTGAGGATTTTAACACCCTATTGATATCAATGGCTAGATCTTCCAGAGAGAAAATCAATAAGGAAACAGCGGCCTTAAATGACACACTAGATCAGATGGATTTAATTGATATCTTCAGAGCATTTCACACCAAAACAGCAGAGCATGTATTCTTTTCAAGTGCATGTAGAAAATTTTAGATGATAGACCACACTTTAGGATATAAAACAAGTCTTAATAAACTTAAGATTGAAATCATATCAAGTATCTTCTGTGGCCATAATAGTATGAAACTAGAAATCAATCACAAGAAAAAAAATGAAAAACACAAAACATGAAAACTAAATAACATGTTTTTAAACAATGAATGGGTTAAGAATGAGATCAAGAGAGAAATCAAAAGCTACCTGGAAACAAATGAAAATAGGAACACAACCCAAAATCTAGTGGGCTCAGGGAAGGCAGTCCGAATAGGGAAATTCATAGCATTATAGGCCTACCTCAAGAAACAAGAAAAATCTTAAATAAACAAACTAACTCTACACCTAAAGGAACTAGAAAAAGAAGAACAAACAAAGCCCAAAATGACAATAATGACAATCAGAACAGAAATAGATGAAACAAAGTCTAAAAAAATAATAGAAAAGATCAATGAAATCAAGAGCTGTTCTTTGAAAAGATAAGCAAGATCAACAAACTTTTAAACAGACTCATTAAGAAAAAGAGAAAGAAAACCCAAATAAGTAAAATCAGAAATGAAAGAGGAAGACTAACATCTGGTTCCACAGAAATAAAAGGGGTTGTAAGAAAATATTAGGAACAACTATATGTCAACAAATTGGACAATCTGGATCTAATGGATAAATTCCTACAAACATACAATCTTTCTAAACTAAATCAGAATGAATCAGAAAATCTGAATACATCAATTACAACTAATGAAATTGAAGTAATAATAATAATAATAATAATAATAACCTCCCCATAAGCAAAACTCCTAGACCAGATGACTTCATGGTTGAATTTTACCAAGAATTCAAAGAAGAACTCATGCCCATTCTTTTCAAACTATTTCAAAAAATTCAAGAGGAGGCAATCCATAGAAACTTTACTTTACAAGGCCAGTATTATTCTAATTCCAAAACCAGGTAAAGAAACTATGAAAAAAGAAAATTATAGACCAATATCCCTGATAAACATAGATGCTAAAATTGTCAACAAAATATTAGCAAACCAGACCCAGCAATACATTAAAAAGATCATACACCATGATCAAGTGGACTTTATTCTGGTGATGCAAGGTTGGTATATTTGCAAATGAATAAATGTGATACACCACATAAACCAAATGAAAATAAAAATCATATGATCAAAAGCATTTGATGAAATCCGGCACCCATTTATGATGCAAACTCTCAGCAAAATGGTATTAGAGGGAGCATACCTAAACACAATAAAGGCCATATATGGCAAACCCACAGCCAACACTATACCCAATGGGCAAAAACTAAAAGCATTTCTCTTAACATTGTGAACAACACAGGAATGTCTGCTTTCACCACTTTCAACTTAGTATTTGAAGTCCTAGCCAAAGCAATTAGACAATAAGAAGAAATAAAAGGCCTCCAAATTGAAAAGGAAAACTGTCATTATTTGCAAATTATATGATACTGTATGTAGACTACCCCAAAGATTCCTCCAAAAAACTACAAGAACTGGTAAATTGATTCAATAACATAGCAGGATACAAAATAAATATCCAGAAATCAGCTGCATTTTCATTCACCATAATGAACTATCAGAAAGGGAAACAGAAAACAATCCCATTTACAATTGCATAAAATAATACCTTGGAATAAATTTAACCAAGGAGGGCCTGCATTGAAAAAAAGAAATTGAGGAAGATACAAATAAGTGGAAGCATATAAGTGTTCATGGATGGGAAGAATTAACATCATTAAAACATCCATATCACCTCCCAGCAGTCAGAAACTGCAAATTGTGTTTCATTCCCTCCTCTTTATCACTGTCCTATAGCCATGTGCTAAATATTATTCAGTCCACTTTCAGCATATTTTAAAATAATCGGTTACTGCCTTGCCTTTACTGTCATTATTGTCTCAGTTCAAACCCTTGCTATTTCCCTACTGATGGTTTTCTTCTGATCTCTCCCTCACTTCTATATTTTTGCAGGACAGCTCAGGGTTTTCTACTATGACGCTGATCTGCACAGTGTTCCCCTACTGTCAGGCCCCCTCTCCTGTTCCCTGTAGGACAAAGGTTATGGTAAAGATAAAATTGGAATGTGTAATCAGAGGTGAGCAAAAGAGACAATGAGGGAGGGAAGTTTGGAAGGGTTAAGTAGGAGACAATTATAGTTAGGAGGAAATTTTTATAGTAGCACTCATAATTGAGCAGAAGATGAGAATGGAGAAAGAGGAAAAGGAAATATCTAACAGAGATTCAAATGCCAACTAAAAGCTATTCTTTCATTGGCCAACAAGGGAGTTCAACCCTCCTAAATTCCGGCAAACTTTCTAAAATCATCCAATTGTATTTTTAATTATTGGTAATGCTGACAGTGACATAAACATTGGTCTTGATAGTTTTGCTCGGCTAACTTATCTCTGACACATCCTCACTACCTTACTTCACGTTACACTAGATAATAATGCTAAATAACACTGAGCAGATGAGTTGCAGTGGAAATTATCTCTCAAAAAGAAGGAGTTGTATAGAATTTTCATTATTCCGTCTGCAGGTTGAACCTCCTGGGTGACGTGAAAGTGCCAACAGTCACGCAGTGGGTGGCAGACACTATTCATTGCCAACGGCCAGCACAAGCCATCACACGTCATTGTTCATGCACAACACTTCAATGAAGGGAAAGCAGTTAGCACATAAAGAATTCTTTTGATTTGGCCTAAGGACCACAGAAAAGGTGTGGTGAATTTCACCTCTGGAAAGATATATATGTGGCTGATGAAGCGTTAACACATTTCAAAACCCTATTGCATAATCAAGCCATAAGCCTGGACTGAATTAACAACAGGCTTTTAAAAATGCCAATAATACATACACTTTTGGGGGTTTCAATATGTGAAATGGCAGAGTAGGGGTATTACACATATTAATCCTACTCTCTTCCTAAAGAACCCACAGTGCCACATTTTGACCTTCTCCAAGCCCCCAATTCTCTCTCCACTTGACCTCTTCAGAAACTGCTCCTCTGTGATTTGGGAACATTTTGGAAGGTTCAGCAGACCTTGACTTTGACAGTGTGCGTTTCATGGGGACAAAGCAGTCCTCTGGGAGCTCTGACAGTGGGCATCTAAGCTCCTTGTAGCTGAATCCTTGGGAAGTCCTCGTATCTGTGAGGCCCATCTACAGTTGAGAATGAGTCTGAGGTGAGAATGAAAGCTCTTTGACTTCTGAGCTGATTCTCCCTGGTGCTAAAATAGCTATATTTTTTCAGCCCCCATTCATTAAGTAACTAATTTGCATTGGGACGTTCATAGGACACTTGTTGCCATTTACAAATATGTTTTATTTTTTATTAAATCAATGGGGGTTATCCTAACAAAGAATAGTCTTGACAGTGGATTGGTAATCCAGTACCGATCCCCTGACCGCTAGGTGAACAAACTGAATCATGAGGGACTTAGCTCAGGGGACACAATAAATTTGTGAAAGGAACACACCTGGAATCAGACTCCAGATTTCCTGACTCCCATTTCTTTCCACCCCAAGGATATCCCATTATGCCCGGGCACACCTTAGCTGGATAGTGTCTAAATCTGAGGGATGTGGGTAGATTAAGGATGCAGGCATTACATAGTCTGTATTACATACAAGTCATTACGTAGGAAAAATTGTGCTGTACTTCCATGCTTGTTTCCTGGCATCTCTTTTTTAGTACAAAGAGATGCACATACTTTCCCTGATTGTCTCAGAGTTTCCTGAGAGCTTTCATGGGGGTGACACGTGGGAAACCCACCTGTGCTTGGTCTGTTTCTTCTATGCATCCTCCCTCCTTCAAGTCTTTCTCGGGTCTCATTCCTTTTTAGCTCCGTGTTACTTTGGAAGAGGATGTGATGGGTGATGGCCCTCCGTGGTGTGAAAGACCCTTTATGATGCCTTATTTCCCTGTATCCGTGTCTATACCCTTTCACTCCCACCAATCAGGTAATCAGGCGTTGGACTACAGACAAAGCCAAAATTGATCTAGTACCAATTACATCATTAAAAAGAAACCTCTTTTTATTTTTGAAATAATTTTAAACTCATAGGAAGGTACAAACATAATGTTAAGGGTTTGGATGTACCCTTTAACCAGCTTCCCCAATGATAACATCTCACGTAACCGCAGTGTGTTAACTTGAGGAACCCGGTGAGACGATCCTCCTGAGAACTGGGGCTTTCTTGTGAAGCAGGGGCTGGCTGCCTGCGGGAGACCTCTGCGTAGCACCCAGTGTGGGGTGGGGGGCGCTGTTCTGGCATCATGCCAAATAGTCCTTTCCCGGCCATGATGCCTTCAGGGAATTCCACTCAAACAAGCAAACAAACTCAGAGGGAGGGTTGTGCTCCAACTGACCTGACAGGAGGGCAGATCACCTAAAAACAGGGGTTTAGCACCTGTGGGAGAGACTCTCCTACCGTGTTGACTCTTGGGGCTGGCCCATTTCTTTTGCTTTTCCCTAGCTTCCTATGCCTTGTTCTGAAGCTTGCTTAGTAAAGGCACTACTTAAAAAATGTTAACTTCCTCAAGAATTCTTATGAGGGAATTGTGCAGAAAAGTGTTGGAGATTTTTTCTTTCAGTTGATAATACCCAAACCCATTTTGATAAAACCCTGATGAATGGAATTGCCTTTTTATACATGCCTTTTTCCTATAGCAGTTATTTTCATGGTTTCAAAAAACAATTTCAGTTTCCTATGCTGGCATTATTTCAAATATAATGCAACACTATGCAGGCTGTGGCAAACATTGAAATGAAAGCTCTAGTTTATCACCTGAACACCACACCACTTTCGCTTTTCTTCTTCTTTTTTTTTTTAATGCGGGTTCAATTTTCCCAACATCATCACTACTGACATTCTGGGCCAAATGATTCTTTGCTGTGGGGATCTGCCTTGTGTATTATAGAATATTTCACAGCATCCTCCCCCATCCCCTATAGTTGTGACCATAAAAATGTCTCCAGACATTGCCAAATGTCTGGAACAACAGTCGCCCCAGACTGAGAGCCACTGGTGTGGAGAAGAGGAAAGAACACTGGGTGGGTTTTGCCAGGTGTTGATTCTGGTTTTAGTTTGTGACAAATAAAGGAGAGGGACCTCGGACCACTTAATCTTTCAGCAATAGAATGAGGGACTTTGGAAAGTCTGGAAGGTCATAAAATCCCATTATTTAAAAGATAATGCTTGGAGATCATCCTAAGACTGGTGGAATGCACTGCAGACCCTTAGATAGTAACAAGACATGGAGGGAGCTCTTTCATTATTTCACAGAGTAGGGGGTGTTGGTAGGTGTTTTGGTTTGCTTATATTCTGTATTAAAGTATAGTTAAGAATTCTTCTTTAAAAAGCAAAGCAAGCTCCTGTTTTGTGGCATTTCTTAGTCTTTACTGTGCTGATGTGCATTGGGAATTTTTAAGAGATAGTTTTGCAATATATTCCCCAAACTTTTTTGAGAAATAGTAGGATAGAGACCCAAGATCCATTGGGTAGCTTATGCTTTGATGTTTTTTAAATACTCATTTTTCAACTATTCATTAATTCAACACATTTATTATCTGGTACATGTCAGATACGTGGCACGAGGGTGGTAGCAATAACCTTGAGAGGGCACATAGCACTGTGCTTCGATACAAACGTAGCCTGCAGAAGTCAGATCCTGCCTCTTACTTTTTGTTAGTAGTTTATTTTGTCTCTCTAATCCTCAATAAATATTAGCCTTCTCTGCAGAAGAGAGAGCTTATGCAAAAGCAAGGAGTTGAGAAATAGGAGAGGCACATCAGGAAGGATTACGGAGGGGCTGGCAGGCCCTGTGAAGGCCTGCGGCCATGTCCCGTCAGCAGTATGGAGTGAGGGAAGGGTTTTCACAGTAGACTTGTATTTTAGCTCACTCTGGCCACGGTATACACTTGAAGGGGCAAAGATTGAAATCTAGTGAGGAGATAACAGGACTTGAACTGAGACCATTGAAATAGGTGAAAAAGAGGAGGAGGATTCAGGAAATGTTTAGGAAATAAAATGGGCAGAAGTTGTTAAAGTCATCACATAGGGAGAAAAAGAAGGATAAGTCAGTTTAGTTGAGCAGGAAAATTTATTCATTAATTCTATAAGAATTTACTGAGCCTCTACTATATGTGGGGTTTATCAAAGTGCCCTCACAGCGCTGGGGGTTTCATGGCAGAGACTGGAAAGGAAATAAGTAACTGCGATAGAAGGTGGTAAGTGTCATCACGTGGCGGCTACGGGGTACAATGAGGGCTCATTTCAGGGGACCCATCCAGGTCAAGAGGGCCAAGCCAGGGTTTCTGGAGGGACCCAATTTATTCCTCCAGCACGACTAGTTAACCATGAGGAGTTAATCATCCTGAAAAGTTATGGGAATGGGGTTGGGATGGGAAATAATCCAAGCAGATGGAGTAGTGTTTATGGAAGTCCAAAGAGTAGTGCTATTTCTTTTTTAAGGAATTCGATGTGACCTCCTATAATTTTCAACTCCATTGGATAATGAACCCTGTTTTCATGGAGCTATGCTATAAAATAACCTAAAGACAAAGATGTGGCTTATTTCATGTATATGTGTTTTTAAAAATGAATTATTGAAAAGCTCAGCAGTCCCTTTGGAAACAGTGTTACCGTTGATGCTGTCAAGACCCTTGTTGAAGGAATAAACAGAACCCGACTGACCGGGTGGACACACTCATTCCATACATAATTGAATAGTCGGAGGCTTTGCCGCACACGCGAGTGTTGTCTTTCAGCTGAATATGTAGTCTGCTGATTGGTAAACTCTCCTTAATGGGTACAGCAAGTCATTCTGCCTGGGTGGGAGCCCTTTGACTAACTTAAGCAGCTGTTTAAACTTTCATAAGCAAAGTAATTATTAAATCTCTCATGAATATGTTGGTTGGAACATTTGTTCACATCTTAACCTTGAGTTGGAAAGTTTTAGAGGGGGGTGGGGCTAAAGAATTTTAAGCTGGCAAATTTTCTTCTTTTTTTCTTCTTTTTTTATTATAAGCTTTTTTTATAGCTTAGAACAGCCAATCTAAATCATGGAAGGAAAAATACATGTGTGGCAAGCATGAGACATTTCATTGTTTATTTTTCAAATTTCTGAAATGTGCTCAGAGCTGTGCATGCCTCTGGGCTCATAAAGACAGCAAATGGAAACAGCCCAAGCCAGACAGACTGTTTTAGATAGATAGCCACCCAGGTAGGCAAAGCAAACCTTGGAGAGCTTACTCTTTCCTGTGCTCGATAAGTCATCTTAGTGTGCCAAAATGGGACTTCCAAGCAGGAGGATACCATATTTCATAGGTTGAGCACCTCCCTTTTATTAGTAATGAAGCTATGTAGTATAAATAATAATCACAAGATGAATGATCGTCTACATTTAAAGAGTAGTTATTGTGTGACAGGCAGTATTCTAGATGCTTCTCATGCATTTTCTCCTTTAATCTTCACTAACCTTATCAAATAAGCAGTGCTGTTAACCCCATGTTACGGATGAAGAAGCTAAGGCTTAGAGGGACACGAAGCTCACAGAGCTTCTGTGGGGCAGATCTAGGAGTTCAACTCATTTGTTCTATCCCAGGACCTGTCCTCTTTAACAGTTCACTCCCCTGTATTCTCAGTCCTTTTCTATTCTAGTTTGTGAAATGCTGCTACCTAAAGAGTTCCTGTTTTATCCTAAATGAAAATAAAACCAGGGCAACCGTCAACACTGAACTCAACAGCAACAAATGCTTCTTGAATACCTACTATACGTAGAATTCTGTGTTACGAGCTTGGGAAATATTTTGAGGCAAAAAGGAGAGGTGATAAAGGGGCCTGGCCTCGTGGCTGAGTAAAGCAGGCAGTGAGCCCTGGAACTCAGACTCCACAGCACAAAGTCAGAAGTCAGGGCCCGCGGCCCCACGCCCCGCTGGCCCAGTCCCAACTGGGGTGCCATGTAGCACTCTACCGTTTGCAGTGCACTCTCCCCTGTATTCTCCCATGTAGTCCTACCAGTAAGGCCGATGACTGCAACTGCTCCTTTAAAGAGGAGGAAGCTGGGCTTCAGAATAAATGAGCAAGTCAGACACGTGTCTAATAAGTGGAAGATAAGGTTCAAAGTTTGATTCTTCTATAACATGCTGTAGTCACTGCCCAGAGCCCTGCAATTTAATATAGCATAAAGTAAATGCTTTAGGAATGCCCTAAAGCAACCTAAAAATGAAATTGTTTAAGTAAGTAATTACAATATAATGCAATAAGAGCAATTGTGGTGGTTTTGAAATGTGTCCCCAAATTCTTTGATCTCCTATTAAAAGCACATATAAGCTGTACTTAGTGATTTACTTCTAATGAGTGAATTGTGGCAGAAATGACACTGTGTGACACCTGAGACAGGAACACAGAAAGCCATGTGGTTTCCTCCTTGCTCTTTCTCTTGGATCACTGCCTCTTGGAGAAGCCAGCTGCCATGTTGTGGGGATACTCAAGCCGCCCTGTGCAGAGGTCCACTTGGTGAACAAGTGAGGTATCTGGTGTCAGCCAGCACGAATCAGCCAGCAAGTAGAACCAAAAGCTCCAATCAGGTCTTCAGAAGATGGCAACCCCAGCCAACATGTTGACCACAACCTTATAACCGCCCAGCTAAGCTGCTCCCAAATTCTTGACCCACGAAACCTGTGGGAAGTGATAAATATATATTGTTTTGAGCCACTAAGTTTTGGGGTGAACTAATACAGCAATCAAGGAGCACAGTAAGGAATTACTGTACCTGAACTATCAGGAATGCTGGCTACTAAAAGCTGAGAGAGATGAACAGGAACTTAATAGATAGACAAAGAATTTAGTAGGTGGTGTTCTGGGCAAAGAGAAAAGTGTGTGCAAAACAGTACAAAATTGTGTTACTACAAGGCACATTTTATAAACAGCAAATAAAGCACAAGACAAAAACTCACAACTCAAAATACACAGCACTTGGGGTATGAGAAACTTACTACATTATATGATAATATATCAACAAATGTTCCTAAGTCTGCAAGACATTAAGTTCCATATGGATTATTTAGGAAGATAGGAAATCAATTAAAACATTGAAATATTTACTTCAAAAAATTAAAACAAAAAAGGTAGTGTATAAATCCTTAGCGAAAGGGAAGTCCAGGCTCTCCGAAACAGTTGCCACCCTATGTTGTTATTTCACTAAGCTCTCGGGGTCTGTGTTTTGAAAACTTTAAGCGTAAATGTAGGACCAAGAAATAGCTAATGAAGAACACCTGGATTTTCTCCAGGATTTCACTCTACCAGTTCTGCTACAACAATCAGGTAGAAATTAACATTTTATAACCAATTATATGTTTTGCTTGGCATCATGCTAACCGACTGAATTTTTTAAAAAAGAGATTTGCCCAAATTGACTTGTTATTCTAGGCCATATCTCATTCACTGAGTATTTATTGAGTGCTACCCATGTGCTACCCACTGTGACAGGCCCATAAACCAAACCTTCATATTTGGGTCGCAAAAATCCTTCGCATCCCACTTCCAGCTCCAGTATTTTCTAGAGTTAATAGCAGCTCCTGGTGGAAAGACTACATTTATTGTTGAAGTTGGATTTTCATATAAAATTAATACTTACTCATTTGAAAAACAGAAAATTTAAAGAATTTTTACTCAGAGACACATGAACTTAAGACAATTGCTGTTAACATCGTGCTGCATTTCCTTCCCTGTATGTTCTTCTACGAATATTTTTATATGGTTATATTTGGTATGTAGTGTCAGATCCAATTTTTGTTTAACATCAGGCAAAGTAACCCTTGGAATAGAAATGTGAGATCTCGAAGTTATTCTAATGAATGGATATTCTGTAATTTACTTAACCTCTCATTAGATGTTTTGATTATACACGGATTTTTCAGTAAAAACCATGTTATAAATAAATAAATATGCAGCTAGGGAGTTTTGAAGTTGTCTTTTGAACTGTTTATGGGCTTTGCTGGGACAGAGTGATTTTGCATAACAATCGAAGACAGCTCAGGGAGAGCTTATCACGGTTTCTCTCACTGTGGGAAGAACTGTCTTCTGAAAGTTCTAAGAGGACTAGGCATGCGGCCATGGGCCGAAGGTGCCGTCATAGTTATGCTGTTAGTTAAATTAAACATGATGATCGCATGAGGGACGTTATTATTCGGTGCACATTCTTGACTCTTAATTTAAGGTTAAACTAACTTAAATTAATGTCATGTGAATTTTTAGCAGCAATTATGGTCAGTGAATGCATGTTCTTTCTTAGTCATGCCTCATCTCTTTGCAAAATTACAATGTTGCATTCCAAATTTATTCTGACCAGATTTGTAAGTAGCACTTTCTCCTCTTTTCTCTCAGTGTTTATTTCAGAAGGCTTTTGGGTTTATACTATAAACCACCATTTGTGTATTTTCATAATAAGCCTCTGAGAAGTGGGCCTGTATATGAGAGCCAAGACTCAGTGCAAACCAGGGTACTGGACCCAGTCCTTTCTCTATTCTTCAGGGAGTATTGTGTGGGCAGTAGAGATGCCAACGTAACATCTCTGGTCCAGCCTTTCCTCTCTCCATCTGTCTGGTATACCACCACCCAACCACTATTCCTCAGGCAAACCTCTATGTAGAAGTCACCTCTGCCAACCATCTATTTTAAAGAGTCAATGACTCCTCACTTCCTGTAAGACAATAGCCAATGCTCCTTAAATTTCACACTTAAAGCCTCGCATCTATAAGATATTACCCTAGTGATACCTTTCCCCACAGATGTTCTAGGTGCCCAGAAGACTCTCTTCCCTATTTCTTGTCTTCCCCATACAATTCCTTTTTCTCTGTCTACCTGTTGAAATCTTACCTACTCTTTCTTTGTTAATTTATTCACTTTAATTTAATAAATATTTACTGAGCACCAATTGCATACTAGATGATGTTCAAGGGCCAGCTCTCACGCCCTCTCCCCGAGAAGCCTTTCCTAGCCCCCTCAGGGATGTGCAATGTTCCTCTCTTCAGAACTTCCATTGGTCTTTTTTATGCTTCTCTTCTGTCACAAATCTATATGGCCTGTTACTGTGTTTATAGTAGGTACACAAATACTTCTTGAATTTAAGAGTGAAATGAGTGAATGAATAGATGAATGAGCTAAGGAATAAAAGCAAAGTTTTTGCCTTCCCTACCAGGAGATACTAGTGATTAAAATAAAATGGTTTAACTGGAATAGAAGTTGGAGATTGTTATGGGTTTTGAGTCTATGAAACACACTCAACAGGGTTTTCATATTGGGTCATTCCCAGCAGAGAAAGGAGTGTATGGAATTGCCATCTTCTGATTTCCAGACCAATGTGGTAGCAAGCTCCCTCTTTCTACACTCTCTAGATACGGAAATCAAAGAGGGTTTTCCAGTCTAAGCTTTTCACTTTAAGACATTATATTTTCAGGATATCATTGAATAGAAAAATTCTACTTTCAGGGTGCTGGTAACCTAGTTTAGCATTTAAAAATGTAAACATATTAACCGGTGGTTACACAGTGGTTACAAAAACATCACAGATTAAATGATTTTGAGAAACCGTGTATTCTGAGCAATGAGTAACAGCTAGGTTTGTTGACTAGCTCCCAACAGAAGTGAGTCATCAGAACAATAATCATAACCGTCAGCTTGTGTTTACCGTGTGTCCAAATCCTCATTTAATCCCCCATGCAACTCTGAATCAGGTACTTTCACTTCCTTTTTTCACAAATGTACAATCAGAAGTCTAAAGAGATTGGACAACTTGTCCGTCTGTGCCCACTGGGCTAGTACATGTGAGGGTGGGCAGGTTAAACCTTAGTCATTCAGTCTCAGAAGCCCATGCGTTTAAGCTCTTTGCTTTTGTTCAACCTTTGTGCTCTTCCTTGTCTACCAATGAGGTTAGAAAATGTGTGCGCTTTGTCAGTGACACTATACATCACAGATCCTCTCTGTTACTCAAATGATTTTTATTTACATAATTGTTGCTGTACTATTTGTTTCAGTAGCTCTGTAAATGATATATAAGACTTCAGGGGTTTTTTTTTTGTTGTTGTTGTTGTTTTGCAGGAAACTATTGAAACCACAGAAAGGGAGAATCTCAAAACATGTGCAGAGTAGGTATGACTCTCCTAAAGATGATGGTTCTTTCAAAATCTGGAGTTACTTTGAGTTCTGTTTTCTTATATTTAGGGAAAAGAAGTAAAAAATATGGTAGGCCTCTGATTAAGGAGTCAGAGTTTGAGAGAGGTACTTTTGTCTGCCTAGGATCCCTTCTTTGGGGGATGGTCCCTCTTCCAACAGCTGTGCTTCTGGTGGACTGCCAGCGCCTACTGCTAAGAACTGGAATCTTGAGCAGAGACGCACCTGGACAGAGGGTGTTGAGGCTGAGTCACCCATGATGTTCCCCTGCACAGCTTAGGATCTCTGCGCCTCAGTTTTCCCTTCAGAAAAATGGGTTTGTATACCCCACTGAGTTGTTTGAGGATTCAGTGAGATGTTGCCCATGAAAGCTTTGGCACTGAGTTCTTATTCAATGAAAAATAGTTACTGTGCTTTGCGATTAGTCGTCCTATGGACAATGCTTTCTTCCCTGAAAGAAGGAAAGGCAAAAGTAGACTTTCTCCTGAGAGAGCAAATCCAGCATTATTTATGGTACTTGAGAAGAATATCCAACCTCTCAAATGCTAAGTTAGCAAAAGATGATCAGGGTGATTGTGAACTGTAGGGTTACTGTTATGACACCGCTGTACTAACTCATGATGTGTCATTCTTTAAAAGTCAGTGATACAAAAGGAAATCAGGCCACTTGGGGGTGAAGGGTTTGGAAGGGGATGTGGAAAGAGGAAGAAGGACAGTATTCTACAAAGGAGCAGCCATTCAGTCATCTAGTAACCAATCCCTGTTTTAATGAATAGAATTATGGTGAGCCTCTAGAATGTTCATAAATGTGCCACTACGGGTGGTGAGAACTTCAAAAGTGAAACAGTGCATGTTGGATTTGATAATAAGAATAGAGAGAATTATAAATAAAATGTTCAGGAGGCATCTGTATGAAGGAAATCTAGGATCAGACTTTCCATATTCCAGCTGATGAAAGGTTGTGAGCAAAATTAAGATGCTGTTGTAGAGAAAGAAAAGATCCTTCCGGCGGTGGAACATTGGTGTGAAGTGATGGAGAGTTTTGATCAAGCATGTAGCTTTGGTCTTTAATATAGGGACTTGATGAGAGTATTCGAAGCTGTTGGTGCAGCTACAACCTACTGAAAATGTGACTTTTTGTTGTATTATTTCAAGTTTAAACAATCACTAATTCATCAGCAGTTATACAAAAGGTAGGTCATATGGAATGTGGAATGTGTTTCCACATAGACATGAGGCTGGAAATCACTGTTTATAAGTCATCTTCTGGCATTAGGTGAACCACAACAAGGGAGAAGGGTAAGAAAAAGTCCATATGAGGGGCCCAGGGTGATGGAGGAAGAGACTTTCCTCTCTTATCTTGGGACCTTGGGCCAACTCTTGGCAAAACAAACAAACAAAAAAGATGGTGTTGTCTCTTGTGGCTTCTCTTTTCTGTCGTCTTCTTCCAGGCCTGGTACACTTCCTTCCTAACAGAGTCCTCATGTTGCAAAACAATTTGGTAAAATAGGGATTATCGCAGTGATAAAGCTGAGAAAAATGAGGCTCAGCAAGATTTATGTAACCTGCTCATTCATATCCAGATAATAAGTAAATGGAGAAAATAGGTTTCATAATCACGTATGTCTGTTTCTAAAACTCATGAATTCCAATATTTTGAACTTGGAACATTTGAGTTAATAACATCACCACTAACATAATAAAGGAATCTAGAAGGACTATAGTTGGAGTGGGGTGTGGGCAAAGGAAAGGTAAACTTGGTTGTAGATATATTCATTTTGAGCTGCCTTGGGATAGCCATGTCTTGCTGTCTGGTTACAAGAGGAATCTTGGTTTGTTGCCCAGTGGTAGAGATGGGTACACTTGGAGTGTTTTGTTTATATCAGAATAGTGGAGGATAAATGGGTGGATACATAGACAGACAGAGGCAGCCAACTAGCTAGGTAGGTTGGTAGGTAGGTTGGTAGGTAGGTAGGTAGGTAGGTAGATAGATAGATAGATAGATAGATAATTTGTTGGTGAGTTGTGTGTTTGGAAGTTGGAAAATGTATGCAGTCACTAGTTAGTATTCTTATTGCTTAGCAACTTTGTTTTCTCATGTACTTATGACAATAGAACTTCCATATTTATTTTTTCTGCCTAAGGGCTGCTCGTGCTGCCAATGAATGATGCACAAGTGACAATTTTGTATTATGAGTGTTTTTCTGATCCTTGAAATCATACAATCTCAAGATTGGAAGGGAACTTATTCTCTCTTAGATTTGCTCTGTATTTAGACTTTGCATGAGATCCTTAGTCATGTATCCCAGTCCTTTAGATAGCTCTTCCTATATGAAAGATCTCACTTTTGAAGTAAAATCTTCCTACCTGAAGTGGACATTCACCAGTCATTTCAACTTTGATCCATGGAAGACAAATCCTAGTATCTCTCCCATGTGAGAGCTTATTGCGCATTTGGAAACAGCCTCCATGTCTCTCCTGCTGTTCTCTTTACTGAGCTGGGTTTCTCCTCCATCTCTTCAGTGTTTGTTTCAGGGACAGTCCTTCAGGGAAGGACTTCTTGGTTCAGGTTCAGAGAATGCACTCAGCAGATGGCCTCCAGTGATTGTTTCACTGTTAGAGAACGGCTCATCCAAGGTCACACCCTGTCTTGGTGTGGTCCACATCCAATAACTGATTCCTATGAGGGTATAAAAGCCCAGTTATTTCAGTCCAATGTGTGATAACTCTGACCAGCCACTTTAGTTTTAGAGCTGACAGTGGGGTCAGCCGAGGTCATTGCTGGGCTGCATTATAACATGACTTTCCTTTCTGTTCCTCCTTGTTCCTTCCCTTCCTGTTCTCAGGTGTTCATTCCAAGGATATTAGCAGTCTGCATGCAAAACTCTGGTGCAGGCTGCATCCTATGAAGCTCACTCTGTAATGCATGGCTTCGAGTCTTTGCATTAACCATTTCAGTTTGTTTACGGATGTCGACACTTTGTAAGGGCTTCTGAAATAGATGGATAGATACCTAGGGGTAATCTCCTGTATGATCATTATATGTTTAGCTTTGAAGAATATTTTAAATTAAGTTTCAATGCTATGAATCTAATATATAAAGCCAATATAACAGAGAGAGAAGGGGAGGTGTCTCAGCTTTGGTTCCCCCTGAAGACAGAGCCTGACACAGAGATTACATGTAAGTATTTTATTTTGAGAAGTTATCCTAGGGAGCAGAAGTGAAAGACTGGAAACAGTAAAGGAGGGAGAGCCGATATAAGGGTTCATTATTGAGCTACTCAGTCCTACGGGCAACTGGGGTGAGCTCCTTCTGCAGCCTTTTGAGAAGCCAGGTCAAGGTGTCTGCCAGAGGATGAAAGAGGAGAGTATTTATCTACCAGCTCCTGATCCTCTTGGTGAAGCCTCACCCCATGAGGTGTTCGCTCCCTTGCACTCCCAGGTTCGTGCCTACCTCGGAACAGCTGAGTGAGCGCCTGCCACTTCTCCAGGAGGCACACCCAGAAAACTCCAGTTAGAAAGTGAGATTCCAGCTGCAGCCGAGGCAAGATGTCCTCGGGTTATGCCAGTGCACAATTGGTTGCTGCAGCAATCGTGGGTCTAAAAGTTTGGACAGAAAAGAAGTGAGGTGGGCACAAGAGGGGATGAATACAGGGTGATAGCCACAAACAACATTGTGTTTCTGGGACTTTGTTCATGTGTAGATTTTATGGAGGACAAAAATCAATGGACTGGATTTTCTCTTAACAAGTCCATAGAACTATCACTGGGCTTCTTTTTCCTGAACAAAAGAAGTAGAGAAACTTTCTAATGAATTGGAAGCTGTGAAGTGGTGTGCTGTCTCCTGTATAAAATACTTATCTTGGCTAGCTACACTTATCGACAATACATATCATGAAGACAAATTGCAGAAATGCTATGTAAAAGTTCGCATACCCCTCGTGCTTTTCTACCAATAGTGGTCATTTACTGCCAAGTATTTGGTACTAATTTGTATAATAGTTCCTTTAATGTCTTTGATTTAGCTGCTCTGTGCCCCCTGTATTTTGAATGTCACAGAGATTAGACCTTAATGGTGTTAAACCTTGTAGCAGCTTATTGTTAAACTGGGGTGAGGAGCCAGGAAATTGGGAGGTAGCTTGAAATTCAAATGGAAGAACATCTTTTATTGTATGGGCGAAGGTAGGCACTGTTTTAGCATCACATCCTGTGTAGGTACTGCTGTCCCTTACATGTGAATTAGCCACTAGTGACTCAGCTCTGAAATGGTTAGTCATAGTAATCTCCATCACTACATAGCCATAGTTTTTATTGGCAGCTTCCTAATGAGCTCATCTTTGGAGTGCCAAGTGCTAGAGCTATGGGCTTTCTTCAGGAAATTTGAGAGATATAGTCAGACAGCCCATTAGCATTTTTATTTACTTTGGGAGAGCTTTGAGTCCCAAGAACTACCTCAGATTGTCCTGGTAGTACTTGCACTGTCGAATAAAACATGTCAAAAATTTCACATTTCGCATCCCAGGAATTTGGCAGTAATGGGACTGAGTAGGCCAGGGCTGAGAGGTTGGTGACAAAGGATGAAGCTGGCGAGAGCTATACATCAACAACATGAAATACCCAAGATGCAGAAGAGAGAAGGTCAGGTAAAGCAAAGAGGGATATACTGGATGAAGTTTATGAAGCTCATCTCAGAATTGGGGAGCCATTAGGAAACAGAGTAGGAATAAAGAGATGGGGGTTCCAAGCTAGAAAGTCAAGGAAATCAGGTCAGACTGTAAAACAGATGTCTAATCATTGCAAGTATTTATTATGTGTCACTTATTACATGCCAGGTGCTGTCCCTATCATTTTGTGACTATAAGTAATTTCATTCTCACCATAAGTCTTTGAGGTAGGTGCTATTATCAAACCTATTTAGCAGGTGAGGAAACTGAGGCAGAAAGGAGTCAGATAACTTGTCCAATGTCTTTTCTTAATTGGCTGAGCTTGGCCTCTACCCAGATAGTCTTTTCCCAAAGTTCATGCTCTTCTGAATATTGATTATCACTTACCTACATGCTTCTAGGCATGAGCTTCTTTTATGTTATAAATTTCTTTTATGAGAGGCCAAGACTGGTTCAGGATGTGTGGGGGAGGGAGGGAGATGGGAGTGTCAGACATACATTTTATATGCCTTCCCAGGTTCATCTGGGCCAACTGCATCCTGCACGTCGCCCAAAGAACCACCTAGTCACCTGCCCTTGGAAAGCTGGGTCTTCGCCTGTCCATGTGCCACAGGCCAGCCAGTCCCCAGCTTGGAGCTCTAGCTTTTCCTGCAACTTTAGGACTTGGATGAGATAACAAACCATAGGGCCTAGAACAAAGCTCCATAAACATCAAAAGAAGCTGGATGGTACCATCTGAAAATGCAGGAGAGTTAACTCCCTGTGGGGTGAAACCTGGCCAGAGGAAAGGAGTGGGCAGAAGGAAAGTGGACAGATAAATTCCCTCATCTTCCTCTGTCCCATCAACCACTGTGAGGCATGGGTTTTTCTTCTGGAATATCCAGAAAAGTCCCTTGTGTTAAGTGGTTTCACCTGCCTAAGAATCTATTGCATCTTTCTGTGGTTTATCTCGAGGCCATAGGCAGAGGCAGCATAGTCATACTTCAATTGGCATTGCATGATGCCGCTCCTTATCCTTCTTTCTTTCTTCCTAACCCTGTAGCTCTGGGTCCCCCTCCCCCACTCCCTACCTGTCCTAAATCATTAAAGCCAAGCTTAGAAAGTGGGCCTGGACTAAAAGTCAAAACAGATAGAGGAATGGGCAATGTCTCAGCAATACTTCATTGTTCAGTGACAAAAAGGATTGATTCCTCGAACAACACTTGTAGAATAAAGTGGAAACTGATATTATGACTAAAGATAAGCTTCAGTACTTAATAAGAAGCTGCTTTGACCCCAGTGTGAGAACACACAAGAGGAGGGAATGTGAGGAGTGGAGAACACTGCCAGAGTAGTCTCTCCCCGATTCGGCTGCTCGGGATCACATTTGCTTTATTGCCTGTTATGTCTATCACCTCCTCCTCTTCATGTTACCAACAGCAAAAATAGCCACTGTTTTCTAAATACTTAACTATACATCTGATATCACACTAAATGCCGTGCAGTTGCTCATTTACTCCTTTAAGATAGAAAACTAAGACTCATAGAAGTGACTGTGGAACAGCTAACGAATGCTAGAGTCAGAATTCACACCCAGGTCTGCCCCTCAGCTACTCAGAACTGGCCCCTTCTGCTGTCTTCTGCAAAGTTTCTTACCAAAGAAGTTATTCGGAGCAGGGAAAAGCCACATGTAGAGAAAATACAGGATGGAAGCATCTTATTCCCTTTGTTCTAACTTGCTCTAGAAGCAACTTCTGGTGGAGTCAGCTGCTGGTATTTGGAGAATCCTCACCTTATAGGAGGAAGTGTTCATTTCTGGGTAGCAGAGTGTTGGTACTTCTCAGGCCAACAATGCCTCCTACTGTAAAACAGTAATTGGACCCTCTGGCTCCTTGATCATGCTTTTGTGTAGTATTGGATTGGCATGAATCATTCCCCTAAGTCTGCCTGTCAGAGCCACAGCCTGAACGTGGTGATCTCCTGGAGGTCACCCGGCCCACAGCAGCCAGCAGACTTCCTCCTTCACAGGTGTCCTCAGGGAAGCCAGTTTTTCTTTAACATTATTTCTTTGAATTTAAAGCTCTTCTCTCCCAACTTTCCCTTCTCGGTACATCCCAGAGTTCTGTGTTCATGCAGAAAGAGGACTGAATTTGCCATGGAAGGAAGCCGCTATCCAGGAGGTCCACACAAAGAAGACTACAAATAATGTTTCATGGTTGACTTTCAGATGTCTCCTACCATTTTTTACCCTCCTGGTAGTTAAAGTTTCTGTTGTTGTTGTTATTTAGTTTTCCTTTGTTTCTAATATTTGTTGTTGTTTAAATGATGGAGACAAAAGGCCCTTGTTGGAAGTCATGAGACATGGGATCTGATTTGCAGCTCTGGCTTACCAGTTGGGTGTGATTTTGTTTGGTCACCTAGTCCTTTGGGAACTGAGTTCATTCACCTGCAAAATGGGAGAGATGGGCAATATTATTTATTCCCAAACCACACTGACCATTAGAATCACCACAGATGCTTTTTAAAAAGGGCCCCATCTTAGATCTATTAACCACAGTTCAGGAGGAGGGAACAGGAAGGAGAATGAGGAAGACGCAGAGGACCAGAATCCATAATTGCAACAAACCCGTCAGGTCATTCTGACGCAGTTTAGGGGCCACTTTATGCAGTATCACCAGCAGTACAACTCTAGTGGTACCAAGATGTGATCTCCATGGGCACCTTTCACATAGAATTCAATAGAATATGAATGGTACCTCTTGGAATCGTGCAACTCAGCAGCCCTGTATGAGCTGATTTCAGCAGAGTTATTTCTAAGCACTCATATTCCTTGATTTTAGGACAGTAGCGTAGAGTGGGGTGCTTAGTGGCTCAGAACCATGTGGTTAAGGGTAGAGGCACAGTAGCTATGACAATAGGATAGGGAAGTGGAAGGCAGCTTAAGAACAGCTAACGAACACTGACCCACAGGACACTGACTATCAGGTTATCTCCCAGATTACAGCTGGTGCCCACCTGAGAAAGACAGATCTGTGAAGAAAGCAGAGCATCCGAGCGGGCTTG
>CM052544.1:97188303-97207986 GCA_028533065.1 Trachops cirrhosus
TATGTCATGGGTCATGTAAATTTATCCCCACCCCCAGCACTTAGTATGGAAATATGCATATGGAAATTACTATGTATATCTGATTCAGTTTACTTAGGAACATTTGAAAGATTTGTGGGACGTCAAAGTGACAGAACTTCTATTATCTGGGCCTATTAGAAGACAAGATCTACCCAAGTAAGGTAAATGAAGAATTTTCCAAGGCAGGTTGATAGAAGGAGCTCAGTAAATAAGGAAAACAAATGCTGACCAATGAATTGTATTCATAATATATTTTATATTTTTCATATATTGTGTTCCGATTTGGAGAATGTAATAGTAAAAGTCTAGCTGTTGTAGCAAAGCAACTCAACAATATAGTGGCTCTAATAACAAAGAAGCTTATTTAATGTTCATGTAGCAGGTCTGCTTTGAATGGTCCGAATCTGCTGGGTAGCTCAGCTCCCCATCGTCCCCATTCAGAGTACAGTTTCCTTGCATCTTGTTGCTCTGCTTTCACTCAGGGCACTGTCATCATCTGCACTGCAGAAGTTGGCTTGTCACCTGGTAAAGAGAAAGGGGACATGAAACACCTTAAGGCTCAGACCTGAAAGTGGCATACATCTCTTCCATTTGTAAGGTATTGATGAGCTTAAAAGCACCACCATGCCCTGGCTGGTGTAGCTCAGTGGATTGGGCGTGGGCTGTGAAGCAAAGGGTTGCCAATTCGATTCCCAGTCAGGGCACATGCCTGGGTTGCAGGCCAGGTCCCCAGTGGGGCCATGTGAGAGGCAACCACACCTTGATGTTTCCTTCCCTCTCTTTCTCCCTCCCTTCCCCTCTCTCTAAAAATAAATAATATCTTAAAAAAAAATAACCACCATGCCTAAGTGAAAGGAAGGCGGGAAAGTGTAGCCCAGCTGAATAGCAATAAGCCCAGCTATGAGTCTATTATTAATGCCGTAGAAGAAGAGGAGCACAGAGTTGGTGACTAACCAGCAGTCTCTGCCACAGGAAAGGTATCTGGAACTTTGAAAGTGGAGCCATCACTCCTCTTCATCGCTTCACTAATTGGCCAGAGCTGCTGTACTGTGGCGCATCTTATTTCCCTTGACGTGCTGTTCCCAGCCTGTCTAAAACCTCATTCCCAGTGTCCTGCTCAGCCTGAGAGTTCTTCTGGACAATGTGGGTGCTGGCATTCCCTCTTCTCAATTTTTGGGTTCTTCTTCTTCTCCTGTGTCCTGTGCAGGTCATGAGAAAAGTCTCGTTGAGCCCTGCCCTACAGTTAATAAATGTGCTGTTGTTTGGAAAACCTTAGCAAAAGCACCACTATGAATTGTCTTCCTTTTGCTTTTCTCACAGTTGAGACACAATGAATTTTGAGTGTGACTATTGTCACATAATGGGAGGCTCTGAAAATTAAGTAGGTTTTCTGAAAGATCATCCAGGCAGAAAATGAGTTCATGGATTTTCAACATTTTTACTGATGGTTCTCAAGTCTTCACCTGTTCCTGCTCTCTCTCTAGTGGGGGAAAGATGGAGAGAGAATAGTTCACCACGATGATGTATTTCTGAATTCTTAAAGTTTGAGTTTGTTTCTTATTATTTTCTGATGTTTAGCATTATTCATAACCCAAGTTCTTATAATCATCTGCCTTAGGATGCTCTAAAAGTGAAGCCAGTGTCCTTCCACGCATCTTGCGAGATGAGTGACTTAGACTGGAGGCTAGCAGGTGGCAGGCACCGTTAAGGAGAATGGAAGCAGACTGACATACTAGTGAGAGCTGCTGTCCGGACGGGTACATTGGTGGGGAGAGTGACTCCCCACCGTGGGAATTGGATCCCTGTGAGACTATGGTGTAACTCCAGTGAGATGAAATTACTTCACAGAAGAATCTGAAGGCAGGTGAGAGGCTGAGAAATTGCTCAGGAAGCTCGGATTACTAAAGGCAAAAACATTTCATGTGTATAAGTGGAAGAAGAGCAAGTAGATTACTTTCCTAACAGCTAGTTGAGATTGTTATAAAAATCTTACTGGAAAAATTACGTAGCCATTTCTCTTTTTAGTTTTATACACTCACACGTATACACATGTATTTTGGGGGAGGGGTGTTTTGTTTTATTTTTATGTCACAATTTAATGGCCTTTTACATTCTCCAGACCTAGGCCGCTGGCCATGTTCCCACAGTATTCTGGAACTCCTCCCTCTACCCTTAGCCTGCCCCGTCACCTAAGTGATTTTAGTGCCTCACCATCTGCATTTTCATAGCTTGGTGAATGTTTTATCTTGGATTTCATGTTTTGCCACTTGTGATGACAATTTATAACAAAACCAAGATGTGACCTATTTTGTGTCCAGCAATGGAGGTGTCCAGGAGTCTGCCCGTGATAAGCAATGTGCCTTCAGTGCGGGGACAGCTGTGATGTGAATGGATTTGTGAGGGGAAATGGCCTTTATTTCTTTTCCCATGGATATAAAACTTTGTTATAGTAAACTAACCCTCTGATATCATATACAACTGCTGGCATTCTAGATTGTTTTAATGAACACTCCTATTGCTTAACACTAAGCATTACCATCTGTTTCTTTCTTAATTATAAATGCAGCAGGAATTCACAATTACATCAGTAACAGTGGAAATAAAATGGAGTTAGAAGCCTTGTTCTTAACCCAAGGCAGCCTTCCTCTAATGCTTTCCTTCTGTCACAGGCAGTGGGTCAGAGAGGAGACTTCCTCCACGGCTTTCTCCTCCTCTTCTCCGTGTACTTACCACGGGAGGATCATGCTATAGTTTCAGCAGTTTTCTGTGAGAGAAAGAGCACTGTGTTTTTCTGTCCATGGAGCAGGATGTGTGGGCAGATCTTTCTCACAGTATTGGAAGCCAGTTATGATTGTCCTGCTGTTTTGGCCTGCGCTTCTGTGAGGAGAGAGATGAGTTGCAATACCCCAATGGCATGAGTCACATCCATCCCCCAGAAAAAGAGTTGGAAGTGAACATCAAGGAACTTTGATCATCCCACTAGAAGCCACTCTGCCCGTCCCCGAAAAACAAGGGAACATTTGTGAGGGAGGTCATGCAGAAAGCGAAGAGACATTTAACTCTGAAATCCTTAGGCTTTTGCTTTTCATTAAGTGGAAAAATGTAAATTTTAGGCTCATATTTTAGAACTAAAAGAAATTCTTAGAAATCATCTAGCCCAAAACCTCCATCCCTCCTGTCTTTGTGTGGTGCTTGACCAGGTCATGCATGAGCTTTGGAGTCCACAGGGCAGGGCTTGCCTCCTGAGCCACCACTGTATGCTGTGCGTTCCCCGTTCCCATCTGTTACGGTAGATATCACAATGCTCATTGTAAATCCCACTATTTGGGTTAAATGAGGTTAAAATGTAAGCCCTACCCCACGTGCGGCCCCACATGCGCAGGCCCGGAACAGGGAGTCACACTTTCTAAGACTAATGTATCCTCGAAGACTTTTTCTCGCTAAGGCACATCTAGACCTGTGGCTAACTTTCTCCATCCTCATCAGCCATTGTATTTGTGTGCAATAATAACCTTGATAATGATCATTTGTACAAGACTTTTTATCTGTACTCTTTTGCAAGCCTACTACCACTTAATGTGCAGTTGGTAAAATCATGTTATAATAATCATTCCTACAGTTGGGGAAGCTGAAACTCTGAATGGCCAAGTGTCTTGCTGGGGTCACACTGAAGACTGAGTGAGGACTTGAACTTAGGTCTGACAGACTCCAGAGTATAGGTTTCACTCTGTTCTAAGTGGACCCTCACTGCCAGGCCAGCAGATGCAGGAGAGGAATCAATATTATCCATAACTTAGTAGCTACAGTTAAAATTATTTAAAATGAGGATACCACAAGAGGACCAAAATGGTTTTCTTGAGTTATAGTAGTATTTTAGTGACCCATGCGCTTTTCTCCACCAGAAGGATCCCCTGGGTAAGTAAAGAGGTAGAGCAAGAGAGAGAGGCTTCCACTGGGAGTAGACATAAAACCAAACCAAACCAATGCAGAACGTACAAGGCAATTCCAGAAGAAGCCCTTGTTTCAACATGTGAGTGATCAGTTTGCTACTTCAAAAATGCAGCTCATAAATGAGACCATCTAAGTCATGTGTTCCTGCCAAGTTCAGGTACTGGCCAGTAAGGGTCAAGCTGGTTCGTTTTCTCAATGGGTATCTGGGAGCTCAGTAGGAGGAGTCTGTGGGCTTTGTGCTTGCCTTTTTGTCCCAGTGCCCAATCCAGATGAGAAGACCCCTTTGCACCTTCCCAGGCATGAGGCCATGCGTTTTGTCTGTGCCTTACAGTGTGGTTAATGATCCCAGGTGATAACGGCATCGTGATGAGTTTCATGAACATCGGTCACTTATGTAATGCCCACACTCCTCCCTCATGTTGTCACGGAGACATGCAGGCCCACTATGTAATAAGCAGACTTACTGAAAAGCAGTCCTTTCTGACAATAAAACTGAATCTTTTAATCTCAAAGACCCTCCTATTGACCATATGTAGAAAATCATGCAACTTTAAAAAATGTAAGTATGACATTCTCAGGTTTTCCTATGTAACTCGATTTTAGTCTGATTTTCCCATGATTCCTGCTATTTCTGTGGACACTTTACTGAACCCAGGTTTATAAAGTAGCACAGGGGCAGCATTATCCAGAAGGCTGGTGGAGTCAACCAGTCCTGGCCTTGAGTCTGACCCCGCAGCTGACCTGTGTGACCTCGTATCAGTTTCCTGAGCCTCACTTTCCCCATCTGTAACGTGACAGGAATGGGACTCACCAGCTGCTGGAGCTGCAGGCATCAAATGAGCAGCCACATGCAACGCGCTCTAATTCAAGAATTGCGTCGTCTCTGATCTTGCTCCCCAGAACTGGGTGAGCAGATGAGCGATCCATTTGTGATGTTTTTTCCTCATTAAGAAGCTTTAGCTAGACAAAGGTCTTTCACGATTCTTTTAACATAGGAAATGCATTCATCTTATTGAAAGAGAAAAGAATAGCATTTTTAAAGCATTTTACTTTATGTTAGAAGCCCAGTCTTATACCATCAGTGAATTTTCACTTCAGATTACTTTCATTTCTTACCCTCGCACTGTGAGCAAGTAGCAAGAAAGGTACTCTTCCTGTTACCTTCCATATGCGTGTGAAAATATTCTTTGTGTGCCAACTGCATTTCTGTGAGCATATTGTTTGTTTTAATCTAGACTTTTAGTGTCAGAAAACTCTCAAAGTTCCAGTATAATAATAATGACTAAAAATGCTTATTAAAAAGTACATTAAATGATAAGAGCATTTTTGAGGACTTGGGGGCATATAAACATGTTTTTTTTTTTTTTGGTAATTGTATTAAATCAGGCCTGTGCTAGCCAAATGCATGACTTTATATAGGTTTTTTAAAAGAGATTTATAGAAGTAATGCTAAAATAAAGGAATGTGAATTACTTTGCCAGTTCTTTGAAGGAAACAGTAGAATCTGACCTACCTCGAAGGAGTATTAAGAGAAACAACCCAGTTACATTGCTGCAGGCTTAGCATCTTTAAATACTCTCAAAGATCAAATCTGCCTTCGCTACATTGAATGATTCCATATGCTGTCCTTGAAACCTCCTGTTTTTATCTGAAAATGGGGCTTTTTGGGGTCCAGTGTGAGGAAAAGCAGTGGAACAGAAGCACCCTGATGAGAATATGCAAGGCGCGCGCCTCAGCTGATGTGACAGCTCGGTGCCAGAGAGGCCAGGACCGGCTCTCCTATGCTTTCTCCTTGCCCCTCTCCTCCCACCACATCACAAGCTCATGTGCACTGATACGCACCTACCGTTCTCGTAGAAATGAGGAACTTAAGAAATGATACTCTTGGGGGAAAGGCACCACTCTTCTTTAGTATGAAAAATACGCTATAGTAAACCCTTCTGCGTATTCTACTAAGTATGCAAAAGCACTGAGCAGGGCAATGAGGCACCCACATGTTGCTCCAGAGGTACCTCACCTGTGTGCCATGGTCCACGCTGGCAGTGGGGCTGGCAGCAATTTAGAAAATTGTCAGAACACCTATGGTCCCTTGCTTTTTGCTCCCGAAGTCTTGCTGATCCAACCAAATCATCTTTACGATGTCTGCAGGAGAGCCAACATCTATCTGCTCTGAAGCTGTGAACTCCGCGTGCTTCCCCAGTGCAAGGGGGTAGATACATCACTTCCAGGGACAAGTTAGGGGCACGGGTGAGGTGTCAGAGGAACTTAAATGGATTGGACTGTCCTCTCTCAATTCAGTGTTTTGGGCCCCCACCCATCAGAAGCTTTCAAGCTTTGTGAAGTGATACTTTTCAAATCCCTGTCTGGCTAAGTCTCCAGGTTATGATTTCAGGGTGGAGAGTAAATTGTATTTCGTAAATTTCCTATTTCCCATCTCTCAGAAGAATTCTTCACCAGCTAAAATTTCAAAAAGGCAATTTAGGAAAGTTGTTTTTGTGGCCTAGCTATTTATAAATTATTATTATTCAGTCCAAAGTCTTGCAGATTGCTGACAACTTTTAAAAAACACAATATTATGGTCATTTACTTCTCCAATATTATTTTGCTATTTGTATACCCACATGATTACCTTGAACATTACAAAAAAGAAATTGCAAAATAATGCTTCCTAATTGCATGGTAGGTTTACAAAGTGATTATAAATGGCTTTTAAAGAAAACAATTTCTTTCCTTTTATTGTGTTCAAACGTCTTTGCACACTGTGAGCAAGGTTGTGCCGTGTGTGTGTGGGGAGCTGCGGTGGCAGGACGGGGTACAGGGCCAACATGAATTTAGTTGTTTTTCAAGAGACAAATTATGTTAGTGCTGCTTATAGTTTCATTTATACATTTATTTGACAAACCTTTATTGAGTACCTTTAATGTGTCATAAGACCACCTCTCTTTCGGTTTGAGGTTTTGTTTGTTTTTGGTTTTGATTAGTTTTTTGAAAGGAGACAGCATCCGAAGAATTTTATGGATATGAAAAGGAAGTGGTAGCTACTCACAACAACCTAGATATGAGAAAAAAATAATTTTGATTCATACCTCAAATGCCTGCATCACAGAGCCGTTTACAGCAATGGCAGTAGCATCGTGAAAGGAAATTAATACACATAAACACTGTGAAGTTGGCTAGCATTTTACCTATCCTTTGGATGGGTTTAGGAAATCTGATTGATTTGTGCTCAGAAATCTGAAATACAATTTCTGTAATAGTAATTTTATCTGCAGCTTTTGTATTTTTCCTTTTCATTAAACTTCTTAGTTTCCCATGAGGGGCAGATAGCCTGCTTTGTCCTTTTGTGATGATTTATTTTAAAATTATAGTAAGGGATTTTTTTTTGGTCAGAATTCTACCAGGCTAATTTGAAACTGGGTTTGCTGACTCTGACCAGCTGTAAGTGGTCTGCATGCCAGTGACTGGAACGGGAAGTGGCATACTGATATGTCGCAATAAGGCCATTGCGCAGATGAAATAACGCCTGGCAGTTTGGAGGAATTCGTTGATGTAAACCTAAATCACGGGTTAGGGGCTGACTTGTGGGATGCGTTTCTGCCGATTATGGTCCTTTGTGCCATCAGAAATGGAAAAAATTACTGCAACTGACTCTTTGACATTGAAATCACTGATGGAATAATCAGAAGGAAATCTTCTAAGTTATCAGAAAAGGTGGATTATGACATTGGATGGTGGTTGCCTGGGTTATCTGCTTTACCTGTTTCACAAGACATAGAAGAGGAGAGGAACTTAAGAGCCGGGGAAGCACTGAGTGGCCTTTAGCACTGACTGGACCAATAATAACTGCTGCCTGCAAAAGCCCTGTCTGTCCTGCCACTGTGAGGACCTGTGTTTTTTAAGAGTTGGGGTCTTAGGAAGGTTCTTTTTCAGTTTCTCTCCATGTCCAAGGCTGTTTGCATATAGGAGAGGTGGGGACAAGCTCCCTGAAGCATCTGTAACTTCCTGTTCTAGGAGCGTGCACAGTGTGTGCCTGGAAGTTGCAGCTGCAGTGATGAACACCAAAATAGCTGTAGCTCATCATTGGAAACATGCCTACAACTGAACACGCTTTTGCTTTTTCATTCATGGACTTGTGCATATTCTAAAAACAAATTTTACTCTAAAAATAAGATTTGCAAAAGAAGAAGTAAAAGAAAACACACCACCCTTAAAGAGCAAATGGGCTACTGTCTTCATTGGTTGGCTGACTCGTTTGAGTTTCTCCGTCCTTATTTTTCATTGACCACTCCTTTCCCAGGGGAACTAACTCACAGTTGTTGGACTCGGTGTCCTCCGTCACCACGCTCCCAGTACTGAGGACAAATCTTGAAGATTCACTTCTGAGACTCCCACTTCTCTGCTTTGTAACTTGCCACCTCTGATCTCTGCTTCTGCATGCCTGGGTCCAAGTGTCCTGCTTGCCCCAGCCTTCCCTTTGGATTGTAAGTTTCTTGAGTGGACAGCTGATGTTTTGGCCTACATAGCACCTACTTCCTTTTCTTCTGTAAAGAGCACTATAGTGGCTAGGTTGAACTTACTCTCTCATTTTCATGCATACAATTAAGATATTCCACTCAACTCTGCCTGGGGGTGGTCACGTGATTCAAATGAGGCCATCTGAGACTCTATCTCTGACCTGAGAATTTGAGCTTTGAACGAGTACTTCTAGAATGCTAGAGCTGAATGTTCTCAAGGGAGTTTTCTGAAGAGAAGGCAGGAGATCCTGTTGCCTTCAAGCTGCCTGCTTCCCATCGTTTATGAAGCCTGGTTGGGTAGCTGTGTCTCAGATTCTGCAAGATGCCCCATATCTTTCCAATAAATCCAATAAATAAGTCCCACTTGGCCAAAATAGGTTATTGTTTGCTGATAAACTATCCTAAAACGGACTCCACCAGTATACAGCATGTTGAAAGCATAGTGAAGGTTGTTGCCTATGGCTCATAAACATCTAGAATCAAAAGGATCTTGGATATGAATTAAAGCAAAGAATATTCTCCCTTATACCACTTCATTTCTCCCAACAGTTTCCAAAACTTGTGAGTTTAAAATAGAGAATTAGAGCAGAAATGATGAAAATTTTGACCATTATTTTTTAAAGTAACTTTTTTTATTTCAAAACAGTTTAAAATTTTCAGAATTATTGTGGAAATAGTGTGGAGTTTCAATAGAGCCCACATCTAGTTTCCCTTATTATTAACATCTTACATTAGTAAAGTACATTTGTCACAGTTGATGAGTCAATATTGACCCATGCTTATTCAGATTTCTTCAGTTTTTCCCCAATCTCCTTTTTATGTTCCAGGGTCTTATCCAGAAATCCATACTACAATTAGAAGTCTCATCTCTTAGACTCCTCTTAGTGCAATGGCTTCTCAGATTTTTCTGGTTTATGATAGCCTTTACAGTTTTAAGGAATAATGATCAGATATTTTATAGAATGCCCCTCAATTAGAATTTGTCTGATATTTTTTATTTTTACCTTTTTATTTAATTATTTCATTGTTGTTCAAGTACAGTTGTCTGCATTAACCTCCACACCTCCCCCTCCCCCAGCCATAGTTTTATAATGAATAAGCAGTGCTGATGTCTGTTTATCTATTCAATAATTTATTTATATTAGTATGAATGTACTTCACTCTTTGTGCCTACTCCTGTTTCCCATTCTCCAACATTTTTCCCATGTAATCAAGCTTATGAGATAGTTTTCAGTTCTCTTACCTCTCATTCTTACCTTCCAGGACTCTCAGTTTCCTGGACTTCTGGGAAACAGGTAGAAAAAGAGACAGGGTTCTCATTGCTTTATATGCAGGCTTTCACCTAAGCTCCCTGTTCTCAGATTGGTGCCTTTCAATGCCTTCCACTGTGCCCAGGTCACTGAGCCCAAGCCTTTCTGAGTCACCTTCTACTCCTCTTTGCTGGGAGAACATGGGTTGCAGTGGTTAGTGTGGGCATGAAGGGAGTAGGGACCTAGAGTATACATACAGTAGTTTCAAGCAAATTTCCTCCTTTTAACCTTGTGTCTCACCTCTGCTTCAGAGGTTGCTGATACCGCTAACCCCTGTACCTTCCTCGGGTCCTCTGCAGTAATGCATCTTGTTTCTCTGAGGTATACTGTCCGTCGCAGGCACGTAAGTTCCTCTTGCTTTACTCTACCAAGTCAGTAAGAATCCCTATATCTGCTTTCTACCTTCACCTAATGTGGTTCAAAGTTACAGACGTCTTTAAATTTATCAAAGATGGAGTTTATGTTTGTGTTTCTTGGGCTGTCGGATGTTTTAATAGAGGGGGCAGTTTGAAGAGAAGAGGGACTCCAACTTCAACAAAATGTTCCAGGTCTGGTCTACATTGTCTGTGACACACACTAGACTCAGCTCATGTTACTTCTTTGGAGAAGGCACCTCTGGATCCTCCAAGAAGAGTAAGCTACTTTGACCTTGGCTTTCCCAGCATTTTGACTGTGTCTGCATCGGGGCACACGCCACACTCTGTACATCTGTTGGTTTCCCCTCTCCACTGTGAGCCTCTCTGGGGCAGGGACCATCTCTAACTGATGTGTGTGCACTATGAGCCTTGCATCAACCTGACGCTGCTAGATATGCTCAGTATATACTTACTGAATTTAAGAATAAGTGAGCAGCTCTGTATCTGCCACATTGACTCTAAAATAGGCACTAAAATCTGTGAATACATTTTAGCTGCCCAGGCACCTTTTGAGAAGTTAAGTGATAGTGTTGGGCTAAGCTACAATCTCACACTCTCAAGTTTTAACCTCGTTTGAAGTCCCCAAATTCTGTTGCTTCTAGAAGGTGTTCTTGGGTGACCTGGAAAAGATTTGTAGGAAATTGAGGATACTATCATTTGGGAGATTCCTAAGAGAACTGGATTTTTCTAATTAGATATAGGTAACTTTCTTAATACTATAATATCACTTCTGTGCATATTTTCTTTGATTTTGGTGTAAGTTAACCTCTAGAAATAATCGCTTTAGCAATGGAATTAACTTAGAAGTCCAATTAAAGTTAAGACAAGATGGTCACATGAAGTAGCAATAAGCACGGTGGCTCTGGAATTAGAGTGGAGTTTGAATCTTAGCTCCTTTACTGGCCAAATGGGTAAGCCACTGACTTCTCTGAGCCTTAGTATCTCTACATTAAAAGTGGGATAATAACAATATATATATTATTGGGTTATATGAGTATAATACAAGGTTCTATATATTAAAATACTTAGTTTAATACTTGGTCTATGATAAGCTTTCAATAAACATTACCTATACATATTTGTTATTTACCATGACAGTTAATATAATTCCAAGCAAGTGATTGATAGTTGTCTAAAATAACTTGAAAAAATTTAATGAAAAAGATTGGGGATGGGACTTGGGAATTAGACATAGAAAATTTAGCAATCTAAGGAAGCAGTGGTACTTTCTTCACTGAATCCCATTAAGTGGAAAGATGGTGTTCTGGCAGCCAAGGAGAAAAGCAGCTATAGGCTTCATTTCTTATGATCTAAAGTTTGTTAGCTACTCCATTTAGCTGTTAATGTTGTGAGACCATTGGTGTAAATAAATGTGGTATTTGGTAATGGACTTGTTTTCTTAACAATTATAATGTATTGTTCTCTCCAAATGCTATAATTTAGCTCTAGTGTTCTGCTAATTGGTCAGCAGATCAGCCTTCAGCATTGTTTCAATATCTCATTCCCTCACCACACTTTTATGTTAAAACTTATATTTAGTTGGTGTTATTGACTGAATTCTGTTCCCTTCAAAATTCATACATCAAAGCCCCAAATCCCAGTACCTGAGGAGGTGACTGTATTTGGAGATGGGGCCATCAAGTTAAAATGAGACCCTTAGGGTGGACCCTAATATAATATGACTGATGTCCTTCTAAAATACAGAAATTTGGACACACAGAGAGATACCGGAGGTGCAGGTGCACAGAGGAATAGTCATGCGAAGAGAGCAGGTGACCAGCCCATCTGCAAGCCAGGGAGATTGGCCTCAGGAGAAAACGCACCTGTTAGCACCTTGATCTTCAACTTGCAGGCTCCAGCAGTATGGGATAATAAACTTCTGTTGTTTCAGCCACCTCGTCTGTGGTATTTTTGCTTTTGATGGCCACCCTTGCAAACTAATACAGTTGGCATTAAGGAGCAAAATTCACTCTGGAATCTCTGGTTTTATTTTCTTGTAGTTTATAAAGTACTTATCACACACGTCATTTGAATCTTACCCAGCCCTCTAAAGTAAGTGTTGTTATTAATTCCATGTTACAGATGAAGCAACTGGGGGCTTTGAAAGTCCATATGAACACTGAGTTGCTCAGGGAGCAGGTACGATTTGAAGCCAGGCTATTTGATTTAAATCTGGGTTTTTGTTCGTTTTATCAATGTGCCGGTCCTCACCTCTCCTTGTTACCTTGAGTATGGAGTAAGTACCTATTTCCTCCTAGTGTCATTTATGCCCTTGATTTGTTATAAGATACTTTTGACAGGTTACCACTCTGTACAACTGATGGGTTACCATGGATACTGTGGATTTCTGCCCCATGCTGGGATGAAGAAAACAGAAAACTCACCAAATTTTAAAAAAAGAGTATTTTTTATTTATTACCCAGCTTCTGGAATCTAATGACTTTCAATTTTCTGTCATTGTTCCCCTGAAAGTGAAGAATGAAATATTGATATACCCATTGTTTTTTTCTGCTTTTAAGCCATGCCATGTGGTTAGATCAACTTTCAGTTCATTTATTCCATAGGCATATACTGAGCTCCTGTTATGACTCCTGAGAGTGGGAATCAGTGTCTGAGGTGGGAGTTAAGGTGTTCAGTGTGGGGACATGTGACCGAGCAGAAACCTGCTGGCTCTCGAGCGAGGGGTCCCTCTCCTTTCCATGAGATTACACTGTAGCTTCTTTGCTAAATGTAATTGAAAATACACCTTCCTCGACCCCCAAATTTTACTTTCAACATTCACCTTCATTCTCAGATATTTTTCCATAGAAATTTGACAAGTCTTGCCTCAAAATAATAGAGTACGCAATTTGATATTACTGGTCTTGTAGATCTTATTGTTATATTCATTTATAGTCAGAGTTATAACTAGAACTGTTTTCTCCTATGTGAAAGTATCTTGGGAAGGAGAAAGTAAATAGACAGGGAGGGGACATTTAAGTTACAACTTTGATTTGTGATTTCTTCCCTATTATTTTTAGACTACAATGTAAAGAAGTTGGTGGTATATTTTTTTACCAAATTTTAAAAAGTCATCTTTTTAAATTAAATTAAAATTTTAAATTTCAGAGACTGTTATTATTATTGTGTGACAACACAGAGTATGCAACTTTAATTCTCTGGCTGTCTAATTAGAAAGGTATTTCCTAAGTGTGATCGGCATTGGAATTTGTACAAGCCCATATTTATAAAACAGTAACTGTGACAACCCATTCTTCCTAGCCAGGCTCAAATCCTAATAGTTTCCCCACTGTCTGTTTTACAAGATGACATAAGTAGAGGGTTTTGGGGAGTGGACTTTGTATGTTAACCAAAATGCTTTTTGCAAACAGAGCCTTTGAGTCTGTTTGGTCAGCAGCATGTGATTCAGACAGTGGGAGTTCATCAGACAGCAAGGATTAGCCCACTAATTTGTTTCTCTTTGTCCTTTTGGAGAGGGGTAGACTCCTGTGAATTCCATGTACTCAGTCTGAGCTGCCACACGGGATTGGACACTCTTTGATTAATTTGTGGCCAAACCATGGGGCAGTGTTAATCCATTGTCTTCTTGTTGTCCATGACCCTATATAGTAATAGGGTTTTGTTTTGTTTAAAAAGAAGCAAAAATACATCACAACTTTCAGATCAATTTCTCTCTGACCCTGAAAGGCTTTTAAACATTTTATCCTTTTTTGATACAATAGAAGGATGCTACTTATCTGTGACAATTTTCACCAAGTTCCTTGTAGTTACTTCTGCCTCTAATGCAGAAACTCTTCTGAAGTGAATACTTACCACGATCACAATATGCTTTAAGAGCCAGTTTCTTTGACCAGCATGGTGCACAGAGGGCTCAGTGTCCAAGGCAAGATGGGAATAGTCCTCTGGTGCTTGATTGGCTGGCCTACCCCATAATATTAGCTGACCTTCAAAACTGAGCTAGTGGCAGGACTGTGCAATTAAGACCACTTCTTAACATGGACCCCTCCCCTCAGTCCACATCCTTATGTCTTAGTGAGAAGGAAATCCCTGTAGGGAAAGGGGGGTTGGAAGAGCTGCCTCCACCAGAATGGCTCCTCTTTCCTCGTGCCAGAAGTAGGAGGTAGTGCATTGCAAACTGTGACCGTGTCTCCATGAGCCTATGCCACTGGGTGCTGGAGCCACCTTAGCCTGGACTCAGCTGCAGGGACAAGGACTTCTCAGGCAAGATAATACTGGGGTGCTCAGTGGCACAGTGCACATTTACCCAGATTGACTTTCTGATATTATTTCTCCCCTTGGCTTCTGTACTATTTTTGCTTGGTATTTTTTGGTATCATCTCTCTGGAAATCAGAATCCAAACCTGCAGATTAAAAGTAATGCATTAAATTGAAATTGTTAAGTAAACAGCATAAAATGTGAACTTGAATCATCAGTGACCATACAGTTAAACACATGGTGTGGGTATTCAAAAAGTATATGTTTTTAATGTGCTTGCCCCCATAACATACCTCCTTTTCCTCCCTACACTGGCATAGCTCTTTCTTCAGAGTCATTCCACTAGATCCTAGAATCTGGCCAATGGGAACAATTTAGTCTCCTTCTTCTACTCCTATTTCTCTCTTTCCCCCAAATGTTATTATTCCCCATGGTTCCACCATTAATCTTAAAGTTTTATCCATTTTCCCCAGTAACACACTCTTGTTTGTCTATCCGTCCCACCACCCACTTATCCATTCATTCATCCATCATTTATTGAACAACTACAACATTCTCAAAACATCTTTATCTTCCTGGTCAAACTAGAAAGATAATGAAAGAATAGATGCTCTGTTCTTAGTTTGAGTCTTCATAAGTAGACCTTATAATAGAGAATTGGGTGCAGGTAGTTTACTTGATAGGCTATTCCAGGAAGCCAGTGTGTGGTAAGGAGGGAGAAGGAAGGGAAAGAAAAACATAAAGATTGCATTAAGATGTGGGTAATTTCTATGGGAAACTGGGCTCAGTCCTGCTGGGAATGTTCTGAAAAACATTGCAGAACATGCTTCAGAACTGTCCCACTGAAGGATGAAGGATGGCAAGGCTGAGATGTCTACCCACTGACTCTTTTTCTCATTGGTTGAAAGTTCATTACCATGACAGCGTTAAGTCCCCAGCATTTTCAGGATTCCCTCCTAGAAGGCTTTCGGTGCTACAGGAAGCCCTCAGGCAGAAAAGCAGAGGGCAGGGGCACACATGGGTTCCCTTCAACAGGTTGCACGTGAACCGTTGGTGGGCCCGGAGGCTGTAGGGTGTGGTATGCACGGCATGTGCTTTAACCATAGTCTGTGACCGTCCCAACTGCCTTAAGTGGAAACACACGACACTTTCGTTTTCCAGTAAAGCTCTCCAGAGTGGGCATTTACTCCATTTCACGTGCAGAAACACAGCGCTATGTTTAGAATCAGACTTCCTCAGTTCCTGAACATATATAGCTTCCCTTTTCTCTATAACCTCTTCTCAGCAGATTTCCTCAGATAAGAAGATGATCGCATCCGAAAGTACCACTGCAAATTTTCCTATACTGACATTAATCATGCTCATTTGATTCGTTATCATTTGAAAAGAATATTTTGCAACTATTGTGCAATGATTTTTTTTTAAAAAAGGAATGGTTACTTACTTGTAGCCTAACTCTTCCGATGGCTAATGCAGTTTGCTTCATCACCTACTCACTCCATAATTACAGTGTTAGTGAGCAGACACCATACATGGAAAGTTGGGAGAGAAATATTTAATTCAGTCCATCTTTCAGAGAAGAGGAGATAGATATAAAACCAGATAGATCAATTCCCAGTCAGGGCACATGCCTGGGTTGTGGGCCAGGTCCCCAGTGGAGACCACATGAGAGGCAACCACACATTGATGTTTCTCTCTCTCTCTCCTTCTCCCTCCCTTCCCCTCTCTAAAAATAAATAAATAAAAGTCTTTAAAAAAAAAAAAAAAAAGCCCCAGGCATTTGGTTCTAGCTGCTGCTGGTCAGATTTAAAAAAAAAAACCAGATAGATATAGTGACTGGTTATTGAATGCTTGGTTTGGTAAAGTTAATTTACACTAGTATATTAATTAAAAATAAAAAACTTCTGTGGCTATTAATGCTTTTAATAAAGCATCAAAGTTTGAATGTCATCTACTTTAGATCCATTGAAAAGATTTTTCAAACACTTTATAATTGAACTGACCTTTTGCTTTTTTAAAAATCAGCCCCCACCCTTTTGTTGAACCCTTCTGCTTTACACATTGCTAGGCTGAGGACAGAAGTAACTATGAAGGACAAATATTTATTGACAAATATGCCAATATATATAGCAAATATTTATTGAATGCATGAAAGAAATTAAAATTTATATCTAAATACAAAATGCCCACGAACCCTCATTTTGGATTCATTTATGGTTGGTCTGTAACCTGTATTTACCAAGAACATACCAGGTTATGCCAAGAATACCTCTCTCTTTCTCTCCATTTATTCAAATGTTGTCCAGCTTTTAAGGCCCGGGCATAATTTTTCCTTCTGTAATGAAGGTTCCCCAGTTCTTCCCATTTGGTGCTTCTTACACTTGGCTGCAGTTGGGGAGCCGTTAACATATTTTTGCCCAGGCTGCACCCCAGATCATTTGAATCAGAACCTCTGCAGAGTGGGCTTCAGGCCTCTGCATTTTCAAAATCTTGGATGGTTACAACAGGAGCCAGGGTTGAGAACCACCGCCATACCTGACTGTGATTGCTCTCTTCTCTAAAGACCCAGGGAACCTTGATCACACCTCTTAAAGACAATTGTAATCAGTCTTGTTTTCTGGTTCAAGGTACTTTGAAGATTGACCTCCAATTCCCAGATACCTCTTAAAATACTCTGGTTGCCCAGCTTGAATACCCCTGCTGACGTGGAACTCCTTCCACAGTGCAAGCTAGCCCAGCTTTGGGCACTTGTGGACAGTTTAGATCCAACATGTCTCTTTGCATCTTCAAACCTATTCTTCCTCTTTCTACCACTTTAAGGAAAAAAAGAGAACTCCCAGGAAGTTTTTTTTGAATGTTTGAACAATCCATTTATTCAAAAAATATTTAAGGAATGCCTACCATGTATTGAGCACTGAGTTACCTCATTGGGAATAAATTCCTAGGAGGAGTTAAAAGTCAATCCTCATCTCTATAAAAATAAATTCTGTTGGTTATTTTTTTTAATCTGCCACATTTTATACATAAAAATTATCTGGACTAGAACAGTAAAAGACCAAATGGGCTTAAGCTATAACATGAGAAATTTATATAGCAGACTTACGACTATAAAACTTTGGGAACAGTTTTCTGAATAAAGTTGTGTAATCTTTCCTTGAAACATTAAATACAACATTCTTTCATGTGACTCCATTTACAAACTGCCTTGAGGGCAGAGGGCAATGTCCTAAATTACTTCTCCGAGTTCCTTCTGTGAAGTCAGTAAGATGTCTCCAAATAAGGCAGCTCTGGGGAAGCCAGAATGAATGATTAAGATGCTTGTTTACTTTCCGATAATTTGGGGCAAGGGGAAAATAAAATGGATTGCTTCCCATCCTGTTGTTCCCCAAGCAGCCAATAGGGGATTTCCAGGAGAATCTTGGTCCAGCAGTGCTGGCCATGCCTGTTTCCTAAAATTGAAGGTTTTTCTGGGAAACAAAGCGCATTAAGAATAGATCTGTGTTGCAAATGGCATTATTTCATCTTTTTAAACAATTTTTAAATTTTTTTTCATTACCATTTATACCCTCCTCCCCCCAGCAAAGAAAGGGAGAGAAACATCAGTGTGTGGGAGAAACGTAAGTTGGTTGCCGCTCACACACCCCCAACTGGGGATGTGGCCTGCAACCCAGGCATGTGCCCAGACTGGGAATCGAACCAGCAACCTTTTGGTTTGCAGGCTGGTTCTCCATCCACTGAGTCCCACCAGCCAGGGAATCATCTGTTTTTATGGCTGAGTAGTATGCCACTGCATATATGTACCACACCTTCTTTATCCAGTCTTCTATCAAAGGACACTTTGGTTGTTTCCATGTCTTGGTGACTGTGAATAATGCTTCAAACACTTGAAACCTATATAATTTTACTAATCAGTGTCACCCCAATTAATTTAATAAAGGAAAAAAAAGAGTGGATCTGAGTCGAACTGGTCTCATATAGCTTTCCAAGGCTTATTCAAGGAAAGGGAAGGCAGGGCTTTGGAACCAACTACAGAGTGACAGGGGCTCCATTTTCTCCTTGTTGTGCTCCTGGGAGTTGCATTCATAAGCTTCCCTGAGAATGGTGTCCCCTGGAGGGGTATGATGAGGTGGCCCTGGCCTTAGGGCATAACGGAGATGAGCATCCTGTGAAGGAACTGGTGCTGGGGAAGTGTGGAATACTCTGTACTGTCACATCAGAGGGAAAGCGAGGGCTCCTAGGGACCCTTTGCCAGGAATTAGAACATGGTTCCACTTACCCAAACCAAGAAACACATAGTCATCTCATACTCCAGAAACCAAGCTAGCTAAGACATTTCCACCATCTTCTGTTGTCTGCTTAGACCCTAGATCTTCCTTTCCTTCAGATGAACTCACCCTTGAGTTCCCAGTTCTAATCTATCAGTGCAGCAAAATTTGCACTTTTGGTCACTAATTCTGGTTTATTCTTCCACCCTGCCATGCTTTCTCCTGTGGCATACATCATGCCGGGAGGTAGGTGTGCTCTCCCTCACTTGCATCAACTTTAAAGCAGGCATAGCACTGAAATATATGCCTGGCCAGACCAGCAAATCCCATACAGCTCAAGTTCATCATGCTGTTTTACTACCAACCAATTACTCAATTCATTTTATAGGTTGACTGTGCCCATCTCTTGCACTCAGAAAACATTTTCTAATGTTACAAGACAGGAAGTGAGGGAAAAGTGCTCTTTGTGTTCCAGACCCTGGGGCATTTATGCACTAGTAACCTTCCTCCTTTGTGTTTTTCAGAAGAACGTAAACCAAAGCAATTAAATTAAATGGAGTTAACATTGGCATGATAGCATAAATCAAACATCAGGAAAGTCAATATTAAGGGGTTACCGTTCCTTTATGAGCTGTCTAGTATCTACCTACTTTGAATTAAGAATACGCCAAAATTTAGGCCTTGATTGCGAAAGAGAGAGAGAGAGAGATGCTGACCATGTGTGTAGCAGCAGAGGGGCAGCCTTGCCATTTGTTAGGGATGCAGGTTTATCAGATGTTTGTCTTTTTGCCGTCCACAAGCCTCTTAATCGGGTTCTCTTACCCATGGTGTTCCGAGCAGGCAAACACGATTAAGCACTTTGCCTCAACAGTTCCAGAGCAGAAAGCAAACAGCCTAGTGTTCAGAATGCAGGCACCCAGGCTGTGCTCTGAAGAGCGGCCAGATTCTCCATGCCACTGACTCTCCCGCTGAAAAGCAGAGGGCTTTTCA
>CM052544.1:97208486-97291800 GCA_028533065.1 Trachops cirrhosus
GGGGAAACTTGAGATCTTTTACTTCAGATTTTCTACGTTGCAACCCCTAACTTGTTTCAATTTTTATCCCTATTTTTATTATTTTAATTAAAACTGTTTTAAACATACTGGAAAGCCACAAAATATGAAAAAGATAAGCATTGATATTCACTACCCAGATTACATGCATATTAATATTTAGCTATATTTGCTTTAGATACCTATGGAAGGAAGGAAGGAAGGAAGGAAGGAAGGAAAAACAATACAGATATAAAGTTCTACCTATCTCTCTCTTGTATTTTCCCTGTCTTCCCCATAGAATTCACTTCCTCATTCCCTTGTGTAAAGTGATTATTTTAATAGTACACGAGCATGTTCTCGTACAAATTAGGTTATTGATTTTTAGTTTTAAAACTTTAAACCAGTAGTTTCATAAAAGTGTACTCTTTTGCAACTTGATTGATTTTACTCAACTTTATTATTACCTTTTTAAAGATGTATTCTTGCTGATGTGTGTAGCTCTAGTTCATCTAAACTCTATGAACCAAGCAGAGTTTACTAAATGACATTGTTGCCTTGAACACCACTTTACAACACAAAGCTGATTATGTTCTTTCCCTGCTCTTCACAACCTGGCTGGGAGCTGCCTTTGTGGTCATCATGAATTCCTGTCTTGGTCCAGATCCCCCTTAGGCCTGCTTTTCAAAAGGACCATTAGTTTATCTGAAAAAGTAATTGTTTGGGTTTTGACCCTAGTGATACAAATGGCCTTAGGAGCGGCTTCTTCAGGTAATAGAGTTTGTTTGAGATATCAGGTTTTCTTTGTTCACCGGTATCTTTCCCCATCTAGGAGAGTGCCTGATTCTTAATATTGATAGATAAATATTTGTCAGCTGAATATCTACGTGTGTGAAAGTAGATGTCTGTGGAATAGGATTTACTGTTGTGATTCTTAATTCGTGCAAGAGGATATTAAGGCCGTTCCTAAAATTTTCATACCACCCTTCAGCAACCATTGTTAGTTTATTCTTCAAGAATTGTCACAAGATTAGAAACATGATTTTTGTCAACTACTAGAGATTGTGGACTCCTTCTGCACGGCTCAGTGAGGACCACTGGATGCTTTCGAAGAGCTACCAAAAGCTCTTGCCACGGGGTATTGGGGATTCAAAAGCCCTGAAAGACATTTTGCTCTTTTACCATTTGTCTCTTAAAAGTAGCTTTGATTTGGCTTTGAATAGGCCCCAGCAAGTTCACAAGTACCAGATTTGGTAACAAGATGCCAGGCGTGTAGCCACAGTCAAAGGGAGACAATTTTCCCCTTGCACTGCTGTTCCTGGCAGCTCCGGGCCAGTTCATTCCTGCTCTGCCTGGAAGTGGACGTGCCCCAATGTGAGGAAGGGTGGGAGGGGCCAGGGTGAAATGCAAAGTGCTTGTGTACCACCATCAAAGGCTTTTTGTGGGCTTTTGTCAGCCTCATTTATTCTACAACTATTTACTCTGTAACAGTTGGCAAGTCATTGTCACTGCCCCCAAGTTGCTTCTAATTCAGTGGAGGAGACAGAAGGCTGTTTTTTCAAGCAGAAGCTAAATGCTAAACCGGGGCAAGGAAACACAGGGTAATGGGGAAGTACTTAGGGTGGGCACTGACCCACTCAGGGGTACGGTGGTCAGAAAAGACTTCCAGTGACCTCATCTGTACAATGAGATTAATGCCCACACGGCAAGGTTGAGAGAACTTAAGGTAATGTCTTTAAATTGCCTGCTCCTTGCCAAATAGTAGCAGTGATAATAATGTGGCATTGGTGGTGTGGATGGTGATAGTGAAGGAAAAAATGGCTTCATATCTAGATAGCCCAGGCTGCAAGTCCTAGCTCTTCCTGTTCCTAGCTCTGTGATCCCGAACAAGTCACTCAGCCTCCCTGTGACTCTTCTGTAAAATGAGAGTGGTGATGAGACCTTCAGGATGATTGCAATGATTACAGAAGATGTTCGTAGGACCTTAACACAGTGCCTGACATGCAGAAGCCACTCAGTACAAAGTTGGGAGGGGTATTTAAGTGAACGTTAAGGAAAAAGACAGCAGGAGCAAGAGGAGAAGGTTGCAGGGGGTGTCATTGGTGGTTATGGAGGAAAGAGAGCTGGGTATGAAGGTTGGTGGGCTAAGTCCTCACCCAACTCTGTCAATGCTTGGACATGCCCTTTCTGGCATCTTCTGGAGTCTCTCATCAGCTCAGAGAGACCCCTCCAGACTCAGGAATTATTAATTGAGAGGAGCCCATTAACATGTGACCTAGGTTTAAGGGCAACAGAGAGAGCACTGTGAGATGTCATGATGGGGGAAGGCTTCATGGAGGCGAAGGGCTGTTGGCTGGGTGCTGAAGGTCAAGTAGGCTTCAGACAGGAAGAGCTCAGTGAAGAGGGCACTCTCGGCAGGGGCACGGTGGAGCAAAAAGGGCCAAGTCACACATCGAGTATGTCAGCTGCTTCCTTCATCTCCTCACCTCTCAGGAAGCCTTGCTCCTCAAAGAGCATGGATGGATAGTACAGAGGTCTTGACTTGGCTCTTTGATAATCAGAAGCTTGTTTCTTTGATAGTCAGAACTGGTTCTGGCAAAATTGTCACGTCACTGACATTCAACTGTATGATTATTTGTTTTCCTATCACCAACCCACCTTCCTTTGCTTGTACCTATCTGTCAGCCCAGCTACACAAGCCCCGCATTTCCACCCCACTTTGAGAGCCTATAAAATATGCCTTTTATAGCATTCTTTTTGCTCATTCTACTCCCCACTCTCAAAAACATATCTATATTCATAGTGTATCAAAGCTTAATGGGAGCTTAGAGTTTATTACCATAACTCCCCCTTACTTTATTATGAAGGGACATGCCCAAGGCAGCATTCAGGGGCAGAGTCAGATTCTTCTAATATCTACTTATGTTCCTTTCCTTCTGTGCAGCCTGCATTTTTCTCCACCATGCTTTCTGATTGAGCTATCAGTGCCTACATGTTAATCAGGACTCTTGGGGTTTTAATTTTCAGAAACTTAGTGAAACTGGTTTAATAATGGGGAAATGTCTTGGCTTGTGTAACTGGGGAGTTTTGGCAGAGCTGAACCCAGGTTTGTAGAAGGTGTCAGGGGTTTGCCTCGCCTACACAAGGCTCTGTGTTTCTTGATGTGGCCTCATTCTCAGGCAAACTGCGTACAAATGTGCCCCAAAAGGCCTTGCTAGCCCTAGGCTTGTACCTTACCATCCTAGCATCCCAAGAGAAATGGAGACATTTTTCTGGCAAAAGTCACAGATATGACCTTCATTGGTTGAATTTGAGACATTTGCCTGCTTTTATTATGGTAGGGGGTGTGGTCGTACGTGTGTGATTGTCCAGGACTAGGTAGGGTGCCCACCTCCAGAACCAGGGTTCCTGGTCGATCTCACCCAAAACCATGGACTGAAAATGGGAGAGAAGTGGTTGCCAAGGAGGAAACAAGTTTCTGTTTTCAGAAGAAGGGGGACTGGATGTTGAGCTTCTGTGTATGTACATCACCCACACACCCCACCACAGACTGATAACAGTTTAAGGAACTGGATCCCTCACAGCACTTGCCTCCTGTGAAGGACTGTCGATGTTTTAATGCACAGAACATGGGAATTTTGTGTATCGTAAGGCCGGTGAGGATTTGGAGAAGGTAAAGACATTGTAAATTAGGGTTTTTCAGCGTCTCCCAAATCATAGTACAAAGTAATTGTCTACTCTGTTCACTTATAAATCTTATTCTGATGGTGGCCGAGGAAATCAGCCTGAGATGAAAAGGTCACCACTGGTTAACCACATGCGGATAATTGAAAGTTGATGCTAATTAAATGTCTTCCCAACTGTGCCTCCCAATCTGTTCCACCTGTTTTTTTCAATCATGTGTTGCTTATCTCACTCATGAGCATAATCGATGTCCTATGAGTCAATGGTGAACATCAGATAGGAAATTATAGCTTTGCGTGTTGGTGGTATTTTTTCTGTCCTTTTCATAGCCTCTTTGTGTAGCTCTCATGTGGGTGGGAAAGCCCTGGGCTTGCTGGCTAAGAACAAAGTGCTTACATTTTGTCCACCCTCATGCAGAGTGGCAAAGGGGTACGGTGGGTACATATTAAAAGGAGGTAAGTGTGCTGAGGGGCAGTTAGAAGGTAGCATTATTCACTGGTGAGATTAGTACAGTATTTCTGGACTGAACTGAATGGAATTTTTGCCCAAGGTCTTTTAGAAATCATTTTCAAGTCTGCTTTAATTTCTAATGTTCTCTTATATGATTTCTGACTCATTTGCTTAATGATTTCATTTGTGTTTAAAAAAGGAACACCAAACCTTCGTTATTTACTTTCCCTGATGCTTTTCAAATACCACGGAATTCTGTAAAGCCCTCGGAGAGACAGACAGGGCCAACATTAAACATTCATTTTCATCACTTTGGCAAAGAATTCCTGAGATAATTCGACACAGAAGGGCCGGCGCAGGTCTCCGAGAGCTGTGCCTAATGCTCACTCACTCACTCGCAAAATCTCTTGCCTGACGACAATTAGAACTATACACAAATATATAAATACTCCAAAAATCTCAAAGAGACCTTGGGAAAGTATTTTAAAACATTTAGAAACATCAGAAGTTGGAAAAACAAAACATTGCCACAATATAAGCAGGGAGGGGGAGGAAGGGACTAGGGTCTGTTTTTTTACTTGTTTGATTTTACTTTCTCACTCATAATATATGTCACTGGCCACTAGCACAGTGGTTGGTGGAGAGGAGTTCTCAGCAAGTGTGTGATGAGTCAATGACCTCATCTTTACTTGGGTTCTTGAATACTCAAGACTTTAAAGGTCTTTAGAGCAGGCAAACGGGGCGATCTAGTTTGCATTGTCATATCTATGGCTCTGTCAGCATGGTTCAGTATTTAATGCACCTCTGTGTCAGTGTCCTTTATGATACAGAGAGGACTAAACTTAACCCCTGCCCTCAAAGAGCTTGCAGTTTAGTGAGAGAGATGCACAAGTAAATGGATGATTTTAATGCAGTACAAATACATTATGACAGAGGAACTGTGCAGTGTCTATGGGTCATTTAGAAAGAAAAACACTTAACAAAAGACTCAGGGAATTAGAAGAAGTGACATCTAATCTGAGTTTTGAAGACCATTTGAGTTAGCAGACCCAGCTTTGTATGACCGAGTGGCCCAGATGGGGCAAGCCTGGGTTTAGATTTAATGTCCCTACTGGGGTGAGGCAGGTGTTTGTGGTCACCCCCAGCTTTAGGTGCCCAGACAGAGTCCAGACCAGCAGTCAGAGCCTGGTATCAAAGGTTTGACCGTGGAGTTCAGAGTCCAGAGAAGCATCCAGACCCTAGGTAATAAGAGGGGAGGTAGTGGTTCTGGAAGTCTGTCAGACCTAAGGAGAGACACCTGTTTGAGAATGGCTGGGTGCAGTTCTCATGCTCAGAGTCCATGGCGCAGCTCAGCCTGTGGAGGGCCCGGGTTCCCAGCCGCGGGCACGCAGTGCAGGCCGGGAACCGGGCTGGAAGCCCGGCTGCTGCTGCACCTGTGGTCACTGGGGGCCACTATTACCCACCCCTCTAGGAAGCCTCTATCAAGCTACTCTAGGAGGTGTTTATTCTTATTGCTTAACCCCATAGAAGCTAACCTTTCTTTTAAGAAATCCTTTCAGTCTAAGGTGCACTGGACTACAGTGTCCATTCTCAGTACCTACAATGTGGCTGGCACTGTGCAAGGCATGAGGACAGAGAAGTAAAAGGGCGTGGTTTGTTCCTTTAACTAAACTCCAACTTTGCATTTAAAAAACATTATTTTTCACGTACTCTTAATTTTTTTGTGCAAATAGTACACAAATACTTTCCTCCTAGAAACAAGTTATACAATGCAGAAATATGAAGGTCAAAACATTAGTGTTTCTTTTTTCTTCTGATTCTAGCTTCTTTTATTAGTATTCATAATCTTTCTTGAGTATATTTCTAGTCCTTTTTCTATGCTGTGTATCCATTTATAATTGTATCAGTTGGGGTCCCAGCAGGAAACAGATGGTGGATTGAAATTAGGATAATTAGTTGAGTTTAATAAAAGGACTATTTATTTGCAAGGTGTGGAGTGGATGGGAGAAAGCCACAGAAGATACTGTTTGCTACCCCCAGACCTAAGAGGGCATGGAATCTCCATGGACACAGAGAAGGTGCTACAGACAAGGCCCTCTCTCTCATGGCTCTGAGACCTTTGCTGGAGGGATGCAGCTAGTCCTCAGGGACCACAGGGAGGTAGCTGGGAATAAGCACACTGGCGTCCCTCTTTGTCCTCCTCCTCTCTCCTACAGAAGCTCCCTACTGATTAAACCCAGTAGCCAGGGGGCAGAAAAACCTAGTGACACAGTTCTTACAGGTTAACCATCTTGGCCAGAGAGCAAGGTAGAGAGTAGACTGGAGGGACAAACAAAAGGCATTCAGTACAAGTACATAGTTATCATAATATACATTTTTGAGCTTTTAGTTTTTTTGCTTCCTTGTTACAAAAATAGGATTGTACTACAATATTGTTTTGTGTCTTGCTTTTTGTTAACCTCAACAATTTATCTTGAGATCTTTTCCTATCAGTATATGTGGGTCTGATTAATTATTTTAATGGCTATGTAGTATTTCATCATATGATATATCAGAATTTAAAAAATTTGTATATGTAATTACTGATATGTACAACAAAATATGCACCATCTACACAAATTATGGAGCCCGGCAATGAAACACTCACTCATCTGTAAATTACCTCTCAACCTCTGCCCACTGGTCCCGTTGACTCCCACTCAAGGTGCTCTCCCATGTGGTCACCCTGTGTCCCCTCACCCTGCAAATGCCAGTCTGGATTTTTTGTGTCAATCCCTTACGGTGTTTAAAATAGCTTTTCCACATAAGTACGTATGTCTAAATAATATATAGTTTTGCTTCTTAAAAAGCTTTATAAAACTGCTGTTTTAATTGTATATAGTCTTCTACAATTTGCTTTAAAAAACATAGCATCCACTTTGCAATGTGCAGCTGTGTTTCATTTATTTTCACATTTTATAATACTCCATTGTGTGAATATGCCACAGCCTTCCTCCCCACAGAACCGCGGATGGACTCTTGGGCTGTTTCCAGTTTTTGCTATTTCAAACAGTACTGTTTGTGAACATTTTTTGTCCACGTCTCCTGGCGCATTCATGCAAGAGCTGCTCCAGGGCATATACCTCGGAGTGGGGTTTCTGGGTCACATGCAGCTTTGCTAGGTAATATCAAATTGTTTTGGATGGGATTGTGCCAATTTACATTCCCACTAGAAGTACGTAAAAGTTTGGGTTGTTCCCTGTCCACCCCAGGGCCTGGTATTTTCAGATGTCTTAATTTTTACCACTAATACTCTTTTCAGGGGTGCTGAGGGAAAGCTTGGTGAGGGTCTGACTCTGTGATCACAACAGATATTTTTAATCAGGCTGTCCTTAAAAAAAAAAGAATTCTACTTTTCTCTGTAAAAATTGTTTTCCCTTTCTTGCTCTATTTGATTCACCTCGTTGTTCCCTGACTGTGACACATTTTAAAATATTTAAAGGGAGTTCTACATGGAAACCAAATCTGTTAAATGGGTACTTAAATTGTACTCTAAAATGAATGTGATTCTGATGGCTGCCCATGTGAATTGTGGTTCATTAAGCTGAAAGTTAGCATTGGTTCCATATGGAGGAGCTAACTTATAAAGAAGGAAGAGAACACTATGGCCCCTTTTTACCAAATTCTAGAGCACGTTGGCTTTCAGAGCAAACTGGATTATGTACTCTTTGAAAGGAGTTGTGTTTCCATCTGTCTCTCCTCCCATCCATCTTTCTTTTCTTCCATTTTTAAATGTATTCATTCACTGAACAGCTAAAAAGCTAGTGGAGAGGACAAATGAATTACTACCGTGTAGCTTGCAAATGGGATGATGCAGAATGGACAGATGGCTTCCGGAGAGTGCAGAGGAGGAAACGACCTCTGTATGTCCTGAGTCCACCTCAGTTCCTGGGAGGGGGCAGGCGCTACTGTGATCTGATGAATAAGTGAATGAGTGCACACTGCAGAAAGTTTTTCGTGTTGTACTCATTGTCGTAGTCAGAGTTTATAGAGTTGAATTCCTGTTAAGTATTTTACCTTTTATTATTGAAGTTAGCCTTCCTTGATAATTTAATATCCAGAGCACCTTATATGATCTCTTGACTGATTTCTTCAGGAGACGTAAAACACTCCATCAGTTTATATTACTTTTTAAAAATACCTTTTGCATTCTTCTAAGCACTCATTCTTCTTTTCCCAAATCTTGGGAACTGGCATTCACTCCTTATAATGAGCCAGTATACATTTCCCCCTCCATACAAGTAAGAGCTTGTTATCACCTAGTGTTTCTCTGACCTAGAAAAGCTGAGAAATTCACATTAATGAAAACACAAGGACTTACAAAATTGCTCTCAGCTCTCTCTGTAGAAGAGTGGCTGGCACTTGGTAATTAGCTGGATGGAGTGTGGGTAATGGATGGATTGCGCCAGCGCTGCCACTGCTGCTGCAGCAGAGAGGTTATGTAACTTTGAAATAAGAAAATACTTCCAATGGGGTGGGGGAGAACGGCTGGGCTGAACTTGTGCTGGCCTTGCACCTTTACTATATTGTAACCTTGGCATCTTTCTCATTTGTACATGATATTTGCATCCCAGAGCTCAGCAGAATTTTCCTGGGTCCCTCATTTCTTTAATCTTTGTCCTGGCTGGCTTTTATATAAATCAGTTTCAGACTTTTAGCTGCCCATATATTGCCCCAGTTCACACTCTGTAAAGAGCTCTTTCTCTTTAGGCTCCTGTCTAAAGCAAGGCAACGTATTCTTAACACTGGACAATATCATTGGTATTAGTAGTGAGTTTTATTGAGCATCAGGATGGGGTTGAAAAGGTGGTGAAGTGATTGAGGTGGCTCAGGTCTGAGGATGTCCCAGCCGTGGATGCTGGAGAATTTTCTAAGCCACTCCCAGTCCCCTATTTCACTCCTACCAGACGTGATGTTTTCCTTTCCATATTAAGGATGTCTTGGGCAAAACTGGGAACCGCGATTCTAAAACTATGGGCGTGAAAGTTGGTGATACTGTTCCGCAACCCCCGCCCCCAGTAGCAAGGGAAGCACATGTGCATCATGTCCCTCTCTCATGCCTCTCTCAAATGTAGTAACTTTTACTTTCTCAGTATAGAAATGCAAGAACACTAAACTCAGAAAGGGAAAGGATAAGCAGGTCATGTTGAAAGAGGAAGGTGTCTAGTCACTTAACCCACTATTGAAATACTGAATTTCTTGAAATATCGAATGGTGGTCTATGTGCTAGACAGGAATTCCTGTGACATGCTTTTATCTAACCTGGTTGAACTCTATCTGAGAGGACTTCAGGTACGTTATTTACTGGACGAACATCTGGCTTTTTCCAGGAGGCTCCCATTGGACATATTTGATGTCCAGTGGTTTGAATGATAGAAAGCTGCAGTTACCTACTAGCCTTTTAGACTTACCCAAATCCTCTTTCTTTGGAAAGCCCTCTAGCACTCCAGAATAAAATAAGAGATACTCACTCCCAGGCTGGAATTTTATATTGCAGAGCTGAAGAACTGAGAAGTAAATTACCAAGAATATGAAAGATTCCTCTATATCATGGTGGGGACTATTTTCTTAAATATATATATACACACCACTGAAATAATAAAAAATATATGCATAATTTATAATTGAACTTGGCCAGGGCTTTTCCTACATGATTTATATAATTATTATTACTCTCCTTTATGAATAAGCATACAAGGCACAGGAAAGTTAAGTAACTTGTACAATTAAAACTAGTAGTCTGGGTGTCTTGGTTTGTATAAATTAAAATGAAATGATTGAGTAAACTAGACATCTGAAGAAACCTTCTCTGTTAAATAAGAAAGGAAATGAAGACATGAAGGTCATTTTAGATGTACAACACAACCACTTGTGAAAAGCTTTGTAGCTTTTTCTTTTTCTTTTTTGAAATTTTTCAGAAACATATCTAGGCATAGTATCTGTAGCCTTTAATGCATGTTCGGGTTAATTCCAGGACTTTTATTGTCACTCAGGATTTGACAATGTAATGGTTATTTGTGTCTCTAAACCTTTTAGGCTGGAAGATTTTGTACATTAGTAGCTGTTAAAGGTCTTATTGCGGAAGTTACTGTCACAATTATGGAAGCCCTAATTTAACCCACACTGACCATAATATGTTTCTGGCATGGTCAAGAAGTTTCTTCCTGATTCAAGTAGCTTTATAAAGCATATTAAAAGGCTGGCTTCAATTTCTCTCGAGTTACAGAGCTCTTCTGTTACGTTAGTCCTGGGAGAATTTCTTTTGAGGGATTTTTTTTTTTTTTTTTTTTTTTTTTTAGTGTTCTGGAAAGAAAAGATAGGAAGACAATTGACATTTCTTAGAATTTCAGAATCCTGTGTATGATAAAAATGTCCCCTGACCCCACCAGCCAAAAGTACAAAGGTGCTCTCCTTAACATTCACACCCCCTTCTGTACCCTATGGCCCTTGATTGAAGAACCCGGTTTCCAGGCGGCCCTACAAAACTGCCCCCAGGCAGCCGACGGGGTTCCCAGTGTTGTCCCTCAGGCTCTCAGTTCTAAGTTCGCCCACGATCTGACGCTCTGTTCCTTTGTTAATGTAGCCTTAGATAATAAAAGCTCAAATACACAATCGTTGAGAGCAAGGAACATACAAGGCTTTGGCATTTTTTCCTGAGGAGTGGTTTTATCAAACAAACAAACAAACAAAAGAGACCAGTACAAAATTTCCTCTTTTAGAGGTGCAGAATTTTTCATATGTCAACCAGCTGTAACCTTTTGAAGGTTTCATGAAATCAGCAAATATATAATCCAGTGTGTGAGAAGTGGATATGAACCAAGTCTATTACTGTTGGAGAAATGGCATTAATTTCTAGTGCACATGTGGACCTGAGTCTTAAAATATTTGTCTGAAAAATGTCAAGCTGCTTATTGTTTTAGAATATTTTGAGCAGCTTGCCGGTGTACTATTTTTAAGCAGTTGTGCTTCTAAAAGGCTACAGTGTTTGCACATTCACTCTTCGACTTTAGTAATTTGTCCAAGTGGCATAAGCAGTGGGGAAATACCTCAGATTCCTCTTTTTAATAGATTGCATTTCCTAGAGAATATTTTTAAAAATTCTCCTTCACTTTTGTCACTCATTTTAGGCTACGAGATTCCCTTGATACCCCAGTGCCTGTCACTGTCTCACAGGGCGGGGAAGTTCTTCTCGGTGCCTTCCAGAGCTTAGTGTAGAATAGTTTGCTTACAGCTAATGGAGAAGCTTATATATTCCATGTCCACTGCCAGCTCTCTTGGAAGGACAGGGCTCAAGGGACAATGACACTTGAGTACTCTATAAGTTACCGGTGGTTGGATGACAAACAAGGCAGCCCGCCCCCTGGAGGTCATGGTTGCAGCCCAGCAAGGACCATGTGTTGGTAGAGAGAACCAATGTCTCCAAAGTGGATATGGTGAGATCCATGAAGATGTTGGAAAAAATAATAATTCAATTTATGTTTATCCCATTTCAAATTTCTATTGTTGTTATTTCAGAATGCACGCAGAATGTTAGTGTTCTGAGCATTTTTTAATTATACACGTAATTATTTTGTACACATACACACAGATCTGCTTGAGGACTTGTCTGCTCAGTTCCGTTGATCTTAGCTGATATTTGTAAGAAAGATTGACAACTATATTTTAAAAATCTAATCTACCTAATCAGGAAATTGATTGAAGCAGAACACTCTAGTCTATGAATTATTTGCTTGAGCATGCTTTTTCTCAAGATGAAAGAGTACCCAGAAGCATGGTTATTTTTTGTACTTATATCCAATTTAGCACCTCTTTCAAGTTAGATTTGCAACTGGAGGAACTTACCATACATTTCTGTAAAATAATTTGTTATAATGGTGCTATAGTCCAGTTTTTAAGAAAATGCAAAAGAGCCTCCTTATTATCTTGTTTAGTTGTCTTCATTCCATCCTTCTTGGCCTGTAGCAATTCTTCCTTCACTGGTTGCCATATGCTCCTAAACTGTGACCTCTTCTTGAAGATGGTCTCCACATGGATTTTCCGAGTTTGCTCTCTGCCCATCACTGGAGACCACTGAATTGTAGTAGCCAAAGCGACCTCCAGGTGACTTGCCTTGAGCAGTGGCTGCTCATCTCACGCACTGCAGAGTCCTGGGGGCATGCTGACTAGCTGATGCTACCAGTGCCACAGACTGCTCCCCTCAGGGCTACTGTCCGTGATGTGGGCAATTGCCTTTGTGCAAAGATATATCTCTGTTTATATCCCCTGGTTAGCCACCTCCTCCTCCTGTGATCCAGTCCTCAGTGCTCATCCTGTCCCTGACATTCTTTAGTAGGCAGATGTTTTTCTTTTTTAAAACATTTTACTTTTTATTTTTAGAGAGAGGGGGAGGGATGGTGAAAGAGAGGGAGAGAAACACTGATTAGTTGCCTCCCACACACCCTCAACCAGGGACCTGGCCCAAAACCCAGGCATGAGCCCCAACCGGGAATTAAACCAGCGACCCAACAAACTGACCGCAAACTGGCGACCTTTCCGTTTGTGGTGGGTGCCCAACCCACTCAGCCACCCCAGCCAGGCCAGCGGACAGATGTTTTCACAAAATGATCCTTCTCCTTTAGTTTTTTTTTTCCAGGACTTTTATGACAGTTACGTATTTGCATTACTTTCATTTCCAAAACATAATTATTTGATGATTAGAAAGATTTTTATTATTAGAAAGATAATTCTACAAAACACATCTTAGTTTGCTATATTGACTCTTTCTTGGGACTTGTAGATCTAATTTGGTGCATTTCACTACTTGAAAGGGAATTATTATCAGCATTTCCAGATGGGTCTGTTTATGAGCATTTAGTAATTTTTTTTGTCTCCTAAGTTAGCATGCCCATCTATAATTCCCAAATAAAACTTATAGTAGTATATTTCTGGTACCTCAAGTATTTTCTAAATGACATTCCCTGATTTATTCTGCTTAATACTAATAGATTGTTGTGCAGAAAGTCTTAAGCACTCAAATTTATTTTGACCCCCGGGCCTTTCCCTTTGGCTGGAATTCTCTTCCCCAGATCTTCACATGCCAGCTCTCACCACTAAGGTATCAAATCAAACTTTACTTTCTTGAAGAGGACTGTTTCTGGTCACTGAACCCTCACCACTCTGTCACATTATTTGATTGTATTTGTATTTTATAGCACGTGTCTGGAATTATCCTTGCTCACTTGGTCACTACCTGACCTCCGAATAAGAATATAAGTTCAGAAGAACAGAAGCCTTGTCATCAAGATCACTGCTCTTCCCCCAGCGTGCACACAGAATGTGTCTGGTACACAGTGGTTTGATACATCTTGCTGAGTGCATTTTGAATGAATCAAGTCTATGTCTACATGGATACACACGCACACAAGGTCTGTCCAGAAGGTATCCAGCCATGTGATATGAAAAATAGAGGCATTTGTTGGAAAAGATACAGGATACAAGAAACATGGTACATAGGACAATGACAACTCAGGCCCCTTCAAAGTAGGCTCCTCGGGACCTCACATAGTTCTCCCAATTACCATCAGCTGCCACATCATATTTTCCTGAATCTCATCAATGGTCTGAAATCTCTTCCCTTTTCAAAGGTGATTTTAGTTTTGGGAAAAGCCAGAAGATGCAGGGCGCCAAATCTGGGTCGTAGGGGGGCTGAGTCACCTGGGTGATTTGATGCTTCACCAAAAAGCTGTACAAGATGTAATACATGAGCAGGTATGTTGTCGTGATGAAGCTGCCAACTACCAGTTGCCCATAGCTGCAGCCTTCTGAACTTTCCATGGAGGAAGGTTCAAGCTTAATGCAAAATTTGATACAGATTTGTTGCTCTACTTGCTCAGTTATTTTGAATGCGATGGCCACACAATTTACATGTTCACTCAGTGGTGACTGCCGCCCCCACTGACTAGTCCTGTAAAGTCATTCTTGTTCACACATGTGCGCTCCAGTCCACTCTCCTTGGCTTCCAGGTTACATCGACGTCATGAAAACCTTTCTTGTTATATTAACAATGCCTGGACTTTTTCCGGACAGACCTTGTCATATACATAAAATAAAAATAAGTAAACTGAGGTGCTAGGATACGGTGCCATTAGGCTTCATAGAGATGGGGAGGGTAGTGAAACAGGAGTAAAGGAACAAGTGTGCTCGCTTTCTGCTGTACACAATTCTTTAAACTTTGGGCAGCAAGCTGGAATTGATCTTTCAAAATGCCACATCTACATAAACAAATCTATAGGACCCTCTGTGTGTACAATCAGAATTCTTGTGGATTTCAGTTTTTCACAGAGAATCACTAATTTATATTTCACATTTGCACCAAACATAAGATATTGTCTGATATTATGTTTTGGTTTTTGGAGAATGATTAATTCACTTTATGATGATACATTTATATAAATTGACTGGAATCATAAGCCCACCTTTTACCTTTATTGTGTGTTTTATAACCTTATCTATTGAATTTGGAGAAGGTTTTGCCTCATGTTTAATTATTTGTTTAATAATTTTACATTATATTCATAAAATGTACTGTTCTTGATTTGTTTTGTTTTCAAGGTAATAACTTGATAAATGATTTGGCTTAGTTTAAGGATCATCTATTCCTCTACATTGGGTAAAACTCACCTGCAAAACCTTTCACATCTAGTGGCTTAGTTGGTGTGTCTGTGAGAAGGAAAGAGAACACTTTCTGATTTTTGATTGAATTTCATAATGTTTATTGATTTTCCAAGTTTTCTGTTTCTTCTTAAGTCAGTTTTGGAATTTTTCCATTTCTAGAAAATTATCTCTTTGAACATCCTAAGTGTTATTTTTTAAATGTTACATAGTCTTTCTATTAAATTAATTTAATTTGGAGTGGGTTTTTATTCAAGTTGTGGATTTTGTTGACATTCTGAGCAATATATGTCTTCATGTGTTTTGGACTTTTGGTGGCTGGTTCATGTTGAGCAGGATGTTGTAAAGTTGAGTTTATGTTGTTTGTCTTGTTTTCTCTCCCTCTGGGCTCACTGTTCTCTCTTTAGACTCGCGGTGGTGTCCAACCCGCGGTCCGCGAGCTGCATGTGGCCCAGGACAGCTATGAACACAGCCCAACACATAATCGCAAATTCACTTAAAACATTATGAGATTTTTTTGTGATTACATGTTGCAATGTATTTAATGTGTGGCCCAAGACAAGTCTTCTTCTTCCAGGGTGTGGTGCAGAGATGCCAAAAGGTTGGACACCCCCGCCTCGAGGTTTTGTGGTTGCCTCCACCTGGCCTGCAACACTGCCAGTGTAGAACCCGGCTTTATTATGTCGTATCGCACACCTTTACCAATGGTGACAGCGGGGATCACACATCGTGCGACAGAGCCAGCGGGTGGCTAGCTTCAGTGCCTGGCTCATTCACACCTGTCCATTTCTCCTCCACAGGTCCCAGCTTTTCATAAAGCCATACCCCTTGGCGTGCGTTTTTGGTTTCAGCCTCCTGTCACGAGCCCAGCGCCCTGCTTGCTCTCAGACAGTTGGCCTGGTTCAGGGCTCCCTCTCTTCAGGGCGGTGTTCAGATTCCCTTCACCTGTAGGAGCAGAATGCCCCGCCGTCCGTGCTGCCCCTCGGCCTGGAGCCCTGCAGGCCTGCTGACTTAGGGCTGCTCTCTGCTTTGTGTTCTAGTCCATTTCTAGTCCACAGAGGTGCTTCTCTGGTTCTTGGAGCCAAACTACAACCTTTTGGTTTTCACTTTTTATATTTCATGCCTAACAGCTCGTGTTTGGAACAGCAAAGGCTCACAAAGGTATAAATTTGCTCTACCATATTAACCAGAAATCTCACTGTCAACTTTTAAGCATTAATTTATTTCTGATCCTATTTCTTGTTCAGAGCTCTGTATGGTTCTAACCTTCAATGAGACATTAAAAGGGTAATCTTTTAAAATTGTGCTCATTTTTATGTTTATTCCTGAGAGAAAGTCATGTGATACAGTGGCTGAGAATAAACTTCTTCAACAAGTTTTTGTGACTAAAGTTGTAAAGGTCAAAGGAATTAAAGGGAAAGTGTTTTAATTGTGCATTGATTACAAAAGAAATATCTTTTTCTTCAAGGACTTGAACTAGATTGATTCTAAGTCACATCTTAATACTAAACAGGAACGAATCAACTTGATTTGTGATTCTTCACTGTATTTCTTGTGAGAATACACGTGAAGGTAATTAGGAACTTTCCAGTCTAGTGTTTCTCACCTGAGGGGCTTTGATTTTCTCAGGGGGTTGGAAGGCGTTATCCTCCTCTGTCCATAGAAGTTCATCAAGTCAGGGATGAGAGGCTTCTTATTTTCAAACTCTGCACATGACATCCCCTTCCCAGCCCCCTACTACTAGAGCAGTGTATTCTTTGCTCCCCACAACTATTTGAGGATTACCCACAGAGAAAACCACTCTTACTGAGAATATACACTATATCCACTAGGCACTAAGATAACAATAACACATGTAATTAAATGCTGAGACGGGTTAGGAAACTGGATGGACTGACCCTGCACTGGGTTCCAGGCAATAGAGTTAGGCTCTTCCCTTGCAATTGCTGTTATGTGCCTGCCCACTGTGGGCAGTTGTTAGTGTCTGTGTTTCCATACGTGGAAATGGGAGGTCAGAGTCCAAGCAGCTGAAGGTTCCTGGAACGTGGAAGAGGTAGACTTCAAATCCTGGTCTGTCCTCTTAAGTGCATGGTTTTAACTACTTTGTTGCAAGAGGAATGACAAAGACAAAGTCGAAACATGCCCTACTGTTTTTGCAGTTTACTGAAGGAACATGTGGAGATTAAAATTCATAAACTGTTGGAGTAGAGAGTTGAAAGAGATGAAACAATGCTCCTTTGATAGGCCATTTAGTTTTTCTTTGATGTTTAACTAATGCTACACTTAAATTTGTCTACAATAGCATGAAAAAATGAGACTTGCTTTTGCCATCCACTCCCTGTTCTTGGAAATCTTTGTATCTTCTCTACAGAGATCATGCTCAAATGACATGTCAGGGTATGCTTTTTGCTTCTGGTTTAAACTCTCCATGCAATATGCCAGATTTTGAGGGTTTCTCCAAGACCCTATTCTGGACTCTCTCCGTATTCAAAACACTCTGGAAAGAGAGTCATTCTGTGCCTGGTCTTCCCAAATCTGTAAATGCAATCTACAGTGGAATCCTTCAATAGATGAGCTGTTCCCAGAACAAAACTGAGGCTTCTCAGTTCAAACACCTGAATTCATTTTCACCCAGTGCTACCTGGTTACCTAGTAACTGCAGACTTATTTAGAGAGGGCTGTGTGATGGTGATTGCTTGAGCTACAACTTTTTCCCCCCATTTGCAACCTGCTATTGAAATGAAAATATAACTAAGCTATTCATGGCATATGGATGTTTTCAAATGAAATAAGTTCACACTGTTTTAAGTTAGGCTCACCAAACAACATTTTTTAAATATTTGCCATATTTCCAAATACCATGCATGTGCTGTGATTGATTCTCCCACGAAGTCAAACTGGCAGTGCAGAGCACCCCGGGCCTGCGCCTGCTGGAGCAGTCCGTGCGCAATCGAACTGTGCTCTTCAACTTCCCAAGTGGCTCCTTCCTAGAGAGAATCATTTGTAACGTTTGAGGTCATCTCAAAGTAATGATGATACAATCAATAGTAGCAACCATTTAAGGAGTTTAAGCTCAGTGCCAGGGACTTTGACAATGATGAATTTGTAACATCATCTCATTTAATTCAAAAGTAGTCTCTGCACCACTTGTTTATGAAGCCAGCAGAGGAATATGATCTAAATTACCCGTTGCTCTGGGTCAGGAGCTCTGGGGTCTATTTTCAGGCTCTGCCACTTGGGCAAATCACTTCAGTTCTGTGTGTGACAGGAGAGTATTAGCCATAATCTCTTCATCTCTAATTCTGACTTTAATTGGGTGTGGGCGTAGGAGCCTGAAAAGGAATCCAGAGTCATTGTATTGTAGGTTTCTTAATTTATATAACTCCTTACAGTGAAAGAGACCAAGTAAATTATGGGGACTATCGGGAAGGTTGTTACAGTTTCTATATGATACCCCCAAATGTATGGTATTTACACATTACAGATTTGACTGCTACATCTCCAAAATCTAGAGAATTAGAGAAAGTTCAGAAGGAAACATCAAAAGTGGTATGATGGGACTATTATTAATGGGTGTAGCAATCTTCACCCTGCAGAGGAAAAGAAACACCTCATTTGGAAATGTCTACAAAGTCAAGATTGTTATGTATTACATCCTTGAGAAGGTAATTTTAGGGCAAAGAGAGGGAAGTACCATGTGGTAGATAATAAACGTATGGAATTTTTTATTTTGGGTACAAAAGATAAATTTGAGAACATTTAAGCAAATGCAGAAAGGACAGTCCACCACGACTTACCAAAGGAAGCTATCGGTACGGCGTCCCGCTGCATGGTTGGCGGCCGTAATTATTGGCTCTGCCGCAGTGTGTCCCAAAGGAAGTCGATGCAGCATGGCTCCCATTCAAAAAGGCAAGTTTCAAGTCCTAAAAAGTTGTGTTTATTATGACATATTTCCTGAAGAATAAATTACTAGCAATATAATTTAAAACTTTACTTTGGGCCAAGTTGAAGAAAGAAACACGATAATAAAAATTTATACAAAAACAATGCTACTATTCCAGGAAAACATGAATAGTTCCTTCTCAGTGAATATTGGCCAAGATAAGGCCACTTTTCATTTTAGAACCCGAATCTTGTAGTCTGCCATGCCCTTTAAGGTTATTGAGCCTGGTGCCCAGCTCCCACTCCCAGCTGAGGTCAGATGCCCTTTCTTTACCTGACATGTTCCTTTCATTTCTGCTTCAGCACTGCCAGTGCTTGGCAGCTTGCTCCTCTGAGGGATCCCATTCCCTTGCTGGACCTATCAGATTTATTCTTCTGCTAAGCTGAAATCTACCTGCACATACCCTCCACTCACTGGCCTGGTTTCACCCAGAGGGCAAATTTTCTCCTCTTATATATGAAACATCTACCTTTGAAGTCCTCTCTTCTCCAGGGTAAACACAGTAGTCGCCCTTCAAACAATCTGATTTGTAGACACTGTTAAGATCCTCACAGCTCTTCTCCGACCAGTCTGTCTTTCAGTGTCTGGATGGGGAAAAAAAAAAAGAGAGAAGGAAAAAATGCTTGATTAATTAAAGTGGGAGTGCTACTTCACATAATCAGAATCCCATATTTCTATCAGCAAACCCTAAAGTTTTATTAACGTTTTTCATAGCAGAGACATACTCTTAGTACAATAAGCTCAGGCCCACCTGGGTTTTCTGCCCATCCCCAGATGAACAGCTATCAACCTACCATCTCAAAGTACAGTGGGCACCTTTATATCTTTTCCTGCTGAATTATTTTGTTGGCTGTAAGCTATTATTTCTGTTTCAGAGGATTTTAGAAACTCGATTATTTGGTTCAACATATTAATGATTCATCTTATAATTTTAGCATCTTAAAATTCATAAGCATGTCTCCAAGGTAATGGAAATGTTGAACAAGATTGAACCAGGGCTGAGTTAAGTTAAGGAACTGCTAACATTCAAAATCTAGTGAGAAATATAATTTAGTGAGAATTGTACTTTGATGCTTGTACTTCTATAAATCTTGCTCTAATTCTATAGCCTGTTAAATATACTATTTGTGCTCATAAGTACAAGTTAAATTAATAAACACTTGTTTGTTTGAGCTTTTTTGTTTCTTCAGAAAATGCTCTATTGAGGAGAAAATAGTCTTCCTTCTTCCCTCCCTCCCTTTCTCCCTTCCATCCGGTTCCTTCCTCCTTTCTTCGTTTCTTTTCTTCTCCCTTTTTTAAAGGTGTATGACTATTAAAAACATGTGGCTACCACCAACATTTAACTGATGAAACTGTAATCTCAGGACAAGTCAAAATACTTACAGGAACACGGACAACCTCATGAGTTCTGACATTAAAAACATGAAGTCCACAATGTGATAATAATATCACAATATCCACTGATGGAGAAAGTGAGCGTTCTTTGTCCATGATGTTCTTTTATTTTAATTAATTTTATTTAGGGAGAGGAAAGCTAAATTATTCTCCTTTGTGGTCTCTATTATGTTCTGAAAATTACTTTGTATTTTCATTATGTTTTTTTTAATTTTTCAATTACAGTTTACATTCAAAATTATTTTGAATTAGTTTCAGATGTGCAGCAGATTGGTTAGACAATCATATATTTTGCAAAGAGGTCCACCTGATGTTTCAAGTGCTCACCTGGCAGCATACATCGTTATCACAATATTACTGACTACATCCCCCTGCTGTACTTTACATCCCCATGACTGTTTTGTAACACCAGTTTGTACTTCTTAATCCCTTTGCCTTTTTCACCCAGTTCCTCATCCTCCCTCCCCTCTGGCCACCATCAGTCTGTTCTCTGTATCTATCCGTCTGTTTCTATTTTGTTTGTTTGTTTATTCTGTTTTTAGATTCCACATGTAAGTGAAATCATATGGCATTTGTCTTATTTCATTTAGCATAACACTCTCTAGATCTATCCATGCTGTCACAAATGGAAAGATTTCATTATTTTTTATGGCTGAGAATTAGGTTTTTTTCCTCTCTCTTTTTTAAAATTGTTGTTCAAGTGCTGTTGTCTCCCTTCTCCCCACCACCACTCAAGAATTGTTATTTTTTTAACAGTAATTCCTCATGGACCTCCAATCTCTAGGGTCAATTTTTATGCCTTTTTGTCCAGCGGATAAGTTTCCTGTTCTGTGCAAAGCATGACCATACTTCAAGGTTGCTATGGACTTGGAAAACAATCATTTTCAGACTATTGTTTTTGACTCGTGATGCGTAACCATCATAAAGTTAATCAGCCTTTTAATAATTATAGCTTCTGATTCTTGTGAGACTATAATTGTTGCTTTTCTTCATTCAGATGTGTTATTTGACTGTGAATATTGAACTTGTTTCAATTTAATATGTTTTCAATGGTATGGAAGAGGGTTTTTTTTTCAGGTAAATATACAGAATATACCCAAGAAGCTTGGCTTGACAAAGAAGCTTGACTGTCCTGAAGCTAAAAATTAGATGATTCAAAAGTTCTCTATTGTTGCTATGATTATTTAACTGCCTTTTGTTTAAGCTATAATATATGCATGAAATTTAAGTGGTCTTCAAGTGTTAACATCATAGGAAGCCTTGCAGTTACTGAAAAATTCATTGCCAAATCTTGAGAGTGCAGATGGTTGACTTCTGATTCCCCTTTACCACCGTGGTCCAGAGACAGGGCAGGCAGGAGACAACAGAATGACTTGGATGTCTGAGGTAGAAATACTTTAGGTGACTTTATGTAAACTACACAGACTATCATGGCTGGGTAATATTTTTCAAAGACTCCTTCCCTCTTCTCAGTTCACCAGGTCTTAGCAACATCCACGATGACATCAAGCTAGTGCACATCAGAACGTGGAGAGAGAATTTGTCTTAGTTTGTCCTGTGAACCTCTGCAACCCAGCACAGCCTGGATTCACATCTTTACCTGGGTTTACTTTCTATTTCCTTCCTGTGCCTTTCCCAAAGCTGCTTTGGAATCCTCCCCCCATCTGCCCTGTCTTCTACTTCTCTCCTTCTTTTTGTGCTAGTCATCATTTTACTCCCATCTCTCCCTGCCTTCTTCCATCCCGCCCTCCATCCCTCTCTTTCTTCCTCCCTTCCCTAATCATTCACAAAGTCACTAAAAAGTCCCATCCTGAAAACAAACTTCTTTCTGTTAAGGAAAAACTATGTAAAGAAGTAAATCCATATACTAATCCACACTAATTTGGCTTTCTTTTTGTGGGAATTGGTGGTAGAGGAGGAATTAGTGTGTAGCTTTCCATGCACTGTGCTTTTCAAAGGGACAGCACTCACATGAATAAGTAAGCCCTGCTCTGTTTTTGGTTTTTATCTCCTAGTACCTCAAATACACCAAAGACTGGAGGCTGCAGAATAATGTAAAGACAGAAGCTTTCAGCTGATTTTGCTGACTGACCTCTACAGAGCACATTTGGAACATCACAGAAGGTTAAATAATTGAGAACATTTCCACAATCAATAGACCAACAAGCTTCAAAAACTCTATGCTGCATAGGCTTCTAGGATTTAAAAAAAAAAAACCCTTTTGGGGTCCAAAAAGAATACTTTAGCTTGTAAACTTTAATGTCAAAAAACATTTTTTATTTTTTTTGTTGGAAGCACCTTGGCCCCCAATCTATAATGAAAGATTATCTTGTCTAAATTGAACCATGAAGGAGTCTGGAAAGTACCTAATGCTTCCATTCTTTTTCTTTAAAATCCTACACACCACGCCTGGAACATAGTCATGAGTGAATGGTTATAAGAAAAGAGAGGTTATAGCTGTTCACTGTGCCGTAGTCGGATTGAACCATGGGAAAGATGATCATTATTGAGATAGAAGTTGCCTAAACTCTCTGTCTCCCATTCTCCCCCTGAGGTAGTTAAAACACAATGCTGTAATTCAACCCTTCTGCTCCTCCCATCCTCTCAAGTGAGACAAATTACCCTGTGGTTGCTTAGGCCAAAGAAGTAATTCAGAAGCATGGTCCTTTCACGTAAAAGAGTATCATCTCCAGTTGCAACCAGTCATGACATCTGGATGAATCTCAAACAACTCCATTTAATCAGAATGATTTCCTTCCATAGACATTCTCTGCTGTGCCCCTACTCACAAATCAATATTTAGTAAATTTCAGCCATTTCTTCCAGATACACTGCGATCATATTTTATAATTCTACCTAAGGGCTGGTTTTTGTGAGTCACAGATAAATTAGACCCTTCCTGTCTTTCTCTCAGATATCTGTCCAGTAATGTACTCAGAGACTCCAGCCAGGGACAGTCACGGTTTTCCTTTTATGAAGCCAGTCTGAGTGCCCTGCACAAGTAAGAAGGGACAGTCTGGAATGAAGCAGGTCTTTTCAGGAGCAGCTGTGGTGATGTGTGAGCATTTGGACAGATGGCCCATTTTCTTGTGAAAGAAGTCTATATCCCCGCAAGCTAAGAATACCCGGCAGCTTCGTTAAACAAAGCTTGAAGATAAGGAATCAATTCAAGAAGACCTGGAAGTTTGCTGTGGTGCCTCTGAACACACCCCATGTGTCAGGAGCCTAGCTTTATTCTGTAGAACACCCAGTCTGTCTGCTGGGGAGGACAGTGTTTGTTCAAACCTGGTACCTGTTATCTGTGCTGGACAATGGCACGATATATTCAGCAACTGCCCTCTGAAAGCCAAGATGCTGACTTCAGCAGGGTTTACAACAACATGGATTTCTTGAGAAGTGCCTTTCCGTCTGTGTTTAGATTCTGAATTGTGGGAAGATCTTGGCAGCCTGGGTATCTAGGAGATGCTCGGAGAAAAGTCTGTTGAGGTTATGGACTTTTCAAAGGACAAGTTCCCCCCTTCAAAGTGGCTAGAAGAAGAATTCTTGGGAACAGTCATGGGATATTGGACTAGATGTAACCTTGAGAGATTTTATTTATCCCTTCTATGTTAACTTTCCATCAAAGAGCTAAGAATGTATCCTATTTTAGAAAGCCTCCAAGGAGAGGAATTTTCCATAACCTTTCCCCTGTTAGCATTCTTTTAACATCCACAAAAGCCTTCCATCAGAAAATACTTGATGTTTTCTATGATTCTAATGCTCACTCACTGCTGCAGCTCAAACCTGGTCCTTCTGCTCTATCATCTGCTGTTCTTATCTTCCACAGAGAGGGACGTCATTGTCGAAGCCCATTATTACATCACTTCTTGGCCTCCTCTCTAAAGTTGAAAAATGAAAGGTCTTTCCCTCCTCTTTTTGTAGGTCGTATTTTCAATTATTTAATCATTTTTGTTGTTGAAACTTTGATTGGGGATTTCCTGTGTCTAGAAATGCATTAAGCTTTGAACTTTGTAACCCAAATACTCATCCCATTACCTCTGAAAATACACCAAATAAAATGAGACTAAGAGAATGAAACAGCTGCAAGGAAAACAAGACATCACAAAAGCAAAACCACGGACAACAGTGTGGTGATTATGGTGGGGAGGGGGTGTGTGGAGGTGGAAGAGGGGTTAAGGGGGATGAATGGTAATGGAAAATAATACAATAAAAAGTAAAATATTAAAATAAATAAGCAAACATATAAATACAAAAGATTCATAGATTGTACACTTGAAACCTGTATGACTTTATTAGCTGATGTTACCCCAATAAATTTAATTTAAAAAACAAAACAAAAAATTACAAAAGCAAAAAATAAAACCACCAGGTATTTATCTTTCCAGTTTATTGAGCAAAACATTTGTAAAATGAAGCATGCTTGAAAGTTAACTGGGCACCTCATTTATTGAGGATTGATAAGGAAGTACTTGGTCAGGTTCAGATAAATACCTATACAACTCACAAAGTAAAATGTATGATGTTAAAAGCAAGAAGATAAGTATGGCCCAAAAGTGTGTGTGTGTGTGTGTGTGTGTGTGTGTGTATACTTGTACATATGTATGTGTGTGTTTGTTTTCTAGTTACTGTGGACTTTTGGAAATTGTTGAGCTATTATAGCAATAGCTTTCAGTAAGCTTCTAAATACAATTATTTCAGATTTTTACAATTAGATTTGGTCTCTAGTTGGTATCTACAGGGGATTCAGGTTTTTGATAGCAAGATTATTGTTAAGTAAATGTAGACATTTCCCATATTTTTTTCCTTTGTTTTGCAACAGTTGAAATAAGATGAAAATTTTACCCTTTGTAACAATATGTACGTATCTGGAGAACATTATGCTAAGTGAAATAAGCCAGTCAGAGAAAGACAAATAGCATATGATTTCACTTATATGTAGAATCTAATGAACAAGCTGAACTAACAAGCAAAACAGAGACAGACTCACAGATGGAGAGCAAGCTGACAGCTAAGAGGTGGGGGAGGTTAGGGAGTGGAGGGATTAAGCAAAAAGGAAAAAGGACTCATGGACGTGGACAACGGTGTCATGATGGCTGGGGGAAGGGAGTAAAGGGGAATAAATGGTAATGGAAAAAATACAATATAAAATTTTTTAAAATAGAAATGAGATAAATCTGACCTTTAGTGTTTGTTTGTAATGACTTATAAAACTGTCTGATCCCCATGCCTTTCAAAGGTATGTCTTTTATAACTCCTGTTATTGTTTAAGATAGCACTTATGCAAAAGACTTTGTTTACATGTATTTAAAATCCTAGGAAAAATAATAAAAGGATTTCACATGTTCTTACCACTCAGTTTCAGAGACAGAATACTACCAGTGCCTTAGAAGTCCACTATGTGCTTCTCTCCGATTGTCTCCACCTCTCTGCCCCAACCCTGTCTGATATAAACACTATCATGAGTTTGGTTTACCATTACTGTACTTTGCTCTTTGTGATTCTGCCTTCTTTGTATATATTGCCAAAGATTATATTACTTAGTTAACTGAATTTTGAAATTTATATTAGGGAATCATACTCTTGTTCCTTATGCGATTTTCTTTTTTGTTTTTTCTTCCATATATTTGTTTTGACATTTATATTGATCTATGCAATGTAGGTTTATTTCTCTACTTCATAATATTCCAATATATGACCATACCACAATTCACTTCCCTATTCTGTTGCCTATGAACATTTTGATTAGTTCTAGTTTGAGACCTTATGATTGCTTTCATATGGCCATTTTGGCACATATGTCCAAGGACCCAAGTTCCAGAATTCCTCTAATATATACATCTAAAGTGGAATCCTTGGACTGTGAGATACATGTGTTCAATTTAAATGGATCTGCCCAGAGGTTTTCCTAAATGATTTTATAATTTCCGGCTCCGACCAGCACTGAATGAGAATTCCTGTTGCTCAGCATCTTTGCACGGCTTCATATTGTCAGGTTTCAAACTTTTTACCAGTCAGATAGGTGAAACATGGTATCTTACTGGGGGTTTAATTTATATTTCCATGATCCATAATGAGGTTGGTCATCTTCCAAAGGCTCAATGCCCATTCATAATTTTTCTGTGAAATGCCTTTTTCTTTTTTTCCCCATTTACCTTTGGGTTGCTTATCTTTTTCTTGTTGATTAGTAGGAATTTTTATATATTTTGAATATAAACCACCTTTGGTTATATATATTAGAAATATCTTTTCCTAATTTATAACAAGTCCTCCCATTCTAAGTTTTCTCTTGATGAACAGAAATTCTCCATTTTCTCGTAGTTGAACTTATGCATCTTTTCTTTATGCTTTGTGTTTTTTATATCTTGGTTAAGAAATCTTTCCCTCCCCCAAAGACATAAAGATATTTGTCTTTGTTTTGTTATGAATGCTTTAATTTTTAACTTCATTTAAACATTTAATGCATCTATAAATAAATATATTTCATTTTTAGCATTTTAATTTGACTTCTTAAATGCAGTCTCCTCTCTGATCAAGTTCTCCATCTTTTTCACTAGATCCTTTTACATATTAATCATTGTTTGTTTGTTTGTTTGTTTATTTTAAGTCCTAACAGGTTAAATATCTGAACCATATTTTTGTCTGGTTCTGTTGAATACTTTATTTTCTGACAATGGATTTTTTAATTTCTTATTTTATACCTCATAATTTTTTATTGGATGCTAAATATCATACCTATGAGAGTAGTAGAGTTAAGAGGATAGAATGTATGTCCAGAAATAAGAGTGGAACTAGGTTTGGATTTTATTGTTTCTATTCTTATTCTTGGTGCTCACATACCTGAAATTGCTTCAGCAGGGGGCTGCTGCCACTCCGTTTTTAGTACAGGGTTGGGATGTGAGACAAGGTTTCTCAGCCTTGCCCTCAGCTTTCAGCAGGCTCTGTAAGCCCGCATCTCAGCAGGTGTCCGCTCCTCCCCGCTCCTGCCCTTGCCGTGGCTTGACCTCTTACTGCTGTGCCAGTTACCCACTGGAGGCTCCTAGTGGGGACAGTGGTTGCTTGGGTTTTTTGCCCCTCGGTCATAGTCAGGTTCTGTGTGCTGAGCTCTCCAGTGGGGCTTCCTCGATGTTTCTGCCCCTCCTCCTGGGGGAGCCAGTCTCTGTCATGAGTCATGAGAGTATTATGTAGTCCGCCCCTCACCCAGTGGCCCCAGAACTCTGCTTTACATCAGTGTGGGACTCTGGGTGTCTGCAGGCTTCCTGTGCTCCCCCAGGGGCACACGTGTTTTTCCTAGAGGCAGTGCAGGGTCGGGGTGCCATTTTCTACCTCTTCCCCTGTGCCCGGGGCTGCCTTGCACGACAGCTTTCTGTGTCTCCTTCGGAGAGAAGGGTCCTGGGAGCAGGTATGGTTGCTGCCTGCCTCCCGCCAGCATGCGTCACCATCTACCTCACCGAGGGGGGTTCCACCGCGGCTTCTGCCCTGCTCCCCATGTTTCTTGTGAGCACGTGACCAGAGCTGTGGAAAAGATCTGGGAAACAGGTACCTAGTGTCCTTATGTGGGAAGTTCCCAGGGTTTCTAAACTTTCATGTGAACCCACATTCACCCGTTAAGAATTTGTTAACGTTTTACTTGTCTTCTTCCTCCCTGCTTTTACGACTATTACCTCTCCCCTCACCCCACCTGCCACACAGGCGGCACTGCTAAAGGCAAACTCCATCTCCCCTTGGACGTGCCCCATCTCTCCTTGGATGGACTTGCTATCTTCTGGAACTCATTTCCTCCAGTTTACTAGCGATCTCAGCTCTCCAATAGGTCCAATGGAAGCCCTGATTTTATCCATCGTCAGGTTTCTTGCACCATTAGAATGGAGACAGGCGTCTTTGGTGGCTATCTACATTTTAGGAGGAAACAGACTGATTTTTTCCTTTCTCTGCCACCACCAATCTCTGTCTCTTCCTGACATTTTTAAATAGTGCTTAAAACTATTCCTATATTGTATTTATTTATTGCCCATCTCCCTCATCAGAATATAAATTCCATTGAAATAAAATATTTGCATGTTTTGTTCATTTCTGTATCTCTAGCACATGCTAAAAACTCAGTAAAAATCGTTGACTAAATGGATTGATGAATACCAAAGATCAGGAAATTTTCTCTAACAAGCATTAGCTTATTGTCATAAGAACATATGTCCTATGGGGCTGTTCCCTCTTCCTTGGTCTGCCATACTTCTTATATGTCCCAAAATGATTATGTTCTACTTTATCTTTTAATCAGGCAAATCTATGCAGACTCAGTGACACTGTAAGCTCCAATAACAAAGAACTGAGGGGCTTGTCCTTGGGGCCGCTCTCTCTCTCTCCCCTTGATTCGGTCTGCCTCCTCTCGCCCCCACAGCTGGCCTGCAGGTGATTTTGTGTCACCAGCGGGCTAACCCTCCACCCTAGCAGCCTCTATCCCGTGCGTTTCTGACCTACTGCTCTGGGTTCTTCCCCCTTCGCCCGAGGCTGAGTCTTTGATAGTCAGGGCTACCATGTGCCTCACAAATCACAAACTCAACACTTCAGAGCAGCATGGTTCCAATTCTGCCCTGCTAGCTATTGTTTTGTTGTGGCTGCTTTTGCTGTTGCTGTTGTCTTAATAATTGTTAATCCTCTACTGCATACAGAAGAGATGGAGGTGAAGAGGGAGTTGGAGGGTGGGGGATTGCTCAGTGCTCTGCCTGCCTCCCAGCAGCACAAGAGGCAGGTAGGAGGGTGGATGCCCTGCTTCTCTGTTGGTCCTAGGTCATGTCATTGCTGTAGGGGTAATCTATCTACACCTGGAGAGAGAGGCAGTGCAGGGACTGTGCATTGGCTTCTTTTATCAGGTGGTTCTTTTTCATGAACTGAGGTTTATAGTATCTTTGGGTAGCCTTTTGTTTTTTGAATGCTTCAATCAGATGCAAATATATTATAATTAATATTCATTTCTGCCTGACCCAGACATAAGGCATGGTGAGTTTGTATGTTTTGCTGGGTTATCCTTTGTGGGGCTGCATTAAGGAATGCTAGCCAGACACCACGTTGAAGGAGACTTCGTGCACTACTACTCCTAAGTGTATGTTGAAGCTGCTGTTATGGTTAGGAAAATTCAAGTTCATTAAAAATTCCACTGAATTTGAAGTAGTTTGTTGTCATTACTTAGTTTTTCAATCAATCAATATTAAAATTGCAATTACTATCTTATGATGGTCCTCAATTTTTTTCTGATTTAAAATATATTAAAACAAGCTTTTATAATCCAAATGGTTCGTGATCATTCTTCCATAGCACTGTGCCAAATACCTTGTATTATGGGATACCGTTTAATTTCCTATTATTCAAAACCATTTCCCATCTTTTGACTATTAGTTGAAATAATAATTCTGGATTGGAGCATGGAAGCATTACCTAAAACATGAAGAAATATGATTTTAAAACAACCTCCGTTATTCTGAAAGAAATCTGAAGGATAAAATAAATAGCTGTCTTGATTTAATTGCTCTTATTGTTATTGGAGAAAGTTTATTAAAACATATTTTGACACTTTCTCTCCACTGGAACTTTAATTTCACTGGGAAAATGGTCCTGAGGGTGGTGGGAACGTTGACTAATGTTCATTCCACATGAGATTACACCACTTTCTGAATCAGAGTTTCCGGCTATTGCAATATTTTTTTCTTTTTTTTTTCCTTAGAAACAATCCATTTGGGTTCATTACATGGCCATTTGTTGGTCCGGATGCTGTGCTTGTTTGTGACTACAGTGAAGTCAGAGTAGGCTGGGTCTGGCTGTGTATACAGAGTCAATGGGAGACCATGCAGCTGCTTGGGGAGGCAAGCAGTGCAAGGGGTCACCCTGATGTTTCAACCCAAAAGCCCACTTTCCCAAAGTCGTGGGTGTTTTGTTAATCCTCAAGAAGATTTGTTTAACTTTGATTGACTTACTACATCCTGAACATAGACATCAATTCTGATGAACTTGTTTTTTTAAAAACTTTTTATGGAAGTGTAATATTCTGAGAAAAGTACAGAAATCCTAAGTGTGTAACAAGACAAACTTTTACAGAGTGAGCACATCTGTGTAACCGGTCCCCAGATCAGGAACCGTAAAATGCCCAGCATCTCAGAAACTCTCCTTGTACCCCTTCCTGTCACCAACCCTCCTTGCCTGGGGGAATGCTCTTATTTTGCTTGTATTTATACTTCATACAAATGGAATTGTACATGGTATATTATTTTGTGTGGCTTCTTTCGTTCTTCACTACATTGATGAGATTCATGTGCATTCGCCATGCATGGCGCGTGTTCGTTCTTCCTGCTGTGCAGTGTTGCATTGATCCATACAACCCGATTCGTTCGTTCTGCTGTCACTAGTTTCCTTCTCGAGAAGGACGTAGAGGCAATTATGAATATTCAAGGCCATCTCTTTTGGTGAAACTATATATACAACATTTCTGTTGGATATTTACATAGGAGTGGAATTTCTGGGTCACAGGGTGTGCATATGTCCAGATTTAGGAGACAAGCCAGTTTCTCAGAGCGGTTGTGTACGTGTACTCCCGCCAGCAATGTGTGAGAGCTCCGGTTGCTCCGCCTCCTCCCCAATATTTGGCACTTTCTGTGTTTTTCCTTTTAGCCATTTCAGTTGATATGTACTGGATGTGGTTTAATTTTAATTTCTTTGATGATAATGAACCTGAGCACTTTTCAGATGATTATTCATAATTTTTAAATTCATGTTTGTGAATTGTCTGTTTAAGTATTTTGTTCCTTTTTCTATCAGTTGGCTTTCCTTTTGTTGCTGTTTATTAGGAATTCGGTATACTGGAGATGTGTCCTTTGTTTCATATGTGTACTGGAAATATTTTCTCCTCTTCTGTGGGCTGCCCTTCCACTCTTCAGTGGGGTCTTTGGATAAACAAGTACCCTAATATTTAAAAAGTCCAATTCATTATTTTTTCTTTTATGGTGTCTACTTTGTGAATCCAGTTTAAGAAATCTTTTTCTCCTCCAAGTGGACAAAGTACTTCTACGCTTTTCTCTAACACTTTCATTTAGATTTATAATTCATCTGATTTAATATTCATATGTAATATGATACAGAGATCAAGATGTTACCAACTCTTCCAGGTCAGGGACTCAAACCAAGGTCCTTCTGCCCAGTGCCATTCATGCCAATAGAATGTGACTGAGTTCAGTAAAGCAGGACAGAAGCTTTATTCTTTGATCAAGCAATAGAGAAGGGTGAGATCATGGTCTAACAGCACCTTCTCCCCAGCTGGCAATGAGCCTCTGTATTTATAGGCTGTAACGTGGAGTGATTAAATTCTTTTAGGAATGCGTGCTTATTCTTCTGTTGCACTTGGCCCTTTTTGCACACGATGTCTCATTGCCATCTTGGTCTTTGTACTTGGCACCTTGGTCTTTGCACTCAGCCCTCCCCATTTTGCGGTTGGGAATCCTTTTCAGTTCTTCTAAGCAAGTATAGCCCGTGACATAGTATAGGTACTGAGAAACAATAGGTTATTTTGGATAATAACCCAGCGACAAAGATACTTTTTCCCATGTGGATATACTAACCCAGCATCATTTTATTTAGTTTTAAGCTTCTTTAAAATGTATCCATAAAATGTAGTTCCATCAAGTTTTTTTTCCTGGAGAGAATTACTAATGATTCTCAAAAAATTTAAACCTACAATGATTTAAATCTCATAATGTAGTCTATAAATTATTTCACACTAATGTAAATTGAAATCTTTCTTAAAAGTTTTTCTGTTAGTTAGAATTTAGATTGTAACTTTAGCAATTTATTTATTCAACACCACAGTGATTTAAAATGCACAAAATGCGATCATTTTTTAAAAATAAATTTTTGTTTTTATTTTTTCATTTGAATTTAATTTAATACATGTTTATCATGTGACCACTAGAATTTTGGACAGTTGAGAATAGAGTTGAAGTTCTGAGCTCCATTTTTGTGTCATATAATAAAATTGTCAAACATCTACCAGTAATAAGCCATTTTTCTTAGTATTCCAAATTATATTGATAAAGAGAAGTGTAAGGTGAGAACTTGCATTACTATTAGGATGACCTTACATCCTTTCGTGTAAGACCTCTATACTAAGTTTTCCAACTGGAAATGACATAGATCTTTTAAGGCATAAGAATAGAAAAAATACAAAAGTTTCATTTCTGTATTTGAATGCTTATAAATCTTCCTCTTTTATGATGTCATTTCTGCTTAGTCTTATTTTTGTCTCTTTTTGTTATTTTTTTCTAGGTTGTACTGGTCAGTGGACATCTGGACAGCTGGGATGTTGGGCAGGGTGCCATGGATGATGGTGGCGGAGCCTTTATATCATGGGAAGCACTCTCACTTATTAAAGATCTTGGTAAATATTTAGAAAGTTGTTAACCAATGTGCAAGGGTCTCAGTAGTGACATGTTTAACTCAACACACAAAATATTCAACAGATTAGTTACTGTGGTATGTTCAAGGAATCTCCTGAGGTTTATATGCTTTTTGTCAGTTGATTCCCAAAAAGAACTAATTTGTCCCCTCAAAGAAAGCAGTTTTTATTTAAGTATCTGCCAGACAACCAAAGTATCCAGTATGATCAGCCACTGGGGAAAATGAACAAGCAAATAAAACTTAGCAACTGCAGCTACATCAGCTAGAGACTATGTAAGGAAACTATGACAAATGCAAAGAAAAAATCAGCAGCTCCCTCTACTTGCTTTTCCTTGTTCATCTGCTTTTTCTAATTCTGTTGTTGTTTTTTAAATTTTATTTTAATAGTTGTTCCAGTACAATTTTCTGTCCTTTACTCCCACCCCACCCCACCCACCCATCCCTCCCCTCCTCCCTCCCATTTCCACCCCCCTAGTTTTTGTCCATGTGTCCTTTATATTTGTTCCTGTAAACTCTTCCCATTCTCCCCTGAAATTTTTTAATTCTCATCTCTCTATTCTCCTCCTTTTTTGATGACTATCAGTTTTTCTTCTGTATTTATGGTTCTATTTCTTTTTTGTTTGGGTTTTGGATTCCACATATCAGTGAAATAATATGGTAATTGTCTTTCTCTGTCTGACTTATTTCACTTAGCATAAGATACTCTAGGTCAATCTATGTTTGTTGTTGTAAATAACAAGAGTTCATTCTTTTTATGGTTACATATATTCCAGTGTGTGTGTGTGTGTGTGTCTAGATTGCTTTCATACCTTGGCTATTATAATACTAGTGCTACAATGAACATAGGGGTGCATATGTCTTATGAAGTAGCATTTTGTTTTCTTTGGTTAAATACCCACTAACAATGCATGAGGGTTCCCTTTTCTCCACATATCACCAGCACTTGTTATTTGTTGATTTATTGACGATACTCATTCTGACAGGTGTGAGGTATTATCTCATTATGGTTTTAATTTGCATTTCCCTGATGATTAGTAATGTTGAGCATATTTTCATATGTCTATGGGCCACCTGTATGTCCTTTTAGGGAAGTGTCTATTTAGGTTCTTTGCCCATTTTTTAAATTGGATTGTTTGTTTTAGGGGATGTTAAGTTATAGTAGTTCTTATATTGGGTTGGCCAAAAAGTTTGTTTTGTTCCATAAGACAGCTCCAGTAGCACTTAGTTGTCTAGCTTCATTTGAAACAATTTTGTTAGCTTATGTTGGTGAATTTTTGCATGGCCATTTTAATATTGAAGATGGAAGAAAATAACATTTTCAGCATATTATGCTTTATTATTTCAAGAAAGGTAAAAATGCAATTGAAGTGCAAAAACAGTTTGTGCAATATATTGAAGTGTACTGATCAAATGTGTCAAAAGTGGTTTGCAGAGTTTCATACTGGAGATTTCTTGCTGGACAATGCTCCGTGGTTGGGTAGACTAGTTGAAGTCAATAGTGATCAAATCAAGACAGTAATTGAGGATAATTAGCATTATACCATGTGGGAGATAGCCAACATACTCAAAATATCCAAATTAATAAAGTTATTGGTGAAAATTAAAAATGTGTCTTTTAGTTTATGGAAAAAGCTAAAAAAACTCTTTGGCCAACCCAGTATCTCAGATATTAACCCCTTATCAGATGTATCACTCGGAATATCTTCTCCCATTCAGTAGATTGTCTTTCTGTTTTGTTGATGGTTTCCTTTGCTGTGCAATAACTTTTTAGTTTTATGTAGTCCCATTTGTTTATTTTTCTTTTGTGCCCTTGCCCAAGCAGACATATCCAGAAATACATTTCTAAGAACTTTCTCAAAGAGTTTACTGTCTGTTTTACTACTAGGAGTTTTATGGGTTTTGGTCTTAAATTTAATTCTTTACTTTTTCTTGAGTTTATTTTTGTACGTGGTGTAAGAAAGTGGTCCAGTTTTATATTTTTTATTGTATCTGCCCAGTTTTCCCAATACCACTTATTGAAGTGACTATCTTTATCCCATAATATATATGTCCTTGTCTCCTTTGTTATAGATTAATTGGCTATATAAGTGAGGATTTATTTCTGGGCTCCTTATTCTATCCATTGACCTATCTACATATTTGTTTTTATGCCAATACTAATGCTATTATGATTATTATAGCTTTGTAGTATAGTTTGAAATCAGGGAGTATGCTGCCTCCTACTTTGTCCTTTCTCAGGATTTCCTTGGCTATTTTATATCTTTTGGGGTTTTATGTAAATTTTAAAACTAGTCATTCTAATTTTGAGAAAAATGCCTGTGGTATTTTGATAGGGATTGCACTGAATATGTATATTAGTTTAGGTAGTGAGAATATTTTAATGATAGTAATCCTTCCAATCCATGAGCAAGATATATCTTTCCATTTATGTGTATCTTCCTCAATATCATAATTTTCAGAGTGCAGGTCTTTCACTTCTTCCTAGATATTTTATGCTTTTTATTGCAATTGTAAATGTTATAGTTTTCTTAATTTCTCTTACTGATTATTTGTTTTTGGTGTATAGAGAAACGAAACAAATTTCTGTATATTGATTCTGAATCCTCCAAATTTACTGAATTCATTTATTAGTTCTAATAGTTTTATGGCAGAGTCTTTGGGCTTTTCCATATATTCATATATTATCATATCATCTTCAAATAATGAGTTTCACTTATTCCTTTCTGATTTAGACTTCTTTATTTCATTTTCTTTTCTGATTGTTGTAGCTAGCACTTCTAATACTGTGTTTAGAAGTAGTAATTGTGGGCATCCTCACCTTATTCTTGATCTCAGAGGAAGCACTTGACTTTTTCTCCATTAAGTGTGATATTAGCTGTGGGTTTGTCATAAATAGCCTTTATTGTACTGAGATATGTTTTTTCTAAACCCAGTATTTTGAGATTTTTTATCATAAAATTATGTTCGATTTTACCAAGTGCTTTTTCCCTCTCTATTGAAATGATCATATGGTTTTTATTCTTTATTTTGTTAATATGATGTATCACACCAATTGATTTACAGATGTTGAACCATCCTTGCATTTCAGAGATGAATCCCACTTGGTCATGGTGCATAATCATTTTAATGTATTGTTGAATCTGGTTTGCTAATATTTTATTAGGATTTTTGTGTCTAAGTTCATCAGGGTTATTTGCCTGTGGTTTCATTTATTTATTTATTTTTGCCTTGTTTTTGGTCTTGCTTTTGAGGTAATGTTGGCTTTATGGGATGAGTTTGAATGCATTTCTTTCTCTTCAATTTTTTGAATTCCTTGTTAATTTTGAAGACATTATCAGGCTGTTTGTATGGCTTTACCACAGTTGCTTACCATGACAGAAGTCAAAGAGAGGAATATAGGACTAAAGGAATGATTCCTATAGCCATAATAAGGAATCCAGGCTTAAATATTGGACCTTGCAGGTAAACCTAACATGAGAAAGATGGGCAGACATAAAAAGGAAGGGTTAATAGTGAAAACAGTTTTTTTGATGACCTTATTGACAAACAAAAAGCATACATATTTGTCATTGCATGCTGGTCCAAAAGGTGAATGTGGAGTGAGGATAGAAATAATGAAACAGTCTGAAGTGAGAGTTCCATATCTGAATTAGGAGAACAGTGGTGGTTTTAAAATGCCTCATCAGCAGAATGTTTCACAATAGAAGTTTGGAATATTCTGAGTTTCAAAGTAAAGATCAGGACAGTCCTTTTTCTGAAAGCTTTCCATTATTTACTTAAGTACATATGTGTTTAAATTTATATTTTCTTCCAGCTTTTAATGAACACTTCTGATCCTGTAAGTTGTCCCATTAAATAATTGTTTCTTTTAACAGTAGATTGCTGAAATTGTCATTGTTGGTGCAATTTTTTGGTGTACTATTTTGATTTATGCCTTACTTATGTTTAAAACAATGGAGAAGTGGAGAGGTTGCTGTCCATTTGTTTTTACTTATTAAACAGACAGCTAGCTATCTCTCAACCTTGACCTTCTGACATTTGGGGCTGGATAACTCTTTGGTGTGAGGTCTGTTCTGTGCACTGTAGGATGTTTAGCTGTATCCTGGCTTTTACCTACTAGATACCCATAACATCAAACCCCACCCCCAAGTTGTGACAACCAAAAATGTCTCTAGATATTGCCAAATGTCACCTGGCAGTTTAGGGGCAAGGGGGGCATAAACTTTCCCCAGTAAAATAAACTAATAGAAGACCTAAATACAGGGTCATTTTTGTGGCTGGGGGGAGAAATCTAACTGGAAGCCTTATATTGTATATACTTACACTTTTAACATCATTACCATACTGCATACCTACTATGTGAAAGCATTTTGTAAAAGCTGGGCACACAGAGAAGTATAAGGGGTCCTCTATTCTTTTTTTAATTTAAATTTTATTTTTCACTTATATGTAACACTATTATTTTAAGTTGAAGACAGACACATGTAACTACATGTATAATTATCAACATAGGCATAATTTCAAAGCTAGCTTTTAGAATCGGGTAAGGTTTGAGAGAGAGAAGTTGTCCAACACGTAAAACTGAAAAAATGTGAAAAATGCACATGCCTTCAGAGAAGACCTGGGAGACTCTGTGTGTGGATTCTCTCCCCCTCTCCCTTTCCTTAACAGTTACTCCCTTGGCTATTTGTTCTCTCTGTCCTTCCCTTCATTCTGGAATAAGGTGGGTTCTAGAGATGGGGCAGGCAGATACCAAACATTTTTCTCCTTATAAGGCATAGATAGTTATTTTGGAAGGTAATTTTATTTCACTGTGTTCAACCAGCTTGAATGGAAGCAGAATGGTAGAGTGCAAAGAGAACTGTACCCATTTGAATTGGATTTCAGGTCACGCTGTGCCACAAACTCTGTTTTTTGGCCTCAGGCAGGTAATTTGAACTCTCTGAGCTTCTCTTTCTTCATCTCTATTCAACGGTAAGCTTCCAGGGCATTATATCTGCTTTAGGGGGGAATAAAAATCATTTCTTCTTTAGGCTTTGAATCTTACTTCTTTAGTACTCAGCACGGGACTCTAAATCACTGCTAATTGAGTTGAATTCAATTGCATGGATAAATGTCAAACACCATGCAAAGGTGATGTATTTTTTTTCCAGCTCTGAAAGTACACTGACTTCAGTAGCTTTTGATAGCTAGTAATCATTCTCCTTTAATTCAAGACTTAACTCTTCTATGTTTCTGAAAATCTATGTAAACATATGAATAAAATGCTAAAATAAAGACTAATATTTTATTTCTTTTGAGTAGGTTTTAAAAGGCAGTATGCATAGTGTACTGTTTAAAAAGCACAGGGTCCCGTGATCAGACTGCCTGGTTTTAATTCCAGCTCTTCAACTTACTAGCTATGTGGCCTTGGGCAAGTCTCTCTGCCTTTCTGTGCCTCTATTTTCTCATCTGTGAAATGGGATAATAATAGTTCCTGTCTCATAAGGTTGCTTTGAAAATTAACTTATTTATTCACATAATGTACTTAGAACAGTACATTACCCAACCCAAGTACTTATAATTTAATAAGCATGACTCTGAAGGTGCCATATTTTTATGCAAGGGAGGGTGATATTTTTTGAACCCCATCCCCATTAGTGACTACTTTGTCTCCTAACTTAATATGTTGGTGATACTGATGTAACTATAGGGCCCGCTGCTATGGTATCCCTCAATATTCCTTCCCTTTACTTTTTAAGTTGTCATCCCTTGTTTGTTGGAAATTTAGTGACCCCTTTACTTTTCTTCATTTTCATTCTAAATTTCCAGGAGTCTAAATCTCTCCTGGTCACTTCGTGCTTCCACTTCCTGCTTAGGTTGAATGATAGTCTCTACTCTGTACCTCCTTCCTATGATTGTGCCCATTGAGTCTTACTCTTTAATTTCAAAATTAAAATGAGATTGTGGACATCTATTTGTAGATTGCCTATGTGTTCTAATGTGAAGAACAAGGTCCAACATGAGACATATGAGTTCTAGATCACTATCACTGACGTACTTGAATAAGAAATGGACAAAAGGGACATTAGGCTAGAGGCCAAGAAGTGGGCTCGTAATTATATTACTTAATTACGTCAGCCCAAACTGTTTAATTGGTGAAAGATGAAAGCTCTGTAGCAACCTCTTTTTCCGAGAAAATGAGACTCCTTGTGGCTGCTGTTCCTCGGATGATGTGTGTGCGGGATTCATGTCAGAGTCCCTCCGCGGGGCTTGTTAATTTGAAGTGTTGCTGCAGTGGGGCCTTTTGAGATTTAGAAATATTGTTCCACAATCCATTCTTCTTGTCTCTTCTCCTTTGTTCTCTTCTTTCACTATTTCATAGATTCAGTTTTTGCCGAAGCCATCAGCCAAAACTATATTTAATTACTCTAACAGAGGAGATATTTGTGCTTTGCAAATATAATCAGTCATTCCGGAGTAACTGTCAACAGAAGACTATTTGCTGTGAAATGCTATTGAATACTTTTTTGTGTTTGTGGCTTACTGGACTTGAAAGTGTTTATTTGAAATGTCATGTCTTGGAAGGGATGGTGTCAATGGACAAACCCTATGGCCAAAGATGTCATGCTTGAAAATGTTTGTTTGGCATGAAAAAATAAACCATTATCCATTCCAAATTTCTTCCAACCTTACATTTTCTATGAAGTTAGAATTTTGAATTCTCTGGACTTAACAAAGGAAAAAATTAGAATTAACAGTACTGTCTCGCTGTTGAAATGTAGGATATATATGAAACATATTTCTAGAGAAATTTGAATGCAAGCATCCTGACTGTAATAATCATAGAGCTTGAAAGTCTATGTGTTAGAAAAATATCTTACTTGTATATTCCTTTACTCATTCACACTACATATAGTTATTATGCATCAACTGTACTGACTGCAGGGCAGTGTGCCTGACGCCTTGTACCAAAGAAAAATGACACATGGTCCTCGAGGCCCTTAAAGTGGGAGAGATATTTAATTCAAAAATTGCAATGAAACTGTTGTCAGCTCTTTAGTTGAAGTATATACAATTGTTGTACTCTGGACACCTGGTGAAGGGAGGAACCGACATGGCTGGGCTGGGTCAGAGCACATTCACAAAGGTGGTATTTGAGCTTTCTTTCATAAAGGTAAATAGAAGTGGTACGGAAACAATGAGGGATTCCCAGTAGAGTTCAGAGCTTCCAGTCCTGCCCATCATGAAAAATGGGGAGAGAGTCTTGGGACTGTGGGGGGAGAGAGCGTTAACAGACTTGCAGGAGATGCTCACTTTTTACTTGTTATATTTGTGTACCATTAGATTTCTGTGTAGTAAGCATGTATAACTTTAATAATCAAGAAAAAATGTTCAAAAACAAAAAAGAACAGAGAGGAAAGATTCTTAGTATTGCCATTACCACAAACACTTTCTTAATAGAGACCACAGGGCACAGTAGGAAGTAAGAAGAGTCATACAGGAGTCACCATGCCTCCCAGGCCGAGGACACCAGTGAACACAGCCCTATGGCTTTTGATTGGAGCATTTACTCCATTTACATTTAGGGTTTTTTTCTGGAGATTTCTTCTGTTCTTTCATGTGGGACATGTTTATTTCTCTCCTTATTTTGGCTGTGTCTTTGTGTGTATGTTTTTTTCTATGTACTAGGTAGATTTGCTATGTTTCCTAGTCTTGTCCTATGGCCTTATGTAGTAGGTGTCCTTTTGGGCCCATTGGTGCAGTCTCCCTGGTCACCTGAGCTGGGCAATCCAGGAGTGTCCCTTGTGTAGATTATGTGGGCTCTCCTGTCATGATCACAGACCACATATATGAGATGCTGTGTGGGGGCTGACCCCATTGAACAGGAGTCACCCCATCAGGGTCTGTTGCCTTCCAAGACCACCCTTTGGGTGTGCTGCTTGTGGAGCTAATTAGGTGGTGCTCTACTGTGGTCTGAAGCCAGACACAGGGTATGCTGATTCTGGGGCCTCTTGGGAGGGCCTCTGGTGTAGACCAATATCAAATACTACCTGTGACTGGCCCTGGCTACCTGCTAGGAGCTACAAAGCAATCTATGTTTGGTAGCTTCCTCTGCCGGACCTGGATGTGTGTGGGAGAAAACACACTGCAAACGGAGACTGGTTGCCACCAGTACCAGGCCAGTCAGTAAAAGGCACAGGGTACCCAGACGCCTGCCACCACCCGCCACTAATAGAACCTCTGTTGGTACTTGAGTTGGGTGAAGCAGTGTCTCAGGGAGTCACCAAAATGGGGCAAGTGGCATTCACCAGGTAAATGCAGATTCAGGTTTGGCACTAGTGCTGAGCCTTGGGCCATTTGGCAAAAGTCAGAGGGCATACCAAGCTAACCACCAACCACCTGGGGCCTGCAGGCCTTTAAGTGTTTTTAAAATGACAGCAGTGCGGGCCAAGGCTGGCTGCTTGCCATTGAAAGTGCCTCTGGTTTGGTTGGGGTGAGCTCTCAGGGAAACGTTAGGGTGGAGAGAGTAGAGTTCACCAGGCTAATGCACATTGTGATTTCACTGTGTGGGAGGACGGCTCAACACAGGGACAATGGTGGCTGTCCCTTCAGCCCTAGCCCCGAAATCACACAACTTAGTTTCTCTGTCTGTCTCTGGTACACCTTCCCACAGCTGCTGTCCTCCACCAGAGCCCAGGGCGAATGCCTATGAGCCAGAGTCTGTGCTGTGCAGGTCCTTTAAGAGGACACTTGGGTTTTTCCATCAGCCTTCAATCTTATCCAGATGGACAGAATACTTGTTGATTTTCACAGCCAGATGTTGTGGGGTCACCTCTTCCCGGCACCAGTGCTTGGGGTAGGGAGCCCAGTGTGGGGCTGTGACTCCTGATTCCTCAAGGGCAACCTCTGCAGCTGAGACATCCCTCCTGATTTTCAGCCTCCACATGTGGGTGTGGGGCCAGCCTGTTTCGTGTCTCTGCCCGAAATGGGGCATAGACATGAAAGTCATATCCAGAATCAATGTGACTTCTTTATATCATTGGTTATAGGATTTCTGTTCAGCTAGCCTTCAGGTGGTTATCTAGGTTGAGTTCTCTATAATTTAGTTGTAATCCTGATGTTGTCATGGGAAGTGGTAATCACAGCATCCATGTACTCCAACGTCTTGACTGGAACTTGACTTGTTATGTTATAATTTTATTTCATGAGGCAAATATCCTGAATAGAAGAATCAGAAATTCAGAATTTACTTGCACTTTATTTCTTTTTGTGTTACTTCTAAAAGTAAGTTTCTGGTCATCAGGCATTTGTGGCTCCTCCTCACAGTCTTTTGAGGATTATCTTCTCAGTATTTTATTCCAATGTGTTATTTCCTCTAGTGGCAAGTTATGGTGTAACTTGCTTTATCATAAGACCTGTGGCACCTATGTACTTTTTCAGATGGAAATCACTGAGAACTTTTCCTGAGGTTTGAACCCATATAGAAGGTTCACCAAAAACACTTAGCACCTTGATATGTCCGTCAGCTAACATAGACATTTCCACTGGCCTGCATCAAAAGACAAACTGTGTAGATTGACCTCCCATATATCCATGAGATAGAGTAAGATCTGTTAAAAATGAATCATTTAGCACGTGTTCTACTTTTTAGTTTGGGTGTGGTGTGGGAAATTCCATAATCATTTTAGAGCCTTACATTGCATGAATGTTCTGTTGTTACTTTATCATTTGTTAGAATATACTCTTTCTGTGTAAAAGTAGACAAGACCCAATCCCAGTGGCATACAGCATTGTGACCAATTCCTTCCTGGCCGAAGAGACCGGAGGGCTGGCAGATGCTGTGAGAGGGAGAGTCTCACAGGGCCCCTTCAGCCCTGGAAGGCTCGGCTTCCTCCCGTACATATGCTTTGATTCGCCCTGAATGCTTAAGAAAGTTAAGAAATGTGGTATTGGTAAAGGAAGCGGAAACTTTACAAAATGCTATTGTTTATCCTGAAGAAGTGGGCTATGAGAACACTTAATAATGGTGTTCTCAGTGCCCCAGTAGATTTCCACCCACCAAAGAATGGGATTCATATCAGTCCAGGGTAGGGCTGTCTGAAAATGTAGGCTACCTCACCAAAGCAGTATCGTCATGGTATTATTGCACAGCCTGGCTCACACGGAGATCTCCTATTTCAGTAATAAACATGGAATACCTACTTCATGTGAGGCAAACAAACAGACAGGGCACAGGTTCTTCCATCAAAGAACTCAGAGTCAGGCAGCAATGATTCACAGCAACAGAGACATTTGAGCTAAGCCTTGAATGAGTGGGAGGTGGGAGAAGTATAAAATTAGAGCTCATGAAAGTACATTGTTTGAAGAGTGGAGGATGTTTTTGTAAGTTAAGTGCAATAAGTGATTGAGGAAGGATGGGAAATGAGTCAAATGAAAGATGAGGGTGAATTTCAGGTAAAGGGCATTGGATGCAAAACTAAAGTTTGGAGCTGGTGCTATAGGCAGTGAGAGCCATTGAAGATTTTAAGCATGAAATTGGCATCATAGGATTTCTTTCTAAAATAAAGATAGCTAGGTATGTTATCCTTTAACCTGTAAAGTGTGATAAATAGAATGAAGGCACAGGAAAATGGAGTGGGGAAACTCCAGCTATACCAAGCCTAGAAAACCACAACTTTGGAGTTACTAGGCAAATTTTATTTGCTATGTGTCTGACAAGCCAGCTTCCACCTCTCTATGTTAAACCAAAGAGGAAGTTATGAGGTTCCCAAGGATGCTAAGTTCGCCTACACACTTCTCTGTATCATGCTAATGCTGCATTTTGTAAAAGCTGTGGTTTACTCAGCTTAGAATGAACTCTCTTCCAGTAAACTTGCCTAAAGCAGAGGTCTGCAAACAAACAAGCAAGAAAAATATGCTATGCACAGCTGATTTGACCTTTATGGTTAACTGGATTTTTAAAATTGTGCTGGAAGATAAGGAAGGGTTTAGTTGAGTTCATTTTTGGGCCCCTTCAACCCTGTGAACATCTTCAAAATCAAGTGCTAGGAATAGGGTTTCTACTAGGTTGTGACGGTAACAAAAGGCCAAATAAAGCAATGAAAGAAGTTCACTGTTATAAGATTATTTATTTATAATCCTGTGAACACTCTCCTTATACTGGATAATCATTGATGAGCTGATACCCAGCTGATGTTCTTGCCTGACACCAGCACCTCCAGACCATACAATGTGACCCAGATCTCATGAATTTTTTGACCTCTTTAATACCTCCTTCCTTAACCCTTAAATAACTCAAAATCTGCAGGTACATGAGAGGTAGCATGGATAGTAAATCCTTCTATGCTACCTGGTGGCTGTATTATGTTTGACTAATCATTTAACCATTTACATCTCATTTTCCTCTTCTTTACAATGGGAATGGTTTATCTTGAATACTTGATAGGATGTTTTGAAATAATTTAGATAGTTTCTGCCCTCTCCACCCCATCCACTAAACCATCAATAATAGACAAAACAATGGGTAGGGATGTTTCAATAGGAAATATACTCTCAGAATTGTCTTTGTCTCTCAAGTTTTGATGTCTGTATTCCATTCCTCAGTTCAGCTTGGTTGGGGGCATCCCCACCAGAACAAGAGCTGGATGAGCCAAGTTCACACACCATCACCCTAGTATAGCCATCATCCATGAGTATATCTACAATTCTCTCCTCAGTGCTATAGAGCAGGTACTTAACAGATGCTTCATAATAATAACATAACACTCTGTTATGTTATTATTATGAATTATAACACTCTGTTATGTTATTATTATGAATTATAATGGAATAATTCATAATTATGTTATAATTCATAACATATATGTAACATAATTATAACATATATAACAATTATAATAACATAGCACATGGGGATGAAGAGAGCTTCATTTTTTTCTTTTAAATGTTAGGGTTTTAAAAATATTTTTAGTTAAATGTATTGTGGTGACATTGTTTAATAACATACAAGTTATAAGTATGCAGTTATATAACACATCTTCTGTACATTGCATTGTGTGTTTACCACCCAGAGTCAAGAGCTTCATTTCATTCTGTCATCTTGGCTTTCTCTGCCAGTGTCCTTAACCAGCAACCCAGTATATACAAAGATTTATAATACCCCTAAAGAAAAAAATATAGTAAAACCAGAAATAGCTGGTGAAGGCATTTCACCACAAAGTAAATTGTTTGAAATATAGACAAAAAAGTGAGAGAAAACAAAGAATCAAATTTAGTGCTTACCGTTTACAATTTACCCAACTGAGTGAATTCTCATAATCTTTCTACTTTTTTAAATAGTCAAAATGTACACTTTCTAGGCATTCTCAGAAGATCTCCATGCATATAAAACTGAAGACTACCACTGATGCCTGTATTATTGTTCTTTCTCTGTAATAATGATATTTTTAAAGGGATATATTTAAAATGTAATTGAAACGATTGTGAGTTATTGCTTTGATTAATGTGTGGGGAAATATAGGTCAGGAAGTGTTTCAAAGCTATATTTCTGTTCTCATCTCCATAGGCCATATATCCATTTAGCCTTCCTGTAGTCACTTGTTTCAGGCAGCTCGTTGGAACAGAGAAATACTTTATGAAGTGCTTCGTACAGGAATTATGCTTTTTCTGAAAGAGAGAAGCATGAATTTATCTTTTATAGTTGAATAATTTAGATGAAATCATTTGAATCACATTATTGGGCACAAATGAAGAGTAAGAGAAATTTTGGAGCCGATTGCCTTTCTGGAACTTTTCTTTTTGTTGTTGCACAAAAACAGTGATTAAACATATAAAGCGGAGATTTTTGATAACAATGCAAAATATAAACCAAAAGAACCCTGTATCTTCTAGTTTGATTTAATATAATGAACAGACATGAATTGATCCATACATATATCAACAAACATTAAAAGCACACCTGGGAGGAGGGTGGGGGGGACCAATATTTCTGGGATATCTCCAATTATTTTACATGACCTTTTTTTCACTTTGTTTTTTTTATTGTTGTTCAAGTATAATTGTCTTCATTTTCCTGCCACCATACCCCTGCCCCACCCATCCCCACTTCCCACCCTCAAACCTGCCCCTTTTCACTTTGTCCATGGGTCCTTTACACGTGTTCCTTGATGGACCTTCCCCTATTTTCCCCCATTATTCCTCTCTCAGCCTCTCCTCTGGTTACTGTCAGCTTATTCCTAATTTCAATGTCTCTGGTTATATTTTGCTTGCTTGTGTGTTTTGTTGTTTAGGTTCCCGTTAAAGGTGAGATCACATGGTCTTTTTCCTTCACCACCTGGCTTATTTTACTTAGCATAATGCTTTCCAGTTCTTTCCATGCTGCCTCGAATGGTAGGAACTCCTTCTTTCTTTCTTCTGCATAGTATTCCTTTGTGTAAATGTGCCATAGTTTTTTTATCCACTCATTTACTGGTGGGCACTTAGGTTGCTTCCAGCACTTGGGTATTTTAAATCATGCTGCTATGAACATTGGGGTGCGTGGGTCCTTTTGAAATGATGTTAGAGGATTCTTAGGGTATAATCCCAGCAGTGGTATTGCCAGGTCAAAAGGCAACAAAAAAATGACACTTGATCACCAACTTACACCATACACAAAAATAAATTCAAAGTGGATAAAAGACTTAAATATAAGCCCTGATACCATTAAAGTCCTAGAGGAGAACATAGGCAGGAAAATCTCAGATATTCCATGCAGCAATATTTTCACCAATATGTCCCCTAGAACAAGGGATGTAAAGGAAAGAATAAACAAGTGGGACCTCATCAAAATAAAAAGCTTCTGCATGGCGAAAGAAAATATCAGCAAAATGAAAAGGGAACCAACCATATGGGAAAATGTATTTGCAAATGATACCTTGGACAAGGATTCAATGTCCAGAATATATAAAGAGCTCACATGACTCCACTCCAGGAAGACTAACAACCCAATTAAAAAATGGGCAAAGGACCTGAACAGACACTTCTCTAAGGAGGACATACAGAGGGCCCAGACACATATGAAAGGATGCTCAGCATCATAAGCCATCAGAGAGATGCAAATTAAAACCACAATGAGATACCACTTCACATAGGTCAGAATGGCCATCATAAATCAACAAACAAGTCCTGGAGAGGTTATGGGGAAAAGGGAACCTTAGTGCACTGTTGGTGGGAATGCAGACTGGTGCAGCCACTATGGAAAACAGTATGGAATTTCCACAAAAAACTGAAAATACATGACCTTTCTTTAATACTCAAAACAGCCCTCTGAGGTCTGTCTTATCATCTTTGGCAAGTTACTGGACCTATCTGGGTTTTAGATCCTTATCAGTAAAGTGAGTGACAATATGCTTGCAGGGCTCTTATAGGAATCAAACACCTGTCTATCAGAGCTGCAAAGGTTTACAGTCCGTGGCACATAACGCTGAGGAAAACTATAATGACAGTGCCGCTGCGGACGGTGTCGTCTCTCTGACTCTCAGATGGGAATTCCAGTGGAGCACTTTGGTGAAGTGATTTGGCAGACAGGGAGACAAGGTCACCTGAGAGTGGTTACAGTAAGAAAAATGTCAATAATGTCCTATAACGTTTTATAACAGTATCATCATTTTACTGATGACAAATGTATAAAATTTCATTCGTTAAAAAATAACACACAGTAATGGTGAATACCCTTGGTGTAGGACTTAAATGTGGTAGGATCACCTAAGATTTTTCAGAGCTTTGATTGACGTGAGGAGGAGAGCAGGCTCCTTCCAACTTTAGGGTGAGGGAACAATGCGGTTGGTCCTCTGAGCACACTGCACTGAACTCTGAGCTGGCGCTGGGCGTGCAGCTCTCACTGAGTGTAGAAAGCAGAAGTTACTAGTATTTCTTTTCCTGATGCTACTAACAACTGACAAAAGTAGAAAATCTCATTTCTTTATTTTTAATGTTTCTCTTTAAATTTTCCTTTCCCCTTTTATTTAAAATTGGGAAATACTTCAAATATTTGGAAAGCAACATAGAATACTAAGCACTGACATACCTTCCACCCAGTTTTCATATTAATAATTTCCAATGTTTGCTTCAGATCCTTAGTTTAAAAAGCAATAGAGATCCCCAATTCACTTGAAACCTATTTTGGACCTCACCTCGTCCCAGTCCATCCCCTCTCCCTCTGCTGTTATAGTCAGTGTTCTCGGTATTGTAACATTATCTTCTGTAAGCGTGTACATTCAAAAACAGTCATATAATTTTTGTGATTTTGAATTACACAAATGCTATTATTTGCTTCTCTATTAGAGTTTATTCTGTCTCATTTCTTTTTTCTTCTCGATGTGAATGTTTAATCCATTATCTTTCTGTCTTTCTTATTTTCTGACACATACATGTGAGGCCGTACACCTCTCTAAGCACTGGCTTAGCTGCTTTCCACAAGTTATGAGATATACTTTAATAGACATTTACTTAAATATGTTAGAATTCTCATTACGATTTTTTCTTTGACTCTTCAAGTTTTCAAAACTGGTCTAAATATACTGATTAGAGCCCTATAAAGAGAGAATTTAATCTTGTCTACCTTCTTCTCTCTCAAGGTTTAGCTACTGCTGGTTGGTTCAGAAGCCGCACCTGCAGTTACTGCTAATCCCCTCCTTGCCACAAGTCACAGCATCTACAGGGGCTGGTGATGCTTCTGAGTGGTATAGGTAGAAGTGTTTATTAGCTTTTAGAGGCTATTGTTTGGACAAGCAGAAAGATTATCACACAAAATCATCTTGCTGCCATCCTTGAAAAATGACCCCAATTTTCATACCATGTTATAAAGTCCTGGGCCATCCAAGCAAATGTATTTTTATCAGTGATTCTGCCAAGCTTTAGTAAAAGCAACTTAATATCCCTCACTTAAAGATTTTCACTGTAGTTTTCTGTTTATTTATTCTTTCAAAACAGTGTCTTGGAAAAATTTGTACTGATCTTTCTTAGCAATGATTAAGCCAGTCTCCTCCACCTCCATCTCTCAGCCCCCAACAGCCAGCAAATTCCTAATTTCAAATCTCAGCCACTCATGACGATGCTCACACCAGGCCTACTCTGAAGTCAGCCTGTCATCAAGGACAGCAGGCAAAGCACCAGTCACTGGAGAGCCTGGGGAGAGAGTGGGAGGGTGAATCAGGAAGCCATGGGGAGGAGCAGCCCTCTCTTGGTTGCTTTATGTAATTAGAGAGAGCATATTTTTAGAATGGACTTTGCTACAGGGATAAACAACACAGTTGTATTATTCAGACTTTTGAATCACACTTTCTAGCCTTGTAACCTACCTGATTCATCCCTGTGTACTATTTTTTTTCATAATGAAAAAGGGCATTAAGTGAGGGATGGGTGTATTGGTGAGGACATGTAGGGCTACCACATTTAAATCTGGTGAATATGGATAGAGAGAATGGAATGAGGAGTGATTCTGGTCAGTGGCCTGGAAGGAGTAGGGGTAGGTCTCTGAGTGGGCATAAGCAGCAGTCATGGAAAATGGGCATATGTGTATCCTTCAAATTCTTCTGCAAGGGCTGCCGCCTGCTGTGGAGCAGCAGCCCCTTGCATATCGCAAGGGTGCCGCACGCTCCATCTACTTGCACTTCCTCAGATATGCTCTGCTGTTCCCTTTCTCATTATTTGCCTGTCTCCATATGTGCACTCACTGTCAGATTTGAGCCTCGAAAGCGTGATTTTCAATCTTTGCAAGTCCAGTACCCAACACAAGATAATACCAACAATAAAGTTTGTCAGAGATGGCAGAAGTGAATCCACTCATGTGCTTTGAGCCAGAGGGAAGCTTCACTTTGGGGAGTGGAGGAGTCGATCCACAGAGACCCTTGGTCTCTAACAGAAACACAGGACTGGAAAGGAAGGAAGAGAGAGAGAGAAGGTGAAGCTCATGACCAAGTGGACGCGGAGCCTGCCTCAGGGAGGCACCGTCAGTGGAGGAGCGACGCTTGGGGCACACGTCATGAAGTCAGACGGGAAATCCAAGTCGAAGGAAGTTTATCTGGTCACCATCATCACTGTGTCTCTGTAGTTTAGCCATTTTGCTAATTACCTACCCTTCGTTTAATCGTTTAATCCTTTTTCCTTTGCCCTTCCTTGCTCCATCTTAAATGTCACATTTACTATTAGCTCAGAAAACCTTTTAACCTAGGCAGCCTCCCAGGTGAGCTACTTCCAGTCCCTTCTGCTGTACACATGTTTCAAGTGACAGTTATTTCCTCTCATGGAAGAAGACAGAATTTATTTGATAATTTTTCAAGTGGGGAGATTAGTTGTGGTCACAGTGACAATTTTTTCATAATTCTCCAAGTCCTATAAAAAGCAACTTAATGGCATGAAGTTAATTCCCACGAGGAGTCTCCTGCCATTGTGAATTGCTGTGATCATCTTTGAAGTGGTATTTCTTTCCACACTGTCTGTCAGCAACTTGGTGGGGTTTGTTTTAGATTAAAAAATGTGTGAGATGAGTTGATCTACATCCAAGTGATTCAAACATCTTTTGTTGTTGTTTTTGGATCTGATCGCTGTTCACTGGTTCAGTTGTTGGGTAGTTTTGTTGTTTTTTTTTTATGTTTAGCTGTCCCAAGATTTTATATTTGGATGTAGCTTTTGCATACTCTTTTTTCCCTTTACTGAAGGATAGCTAAAGAAGAAAATTATTACTTTATCTTTTCTCATTGCATTCAGTTTTTCATAAAGCATATTCCCATTATTTTACAGAAGTCTTATTTCTAAATATACACACACATAAAACTTAAGATTAGCATTTTTCCTTGATACACACACATCTAGGGTTTTTGTTTTCTTTTCAAATCTTCCAGACTGGGAAAAAATGTACTATTTGTAAGCAGATGATTTAATTTCAATAAATGCCTTTCTGTTTCTCTCTCCCTGTGATTTATTGCTTGACACCATGAGAAACATTCAAGTGCAGATGCTTTTTTCCAGCTTTGATGAAGCCTTGGTCATTGACCTCATAAACTTGGGAAGATTTATCTCGTGTGATTCAGTGGTGGAAGTCATAATATTAGCAGTTAAAATCTTATAAGATACTATCAGGAAAAGGAAACCGTGGTCATTCTACTTCTTGTTAAGAATAGCTGGCCATTTAAAAAGCAGACACTTGCTCAGGCAAAGGAGATAAAAATGATCAAACAGAAAGTTCTCCCCCTTCAGTTATATATGAACTGAGGATGCTGCACATAGTAATAAAACTGAAGTCTTAGGAGCTTTCCCTCGATGAGTGCGTGTGCATGTGCTTATTTGTATTGGGTCTTCAAAAATGAAGTTTCTTATGCCTTTATTTCCTTTGAGGAAAATGCATCCAGATCAAAATAGTTTTTGTAAAATATTTCTTCTGTATAAAAGTCTGTTTAAGATGTCATGTTTTCCCTGGCTGTGTTGAGACTCAGGCAAGAATGTCTGTTGTGTGAATCACGTCTGCAAAAGATAGGCTATCGCCATGCCTTCTGAGCAAGGGCCCACTCTCCTGCTAGGAGGCCGAGGGGGTCCCTGTCATCCCGAGCTCTGTCCATAGAAGGCAGGCCTTCTGCGGGGCCCAGTCTGAGGCACTAAATGAAGGCCACCACCATGAGCAGTAAGTACTTTGGTGGTGCAAAAGCATCAAAAGGAAGTAATTCTGAAGAAAGAAATGTGCCTGACCAGTGTTACAGGATGTGACTGATGAAGCCTATCTTCCTATCAAAAGCAGCGAAAGAGGAAAGAAATGTGCACCTGAGCTGGATTTCCTTGAACCCCACCAACCTTGGAGAGTGAGTTCCGGGACAAAAATAATAGTGACCTTCAGCATCGAACATAAGTTAACCTGAATGAAAACTGGCAGAATTAGACTTCAGTCCTACCGTGGCTCACCTGAAGTACCTTCTCTCAATTCATATTCACCTTTCAGATTGCTTGTTGTACTCACATTTCCCATTAACACAAATTGGAGGGAGTACCATGACCTTCATTTGCTGACAGAGACACGAAGAGGCAGAACACAGTGATGAATATTTCAATTCAGGCAGGAATTGAATGCTGCCTGCGAGGCAGGCTAGCTCTGCTACCTGCATTGACTATACATCATCCCTGGAAATTAACTTGCCTTCACCAGAACCACTGGAGTGGAAATAAGTGCCTTCCCATGGAACGTCATCTTCAAATGGGAAGGATGAAGGTCTAGTACAGTATGTATGGTGCATCCCCATCTGGAATCGTGTTAATATAATTGTTTTAAGATATTGTGTGGCAGGAGTGGGTTTGTAATGTATTATTTGTTTCTTGGATAAGAGTTAGACAGAAACTAATAGATTTTTTTGTGAAAATATAATGATTACCAAACTCAGGAGTCAACGTCCTATCTCACATCCACTCTGGCTCACTTTAGTGCAACCTATGCATCATCAGGAGTGTTGGTGTAAGAAAATAACAATGGTCCTTATAGGTCCAATGGATGGCAGTCCTATGGCTTTGTAACTTTGAAAAGTATTATCACTCACTAAAAAGTATAGATTATTTTGATGTAGAGCAACGATAGATATATGTACAACTAGGTTACATATCAACACGTATTTGTTTTGTTTCCGTCATTTAATGCATTAACCCTAATTATTAGAATCTATAAATACAAATAACGTCTATCAACAGGTAGATGAGCTAAGCAATAAGCATGTATGTAAAGTTTTCTGTAAGATAAGATACTTGCATACCTACATGGTAAAACCAATAATTGCACATTTAGATGTGGAAACAAATGTTTAGTGCCTTTTCATAAAGTTAATATATTAGGTGCTACGGTCATGTGTTATTTTATGACATATCAATAAGAAGAGAAACTACTCTAAATATTTCAAGCAGAAAGGAATTTAATTTAAGGAATTAGAACATATGGTAGAAAGAGTTAATGCTTATTAAACATTGTATTGTTCTCTCATCCTCTCTTGATATTAGCTTGGGGCCTCATGATGGTCCTGGCCAAAGGACTGCGAAGAGGAGTGAAGTATTAATTTCCCTCGGCTAAAATGGCTAAAGCTTCTGTGTATTTTCAAGCCCCTGGCTTCCCCTGGAAGCTGTATAAAAAGATGGAAGTGAAAAGATGGAAGAATTCTGGTTTTCTGAGACACCAGATAGAGGAAGCTCTCACCAACCTGCACTGGACTTTGCATGAGCAAAAAGTCAACTGTTACTGAACTAAGACACCGAGGCCTGAGAGTTTTGTTTGTTGAGGCAGCTAGGATTAATTACCTTACAAATAAAAGTACCTATGAAAATGTTGAAAGACCTAGGAGAGGGATGGCCAGGGATGCAGCTGTTAGTGTCCAGAAAATCATGAAGCAAAAAAAACTAAAGAAAACTGTCACTGATTATTTCAGCAGCCCACAGCAACAGAGAGAATGATTTGTAGAGAGATACTTGGAATCTATTGGCAAAAGGTCACATATGCTGTCTACCAACACCCATGTGACTACCCACCTCAAAGAGTAATGATGTTTTCTATTTATCTTTTGTCTTTGGTATTTCACATGAATGAAGTTCATTGTGTGCATCTGACCCCATAACACTGCTGGCATAGCTTCCAGGCAGTGTACTTCCCAGGCTTCCAATCCCTATAATGCCAGAGAGAGTATGGAAGGAGAAAGTGGTGTTGAGCTGCCAAAAAACAAAAAAATAAAAATTAAAAAAACACCAATCTGACATACACAGACAGCCCAATTATTAGGATGATGCTATGTCTCAATTTGTTTGGAACAGTCCCAGTTTATTCCTGTTGACCCAGAGTAATTATTTATAACTCCCTGTTTCGATCTTTAAACTTTCCCTGTTTGGAGAGTAGAGTATATGGTCATCTACCTATGGTGAAAATACTTCATTCGTTTCTTCAGCAGACACTTACTAAGAATATACAAAATGCTAATCGTGTGCTAAGAGGGGAGACATTGATAAACAAAGGCACACATGACCCTGGCATTCATGGGACATATAGTCCGGTTTGGTGAATGATAAGGGCCTAGATACAGTGATCGCTGTAAGAATGGAGCAGAGGAAACACATTTGAAAAATGTCAAAAAGTTAAACTGTACAGACCTTGATAACAAATCATCATAGTGGTTAGGGCCCTTAGGCTCTTGAGTCAGATTGGGTTTGAGAACCAAAAGTTACCAACTAATCTCTGCCTCAATTTACTATCTCTACAATAATATTAATTGTTACATTGGCCAGGTGGCTTTTTGGTTGGAGGGTTGGCCTTTACACCAAAGGGTTGTAGTTTAGATCCCTGGTCAGGGCACATACCAAGGTTGCAGGTTCAGTCCCTGGTCAGAGTGTATACAGGAGGCAACCCATCAATGTTTCTCTCTCTCTCTATCTCCCCTCCTCTCTCTAAAAATCACTAAATATATCCTCAGGTGAGGATTAAAAATAATAATAAAAGTAAAATAAAGTAACATTAATTATTGTAAAAATTAAATGAGATAAACACTTTAAAAGCTTATAAGAGTGTCTGACATATAGTAAACACTAAATAAATATTTGTAATGATCACAATATCAAAGGAAGAGGGAGTGGAGGCAGTTGTCTTTTGCAAGAGCTGAATATGGAGGAAGATCTAAGAAAATGCCCAGGTTTCTTTTATTTATTTATTTATCTTTATTTTTTAATCATTATTCAAGTACAGTTTCTATCCTTTACTCCCATTCCAGCCAACCCGCCCATCCCTTCCCTCCTCCCTCCCATTTCCAAACCCCCTAGTTTTTGTCCATGTGTCCTTTATATTTGTTCCTGTAAACCCTTCCCATTCTCTCCTAAAATTCCCCTGAAATTCCCTCCCCTCTCCCCTTTGGTCACTGTCAGCCTGTCCTCTAAGAAAATGCCCAGGTTTCTGACTTGGGTGTCTTTAAGGTTTGTGATTGTGTAAAACATTAAATGCCGGGAAATCTGATTTATGTAGGGAAAATAATGCACACAGGTTGGATGTATTACTAAAGGAGTAAATACAGGAAAAAACAATTTAAGTGGGGCAAACAATGCATTCGGTTTGATTATGTCTGTGTGAGAGGCCTGTAGGGTGTCCACATGGCAATGTCTAATAGGCAGCTGAATATCTAATTCGGGTTCAGATAGAGTTCTGAGCTGACATCTAGATTTGTGAGTCTTTAGGATCTAAATGGTGGTCAGAACCAAGAGAACCTGAGAGATCAGTTAGAGTGTTCAGAGTGGAAAAAGAAAGGGCCATTACTAGGTCTCAGGGTAGACCAGTATTTAAAGGGCAGAGGGGAAGAAGCCCTTGAAAAAGTCAAGAAGTAATAGCCAGAGAAATAGAAGAGAGCCAGTGAGGGAAGAGAAGGAAGAACAGGGTAGACAGCGAGACACAGTGTCAAATGCCAAACACAAATCAAGAAGATGAGAACAAAAATGTGTTCCATGGTTTCAGGAAGTGGGTACCATTGGTGATTTTCATAAGAATATATTCAATAGAGTAGGGAAAGTGGAAGTCTGCTCACAGAGAGTTAAGGTGAGAATGAGGGGAGAGGAAGTGGAGATAATGAAGCATTAATTTTTTTTCTGCAGGGCACTCGACTGTGAAGGAAAGGAAAGGGTCAGCTGGTGGCTAGAAGCTCTTTAATAGCAGAGTCTACAGAAGCATTTGGTCTCAGAGCTGTACAAGAGCTTTGCAGACCAGGGAAGGTTTTAGATTACATGACCTTCAAAGTCCTTTTCATCTTGAAGTGTTTATTTTTCCGTGATTCTCTATTTGATAAGTTTCCAGGTTCAGCTTTTATTTTCACAGGGTGATACCTGTAGACAAGGCATAAAATCTGTCTTATCCTAAGAAATTGAAGTTAAAATTTAATTTGCTCTTACTAGTCTTTAGGAAAATATATCTTAGGGTTCAAAATGTGTATCCATGCAAAGCATATTTATGAATAGAGTTTTAATATTTTAGTATTGTATATATTCAGTTCTTTTACAGCATATTCTTTAATTGGTTCCTCTTGTCAACCAGTTGCTTATCTCACATGCTATTTATTTCTGTGATCGTTTTCTTATGACTGTTTTTCCAGCTTATTAAAAAATAATTATTAAATCATTAGATCATAACATTTTAAGGGGCTTTCTGAATGATAATTCTTTTCAAAGACTTTAACATTTCCCCCCAGAACCTTGGTTAGTTTATTGACTAGAGCAAAGCAGTTAGTTTGCTACTAGTGAAATAAGGTAGGCTAAGCATCTGGAAATGTTCTACAAGGAGGAGCCAATGGCATTGTTTTTTAAAGGTCCCAGATCTCCCATCCATCACCTCTAGTCTTGTTAGGGTATAAGAGAATCAGAATTTATAACTGCATCCTAATTCTGGACTGCATCCTTTTTTCTGAGGTCTTCTGTTTGGAAAGTCTCTTCAAATGTTTTCATAGCCTCAAGGGAAAAGTTTCTCTGAGAGATACCTTAGTTTTGATCAAAAACATTCACAAATTCCCTTTTAGTTTTTCCTTTACCAATTAAGGTCCTCTTGTCTGGGTAGAATACACTCATAAACATGGTTCTCCTGATTTATTAGAAAACTCACTTCAGCGGTAAGAGTCAAAGTTGTTCATAAGAACATTCTCAAGGGACTAGGAAAAAGTTACTTGCCTCCAGAGTTCAAGACCTATAATTTAATTTTCCTCTGGTTTTGACCAAGCTCAGATTGTTGCTGACTTTATAATATAACATGGTCTATTCATTTCAGTTAGGGATTTGTCTCTGTTTCTCATTTAATTTAAAATTTCCAAATTGTTGCTGTCATTTTATTTGTTTCCATGCATGAATGTAAAGCCTTTCCAGAATTATGATATTAAAATATTCTATTTATTTAACCCCAAGTAATACTAGTTGAAAGATGTACCTTTGATATAAGAGAAGATTTCAAGAGAAAAAATATCCTACTCGATGAATGTATATAATCATAAGGCTGTTCTAATTTTTAAAATATTAAATGTAAAAATATGCTTTTGGAATTGAAGAGACATGATATTAATGATCATTTCATCTGACTGAGTCTTTCCATTTGTGAAATTCATCATCAGTTAATCTTTTTCCATTTATTCTTCATTCATCCATTGAACCCACAGTTACTGAGAACAGTATTAGGTCTTAATCTCTTGCTAAACAATAGACAATGAAGACTACCTGGGGATAATAAGCATTATGAATTTGTAAAGCAAGCCATTTATCATATGCCTTAGCATAGCATACTTTTAAAAGAAGATTTAATGTTTTTAATATTTTAAAATCCAACTTGAGAAAACTGGGAATTATATGGGGGATTTCTCACATAGTCTCTATAACCTCCATTCTTCTGCGTTTGCTGGCCCCTCTGTCTTACATTTCCCTGAACAGTCCCGCAGCCTGAGTTTACATCTGTTATAGAATGCCAACCTTCCCCCGTCACCAGAGAGTGACATGATTATGATGTAAGAGACTTGAAAATAAGTATGTTTAAAACCTCTTTTTTAAAAAAGAATAAATAACATCCATTTTTTAAAAAACAGGAGTTTATGAAATAACTAAGTGATAATGAAATTAGGAGGTACAGATATAAAAACAGTCAATTAAAATTATTGGCAATTAAAATGTATTCACTTAGAGTTTTTAAAAAATCTCAACAGAAAGAATGCTGTCAAAGGGGAACTTTATGAATTGAAACACGAATTAAAAAATTACCAAATTGAGTAAAAGAGAATTGAAAATATTAAAGATTTTGAACAATAAGAAGCTCTAACATTATAGTTTTGACTTGCATTTCCCTAATAACTGGTGAAGTTGAGCATCTTTTCGTACATCTGCTGGCTATTTGTTTGTTTTCTTGGGAGAATTCTCTGTTCAGGTCCTCTGCCCATTTTTTTAAAATTGAATTGTGTGTTTGGTGTTGTTACATGAGGTCTTTATATATTTTGAATATTAGCCCCTTGTTGGAGCTGTTGTTTGCAAACATCATCTCCCATTTGGTTGGTTGCCTTTTTATTTTGTTGGTAGTTTCTTTTGCTGGGCAGAAACTTTTTAGTTTGATATAGTTTCATTCATTTATTTTTGCCCTTACTTCTTTTGCCTTTAGGGTCAAATTCATAAAATCTTCTTTAAGACCAAGGTTTATGAATTTAGAACCTATGTTTTCTTCTATGTAATTTACTGTGTCAGATCTTATATTTAGGCCTTTGATTTATTTTGAATTTTTTGTACAGGGGGAAAAACTATAGTCTAGTTTCATTCTTTTGCATGTGACTCCTCTGTCAAAAATTACTTGCCCATATACACACTATATATTTATACACATGTCTATGTGTTTTGAAGCTTGAAAGGCTTGTCCCCTTTTTTCACTGCTAACTGGTTTTGCTGCACTTTGAGGTTCCATCACTGATTCCCTGGGTTGGGTTATTTACCTCTATTCCATTTCTCTGGTGGCCTGACACTACCTAACTCAGTCTGCAGTCATCTGCATGCTTTGCCAAATGAATCTGACCAATTAAGGGTTCAGTAAGGACCTGAGAAAAGCCTGGATGCATTTTGACAACCTCCATTTGGAAGGATCGTTTAATGTTGCACTGTTACTTACTATACCAAACCACATCGGAAGAAAATGATTCTTATTTTCTTGGTGTGGTGGGGGCATGTTTATGGAGCATCTACTTTAAAACCTCATCACTCTGCTATGTACTATTGTAAGTTATTGTGTTGACGCTCATTATCACTATTATCTAAAAATATATACACCTGTCTTTACTACTCAGCCTTAGGAAGGAATTTTGGTGTGTTGAGAAATATTGAATTTGTAATATTACAGATGGAATTACATTTTGGATTTAACTCTCCTGACATATTCTTCTTTAATTCTCCTAATTCATTTTGTGAAAGTCAAGGCCATCCTTTGAAATGTTAGCAGGAAGACTGAGGATGAAGCAGGACAGACAGTGAAGTCACAGAATTTAATTCAAAATACATGAAGGAGTTCCAATGAAATAATGACCAATAGCATCCTTACCACATAAAACATTTAAGCAAATCAATAATAAAGAAGCTCCAGGGCTGCATAAATAAATGAGCAAAGATTCCAAATATATAATTTTCAAAAAATTTGGAGATGTTAAATCCCAGTAGCAATCAAATACATGTAATTCAAAACCATGAAGTAACATTTTTTGTCTCTTCAATTCGTGATTAAACAAACCTGGGAATACTTATGAGGGCACAACAAAGAGACACTTTGTGCACTGTTTATGGGAGTGTAATTTAATACCAACTATTTGGAGAGCAATTTGGCAAAATATATCAAGAGCCCTAAAGTTACCCTTTAATTCTACTTCTCATAATATATCTTAAAATAATTCAAACACCTATAAAAAGGTTTATTTTCAAAACCAGGCATTACAATATTGTTTGTAAACTAAAAATTAGAAATAAATGAAAAAATATAAGTGAAGAACAGTTAAATTATGCTTCATCCTTATAATGGAATATTCTGTAACCAAATATAAATTAGGGATACTGTAAAATAACAGGTAAATATTTAGGTTGTAATGAAAAATGTATACACGTAATGGATCAACTTAAAGAAATTTAAAACCATGGTAAAAAAAAGTAGAAGGAAAATCCCAATATGCTAACAAAGCTTATCTATTATTAATAGTCTTGTGACTTTTTTCTTTTTTCCAAGTTTTCCCTGATTAATGTAATTTCTTCTATTCTTTTTAAGAAAGGACATTTATTTTTTTAAATAATAGAAAGAAAAATATCATCAGAATAATTTCTTATGGGGCTGGAGAAACATCCTTCACAAACATGGCTTGAATGGGAAAACATATGAGTGTCTCTCGAGCAACTGCGTACTTATGATCATTTTATATGGATTGATTGAAAATCTGTTTTGAATAGCCAGACAACTTCTCCTAAGCTAACATTTAAGAGTGTGAAGAAGATGGCAAGAATGTTTTGCATAGCCTAGATCCTAAACTATCCTAAGCAGCTTTTTCATGGGCTTTGACAGGTTAACTGCATATAAATGTTACTAATAACAAATGAACCTTATCTCTTTATGGGAGAGCTTATCACTTTAATGGGGTGAAATCTAAATGTGTGAGTGTGAGTATACAGAGTTGAGCTTTGATTTTTTTCTGTCCCGAGTATTAGATGTCAGTCTAGTCCTCCGGGGCTAATCTCCTCACTCCAGAGGTATGTGTACCCTGTACTGGCACAGACTGCTGCACGGGGTAGTGGGGAAAATGACAAGAGCATCGCCCATTTCATCTGCTTCGTAAAATGTACTGACCACAGCCGCCAGTATCCCAGGTGCCCTGAGCAGCTGACAACCTTGAATACTTTTCCCAACCATGTATGGTGAGAGAAGCAGTGTCTGAATAAGCCTGACCATACCCCAACAGAGGCCTTTGGGTTTCAGGCAGTTGAGTCTGTCAATTGATCTGAAATCTTTGAACCTGCGGTTTCTTGAGGGGTTATTTGTGGCTGTCAGAAGAAGACACTCAGAATTTCAATAAAAGTGAGTTTTGAAACCAAAAAGCCCATTACACTTTGCATAAGAGACAGAAGTGAGATTGAATAGGGGTGAAAGAATATAAAAATTAAGTTGCCTTTGCTGAATCTCTGTGTGTACATGTTGTGCTGTTTCTTAGATTTACCCAAACCTGACCCAGAAAGGGTGTCCAGAATGTGAATGCAGCGGACACTCTCACAGGGGTCTGTTACTCCACTCTACCCGTTATAGTCAATAGATAGGATGGCCGTGTGTACAAAAAGCACATTTGTTGTCTCCTACATATTTGTCCTGTTTTAAAAATTCCAGCTCTGGTTTCTTAGTCCAAGTTGCAGTTCAGCTGATTCTATCCCATAAAAGTTGGTTGTTACTGTGTGTCTCCCTTTCTTAGACACCCCTGGGAACAAACAAGAAAAGGCAATAAAAACAAAATATTTACTAAAGAGTAAATACAGCAGCTGGATCCCTGACCTGTTATGCCACCAACTTCCCTGGCAGCTGGAGGGCCCAGGTGCATGGGGAGCCTACTTACCTGGTCACTGGGCAGCAGGGCCTGGAAATTGACAGGCTCTGAAGGGAGCCTTTTGTTACATGACTTCTGTGGCAGGTGCTGGCTCATTTTCCTGTGTGGAATAGTTGAACCTGTCTTTCAACTAGATGCAGTACGTGGGGGCAAAGATTCTTTTTAGTTTGGCAACCTAAGTATATTAGGAGGGGGGAAGCCACTACAACATAGCAGGAAAGCATGAAAAATGCTTTATAAAGACACATAAAAGAAAACCAGAGGGAAGCATATTTAGACTCCATCATTAAAAAGCACACTACGGCTCCCAGTCCTGCCTCCACCAGCCCAAAATTTGTTCGCTTGAAGAGTTCCTTCTGTAGCACTCCATGCAGGCCCTGAGTATACCCATGTCTTCAACAGCTGGTTCTGAAATGACAGGAGCTTCCATTGAGAGAGAGACAATCTTCCATTCCATTTGGAGTTTTACACAGTTTTCTGTGTGGCTTAATTTTTGGCATCTGGCTGTTTTAACACAAGCTGTGTGGTGTTTTTTTTCAGCCAGATCTTTGAGTTCTAGTGTCTTCCCACAATGCCCTTGGCAGTTGCTGGAAGCAGGCCCACCCTGCAGAAATGCCCCAGGTAACTAACTGCCTAGAATAAAGTGACACACACGAGCTACTGAGAACTTGTCTCCTGACTCCTATTTTGTTTTCCCTAAAGGTGCTGTTTTCCAAACTGACAATGTCTGTAGCCTGGTAATGGAAGATAATGATTAACGTATGGAATGGGAGCAATCATGGGGCTCTTTGACACTCTCCCTAGAAAAATTCTTTATTTACTCAAAAGAGAAGGCAAAGAACTAATTCTAAAATGACAACTGTGTGTGAATGTTCAGAGTAGATGGCGATTTCTCCAAACAACACAGGCAGCCAGAACGCAGTGATGCTGTACCGTCTGCGGCGATCTAAGTCTTGAAATAAACTTGATTCTGGGCAGGGACATGCATTTTCTAGATAAGACAGGAAATTGTTAGTGCTTATGATAAAGAACAGGCTATTTTTCTTAATTCGGGAACCTTGGGAAGACAAAGCAACAGTTTGAACACTATGAGGAGGAGGCTGTGAAACACTGGGGTAAGTCCTGTTATTTAACAGTTAATGCCTGTGGCCTGCGAGGCACTAAGAGACTCACTCGGGTGCTGTTATTTAATGCCGAAATAGTAAAGGAGTCTGGCCAAGATTAGGTTAGGCAGTTGACCCAGAGTACTCCAGGTTCAAGGCTCAAAAATGAGGGAATCAACATTGTTACCACACAGAACGTTTGAACATGTGTCTGGCTGGGGTATTGCGGTAGTGAACCATCCTCTCTCTTTAGGTCCTTGTGAAGTTCAAGCCTTGAGGAAGTGACCCGACATCTCCATTTTTAAAAACCTCTTTAATACCAGCTGTCATTTGAAAAAAATTTATTTAAATTATTTGCTTAGAACAATTGGATATTTTGTGTTATTGTTCCCCTGTACCTTGAAACAGAATTAAGCAATGTGGTGGTGAGTGAGGCCAAGGAAAGCCGGGAAGCTGGGATGGACAGCCCAGAGGACTCTGTAATAATGTGTCAGTTTATGCTTGGACAATTTAGGCTGTCTCTTTATCCAAGTGTGTACAAATGTGCCTTCAACTCGTGGCCAGAGTAAACCCAATACCAAGAGAGCAGCTCTTGGAAGGGGTTCCCCTCTTTTCAGTTTTGTGACTGGCGGACATCCTATTTTTGTCTTCGGAATTTGGTGAATGTGTATCCCTTGATTTCCTCTGTTATCATCTTCATCAGATGCCTGTGCCCATCTCCAACAGGACTAATCCCCATGTGAGTCAACACCAGAGTTCTGGGCTTGCTGAGGGGTGTAGAGGCTTAATCTATGAGTTTAGGGAACAAAAGGACCTGGATTCAAGTCCTGATTCTGCTGTTATTACCTGAAGTCTGTCCAGGAAAAGGCCCAGCCATTGCTAAGATAACAAGAAGGGTTTGGGGAATATCCATGTAACCTGGCAGCCTAGGAGAGTCGGCTGGAATGTGCATGTGTGAACAATGACAACTTCACTGTTCTAGTCAGTGGGGGTGGTAGATGCCCTTCAGAGAGCAAGCATGTGCACTGTGTGGCCATTGCACTCAAAATGACTGAGCGAGTAGAGCAACAGATCTGCAACAAATGCTGCATTAAGCTTAAACATTCCTCCATGGAAACTATTTGGATGATGCAGAAGGCCACAGCTATGGGCAACTGGTGATTGGCAGCTTCATCACAACAACGCACCTGTTCATGTATCATGTCTTGTGCAGAGTTGTTTGGCAAACATCAAATCACCCAGGTGACTCAGCCCCTCTACAGCCCAGATTTGATGGCCTGCAATTCTGGCTTTTCCCAAAACTAAAATCACCTTTGAAAGGGAAGAGATTTTATTGATAGTCTCCTATATCAATGAAATTCAGGAAAATACTAAGGTGATTAGTGAGAACTGTGTTAGGTCCCAAGGTGCCTACTTTGAAGGGGACTGAGGCATCATTGTCCTATGTACAATGTTTGCTGTGTCTTATATCTTCTTCAATAAATGTCTCTATTTTCCATAGTACATGGCTAGATACCCTCTGGACAGACTTCATACATGTGACCATGAGTGAGTTGTTTTACTTCCCTAAGCCTCAGTTTTTTGATCTGTAAAATACCTATATCCTTGTGCTCCAGCAAGGATCAGTTGAAAAAAATTAAAAGAATTAATGTACATAAAGTTCTTAGTGTATTGCCTGAGCACATAATAGTCACTCAGTACACACTAGCTCTCTTTTTACTTTACCTCATTAGCAAACATCTCTGTCCTCTGATTAGTGTTCTTCTGCTCCATCAGTTGTTCTCACGATGCCTTGGAAGTCTGTCTGGTTTGTATTTCTCATGTAACTGCTTCTTCTCATCCTAACCTGGTTGACTTTCAGGTCTGGGCTGCATATTGCCCTTTCTGTGTCCCCTGGCTCGGAGACCACCTGGGTCTTTGCACAGTGCATGCTTACCACCCAACGTGAAGCCTTCCCAATCACTCTGCATTGGCTGCCTCTCTGCAGCAAGAGCTTGGGTCCCAGCAGATCAGCCCCTGGGCACTTGCTTTCTGCCTGCCTCAGCCCCACGCTGAGTCTCCAGCACGCACAGTGCACATCCTGGTGCCCAGAGAGCGGGGCCAGATGAACACCTCCATCCCTGGATTCTTGGATTCCATGTTCCACAGGTCCCAGCATTCTTTCTACTTAGTCTTAGACACTTTCCACCTCATTTCCTCCATGTCACATCTGATTTTTCCTTATTGTAGAAGCTGTTTGGAGGAGGTGCAAGAAGAGACAGCATGAGGTGTCCACATCTTTCCTTGAGTTTATGGCATTGCTGTTTATGATCTCCCACCTCTCTTCAAAGAATAATTTATCTACTAAAAAAGGTGTTCTTTATTCTGTTTATTCTTTACAAGGAAACGCAATTTACCATCTGGATTTCACCATTTGAAATGAGATTTAAAAATGTCTATATCATCTATATCTGAGTCATTTTGCTCTCAGGATTTTTTAATTCTTAATTAATTTTGTTTCTTTCATTCTTCCTTCCCCCCTCCCCTCCCTTCCCCATCTTTCTCTCTCTCTCTCCTCCCCCATTCATTCATTCATTCATTAAGCCAGGTGAGGGAATAAGCCCTCTTAATTATACAGAAGGTAAGACTTTTATCAGAGTGCTGTGCATGGCATGCAGTGCCACGTGGGAATGGTGGTCCTCCAGGCCCTCAGCCCACAGCGTAATTTGTATGATTCCTGCGACCTGCAAGTAGCAGGCTGGTGGAGTTTGACCTACTGTGTTATGCTTCATGTCTGCCTCTGCTTTTTCTTCCCACACTTCGTGTTTGGGTCAGCCCTTGTTCTCCTGGGGAAGATCGCACTGGGAATTTGAGGAGGGGTTTTGAAGGCAGGGTCCTATCGGAAATGCACAGTAATCCTTGAAAACAGGCCCTGTCCTCTGCTGTGGTGATGCCTCGTGACTGAGCCCTGATGACGCTGTATGTGGCCGACTTAGGCATACACTGGAGAGCAGCTCAGTTACCTCCTCACTGTCACTGAAGTTCAGTTTCTTTGGTCGCTTTACCCCAGCCCCTATGCCTTTCAGTGCCTGCCCTAAACTGACTTCGTGTGTTGTGTGTCAGAGGGTGTTGTCAGTGTAAGGAGGCCTGAGTCAGGGTGGTCTAGTAGTTGAAAAGGCACAGGCACTGGGGTAAAAAAAAAAAACAACCAAAAACCCCAATTCTGTATTTATGTGCAGCCTCTACCACTGTTAGTCTTCATTTTCTTATCTGTAACTTGGGGGATAATACTCCCAGTATTACAGTACTGCCAGTATATAGGATTGTTGTGAAAATTAAGTGAGATAACGTCTGGACATAGTTTAGCACAGTGTCTGGCATAGTGGTAAGCACCCAGTAAATCCTGTTCTCTTCTCTCTCCAGCCTTGCCTCCCCCACCGCTGGCCAGTTGTCTCTAACACAGTGTCAGTGCGACTGTACATACTTTCACTGTTATGTAATTGCTCTCCACCAGTCTGTTCCTTGATCATCTTTCTGCTCGCCCTCCAAATCTCTTCCTGATCTCAATTACAATTGTCCCTCCGGGGTAATCTCCCTCTCCGCAGAGAATAGTGAAAGCTTGATGTTTAGAAAATCAGTTTTCCATGGAAGAACTCAATATTCCTACAATGTTTTTCTGAATTTCTGTTTTCCAACAGGATTTATTGTTAACACAAAAATTAGTGTATTTACATTTGAACTTATTTTTCACAATAATATTGACCAGTAATAATTTTCCTGATATTTGAGAAGCCCTGTGATTTTTGTGCACAGAGAATGCAATCTGTTGACTTGTCTAAGTAGATCCTAGGCTTATAATTTTCTAGGTTCAGTGTGAAAATTTCTGGAGCTCAGGTTCCTAAAATACAAGTGAGTCTTCAACCCACATGAAAGATAAGTTATTCTCCTTCTCTCTCTCCCACTATGTCAAGTTAGTGATGATTTTTGGGCCCAGCAGTTCAACACTTTTGTCATTCCTGTTGCTCTAAATCTGGATATTGCAGTGTTATTCAGCTTCTGAGTGTCTTAGGGTCTGATTGCTTATCTCCATGAGCCTAGAAACTCCCCTTCTCCACCTCAGTCTCAACTCTCGCCCCTACTGACCAGAGCATTTACTCAACCATCTATAGGCCATATTCTTGTCACTTTGTCTTTTTGAAATTGGACAAATTTACCTGGGAATGATGCTTTGGGAAGGGACGTCATTGGAGGGACCGATTGAAACCAGTCTGCATAGGACCTCTAATGGCACAGGAAAGGGGACAGATTCTATGCAATAGACCAGTAGCCTCCAAAGCCACGCACTGTGTAGGACCACCATTTGGGAAGAGGAAAATATTTATTCTTTATCTAAAAAAAGGAATACATTTTACTAATATATACTATGTGTTTGACAATATCGTATGCATGTCATTTATACATAAATATACGTATGTGATGATAAATGCTCAAAACTGTTTTACTGATAGAAATGCATATTCATGAAAGTTTAGAGGCAGACTAAGACTATAGATGATAAGCAGTGATCAAAGATTTCCATGCAGCCAGTGACATGTTCAAAGCAGAAAGCTAAGGAAATGAATCTGGCAGCAGTTAGTTACACGGAGAGGACTGGAGGAAGCAGTTCAGTTGTTGACTGCAGCAATTCGAAGGGCTTAAAGCCACAGTCAGAATGGAAAGGAGGAGAAAGTACCAGAGACATTTTGATGATCTTATCCTTTGCCTGGTGAGATTTTCCCTTAGCAAGAGCATTCAGCTGTTACTGGGGGAGCTGAGAATGAAGCAATGCTCAGGAAGATGAGGTTTTTGTTTAAACCTGATTGCAAAAATGTATTGATACTGCCAAATGGGTCATTGTCTAAAAACCTAAACTTAAAACCAAGAATAAAAGTTATAATTATTATTGGTCAAAAACAAGTTTACATAACTTCATAACTAATTTTTATGTATTAATTTGAGAGAGAGAGAGAGAAAGATATGTTTGTCATTCCACTTACTTATGCATTTATTAGTTGCTTCTTGTATGTGCCCTGACTGGGGATGGAACCCACAACCTTGGCACATCGGGATGACACTCTAACCAACTGAGCTACCTGGTCAGTGCCACTTCATAGCTAATTTTATACACAAGGAAAATCTTTAAATCTGTAGAGAACATCTTCCCCACCCTAATCTCCAAAAAAGCCCTTGAACAAGTTAACAGAAGTAGCAAATGATGTCCCTCCCTTATAACACAATTAGGCGTTATATCTGTCTGCTGTTTTGTATTGAAAAGGGGCCCCAGAAATTTTCTCATCCCAGTTGCTTGTTGGAGATCATTACTTTCTGATAATCCCTGATTCAAGTACAAACACATTCGTTCTTCCTCACAGAGTTTGATCTTCACAAGAAATGAAATTTAAAGAACCGTATTGGTGAACATGAATTTGTTAGAGAAGTCTTGGTACTTGTACTTCACTTACTATCATTATCTTAAAAATTGTGCTGTTAAACTCTCTATATTTGATATTTTTGCAACATAGAACTCTTAACAAAAGTGTGATTCAGAGTTCAAATCTATCATTAACCAGGCTTCCCAATTTCTCCTCGCAGATAAAAGCATCTAAATAACGATAGGGAAATCATATGTTTTAAAATGCCAACTAAAAAAATAATGCCAACTAGAGCAGGCTTCTGACCCATACATGATGCTGACATTATCTTCAAAATATATGGATGGAAGAGCCCGACTATCAAGCAATTTAAATAAATGAAAAAATGCACATTGTTTAACTCTAGTCAGGTACCAGATACAAATGTAACATTTGTCTCAATCAACTAAAAAATACTAAAGATTGAGAGTTCATGTGCATAATTATTTTGGCTGAAAATGAGTAGAATCTAGTACAGAAAAAAATAGATATAGTATATTGGCATACATCAAAACAAAGGAGTTAAGATTAAAAATTTCATGTAAAAGTAGACGTGAATATTCTCGTACATTGTTGGTGGGAATACAAATTGGTAACCTTCCTTTACCAATTTAAAGTGCATAGTGACATGCTTCAAGAGCCTCAAAAATGTTTAAACTATCTAGGTTCAGTATTTCTACTTTTAAGAACTTATCCTAAGAACAAAAATCTTAAATGTTCATTTATAAGGAAATCACTAAAATAACAATTTCTTGAAAATTAGTGATTATAATAGATGAAGTCCATATATGCTATGATTTTAAATAGAAAAAATGGTGTGAAACTATATATAAAATGTCACTATTTACATACATGTATACAAATATACAGATTAAAAAATTATAAGGAAATATAACAATATACTAATAGGTTATTGTTTTCTAAATTTTTACTGTTTTTCTTATTTTCAATTTAAATTTGAAAGGATATATATTGTTTTCATCCAAACAAAAGTCAAAGCATCCCCCCACCCCGCCCCCTGGCTATTGCCTCTGGACCATCTGTGAATCCTGGGACTTAACTCAGACCCAATAGGTCAGCCTCCTCTAGAAACCTGCAGCTGGTTCCGCACGTGACCGCTGGTCCCTGTGGCTGCTGCACGTTTGCACCCCTAGGTTACGGCAGCACCCATTTTGGGTAACAAGGCTATAAATCCTTTCATTTCCATTGCTCTCCTCAGCTGTTGTTCTCAAAATCACAACCTCTGTGCCAGAATTGCTGGCTCTGGAGGAGCCTCTGGAGATGGCCAAATGCTAGGCTGAATTTAGCCCTTCCCCTAGGACCTTAGGCCACCAAGCTGAGCCCAAGTCAACAGCCAGACTTTGCCCTTCATCAGCGTTTTCCAAGGCCTCCCTGTCTGGGACCTTAGTGATTGTCACCCTGTCCCAACGGTTCTCTCTCCCTCTCAGTGCAAGGATGCAGGGGTGAGGACACTGGGACTTTCCTCCCAGAAGGCTCTCCGCCCCTTTTACACACTGCTTTGTATTTGCTTCCTGCCCAGAGTCCAGTCATTCATCTGGAGGGCTCAAGAGGTGCAAGTTGGAGTTTTTAAAAAGTTTGTTGCCCTGTCCCAGTGCCCCCCATAAGTCCCTATTTGCTTTATGTCTACATAACTAAGATCCAAGTAATTCTTCTAAGAATAAGAGATTTTCTTAAGTGATTTTCTGTTCCTGCCTATAAAGAGAAATAGTTGCAATTTACTTCACTAAAATAATTAATCTTTGTCTAATCATACTCCCTATTTTTAAAAAAAGCAACGATAATGGGCTTAATAGTAAATAACAAATTAGGTAACTTGCCTAAGGCAGAAATAGGTTTCCACCCCCAACGCCATGTATTGAATCACTATGCTTCCTGCCTCTTCTCATTCAATTTGTATGTTAATGTGAGATCAGTTATTCTATTACTCAGATACTACACTTATATTAGTGAAGTTTATTGCAGGAATAAAAATCTCTAAGTGTAGGCACTCTCTTCTGAGCTGTTGATGAAAGAGCTGGACAATAAATGTACTTGTGAACTAGTGCATGTATATGGAAAATGAGTAATTTACTGTAAGAGAAAGTTGTGTTTTCCCTGCAAAGTCAGGTCACAGAAGGGAGATCCTAGTTCTCATAGTTCTCATACTGAGTTCTCATACTCAGTTCTCATGGAACTGAGCAGTACATGAGTATTTGGGTCAATGCATGTTAACTCATAGTGTTCTTTTGAACTCCTGATTTGGGAAAGCTAATTTAAAAGCTGGATTAATCTGAGTTTATTTACTTTGCTCCACTCTGGGTGCAAGTGTGAGACAGTCAAGTGACCTTTTCAATTTTTCAGTTTAATGTAGCCAGCTCTCAGCCTCCTCATCTTTACGTTTGATAGTAATGAAAACTAAACTCCAACCAGGTTGTTTTCACTTTTTCTCATAGATACTATTTTCCCAATAGCATTATTACTCTCCTCAATAAAATGAAAGTGAAATGCATTTTTATGCCAATATTTCATAGACAAGACAGAACTCGGACACATTATCCGCAGTTTATGATCTTCAGAGGAAAACCATGACACTGTAAAATGTTTGCTGCACCATCTGGGGTTCTTAATAGAAATTGCAGGAGGTCAAAAGATCTCTGGGCGGTGTGTGCACCTCCATGGGGGAACTAACTGCCTATCTTCTGATGAAACTTCAATGAGGCCCGAATCCTAGCCAGCTAGGACCAGGGTCTTCCCTCTCGTGTCTGGTTCTAAGACTTTGTTTCTTATGCTTGCCTTGGGCCAGTGCTGAGCTCCTCAGAGTCTGGGCCAGAGTTGCGACCCGGGGTCGCTCCAGAGTTATTCCATTTACTTCAGCTCTACTGCAAAATGAAATCCCTATCTTTGACCTCATATCACGGCTGTGCTGCTATTGTTCATTTCGCTTTGTTATTGTTGTTATTTTATTGGGTTGACCAAAAAGTTCATTTGTTTTTTTCCATAAGATGGCTCTGGTAGCACTTAGCTGTCTTCAACTTCATTTTAAACAATTTTGTTAGATTGTGTTGTGACAGCTGTCATATCAGCATGCGTTTGAAAAAAAAACTTATCAAAATTGGTAAATTTTTGTGTGGCCATTTTAATATTGAAGATGGAGGAAATTAGCAACATTTTCAGCATATTATACTTTATTATTTCAAGTAAGGTAAAAATGCAGCTGAAACACAAAAATAGATTTGTGCTGTGATAGAAAAGGTGCTGTGACTGATCAAACATGTCAAACGTGGTTTGTGAAGTTTCATGCTGGAGATTTCTCACTGGACAATACTCCATGGTTGGGCAGACCAGTTGAAGTTGATAGTGATCAAATTGAGACATTAACTGAGAACCATCAACATTATGCTATGTGGGAGATAGCTGACATACTCAAAATCTCTAAATCAATAAAAGTTATGGGTGAAAGTGAAAAATGTGTCTTTTATTTTATGGAAAAAAATATGGACTTTTTGGCCAACCAGATATATATTTAAAATTCTTCTAAATCTAGTTTGAATTTGAGATATACAATACAATAAACTTTATCATTTAAAAATGATGGATTAGATAATCATATATCAACTTTTTTCATTTTTCAGATTTATTGAGCTATTTGACTTTATCCAGAAACTAAGGATTCTGATCAACCTCACTTCTAAAGTGAGGAAGCTGTTTCTGTTTATTTGGACGGGGCTATGCCCTAGGTTGGGATGAGGGAGCATTCCATACTGAAAGAGGTTATGTGTTTTTCTACAAGTTAGATGAAATTTGTATTTTTTTTCCTTGGCTGGGAATGCATTCTGTATAAACAAAGATGTTCTACAGCTCCTGAGGAAGAAGAATGAGGAATAAATATACTTTTTATGGGAATGAGATTGTCCTGGTCATTACTGGCACAGACTGAAAGTGTGTGGAATGATGTAGAGAGAAGCTGACAATTCTTGAAAACCTACTATGTGCCAGAGACTGTCCCTATTATGTAGTTGCCTTGTCTTGTTTTATTGTCTTAACAATCCCATAAGGCAATTACCATTTTCCTTCATAGATGAATAAACTGAGTCTCAGAGACGTTAGGTAACTAATCTAAAGTCACAGATCCCAGGCGTGGCAGAGCAGGAACTGAAACATTGCTTACTCGATCCAAGGCCAGTCCCTTTCTGTGCCCCTCGCTGCCCATGTATGGACTAAGGCAGACTGGGGGCCTGAACCCCATATTAGGGGCACGGTCTAGTCATTGAATGAAGTCCCATGTATTTCTTTAAGTTTTGGGACGAGAATGTCAAAATGGAAAGAGACTTGGGAACCCAGTCAGGTTTTTGTTTAACCACTTGTTTTCTAACCTCATTCGCTGAGCCCTTCACCTTGAATGTGGAGTAGGGGCTGGTGTTCATTCAGTAGGTGCTGATTGTGGAGTAGTACCCATGCTGATGGGTACTGAGCTTCTCAAGAGCTGGAAGGAAGCTCTGTTTTTCTTTTTAGGATCAGCCATGCTCCAACAGCTATGCTGTTGTGGTTTGGAAGCTTTAGTGCTCTTTGCTTCAAATGGATTACTTCTTTGTTATTTTAATATAACGTCATTGTTCATCTGGCTGATTTGAAATGTGAAGGAGACTAATCCTATGTGATAATGACATTCAAGTATAACACCAAATCTATAGGGATATTCAGGGCATTTTCTTTAAAAAGTTAATTTTTTAAAATCTGTGCTAACAATCTCTTTATCCTTTTTCAGAAAATTTCACCATTTTAATGAGTTGGTGCTGTTTTGCTGATAGGTGCAGAGATATGTAAAAAGAAAATATGTTTTCCCCTTTTCATGGACTTTTAAAATATTCAGAATTTTTATTCGCTGTACTTTATTCTGTCTTATGTTTTTCTATGGTGCAAGTCAAATTTCATTTGCTTTAAAGTGACATTAAATACATTTCTTTTAGATAAACCAAAGATCATGATATTCAGGTACACTGATTGGATTTCTTCCTCCAACAATCAAAGTTTATGCCATGAATGTGAGCAGGTGGGTTGACTCTGGGGCAAGCAGTGGGTACCTCAGTGTTCTTTTTCAGCAGGTATTTGAATGCCTTTGACAGAACTTCCTATCTGAGTATTTAGATTCCCCTTCTCTCTACTGGTAAAGGTGTGTGCTCTGTGCTTGGATATTCACTATGTAGTTTTATGATTCACTTATCAAATGTCTATTACATGCCAGACATAGGATTGCCTTACATCCATTCTCATCTCATTTAGTCCTCACAACCTCCCCATGAAATAGTTATGGCATAGGCCGAGAATATTCTCTTTATTTTTCAGAATAGGAATCTGAAGTTTGGGTAGATCAACTTCCCATGGTTACACTAGCAGTGCTCACCAGATCTCTTTGCCTTTTTCAATTCAAAGCTTGCCAGGGAGTAAACTAGCTGCCGAGTTTTAGGAGATGAGGCTGGTAAAGTGGTGAAGGACTTTGAATTTTATTCTAAGTAAGACACCAAGCTGTGGATTCATTCATATCCACCTCACGTGTGCCCAACAGTCTAGGCACTGGGGGCATCACCATGAATCAAAAGACATAGACCCCTGCCTTCCAGAAGCTTATATTCTGGCTGTTAGAGTGTTTGAGAAGAGAAGTTTAACAAAGCTCCTTCTGGGTGCAGTATGGAACATCACCTGCAGGGGGTGAAGACTCTGGCAAAAAGACAAGTTGGAAAGGACTACAACAATCCAGGCAGAAGAGGGTGGGGACTTGGACCAGAACAATAGCAGAAGTGAGACATTCTATTCTAGATAGACTTAGAAGAAAACACCAATGGGATCTGCTGAGCAATTGGGTGTGGAAATGGCTTGCCCAGGCTTTAACTGGAACTTGGGTCAATGTGCATCCTAAACCTGTGCGTCTTTAGTTATATTACAATGCTCAAGTGTAAAGTGGCTCCACAACAATCTTCAGTTTAGTGGAAAATGTAGCTACTTTTCAGCTCCTTAGCACAAGGCTTATAAAAAGAGAACATCCTTGGTGCTGGAGGAGGCAGGCCAGCACTTCATTTCCCAGGAGCATTTATCATCCGGGCTGCAGTTGCTGGCCTGCTCCCTGGGAGGCCGCGTGCCTCGGTGGCGGCACTGTGTGGATATACGTGGGATTTGCAATGTGTCCATCTCAGAGCCTCTCAAAGTCTTTCCCTACGGTTTCCCTGTGGTGAGGCTGAAGGATGGATCCTCTTAAGATTTAAGCCCCGCTTCATGTTTTTCGGCCTGTGTTATTCCTCCCAAACAACGTTATGAGGTCTGAATCAGACCAGGCTTTAATTCTTGGTCACGAACTGGGACTTTTAGTCTATTATCATCCCATGTTTTGTAAGTTTTGGAAACAGAGCTTCCTTGTAGATAGCTTTTACTGAGCAGACACTGTCACCCAAAAATGGTTCTACATATATCAGATCTGTCACTAAACTTAATAATTCCAAGATACAAATTTGTATGTTTCTAGTCAATGAAATTCCCACCAAGCTGCTTATGTGGCAATAAGGTGAATAAAATGTCATTTTCATTCCATTAATTTTCATTGACCTTAATGGAATGACCTTATATTTGCAAGCTGGAGAGCAAAACGGCCGTGGGTGAACATAAACATTGCCTCTGCTTCACAGCAATTACATTACTGGGAATAGCATAGGGAGCTAGCTATACTCTGGATTTAGAACAAAAGCAATCCCCTACACACCTTATCTTGAAATGGAGTCAAATGACTGGGTTTCAGTTAATCATTGGAAGGCGCCATGAGCTGCCTAGAGTCCTCCTACCTGCATCTTCTGTGTGTGCGCTAACATCCCACTGAACTTGGGGTCTGGTGGGGCAGAATTTCCAGATAAAGATACAGTTAGAGACTCTCACTTCCTGGCCTGCAGACAGTGTTAACCTGCTGGAGATGATCACGAGGAGGCTCCTTCCCTGGGTTGGTCACACTCTGAATCAGGCAGCCACACCACCAAGAGATGACCATGTGTGCCTCTGGTTCCTTTCTGCCTCCAGCTTGAAGATGAGAGGCTTTGCCATTTTAAAAAAGTTAAAATCAACTGGAAAGCCATTTACTTTATTATTTTCCTCAGGGCTGCGTCCAAAGAGGACTCTACGTTTGGTGCTCTGGACTGCAGAAGAGCAGGGTGGAATCGGTGCTTTCCAGTATTATCAGTCACACAAGGTAAGAGCAGCCACGATTGCTGGGCATCTTCCCATGTAGTGACAGTGTAAATAAAAATGCCTTCCACTGTCCTGAAGACTCTCAATAATACTTTGTGGTAAGCTGACCCCAGCAAGCCTCTCTCATAAAAGCCTTCTTCATCCAGTCCATGAAGGAAATGCACTGGTGAGCTGATGGTGCTGTAGTGTGGAGCTGAGGCCTTCCAACATTAGTCTGTGGCCTTTGAAAACTCCCAACTGCTGTGCCGCCATTTTCTTGAAGGCTCTCAGTTCTGCTACACCCATGAGTGCCGAGAAATTGTAGTAACAGGTAAGCATTCCCTCTTCGCACTGAGCCCACTCCCACACTTGGATGCCCTAAATCCTCCTGGGAGCACTGGTGTTTAAGAGCCGAGCCCCAAGGCTTTGAGTCAGCCAAGGGCATGGATAATGGTGGTGGGCATGGCAGCGGCCTGGGGTTTCAGACACTATCATAAGACAAAGGTGAAGCCTGGGGCAAGGAGGTGATAGTGGAAGATCACAATTGGAAATACAACACCCCATTTAAGATGGGAGACAGGGAGATTAATGTCAAGATCAACCTCTGAGTGAGGGGAAAGTGTATAAGCTCCGAAGTATTCCGTATCAAATCGAATGTTAGGTCAGGAGGAATTCCCGAACCAGTGGGCGTGCTGCTGAGCTCTGATGGTTGGGCAGAGGAACCGGGTCTGGTCTGCTCCTGCTGCATCTCCAGTCTAGAAGGAACAGACGTGTCATTTTAAATGATTAAAATCAGACAGTGTTTTATTAGTGTTCTGAATTGTGGTTATTTCAGTTAGTTGGAGCTTAAGAATAATGAGTTCACTCATGAATTTGGTCACTGAATGTAGGTATTTATCATACAAAGAAAAACCATGCTTTATGCTGAATTCTTGCACCACTTACAGTTCTTTCAACCTCACATCATCCTGGAGAATAGGTAATTCTACATAAGTGTTCTTTGATTTGTGGGTCAGTAGCATCATCTTCTGTATGTTGTGGTAAACTAGAACATCAGATGAGAGTGATTCATAACAATCAGTTAATATTTCTGACCACCTACTATTTTCCTGTACTATACTAGGCATTAGGTTTAGTGTCATTAAGACAATTAACCATAACCTTTTTGAGATTTCCATCTAAAGGACCTTGAACTTCAGTTGTTACTTCACTTTAACAGAACTCTTTAGTTGTGTGAAGTGTTCTGACAAAGAGTAAAGCATTGGTGGCAGAGGTAGGAAGCTCCCCTATCCTGGCTTTGGGGAGCCATCAGAATAGGCTACATGGAAAGAATGAGATCTAAGTGGAGACCCGAAGACTGAATAGAAATAAACTAAGGAAAAGGACTTTGCAGGAAGGAGGTGAGTACTTGGTAGTGGGAACTATGTGCAAAGGCTGGAGGGAAAGAGAACACAGCACAGGGAGAAACTGGGAGGAATTCTCAATGGCTAGGGCATAAAATGTAAGCTGCATCCTGGTAGGAGCACAGAGTAGAGAGGTGAACAAGGGCCTGAGCAAGAAGAATGTATACATTATGTTTAGAAGTTTGTATTGTACTTTCTCCTTAGGCAAGTAGCCTAACTGAACAGTTTTTAAGGAGGAGATTTTAGATTCTATATTATAGAATCTTGAACCCTATTTTAAAAAACCCAGAATATGTAAAGAATTGTTTGAAGCATGTTTATTTTTTGATAATCTACTGCAAGAATAAAAATGGATTTAAACTGCAATAAATCAGCTCAAAACTTCTTCAACCACTGAAATTTTTTTAGATCTGAAAAAAAGGATTTATTTCTCTGTAAATTTTTGAAATTCATCATAGCCTACTAAAATACATGGGTGAAATTAGAAATTCTCAGGTTGGCGAGTTTCAAAGGACTTACTCGGTATTCTCATGATTAACATATTGCTATAGGCATTGAAAAGAGTGTAATCACTTCTGGGGTGACTGAATTTAACTTTAGGTAACTATAACAAACAAGTCACAGCCAGCAAGGATAAATCAGATCGTCTTTAGACTGCTCTATAGCAGAAAATAGTACAAATATTTTCATTTCAGTGCAGTCACAACAGAGAAATCTTTTGTTTTAAATAAAGATCTGCTTAAACAAGCTCTAAAATTTTAGTGATTTGACAAGATAGAAATATATTTCTCGTTCAATGTACAGGATGGCTGTGCTCCACAAAGGCATTCAAGGATCCAGGCTGATAGTTTCTTTAGCAACATGGCTTTTAATATCACCTGGAGCATCAATATCCAGCTGGTAGTCAGGGGGAGAATGGGAGGTTTTCATGGGGCAATTCTTGAAGTGGAAATGGAGCGGCAAAGAGAAAGTTTCTGCTTGCTTAACTGAAGTTCAAAAGGACCCTCATCCACCATTACCATGGTTACCTCCAAGAGAAAACTAGCATTAGATTGATATAGTGAGTTGCATAACTGTACAGTGTTAATTTTTATGAAATAAAAATATTATTTGTACAATGAAAGGAAAAATTAAGTAAAAGAACAGGGGCATCAGTAAACATTTACTTGACAGAAGTTTTTATTTCATTTTAAAGAGAATGTCCTATCTTATAAACCACAAGTGGCAGGCAAATCTTTCCTCCTCCAGCAAACACTCATCCAAACATTTGAAGTTCAAACAGAGAATGGTTACCACCTCTGAGCTCTTCAGGCCTTGCATTTTGCCTTCTCCCTTCACATAAAAAACTAAATACACAGCTGACCATCAGGAGAACTGGTTCTAGTCTTTGTTCTCTCACTAACTACATATTAGCAATCAATAGTGAGTTCCTTCGGCTTCTTAGAGACTCAGTTTTCTCACCTCAACTCATTAAAGTTTACCTCCCCAATCAACCCTAACAATGAAGGGAGAATCCTAGGTTATGTTTTTCTTTGTTGAGAACATAAGTTGTAGTGTTATTTACAATTAAAATGTACAATCAAGCATGCCATTCTAAGTTCAGGTATAACTGAGAAGACAAAGGCAATATAACCTTTAGCTCTACAACCATAGACTGGTAAACTACTACCATTGAAGGTTCACAATAAGCACTCCAATCTGAGAGAAGTTAAATCCATCATCTCTGTCACATTTGCTCCTTCTTCTCCATTTATTATTTCTGTTAATGACAGCATCATCCTTTCCACATGTGTCACAATGTTACTGATGTTTTTTTTCTTCTTCCTCTTCTATGTGCCCCACGTCTAATCAGCAGTAAAGCAGTATTGATTCTATGTTCTATCACTTTAGATACATCTTTCATTTCCAGGTTTTCTGTTGTTTTTCTAGTTCCAGCTTTCTGTTGCCCATCATACCAAGTTAGTCTTCCTGAAACCCAACTCAAATCCAATACACTTTCTGCACCAAAGCTTTGGTTGTTTCTCAGTGCTGAGAGGATCCAGTCCAAACGCCTTAGCTTGGCCCTCTTGGTTTCCCATGTTATGGTTTCCATGTCACCGTTCTCCTCAATGCCCTCTACTCTGACAAAAATGAGGAGCTTTTTATACATCCCATACTGGCCTTTCTTTGTATCATTAATTGTACAGTTCCTTCTCCTTGAATTTCCTTCCTTCTCATTCTGCATGTTCTTCAAGGGTGAACCTAAATGCCCACTTTCCCACAGAACTAACTCTCCAACCCCTGACTGAACATAATCTCCATATCCTTGAAATTAAAACCTTATGTAGACATTTCTAAGGATGTGGGGTAATTTCTAATTTATAGGAAGGAAGGAAGGAAGGAAGGAAGGAAGGAAGGAAGGAAGGAAGGAAGGAAGGAAGGAAGGGAAAGGAGAAAGAAAAAGAAGTTACAGTCTTAGGCTATAAGGACCTTGCTTTCTACTTAAAAATTAACTTTAAACACACGTATAAGAAATTTAGTGTAATAAACAATATACAATAGGTTCTAAATAAATTACTAAAAATATCTTACTTTGGGGAAGGCCTCTATCACTGACAGGGAGGGTACAGAGTGATTTAAAAAAAAGCTTAATCCACTAAATGTAAAGGAGTTAGAAAAGGGATAAATGCCTATGACACGTTAGTCATGAGGAAGGCTTGGGACCCAATCCATAAGGAATGCATGGATTTGAGTGAGTCAGCAGGAGGGGAGAAAAGGGAGAGCCAGTCCCCTTTATAAAAATGCCTATAAGCATTTTGGTGGCAGATACTAAGTAAAATAACTCAAATGGTAAATAGTAAGTTTTTCACTATATTTTGTAGTCAACTGAAGCAGAAATCATTCCTGGAGACCACCCATCATGCCCATAACAATTTATAGCAAAAAGTCCCATAAAGGAAGTGTATGCATTTTTCTTATTTAAAGAATGCTACTTTACATATATTCTGATAAGTTGTAAAAATTTTTGCTCCTCGTTTTAAAATTCTTTCCATTGTCTCTCTTTCTTCACATTAGCCCATGAACTTGAGAATTATTTATATGTAGACTGTATGTGCTTTATGTTTATAGATTTAGAAGTCACATTTTTCATGCTGAGTGTTTTATTGAGATATACATAGCAGTCAGTAGCACAAATGCACAGATCTTCAGTGTAGAGCTCAGTGTATTTGGTAAATGTATACTCCCGTGTAATCATCACCCAAATCAAGGTGTGGAGCGTTCCTGTGACCTAGGAAGTTTCCCTTTCAGGTCAACCTGTGGCTCTACCTAAGGCAACTATTATGCTGATTTTTATCACCACAGAAGGTTATGCCTACTCTTGAACTTTATATAAATGTAACCATGCCGTATGTACTCCTAAGTCTTGCTTCTTGCCAGACTTAACAGTATGGTGTTTGGGATTCATCGTGTCGTTGCCTTAACAGTGGTTCGTCTCTGCTGCAGAGTCATTTTGTGTCGTATGCCTGTACCACAACTTCTTATCCAGTCTCCTGTGGATGGACATTTTAGTTATTATAAATAAGACTGTTGTAGACACTTTTGTACGAGCCTTTTAGTGGACGTTTGCAGTTCTTTTCTTTTCTAGGAGTAGAACTGCTGGTGTGTGTGTAACTTCGTTAGAAACTGCCGAAGAGACGGGAGACCATCATGCTATTACAGTACCTTCCCAGCAGCAACGTAGGAGAGTCCTAGGTGCCCCCATCCTTCCCAATGCATTCTATTGTTAGACTTTTTACTTCTGGCCATTCTTATCAAAGGAACATTTTTATATTTTTCAAGGTACATTTCTGAAAAGTTATGCCTCCACTTCTGATGATCATCAACCTTTTCCCTTCCTGCTTTTTTGCTCTGAGACCACCTTCATTCTGTGTCCTGCCTTTTGATTTAAGGAAAACTGAAGGCTTTTTCTCCTTGCGTGAGGTTTGTGGTACTGTTAATGGTTAGACTGGCTTTATTTCAATTTGGAGGAACACCCTTGGAAGAGTAGGATATAGAAATCCCATACTGCTCGTAACCACGGCGCACTCCCCAGAATACAGGCTTCACATGCAGCTGGGGCTGTCGGGTCTCCGCTGGAACCAGAAGACGGCTTGAGGAGAGAATGGGCCCAGAAAGTTTTGGAAAGGGAGACTGTTCTAATGCCTAAAAAAAGAAGGTGGCAGAAAATGCCTTTGTGTTATTCTTTGTTTATGAAATTACTTTATAATAATATAAACTTCTTTATTGGTTGAATTCAGCTTGCGTTCACTAAGAAGCAAATGGCGCCACATATATGAGGATATTATTGGCCTCTAGTTATTTTTCAGACTTTACTTATATGAGTGGAATTTAACTTCAGAATTAAATACCTTAAAAATTATTTTATTGAATTTTCAAATCAGTGAATAAAATGAGTGCTGTCCAGATGCCATTTGACTAATCTGCTTTTCATGGGAACAATGCTTCTTTCTTCTCTGTTCTTGGAAGGAGAACGGGATGTCATTTCTCATGTCCTAAAATGTACAAAGAGAAAAACCACCCTAGAATAGTTTTAACTGGGTCGCAAGCATTTTTTTAATCTTTTCCATTTGAAGCAAAAATATGATCTGGCATAATTATAATGAGTAAGGTAATCTGGCCTGAAGAAAGCCTCATTACACAAGATAATCAAATAAAATAGATTGATAGGTTCTATCTGGCATGAAAAATATTTTAACCTTTTCCTGATTTATTGCACAAACTACTGGCAATTGAATTACAGAGATTATGAACACTGCTGTGTTCTGGTAGTCATTAATAAGGGCAATATTTTAAATAGGCTTTATTAAATGAGGGATGGAATGTACGATCACTCTAAATATATCAGTTTATCCTAACTCTAGCCAACTCAAAATGAGAAAAAGCTAAAATGAGTATGTATAATATTTTGTCAGAATTTCTTGCGTTGTAGTGCTGAGGAACAAAATTTCTCTTTACTTAGGTAAATATACAAGAATGCTAGCTTCGTTTGGTAGTGAACTTCTTGCCAGCTCCCCAACCTACATTAGGTTCATGTTTCACTCCAAAATAAAGGAATATGTTAGAAGTGCTTGTGAGACTTCATGTTATCCGGGCAAATGGTTTTCTTAGCATTTTTATTTCACCAACCCATTGCCTCTGTATAATGTTAATTTAGCTGCAGTGATACTGCTAGAGTGAGAACAGTTTGTGCTTGTCTGCAGCTCCAGTTGTAAAAATAATAACCCTGATACGTGCATTCGGCATATTTGTGTCTGGACTATGTCTCCAGAGGGGCCAGCCTTACATCGTTAATGTTCCATGCAGTATAGACGTACTAATCAGGGGTCATCGTCTCAGTCGTTGCTGCTGGGCTTTTGTGCATCCTGTTTTTCTGTCAGTGCCTAGATATTTGCATTAGTCTTTCAAGCATATCACAAAATGGGTTTAAATTCTATTTATCTCAGTGTATTCTTGGTCTGGAGCCCCTTATAATTCCAATACTTTACCTGGGAGCTCTACAGGGTCTTATGAGAATTTGTGGATTTATTTTTTAAGGCTGTCTTTTGCATTTGTTTGTTTCCTCCTCTATAGAATCCTCTTATGAATATGGAACTTCAGAACTGCCTGTATGTAGGATTTTTATATATAGATGTATGTCAGCTTGGAAAGACATATCCCTTTGGTAGTGGGACAATCACATTATGCCACCTTCTGAATGAACATGAGTAAACTTCAACTCACCTCTTTCCTCTCTCTCTATTATCTCTGTTTAGAACGGGTTCCCCTTAAGAGGTTTTCATTATTCTTTTCCATAGAAAAGAAAAGAAATAGTTTTAAATGAAAAGACTAGCTGTGACAACTAGTCTTTGGAATCTGTCCATGTTCCTAGGATGTCAAGACCTATGGACAGTTATATTTAATGTATAAACACCTGTGGTTTCAGATCACAGTGAAGTTTGGCTTGAGCGTTGCTTGTAGCCTAATACACATAAAGAACAATATCCCAATGACTGTGCTACCATTACTATCCCAAATAAGGCAATGGATTTCAAGGTTGGTTCTGAGAACATTGTGCCAAAGCACTGAGATTTATTGTGAGTTATTGTAGTTAGCACCTTGTCTCATTTTATTCTCCATCCAGAAACTGAGAAGAAGGACTTTAGTTTTTATGTAGCCTGTTTGAACCACTTACTGGAGGTTGCCTATGAGGCACAAACAGTTTGTGTCTCAGTGTCTCCTTATTGCTACCAGGTCTTCATTTGAAGCAGAAGGACCCACAGCAAATTTAGTGCTTGAACATTCTAAGGAAATCAGGGTGGCACACCAGGATGCTCAAATCTGAATTGAGGTGTCGTGCATTAGGCTCACAAGTGATCTATATGAGTTAGAGCTTTTGGGGCTAAATTGTCCCATCACGTGCACTCTGGCCTTACTAAGTTTCAGAGTCAGCAAACCACTTTTGAATCATCCCACTACATTAATTCCTTGGGACCGCCTTCTTCCCTCTGTCTTCTGAATCAGGGGTTGGCAAATGTTTTAAATAAAGGTCCAAATAGTAAATATTTTAGGACTTCAGTCCGTATGATCTCTCTCCTCAACTCCGCCATTGTCATGTGAAAGCAGTCAGAGACAATGCTAGACAGCTGAGCACGGCTGCTTTCTGATAAAACCTGAGGGAGAGGAGCGGGGAAGGGGAGCGGAGAAGGGAAAGGGAGGGGAAGGGGAGAGGGAGAGGATGTGGAAGAGATTTGGCACTCTGGTCATAGTTTGCTGACTCCTGTTCTCTTTTTTTGTTGTTGTTGTTTTGTTTTATTATATTTTATTGTTTGTGCTATTAACAGTTGTCCCAAATGTTTCCCCATTGCTCTCCTCCATCCAGTTCGCCTCTCCCTCAGGCCATCCCCACACTCTTGTCCACGTCCATGGGTCAAGTTTAGAGAACTTCCTCCTGAAGCCTTTCCCAATCTCATAGTCACAACTTTTGGTGGAAAAAGTTTATAGCACACAGTAGAATTTTAACATTTGGGGTGTCTTGTGCCTGACATTTAGCTGTGTCTTGGTTGGCTTCAATATGACCGTTGTTTGCAAGACCAGCATTTGAAGGGTTGCAGCTGTTTCCCCTGGGGTATGTGGCCAACAGAGCACACCATCACCAGGTCAGCCTGCTGCTTTTATTGCAGCCCCGTGAGCCACGCCACAGGCATGGTAACCTGCTTGGAGGCAAGTTAACATACTTTCCCAATATTCCTTAAAGCAGTAATAATATTCAAAAATACCCTTTAAAGGGCATAGTTTTTAAAGTCTATACATATAGAAGGGTCTTTTAAAGAAATTAATACTCCAATACATCTTGGCAAAGTTCCTAGTTAATATTTAAAAATTGTCATTCACTGTTTAACCGCATTTTAGTTTTATTCATAGATTTACCCATAGTATACGTTTTTTAAATCTGAATTATTGTCTGGGAGAGAGGCTTTTCCTG
>CM052544.1:97292300-97321143 GCA_028533065.1 Trachops cirrhosus
TGAATAGCAAGATGTATTCTAATTTCCCAAATGCTGAAATAAGAGAAAAATATGATTCTTAATCAAGGAAATGTGGTTATCTGTTGAATTTTTTGTAGTGGCAAAAATAGAAGATACAAAAATAAGCAGGAAAGTAGTATTTGAGTATCATATTGGTTCCTGATTTGCCTGAGATAGTCTGATTTCCATCCATTGTTCTGCCATAATTATTGATCTTTTACTGTTTAAGGTGCTCTGGCTCGGCTGTTCATTTATTTGGCTATTCTACTTAGTAGGCAGTTTTATTGGTGAGAATAATGATAAGTCTCATGAGAACTGAATAGTTTGATATACAATGTACCTTTGAATACATATAATAAATTCATTTAATCCTCAGGGGAAAAATCACTATGAATAGGTCTTTTCCTTTGCTGAGGAAGACATGAAGCTCAGTGAGATTACCGGTCTGCCAAGGTCGTTTACTCATTATGTGACAGAACGGGACTCCAATCCAGAACTCCAGGGCAAACTAATTCTCCTGAGTTTAATAATAACAATAGGCTGATTATTATGGTCATCATCATTATCTTAATAATAAAGCTACCATTTATCCAGCAGAGATTCGTACCGTTATTTGTGCTGTGGACCACTTGGGTAGTCTGGTGAAGCCTATGGACTTCTTCTCAAATAATCTTTTTAAATGCATAAAATAAAATGCATAGCATTACAAGAATATTAATTTCATTAAAATATTTTTATCAGCCCTGACTGGTGTGGCTCAGTGGATTGAGCACAGGCTGTGAACCAAAGGATCGCCAGTTCAATTCCCAGCCAGGGCACATGCCTGGGTTGTGGGCCAGGTCCCCAGGGTGGGCACGTGATAGGCAACCACACATTGATGTTTCTCTCCCTTTCTTTCTCCATCCCTTCCCCTCCCTGTAAAAATAAATAAATAAAATCTTTAAAAATATGTATTATTGTCAAAATTTTAAAACTAAATATGTGATATAATCATATGCTTTTTAAAAATTCATAAAATAATAAGATCCTGCAATATTATCTAATTATTACTATAATTTCAAAGTAGGAATTTTTGAGATTTCTACAACAAATCTAATGTGATATGAAAATATCATATCTGGGATTTCTAGTGGCAACAAAGTGACAGGTTCTGCCAGTACTACTGTGGTTTGTTACTGACATTCCTAAGTGAAGGAAGTTCTGTATTTTATTAGAGGTTAATGAAAATAAAAACATAGTTTTTTTCCCTTTCAGCTTCACCTCCATCCCTATAAACTCCTAAGGGATGCCAGATTAAGAATTCCTGCTTTAGAATATACCTACAAAATAATTATTATTGTCTCCATCTTCCAAATGAGTAACTGAGGCCCAGAAGAATTATATACCTTCCTTAACAATTTTCACCCAATAGCCAAGAAGCATGTCAAATGTCATTAGCATGTGCACAGCACCCCCTCTAGCTCCACGCTGTGAGACTGGCAACCCCTCAGGCTTGTCACCCCGACCCCCTGTACCTGCTTCAAACAGCAACGAAACCCGTGATGAAGAACGCAGGTATCCGCCGAGAAATTTGGGGAGTGCTCTGTGTGCCTGACTGACTGCATTTATTCCACTTACTTGGAGTCTTTCTAGTGTTCAGTCTCCCCAAGTGGTCCTCAGGAGGCTTCCCAGAATGATCATTATTTCCGACATATCTGCTGCTATTTCCTGCTGTAGCTGTTTTCTTCTTCTGCCTTTAGGTGATTACGACTGCTGCGTGTTATTATTCTCAGATGAGGGAAGTTGTTTTTCTCCACCTCCCTTAGCTCAACACAGGTACTGACTTGGATTTCTTTTTTGTAATCGCTAAATTCCTTAGCCTCCTTTTATCTAAACTATACCTATTAAATTATCTTGATTCTTCTCAAAGCTAAATTGCTTCATCTGTTTATTGTTTTCCTTCATTTTGTCTGAACACTTTAAAACTTAAGAAGTATGGGAAGCAATTGTTGAAGCTCTAAGTAATCCCAGCATACACTTATTACAGTCTTACTGATTACACTGCGTATTATTAGCCTCATGTTCTACTAACAGCAGCATAACAAACTTTAAGGGTTTTTTTTTGGATCTACTTTTTGTATTTTTAAAATTATACTTAAATGCCCACTGCAGTTCTTCTGCGAATGATGCTCATTTTATTTTGACGTCTTGCATGTTGAGGGTTCCCACCTTTGATGGTAGAATGATGATGACAGGCTGTGCCCAGGATGCATCCGCCCTGTTTTCAGACAGCTTTGGAAAGAAACGGCCTTAGCCATAGCTACCAGGATATGAGTATCTTCTTATTACGTCATTGAGGGAAACTCGTAAGTTTTATTTGTGTTTAGATAATTGAAGATGATCTTTTTACTATTGTCATTCTAGATAGCCTCCTTGGAAGTATTTAATTTTTAGCTTTTATAATGGATGTTGTAAGAATGTATACATTTAAGAGCTTTCTAAAGTATGCACTAAGTATTCAGCTTACAACATTGGTTGTTGAATCCTATGTTTTCCTGAGAAGATTTTCAAAAGCAAAAAAGCAGTCTCTGAAAACCAATATTGCCTTATAACCAACACTGGCAGCCCCATCGTCATCACCATTATGTTCACTGCCGCTACCACTATCATCCAAAACAGCATCCAGTTGTGTGCGTGCATGGTTTACAGGTACCTATGTTTACATACATATGTCATTAAACACATAAATACATACTTATTTGTTCACTCTACATGTGACTTTTTTGAGAGCCTTCTAAGTTCTAGGCACTGTTTTAAACTCTGCCCTCATCTTGCTTTCATTCTAGTGCATCAAGACTGGAAACAAGTTATATAAATATGTTAGCTGAACAGAGCAGCCAAGAAGAAAAATAAGAGAAGGAACAGAGATGGGGTATGTGGGAAGGGAGCAGTTTGAATTTGTGTTGAATGGGGAGCAAGGAAAAATTCACTGGGGTGATAGCATTTGAGTAAAGAACTGAAGAAGATAAAGAAGTTGGTTATGCGGCTATCTGGAAGACAGCATGTTAGACAAAGTAAAGGTTGTTGCACACTTGGCTTTCAGGAAGTAGCAAGTCTACCCATGTGCTCGAAGTGGGGCAGTGAAGGGAAAATAGCAGCACAAAAGGTCATCAATATAGAGGAGCCCGATCATTTCAGGCTAACGGGCCATCTTCTGTGAGTAAGATTGGAACTATTGGAGGCTTTTGAGCAGAAGACTAACATGATCTGAGTTAACATTCTAAACTGATCCCTCTGGGAGCCAGTTTGAGAGCAGACTGAAAGGGGACTAGGACTGGAAGTAATCCAAGTGGGGGACAATGGTAGCACTGGGAGGGGTGAGAAGTGTCAGACTCCAGATAGATATTTTTTAAAAAGAGCCAACAGGATCTGATAGTGTGTTGTATATAAAATGTGAGAGAAAGAGACAAGGTAGGTGTAACCCCACATTTGGGAGCTTGAACAACTAAAACAGGAGGAGTTGGGTGGAAGGGTGTGAGGTCATGATCAGGAGCTCAGTTTAGGACAGATTAAATGAGATATCAGACATGTAGAGGTCAAGTAGATGGCTTGGTAAAGTGATTTGGAATTCAGGGGAGAGGTCTAAAGGGAGCCCTTGGCATGGAGTTTGCTCTATCTGTGCTCTATCTGTGTTGATAATTTCTGTTCCCTTAACACCTCTGCTCTCTGTCTGGAGAAAGTAAAGCTTCTATGCTGTCAACACCTAGATTGCTGTGTTTGCTCCCCATGGGATATAGTGACTTTAAAAGTCCTATGTCTTCATCGTGAAGATCCTGTTGTCCCCAAGGTCAGTATTCTCCACAGACCTTCTCCGTCCCAACCTCATGAGCCTCATTGGGAGTCACTATTTCTGAGCTATTCTCTCCCAATTCTTGATGTCTCTCCTCCATGGCCATTGTAGCCACCAACCCCTAAATGCCATTGGATGCACCACCATTCCATTCAACACGTCAGTTGATTTTGTTGGATGAGATGGTTTTGTAGATAACTTGTTCAGTCTTCTTTTAGATTCAGTTCAATATCCTATAGACAACTTGAAGCTTCTTTAATCATAAAACCAAATAACTGGTAACTCTTATGCCCAGATTCTTCCTGGCCATGATCATTGTTTTCATCCTTTGGGTGAAGGATTCTGAGAATTCAACTGAGCAAGTATTCAATACTTAGGCTTTGTAGCAGATACTAAGGTGCTTGTTGAGAATGTTTTTGCTTTCCTTGTGCATGTGTTTCTGAGCCCATTTCCGTAGAGTAGGGGTGATGTAACACATGGGCAAGATTACAAATCAGACTCATTAACTTTTAAATGATAAAATTTCAACTTCCTCATATATACAAGTTATATACAAACATAGATTTTCTCTGAATCAATAATATGGAATGTTCACTCATTCAAGCCAAGTGGATTTGCTGAAAGATTGTTCTTTGTGCTCCAGGCACCCTGTCGTTAGGAAGTTTCCCATTATTAGAGAGCCTACTTGTTTCTAAATATCACATAGGGTATACTTATACTGAAAAAAGTATTTATCTAAAATTCAAATTGCACTAGACATCCTGCATATTATCTGGTCATTGAGGCTTTGGCCCTCCAGCAGCTTGGCTGGGCTGGATGGTTAAAGATGGTTGCCCTCACACCTGTGGAGACTGGGGCTGGCTGTCAGCTGAACTCTTCTCCCCGTGTGGTCCTTCAACCTCAAAGAGGCTAGCCCAGGCTTCTTTACATATTGGCCTTGGGGCAATAAAAGATCAAGGTGACAGCAAGGTGGTCCATGCTCTGAAATCAACTGTGGTCACTTCTGCCATAGCCTACTGGTCAGAGAAAGTCACCATCCAGCCAGATTCAGAGGGTGGAGAGAGAGATTGCACCTCTTGATAAAAGGAGTGGCAAATTCATGTTGCAAAAGGGGATACATACAGGAAAGGGAGGGCTTATAGCCATTAAATTATCTATGACAACAGTAAGCACAACAGAAAAGTCCCTACCATTAGGGATAACATACTCTTCCAGGAGAAGACAGACAATAAAAATAAACACTTGTTATTGATACAAAAGAGAAAAATATAACAAAGTAAGGAATGTAGGGAGTTCTATAACGAGTTTTAGAAGAAGGCCTCTTTTATTTAAGGTGATCAGGGAGACTTTCCTAAGAAGAGGACATTTCAGCGGAGCCCTGAAGGCGCTGAGAGATGCCAGAGGAAGAGTGGGACAGTCGGAAGAAGTAACAAGTGCAAAGCTCCAGGACCCAGACATTGTTGAGGAACTGAAGGCCGTTGGAACAGTGAAAGTGAAGTTGAGATGAGTGAGAAATGAGGTCAGAGAAGCTATGGGAGATCAGGCCCCTCACCTACAGCCTTAAAGGTCAATAAAAGGACTTTACCTTTTTGTCTAAGTGAAATGAAAGCAGTATAGAGGGCTTACTTAATAAGTAACATCATTTGACTTGGATTTTTCAACAGGATTGCTATGGCTTCTGTGTAGAGAATAGGCTGAAGTACAGCAACGGTTGAAACAGGGAGACAGAAAGCTATTGCAATACTCCAGATGAGGGATGACCTTGGCTTGGACCAGGTGAGAAGAGTGGGGTTGGTGAGAAGTTGTTGGAGAGTAATATCTATTTTGTTCAAATCAACTGGGTTTGCTAGAAGATGGTATCTGGGGAGTAAGAGCAAGAAAGGAGTCAAAAATGCTTGGCTGTCAAAAGTTTAGACTCAGCAATTAGAAAGATGGATTTGCCATTTGATTTGGACCCTCCTTAGAAGAGGGATGCAAGCAGATCAAAGGTGGAAGAAGGTGATATGATGACAGAAACTGGAGTAATACTGGAGTAAGGTAATATGATGAAGAGCCATGAGTCAAAGAATGGGAGAAACTTCTAGAAGGTGGAAAGGCAAGGAAACAGATTCTCCCGTTGAGCCTCCAGAAGGACTAGGCCCACCAGCACCTTGATTGTAGCCCTGTAAGCCCTATGTAGCCCTGTAAACACTTCAGACTTACAACCTCCAGAACCATAAGAGAATAAATCTGCATTGTTTTAGGCCACTAAATTTGTGGCAACATGTAACAGCAGCAGTAGGAAACTAATACACCATTGCTATTTAAGTAGAGATATTGAATTGCTGCTGGATATGAGTCTGCAGTTCAGGAGATAGGCATGAAAATATGAATTGGAACTCATCACTACACTCATACACACACATATATATCCATAAAGCTGGAAGAGAGCACCAACAGAGCAGGTGTGGACGAAGAAAAGCAGAGGCCTTTAGACTGTTCATGACCATCCCAACCTGTGCAGACCAGGTAGACGAGAAAACCAACTAAGGAAAATGAGGAGCCTCCAGTCAGGGGTGAGGAGAGCCAAGAGTGTGGGGTCCCAGGAGCCAAGGGAAGAAAATGTCAAATGCAGCTACATCAGATACCTGCCATTTAGTGCTCACCTTGAGATCGCAATGTTGAATCTTTTGCTAACCCTACAAAGATTCTAGGGGGCACAATTGATATTTGAGTGTGGGGTATTCTATAGATCATGTTTATTCTTATTTTTACTCTTTTAGAGATTGCCTAAACTCTGTTCCTCTGTTAGAAAGCAATATATCTGGACAGCACTATTTAGATGCTTAAAATAGTATCATTTATTCATTGACAAGTATTGTCAATGCCTCTCACTAGGCCCTGGGGATACATGAATGAATGAACGAGATCTCTGTTCTCATTGGAGAACTTCCAGTTGAGGGCCTTCACTCAGGCCAAACACTACCTCCCCTGTTAACCTGTCCCTGACTTTTCCAGTAGTAGCTCCCTGTTCTTTTAACATGTCTCTCTCATAAAATTTATCACATTTAATATAACAGCCAGTTATTACTTCTGCTGTTAAACTCTGCCATTTCTTAAGACACCAGTCCTATCTTATTCACCTTTGTATACAAATTGTTTCATAGGTAGGGTGGAGCATGACGTATTATTAAATCCAGAGAACATTTAGGAGAGAAAGGAGGCCCTCTTACTGACCATGCCAAGACAAAGGATGCAAACTAGCACTGCCCAGGGTGAGCGGGGATGAAGGGTCAGCCTGTTCCTCTGTTTCTATCTCAATAACTATTGAATAAATACAGTTTACTCCCCAAAGAAACAAGCACCTTTACTGAAATATGACTTAATATTTTGCTTTAATTGAGGATCAATATTTAGAAAATGGTGTTTGGAAAAATAAGTGTTTCTGCCTCCTTTGTAAAACTATTAGTGGAGACTCCATTATTTTGTGCAATGTCCTTCTAGAGAGAACCACATAATAATTCCTCTTAGAATCGAATGCTGGAAAAATTGGCATTTTTTTCAAGAAGCTGGTAGTGTGCTTTCTCTTCCTGTATAAGGAGAGCTCCCCGATACATCAGCCTTTTCTGTTACCTTGGCAGCATGTGCTGAGTGGAGCTAACTTACAGCCTCAAGTTGCTGTTGGAGAATCTGTCAGATTCTCCTGATGTGACTTTGTTTTTTCTCAAACCTTTATTGACCACCTACTATGTGATGAGCACTGTTATTCAAGCTGGAAATATAGCAGAGGTCCACATAGATTTGATCCTTGCTTTCAGGGTATTTTCTTGGTTCCTGAAAGTTTACATGCTTTTAAAAGAAAGTATTAGGATTTTTTTTATTATTATTATAGGAAGCCTTGAATTCTTTTAGGAGCAAGGTAGGTATTTAAAAAAAAACAAATTGAATAAATTGCAACAACCTAGCATATCAGATAAGCATGTTAGGCATGGAAGGCTAGAGGAGAGATCGGGCATGAAACCACTTGAGTAAACCAAGAGCCCTGAACTCATATTTGGGTATTATTGTTTTTTATGATATTTCACACTCAATATTGTGCCTTGGAGAGAGAAGAAGGAAAGTCATGCTTAAGAAAATAGAACTTCTAAAATTACATTTAGAATCTTTACTAATATTAGTAAAGAGTGCTTGATCAAGTAAACATATGAGGATGTTTCCATAATCCAAAACTGCTATAGGTTATAAAGAAAGGAGAATTAGTGACTAATTGTGTTTTAATATGATTTGCTGTAGGACTGAGGGAACAGTTTAGTTTTTGAGTATAGAATAACCTCTTTTGCAGGATAAGAAAATAAATACTATATTTTTAAAAGAAATAACCTGACCATTGTACCTATAAGAAGACGAACCCGTCTGTCTGTTGTAACCTCAGCAAGGGACTTGAAGTTGCTGTAGTCTTCTCACACAGGAGAAGGGGAGTAGAAGTAAACCACTGCCTTGGCTGGTAAAACAGCCCCATCAAAAACCAGAAACATGCCTTTATTATTTCTCTAGCATGTAACAGTGTCAGAAAAGGAGAGTCAACTGAAGGAAGGGTTCCTGGTTTAGGCAATTTAGTTCTTACATCTTGAGCCTGGGGAAGGATGGGGAGGTAGCAGGTGGGAGAAGATAGTCAGGCAGAGACATACTATGAGGGGGAGGGTATGAGAGGGCCAGAGAAGGAAAAAGGCAGAGAAGGCTGCTTTCACAAAGCCAGCCAGCTGTGTTGGAGATCTCTTTTCTCCAACCACAATATTGAAATACATATGAAACTAGTAACATGAAAACCTGACCAATGTATTATATTAAAGGAATCAAAATTTAATTTTGGAGCCCTCGAGCCCCACTACTTCTAACTATTGATTATGTTGCTTCAACATGCAGGAATAAAATAAAAACAGATAAACATTAACTTGCCACGTAAACCTTTTTAAAGTTTATCTTGGGTCATGTATTTCTTTTTTCCCTAAAAGACATGTGAATACACTCCCATTTCCTAGGTAATATAAATAAAATTCTTATTTCTTTTAGCCTATGTCCGTGTACGATTTCCAGTCTCTGGCTCACTAGCATCCCCACAGGGACATTTAGAGTAGGGTCACGTGTTTTCAGCAAGTTTAAGGGCTATCTGTGGACGTGAGCCAGCTCCAGAGGAGGATTCACTGAGACCTAGAGTGCTTCCGATAGTGTAAAGATCGGATTGCCGAAAAACACAGGTTTGTCTCACAGCAGAACCCTTCTGTATGCAAACACACAAAGATGGGGCTGGCAAGAGATCTCCAGAAGCCGTTTATCCTATTCCCATCTCCAGGCGGAACGGTGGCTAAAACACCATAGGTGCCTGCAATTTTAGTACTAATGTAACTTACCCAAGACTACCCGTTTCCCCAAGCTGCAGCCAGTTTAGCTGTCAAATAAAAATAACTTATGGCACTCCACTTTGTCATCACGCCATTCCTGGCTCTCCCCTGGATACCCAAGGCTGTTCAAAACTGAACGCTAGAGACTGTCAGAAATAAAAGTCTGAATTTCAGGGTAGACCTGATCAGAAAGTAAAACCTGTTCTTGGCTTTGCACAGCAGGGAGGTACCTCTTTACCTAGTCCCCCCAACCATGACAGGGGTTTGAGCCGAAGCCCTGGGAAGAAGCCCCTCCCCCCTTGAACTGGGAATTGCTGGGTCACTGGCACAGCTGGAAGAGATGATTGCAACAAGTCAGCACCTGGTGTCACTGGAGGATTTGGCTCTGAGGACTTGTTTGGAGCCCACCACCTGACCAAACTTGCACCGCCATCACCTGTAAAACATTAACCTTTGCTGGGGCAGGACAGTGCCACTGAGAACGACTGCCCTGGGTCAGGGAGGAGTTTACTGTTTTGAAGATTAAATTGAGGAGGCCGCATGATTAATTTGAATAATTAGAAGCCGTTTTTTCTCCTCATTTGATTTCGGGACTGCCATGTCACTTTAGTTCAAAACCAAACACATGTCACCTAGGTTATGAGAAAATGAAAGCTTTAAAACAAAGAAGAGGACAAATTTGGAGGGGATGGAGGTATTGAACTTAGGTCTCTATTTCTAAGGAAGAATCACCTGGAACTGTATGAAAGCAAAGAACACAAACATCATCTTTGTGTTTATATTAGGTAGTAAGCATTTAAAAACATGCAATATTTGTTTTAAACACTTTCCTTCTTTTTAATCTTGCTTTGCACCCAAAGAATGCTAATGGTTACCAAATTGTTCTTTGGCAGAGTAAACTGACCCTTAAAGAAAGAAAAAAAGAAAAGTGTGATCGGATGTGATTCTAGCACTAGACAAAGTTATGAATTTCTTCAACCCTAAGAAATATGAATCCTTCAATTCCTTAGTTGAAATCTTCAACGAAGCAGATGTGAGCTAATCCAGTGATGCCAACCTGGGAGGTTACCCGGGAGCATTTCTCTACCTTGCATTATGTACATTACATGGCAGTGAAGGACGGTTTCCATGTCTCCTAATAAAGAGATGCTTCTCTTTATTAAGAGAGCAAAGTGGAACCTTGCAGGTAATACCTGAGCTTATCTTTGAGCTGCTCAGCCTCCTCATCGGTACGCCTTAGCTTGTCTTAGCAATAAAGCATTCAGTCTCTAGAAAGCACTTTCTTCCTACACCCTGTAAACAGGACGGCGGATATCTTGTTATGTGTGCTAAAATGGGTTGAGTGAAATGAGCACGGCTCTCCTCCACTGCCACTAGCTATAATCAACTTCTCAAATCTACACCGAGTGTGTCCCCAGTGACTGTGGCATAGTAAGGAACACGGATGTTTGTGACAACACGTTCCTGAGAAGCGGTAGGTCTAACAGCCCAGCAACCCGGCTTATTCATTCGGTTTCTTTGTGCAGAGACATTTTGTTTTCCCAACTCCTTCACCATGTGCTAGCAATTAGACGATGACTCCATAAATGAGGAGGAAAAAGCAGTGTCATAGACGGTGGGTGGTTTGTTTTCTTAGCTCTGTATTGAACACATATGGAGATGTTTATATATAAATAGTAAACAATAGAATGCTGCCATCACGTTAGCAGCAGCTAATAAAATTCTACATGAATAGAAATTAAACATGTCTCTACATACGCCAGAATTCTAGTTTACATCCTAATTCAGCTCGAAAAGATCTTTTATTATTTCAAGTTTTTTATTCCTAGTTGGAAGGAAGTTACAGAGCAATAGTGGGTGTTTTTGTTTGTTCATTTGTTTTTGGTTTAGTTTTTGCTTTCTTTCTTCTCTTTGCTTAATTAAACTACTCTGTTAGCAAAGGTGATAAAATCTGTCTGAGTAGACCTTGTATTATGATCACAAAAAAATTTCAAACTCTGTGCTTTTCTGTAACTACAGTCTCTGTATTTTACATTAAAAGGGAGGATGTGCAGCCTGACACTTGGGAGTGACACTCGGGGCCGCGCAAGGGTAGAGAGCACATGCTTGGGTGGCAGACCTCTGCGTCGGAATTCTGGCTGCCCCCCTTCCTAACTCGGCCACCCTGGGAAAGTTAGTTGACCCAACTAAACTTCAGTTGCCTCACCTGTATAATAAGACCTATATCCCACAGAATGTGAGCATTACATGAGATAAGCTGTAAAGCATTTCACACAGTGTCTGTAGTGTGGGAAATACTTCAAAATGCTGCCTGTCACCATTATGAGCAGCTAACAGAATGGTTTAAATGGGTAAGACTGTTGTAACAACTGTTTATCGAGTGCTAATTATGCACCAGGGTTTAGGACAAATTCTTTCCTAACCTCCATGAACTGGCTGCCATTTTCATGCCCGTTTCATGGTGACGGAGTTCGGTTACCGAGACTAGCCAAAGTCACACAGCCAATGGCTGGTTAATCCAAGGATCAAAAGCAGTCTGATTAATTCCAAAGCTCACTCTCTGTCTCTCTGGTCAACTGGCTTCTGCATATATAGCATAGGACACCTTCAAATGTTCCTTTTTATGTATTATTCTCTATGTTCCTAGCAACATCCTGACATCGCACAGTGGCATTAACAAACTGTGGAGTCTGCTGTCCCTAGGACATCTGTTCCTTTGCAGTTGACGATGGCCAAGAAGCACTTAATGCACATTTTGTTAGGTGCCCTGTCAAGTTTAGCTCATGCTACCACTTTGACTTTGGTCTACAAAACTCTTTCTCTTCTAATCGAAGGTGCTCAAAGCTTCATATGTGCAGACTCATCATTTAAGCTTTGAGAAAGAGCATTTGTACCAACCTACAGGTGGAGAAGCCAAAGGCCAAGGTGACATAGCAGGGAGACAGAGGGAGAGAGCCAGTCATCACCTTTGACAGGCCAGCATGTCAGTGTTGAGTCAGAAATAGACTAGAGTAGGTCCAGAGCTGTGTCTACCTCACTGGGCTGCTTATTAGTGTTGGGTGTGACAACCAAATTGCCTAGTGCCACTTTTAACCTGAATAGTAAATAATTAGGAGCACTTTGCTTCATTTCATGTTGGAAAGATGAGATTTGCCTGCAGTGTGGGAAGCCTCACATAGAAGATTACCCAATTCTGTTTTCATTTGCAAATAGGTCATGATGTTTCTATTCTCCCTCTCACAGGGGACAGAGAGAGTTTGGTGTGGGGCTGAGCAGGGCACACAAGGGGAGAGGGTTAGGACATGTCAGCCTGCTGACCTAGCATCGGTGTGCTGGTTACACAAGCCCTGAATACAAGGCATTAGTGCAAATATTTTGCACATTATTTACTCTAATGATGCTGCAGTAGGCACAGTGGAAAACTGAGATGACACTTTTCATTATAAATGCCTTGGGTCTTTCTCTGAAAATCCTCATTAAGACAGAAATTCTTTAGAAGTGAGCATAGAAATATGAGAAGACTTCTCTTTAACTTTCTTATGATTAACAAAAACAAAATATTGGTATCCCAGGGCCACCTCGTCACCTCATTCAGTCCTTGTAAATGCTGGCAACACCCTCCCTGAGAACTCACCACTGCTTTTGCCCTTGTAACAACATTTACACTTCCATGGCAATAGTTGGGAAATCATTGTAAAAGGAATCTGTTTTAGAAAAAAAAAACACTTATGCAACCCTTAATTGGTTATGTAAGTGAAAAATCATTCTAATTCAGAACAAGTGTTAACTTATCACTCGACCCCATGCTAGCCAGAGTGGTGTGCAGTGATTTCAGACCCAGTTCTACCACTTGCCAACCAAGTTACTTTGAGCAAATCACTCGACCTCTCTGATCCTCAGTTCCTCTCCTATAAAACAGCATCAACCATAAAGCTGCTTTGTCTACTTTATGGGTTATGGAAGAAGATCAAAGGAGATTATAAATATGAAAGCTCTCTGGGGGCACTGCACAAATGTTATTATTGATTTTTACTAGACGAAAAATGAGGAATGAACATAGTGCCCTCCAGAAATAGCTTGGGAGTAATTCAACCTAGTGGTTGTTGGTCAGTCTTGAAGAAGTGGATGTCTCCTGAGAAACAGATGGCCAGACCAGTTTGAAAACCGTGAACTTGCAGGTCTTAGGTCAGTGTGGCAATGTTGCTGTGCAACCTGGTGAGAGCTTCTTACATTCTGAGCTCTTGTAGTGCCGCTATTGGCTACATGAAGTCGCTGTGTGATTTCTTACCAGACTTTATTTGGAAAGAGTTGACAAACTAGCAGCCTGGCAGAGAGCCAGGGTTTAGAGTGCTGTGGCTGTACATCAGACGGAGCAGTGTTTCATATGCTGTTCTATTACTTCCCTCCCAGGGGACTCAACAGATGGAAGAACAACATCAGAAACCCAAGGCAAACCTGTCAGCTTGATGCCTTTAAGCTTCAGCAGAACTCACAATTAAAAGAAAGATAGAATATCTATTTAGAGGAAAGAGGTGCAGAGAAATAGTCTACAGAGCATAACTTGTTTTGTTGGATCATCACTACTATATCCGGAGATCCCCCCATACAGGAGGAATTACATCCTGGTACACAGTATTCGCATAAGAAAAATTTGTTGGAAGAATACTATGGCTAGTAGAAATAACTGAGTAATTTTAATATGGGGCTTTATATTTCTACTTATCATATTTTTTAGTCCTTCCAAGTCAACTTGAGTTGGGCAAATCCCAGGATGAGTAATTGTGCATCTCAGAACAGTTAGGTAATACGCAGGCCAGACCCTAAGTCAGGCAGAGCAAGATGCGTTTTGGCAAGAACTGGTGAAGAGAAAAAGCATTTGATTATTGTTGTTGATAGTTCCCAAGGAGAAAGCATAGAAGCAACAAAAATAAACCAAACACATTTGTCTTTTTTTTAGGCAAATATTTCCAACTACAGCCTGGTGATGGAGTCTGATGGGGGAACCTTCTTACCCTACGGGCTGCAGTTCACCGGCAGTGACAAGGCCAGAGCCATCATGAAGGAGGTCATGGGCCTGCTGCAGCCCATCAATGTCACACGGGTCTTCAGTGATGGAGAAGGGACAGACATCAAGTTCTGGATCCAAGATGGAGTACCTGGTAAGACCAAAGATAAAGTTGGGGTTCCTGTACACTGCTACAATTTCATAAAGCTTCTATTTGTCACATGCCACAATGAATACCCATAGGCCAAATTAATGCATGGATACCCTAAGCTTCTAGTCTATAGGGTATAATCTGATCATTTCCAAACTTGGGATAGTAGTACTCATTTGTATTTGTTTACTCTTATGTCTTCCTTTTCTAAATTATAAATTTCTCAATCCCAGAGAGTCTGTCTTAATGACTCTGGGATTGGGCCTAGGAATCTTGCACTCTTTTTTTTAACATGTATCTTTTGTGACTATAGTACAATTGATCTCACAATCAATATTTAAGAAATAGAATAGAAGGTAATTATTACTACAAATATACTTATAGTTCTAGTCCTGTGCTAGGAACTCTTCTCTGACCCAAATAATTCCCTCCCCAAAAAAGGTGGTGTCTGAAATTTTATCATTAGAGATTTATTTTTTGAGGGCACAATACTTCCCGCTAATCGCTTTTGTCTAATGCAGCCATTTTCAACCCATGTGCCCCAAGCATTTTTAAGACATGCAATATTGACTATTTAGCCAAGGGTGCTGACCTCCTTTCCCTTACATTGTCATATTTAACAAAATGACAACAGCCAACACAGCAATGGCCTGCCTGTGTTAATGAATCAAAAGTATATTTTTGTCAGATTGGCAAAAAAATATATTTTTTTGATGTACCACACAATTTTAGTAATTAGTGTATATGTGACATGAGATGGAAAAGGTTGAAAATCACTGTTCTAATGCAAAGACTCATGTAAGAGGTTGGGCAAAGGCTAACCTGATGGGTGATTTATCAGGTTGACATTTTTTAAGAGAAGTCCTGGGCGGGGATGAAATGATGTAACAGGAGTAGGCCTAGGGAGGTTACAGGACTAGAAAGTGGAACAGTCTTAATGAAGACCAACTTATACTACTTCACAAACTTGCCCTAGACTGGCCACGGGGAAGGGTCAGTGATGATACTAAAACTCTGTGACCTGAGGTTGTTCCCTTAACACCGTTACATACATAATCAAAATCATTGTTCAAGGATCGATTTGCAAATTATTTTGTATTTGTACTCTGCAAATCAAAAGTTCAGCTTTTGAACAGTTTTAACATTATAGTTTTCAGAACCATTTCTGTGTCTACAAAACATTTCATAGGTTAAAATAAATTAAAGTGTCTCTGCAGATGCACCCCACTCCAGCTTTCTTTTTTTCTTTAGCCTGAAAAGTAGATTTCACCAACAGCATACTACATGGATTTGAGATTTTTTTAAAGTTTATTCTTGACATATTATAGATATGTAAAGGATATTTTATATTTTAAGGTTTACAAAAAATTTTTCATAACTAAAAATAGAAGGAGCTATCCTTTAATACAAGAACCCAAATTCTCTCCAATGGTCTTTATATGTTTTAATTGTATTTTGAAATATTTTAAAACATTTCCATCTACAGTACTGTGCATCGCATGGGCAGAACCAAGACTTGCTATGCATGTGTCAGTTTTAATCATGGTCAGGGTCTTTAGCTATACAGAATGATTTATTTGAATTTTAGATTTTTCCTGATCCTTAAATTTTTTAGTAGGAATATTCTTAAAATTTGAGAAAAGCTAAATAAGTTTGCTGGACAGTAGATATGAGAAAAAGACTGACAGATTGTGGATGAATTGGAGTAGAGACCGGGAGTGGTTAAAGGGAAGATGAGGCACTGAAACTAACATAGGGGTTGAACAAAAAGTATGTACTCCCTCCTCCTGGGTGCAGTAGTTCTCCCTGGTCTGTGGGGGATATTCCCCCGGGGAAAGGCCTGAAAGGTACTGAAGGTACTACATTATTATACTATGCATAGTATATACATAGTATATACTATGTTATTTCCTAGACATACATACCTATATTAGAGTTTCATTTATAACTTAGGCACGCTAGAGATTAACTACAATAACAAATAATAACATAGAAGAATGATAACAATATACTGTAGGTAAAAGTGATGTGAATGTGGTCTCTGTCTTTCTGTCTCTATGCTGCACTAATCAAGGTGATTGTTAAGTGACTAACAAGCAGGTGGCGTATACAGTGTGAATACACTAGACAAAGGGATGAGTCACGCCCCAGCCCAACAGCATGCGATTTCATTGGCACAGCGCACAATTTAAAACTTATGAATTGTTTGTTTCTGGATTTTTTCATTTAATATTTGTGAACCACAGTTGACTGCAGGTAATGGAAACCATGGAAAATGAAACCTCTGATAGAGGGGGACTACTGTATGTCTTGCTCTCGTTGCATTGGATGATTGAGAATTGGCTCTAGCTTTATTCTTTTCGTGTAGATATTCCATATCTACATAAAAATAGATATTCCATATCTACATATAAATATATAAATGTAGCTATGGAATATCTGCTTGGAATTAGTAAGTTGATTGCATTGTATTCACAAAGATAAAGAGGCCTATCCCTCTTGCCCCAGTGAAGTGGAGAATTTCAGCCCCATGTGGTTGCTTAAGAATTAATACAAATCACAATTTACTGAGCTCCTACTATTTATCACATGCTCAGGCTCTTGCAGACACTGCCTTTTTAAATCTGCACCATCCTAAGAGATAATGATGATTATCCCTATTTTGCAGATAAAGAAACAGACTCAGAAAGACTAAATGCTTCCCAAGGTTATCTTGCTCTTAAATGCAGATGTCACCCTGAGAACAGGCCACTTTGGTTTCAAGGCTGGTGGCCCCTTTCCCACAATATACAACACAGGGGAGTCTGGAATGCCGAGAGTCTTCCAAGTCTATGGCAGTGTCTGACATGTTTATCTTACTCAGTTCTTGCTTATGCAAAGGGTTTCAGTTCATTCCTGCTCCAGAATGACTTACCCCTGGGGAAAGGAGTTTGTTATTGTAAATAACTGCTTACTTCTTCTCATGTTCTTTGTTCCACTCCTCTCTCTACCTCTGTCAATCAGGAAGGTTTACATAAAGTCGGAGGTTCATTTAGACTGCAACTAACATTTCCTGGAATTCTTTTTATTTTCTTTAGAGTATTGTAAGATGGAACCAAATTGCTGTTTTCCACTATTACTCTTGAGCTATCTTTTGATATTTCAGGTTCAGGCTATTCCTCAAAGAAATAATGTAACTGTTTCTATTATAACTCTTGATGGCTATTGAAAATGTCAGGAACTTCAGGAAAAGATGAAGAACCATAGTTAATCTAAAAAAAAATAAAAATATACCAATTATGTACCCTGTATTCTTGAAGATGTGGCGATTTATAATGAATTAAACCTAAAGGTAGGATTCAAAACAATAAGTTACAATTTAAATAATTGTTCACCTGACATTTGAAAAATTAATGAGAAATAATATTTTCAAACTCCATCCTTTCTTTCTTCTTTCTTTTTCTTTTCTTTTTCCCATTGACTCAGTAAATATTTATTGAGCCCCTACCATGTGCTTGGCCTATCAAGTTTCTATAGTCTGATAACGAGGCCCTAATTTTTTAAGGTTCCACATATACTTGATATCAAAATGTTAATTAAGACCACAGATAGAATTAAAATTCAACATGATGCTTATTAATTATCAAAGCCAAACATATTAATTCATGAAAGGATCATCTTTGGGGAGGAAATATGACATTTTTCATTCATCTAGATGATGTCCAAAATGGACATGCATCTAAATAAAGCTTTGTTGGGGGGGAATGTTAAAAATTAAGTATCTTAGATGAATTTTCCATATCAACTCTCTGTTCCAGATAGCTTTATACTCCAGCCTCCTCCCATTTTCTCCTCCTTTTATGCCCCTTCCTATTCTTCCTCTCTAATCACAGACACTCTAGGTCTCACTCTATATTCATCAGTGTCCATGAATTCTTCCTTAACAACCCCTGAATCTCTATCGCTTTTCTAAATTTCCAAAACACTTCTGTATAGTCTGCAGTCTGGCCCTTGAACTACACAGGAACATTTTTCTTCGATTAGTAAGAGTTTATATGCATCTTGCTTCCCATCCCCAGTGGTCAATTCTTTGAGGTTAAGGTCAGTGTTTTCTACTTCTTTGCCTCTTCTATGTCTCTTAGTTTAATTTTGGAAAACATTTAAATTCTTGTAAGTCTGACATGAGAGAAGAAACAAAAACATAGAAATAATTATTTTATCAACAAGCTTTGGGTCCCTCAGCTCAAGAATGTGAAAAAAACAAAGGATGCTGATAAAAGAGACATAAAGATAGAAAAAAAATATTGGGAGAATGCTATAAAAATTAGAGAGGTTTTAATGCTTAGGGTTTTTTGCTTATACAGGAGGAAAGACTGAGAGATGTTGAATAATATCTTCTAGCATTTTAATGGTTCTCATAAGTAAGATGGTAAACAATTGTTCCCTGACTCTTTTAAAGGCAACATAAGAGCATGACTTAAAGTAGTCTCAGAGTCATTTAGGTTAGTTTCTCTTCACTGAGGAGAGGCCTTGAGTCTTAAATTTGTCCCTGATTCTTCAGTTATAAGCTCCAGGTTAGAATGAGAGGAATCTATTTTATTAAACGTGTCAGCAATGAGATAAAATCCATGGTTCTCAGATGTCCTTAAATTCATCTTTCTGGAACATGTCCTGTTTTAAGAAACTCTTCCATAAAATATACTGTAAATGGGAAAAAATAGATACTTTCTTCATGTGAGCTGAGAGAGCCCACCCTTATTCCATATCTACCAGTAAGAGTTTTCTCCTATACTTCAGAATCTGAGTCATCCTTTTTCTGACAATGTTGGCTTGTGGTAGACAGTGTGCCAGCAAGAATTAGAGCCCTTGAGTGTGTTTCCTGACTTCACAACTTCTAACTGCATGTGCTATCTTAATTTTTCAAACCTTACTCATTTATTATTAAGCACCCTTGTTAATCATCTACTGTATGGAAAAGGGGAATCATTAGTATAGGAGATAGACAAGATCCATAGCCTCACAGACTGTTCAGTCTAGTGAATTGAGACTTGGTTATTTCATCTGCAAAAGGGGTATTGTAGCCTATACAGCATCATTTTCACCGAGCACCCACAGGTGTTCCTCTTCCTCTGTTCCCTATCTCATTGCCTGGCACCAACATCTAGAAATTGTTTAATCATCTTGGACATACAACCAGACGGTGTCCAAGTCCTGTTCGCTCCAAATCCCTTGTATTTATTGAACCTATTCCCAGCTCCCCACCCCACAGACTTCATCTCCTTGCCACTGATTCCTGAAGTAGCCTCCTACTAACATTCTGACCTGCATTTTTAGTTCCCTTCCACCTACTTGGCTCACTGCTGCCACAGCGAACTTCCATAACAGAAAATCAGTTTATCAATTGGGATGTTTTGGACTGCAAAATTTAAAAAGTGACCCAACTCAGAATGGCAATAAGGGGATTTTTTTCTTCAAAAGAACTCTGGAGTGGGCGGTTACAGAACACATAATTTATCCATCAACCACATCAAGGCCCTTGGCTCCTTTCATCTTTCCACTTTGCCATCCTCAGTGTGCTGACTTCTGTCTTCAGCCTCGCTCATCGTCTCGAGATGGCTGCAGTTGTTCTGAGTAACACATGCTCACATGTTGTGCAATAGCATAAGAATGTCCACAGTAGATATCACTTTTTTAGGAGAGTAAATCTCTTCCAGAAGCCCCAAAGCAGATTTCTCCTCAAGTCTCTTTGGCCAAAATTGTGACACGTGCCCATAGCTAAACCAGGCAGTGGCAACAGAGTAGAATCACCCAGGTTGGCTTACATTGATCAAATTTTACATCCTGGGGCTAGGTAAGGCCTAGTCTCCACTGGAAAAAAAAAGTAGCCTCCTGATATATGAGAAAAATTGGGATTCTTTAAGAAGAAGATGGAAGATTCTTAATGGATAAGCAATAAAGAGTAGCTGCAGTATCTGATCATCTCTCCTTGTTTAAAATCCTTCAGTGTTTCCCCATTGTCTCCAGAGCATCATGCCTTTACTTAGCATGGAATTCAAGGCTCTTCTTCTATCCTCTGGACAGTGTGCAGCCTCCTCTCTCATTGCTCCTCTGCTCCTTTCTATCCATCTCTCATTCACACAGGTCTAATTGAAATTCCTGGTGCACCCTGTATTCTCACACGTCCATGCTGTTGGACCTGCCCTATTCTGTCTTCTTCACCAGCTAATTCCTACTCATCCATGATTCAGCTTCTTGTTCTCCTCTCACAAACTTCCTTTGATCTCCAGCAGTCTGAGTTAAGCATCCCTGGAATATGCCCATAATGCCCTGTGCTCAGTTCTCCTCACAGCACTTACTCTTTTCTTATAATTGTGACCGCGAATTCCTCAGAATTCCCAGTGCCTGAGAAGAAGGGCTTGGCCCTTGAAAGAATGTCAATGAATCAAATGCTCAATCAGTAGGTTCTAGGTGTGTAGAGAGTGTCAGATGATGTGAGAGAGGTTTGTAAACAGTAATGCTGCCCTGGCTAGTGTGACTCAGTGGGTTGAGTGCCGGCCTGCAAACCAAAGGGTTACCAGTTTGATTCCCAGTCAGGGCACATGCCTGGGTTTCAGGCCAGGTCCCCAGTAGAGGGCACATGAGAGGCAATCACACAGTGATGTTTTTCTCCTTCTCTTTCTCCCTCCCTTCCCTTCTCTCTAAAAATAAATAAATAGATAATTTTTTTAAAAAATAGTAATGCTGTAACCATGGTTATGATTACTTTAGTAATAATTGCTTCATTGAGCTATTCTCTTTCCTTACATATTCAATTGTTTTTAAAATCACATTTTAATTTCTTTAATCTTTCTACAATAGTTCATCTCCATATTGAAGTACCAAATATGCAGATTACTCAGAATTTCACATATTTTCCATCTTGCTTATTTTTGTGCAATACTTCATGTGGCATTAAGCAGAACTAGATCAAAACTTTCCATTTCTATATTTCCAAAGGCCTTTCTTCTAAAATGTTCCAAGAAGGAGGACACAGGTAGGAATGATAATATAAAGTAAATTGAGGATTCAGCCTCTGGACCCAGGACTCATATGTTTAAGAATCAAAAGGTGAAATAGTTCAGCCCAGCAGTTCTATGTCCCCTGTTGTCCCTAATTAAAAAATGCCTCCTTTATGGTGAAAACACTCTGTGCCAGTAATGTTTGGAGAGATTGATGCTGTATAGTGAGCAGATCTCACCCCACTGTGAACCTGAAAAGGCCACTCCCTGGGTTTTGACTGTAGCCATCATTTAAATAAGCAGATAGTTTCATTCAACTAACAAGAATGTCTTGAGTGCTTACTATAAACCAGGCACTATAGACATTGAAGATAGAATATGAAAAAGACTTACAGGGTCTCTGCTCATGTGGAGTTTACTTGTAGTGGGGGAGGAGGAAAGGGCAGTGGGAGGAAACAGACTATAACAAAGAAATCAAGAATGGAGAAAAATATGGAGCAACAAAAGCTGTACAGGGAGTTATAGCAGGTGGCTGTCTGTTACCTCTTTCTTTAACTCAGTTGAGTCAGAGCTCTTGCTTTAATATTCCTTGAGTACTACATGCTAGATAGGTATATATAACACCCACAGCAATATCACACTATTAGAAATTGCTCATCGGGATAGCTAATAGCTTCATCTGCTCTTCTCCCTTGCAGTAGGTCTGCTTCAGCTCCACAGAAGCCATTGGGTGTCTTGACCAAAGCATACCTGGCTCAGGCCCTGTAGTATGACTGTAATCTCAAAGGAAAGGGCAGAGCTTGTACCGTTGGGCAATTCGGCATGCACTACCTTATAAAGTCTCTTCTATTGTTGCCTTAAACTGTGATTTGAAGCACACACTTTCTTAATTCCTTAAACTGGATTGGAGACTAAGAGAGTATTTTATCCACAATAGACATTATTACCTAGAACACAATAGGTATCCAGTAAATGCTTGCTGATTATAAGTATTGATTTGAAGATAAACACAAGAAAAGTTAGGTAACAATAAAAAGAAAGTTTTGGTATAGTACCAAGATAAATAACACATGCAGAATAACTGCAGGAACTCATAGGATGGAAGACAGGAAAGCTAGATATTCAAAGATAAGTAATATCAGTAGAGAAGAGGATTCCTGGTGACAGAAATAATATGAACAAAGGCAGGTGTCCCCATCGAGGATGGTTAGGAGAATGATTTCACTGGGCCAAAGACTCACCTTGGACAGCAGTGAGTGGGGAGAACAGTTGACTTTCTCTTGCACCAGGGGAAGAAGAGCCATGCATTTCAGGTGGGAGACTTGATGCAAAGTCACCAGAACTCTTCAGCAGGAAGACAACCCAGAGAGCAGTGTTTTTAAGAGGGAGTGCATGAAGCTCATGCCAGGGGGTACCCTACCACACTCACGGAGGAGGCTCAGAGTGAGAGGGGCCTGGAAGGAAGGAGCACAGGGCTGGGACGATTACTTTAGAAAATCAGAGGCTAGCACTAAATCACTACTTTATTTTATGCACTATAAGGGCTCAAAAAACGCTATGACTTAATTTCTCTATCTTCTATTTCCTATGCCTTCTAATAGTAGCCTAGTAAAGTTTCACTTCTCTAGCTGCCCCTTTTATGGTTTCAAGATTACTTTTTCTGGGTTCCTCTTCTTATGCATTTGCCTTTCCATCAGTTTCACTTAGTACTTTAGAAATACTCTAATTGACTCCTTATATAACACTTCATTCAACTATATTATATATAAATTATGGAGGATACAAAAATAAAACATGGCCTCTTTTCCACAGGAGCTTCCACAGTAAGACTGCAATTTGGTTTACTTAATAATCATGGAAAAAAACAATAGGAAAGACTTCATAATGGAAAACTAAATAAAGCTGCATTAAAATTTCTAAGAAGAAAATCTAAAAATTGCTTAAAAGTCAATAAGAATTTCAAAATGTGTTTCCTTCTGTCAGCTATGTGAACTTTGTCCATACTAACATTAAGTGATTAGAGAATTTAAAACTCCATATAGGCTGTTTGATTATCTGAGATGATTTTACACTATAGTTTTAAAAATTCTTACAGAAAATTTTAAACCTATACAAAAGTAGAGAGCATAGTCTAATGAACTCTCCTTTACTCATCACTCAGCTTCAGGAAATTTTCGTTCATGGGCAGTCTTTTTTCATCCATATCCCACTAACTCCTCTACACTCAGACTGCTTTGAAGTGAATGCCAACATTATATCATCACATAATTAGTAAATATTTTAATTTATATATTTAAAAGGTAAGGACTCTTTTTTATATAATAACTATAACACTATTATTTCTCCTAAAATATTTTGTAATAATTTTTTAATATCATATTCTACATATGGCCAGGTTTTAAATGTTTCCATTTGTTTCCAAACTTTTTTCCCCATTTTTTTGTTTATATGTTTAGTTGGTTTTTGGTGTTTTTGTGCGTTTTTTGGGGGGGGGGAATAGATTACTTTTATTCCTTGGAAATTGGCCATCTCTGTCTTCTTTTTTTAAATTTAAATTTTCAATTATAGTTTAAATAAAATGTTATTGTGTAAAAGTTTTCAGTGTACACAAAGTGGTTACATAGTCATACACCTGACAAAGTGATCCCCTCGAAATTTCAAGTACTCACCTGGTACCCCATAGTTATTACACTTCTAATGACCACATTCCGTAATCTGTACTTTGCAGTCACGTCACTATTTTGTAACTACCAATTTGTTGAAGACTTAATCCCTCCACCTTTCCCAACCAGCCTCCAAACTCCACTCAGCTCTGGCAACCATCATTCTGCTCTCTGTATCTATGAGTCTGTTTCTGTTTTGTTTGTTTATCTTGCTCTTTAGATGCCACATATACGTGAAATCATATGGTATTTGTTTTTCTCTAACTTATTTCACTTAGCATAGTACCCTGTAAGTCCATACATGTTGTCTCAAATGGTAAGATTTCATCGTTTTTTATGGCCGAATGGTGTTCCATTGTGTAAATGTAGCACAGCTTTTTTACCACTCCTCTACTGATGGACACTTGAGTTGCTCCCATATCTTGGCTCTTATAAATAACATCGCAGTGAACATGGACATGCACATATCCTTTCAAATTAGTGTGTGGCTTACTTCGAATATACACCCAGAAGCTGAATCGCTGGGTAATAAAGCAGTTCCATTTTTAATTTTTTGAGGAATCTCCATACTGCTTACCATAGTGGCTGCACCGGTCTACACTCCCACCAATAGGCCCCAAGGGTTCCCTTTTCTCACAGCCTTGCCCACAGTTACTGTTTGTGGGTTCACTGATGGTAGGCTTTCTGACAGGTGTGAGGTGATATCTCGCTGTGCTTTTAACTTGCATTTCTCTGACAATTAATGATGTTGAGCATCTTTTGATATGTCTATTGGCCATTGTATGTCCTTTTTGGAGGAGTGTCTACTCAGCCTCTGCCCATTTTTTAATAGGATTGTTTGTATGTTTATTTTTGGTGTTGCATGGTATAAGTTCTTTTTATAAATTTTTTAAGGATTCATTTATTTTCAGAAAAAGGGGAATGGAGAGAGAAAGAGAGGGACATCAGTGTGTGAGGGATATATCAACTGGACCCGGCTTGCAACCCAGGCCTGTGCCCGGACTGGGAATTGAACCAGCGATCTTTTGGTTCACAGGCCAGTACTCAAGCCACTGAGCCACAACAGCCAGGGTAGTATGAGTTCTTTGTGAATTTTGGATATTAATGCCTTATTAGATGTGTCATTGGTGAATATGTTCTCCTATTTAGTTGATTGTCCTTTCATTTTATTGATGATTTTCTTTGCTGTGCAAAAACTTTTTAGTTTGATGTAGTCATATTTGTTTATTTTTGTAGTTGTTGTTGTTGTTGTTTACCTTGCCCAAGGAGATATAGAAAATAATATTGCTAAGAGAAATGTCAGAGATATTACTGCCTATATTTTCTTCTAGGAGTTTTATGATTTTGAGTGTTATATTTAAATCTTTAATTCAGTTTGAATTTATTCCATTTTGTGGTGTGAAAAAGTGGTCTAGTTTCATTTTTTTTGCATGTACCTATCCAATTTTCCCAGTACCATTTATTGAATAGACTATTTTTACCCCATTGTATGTTTCTGCCTCCTTTGTAAAATATTAATTGACCATATAGGTGTGGGTTTATTTCTGGGCTCTCTATTCTTGAAATACTTAATTCTTATTAATGCTCAAATTGTCCCATCTTTGGTTAGTGAGAGCCTCTTTAAGCTGGTTCCTGAGTCCTTTTGACATACCTTATAGTCATTGATAGTATCTCAGCTTTCTGATGTGACAGAATATTCCATCTTATACATTTGCTGCCTCAAGTGCGGAATCAACTATTTCTCCAAAGAGCCCAGTTTCTTCTTTGAGGCCATGGTATGAAGGCCTCAGTCTGAACATGGAGTGTACTCACTGCTACTGGGTTGTTCATTGTTTCTAAGTCTTTTTTAGTGGATAAACTAGGAAATAGTATATTTTTCATCCATAGAAGAAATATATCATAAATTGCATAACATTTCCAATTTGGGTTCAGAACTACAAGGTTTCACTTTACTTCCCTGATGTTATTATATCTCTGCCTCATTTTTCCCTGGCTGAAAATCCTGGTTCTTAGTACAATAACATAACTACCCATTTGTTCTGTATACACACAATACAATAGATGCACAATGGTCTCAGAATAACAATACCAACACAACTATCAGCAGCCTGATTATTTAAAAGTTTGTTTATGGCAGATTTTTGTTTTTATTGTGTATATTTCACTAGAGATGTACAAATTTCTGTTAACCTGTAATGCAAATTACTCTGAATGTATTATCATTTCCATCTTTTATAGTTTTGTTTTAAACCCTGGAACTACTGATTTTTAAAATGTTGAAATGTCCTCTTATGAGTTTTCTTTGTACAGTAGGAAATAGGTTGCAGATAGGAATAATTTGGGATCTTATTCAAATAATTACCATGGAGAGTCAATGTTGGATCCTCAGAACAAACTATTTCCTGTTCTTTCTTAGACCTGACTCAAACAATTTCACAATTTCATTTATTCACTCAAGAGACCCCTAGTAAGAGCTGTATGAGATTCAGACAAGAGGAATAAGTAGGGAATTTAAAACGTTTTTAGTGTCTATTATGATTCAAGTATTATTCTAGGTGCTTTACATTCATTATCTCATATAACTTTGTAAGAACCTTTTGAAGTATACATTATTATTCTGTAACCAGCTTTCAGATGAGGCCATTGGAGCCCAGGGAGTTTTCTTTCTCCGAAGCTATTAAGTAGAGAAAACAGAATTAACATATTGGTCTGTTTCATACGATTCTCATATATAAGATACTGTCCCTATCCTCAAGGAATTAATGGAGGGTTTAAACACAGGAAGAACAAAAGTGCAATAGAACTCCAGGCAAGAGAAGCATAAAACTGCCTAGGGCATCACAAAAGAGGAATCATTTCGCCTTATTTTCAAGACAAAAAATATAATTTTGTGCAATGGAGGCAGAGTGCATTTCATGTGAAAAGATAGGGATAAGCAAAATTCCTGAGGTGATAAAGTGCAATGGGTCCTTTAAATGGGTCCTTTGGCCTGACTTGGCTACAGTTTAGTTTAATATAGAAAAATAGAGCTAAAACTGAAAAGATTGCCTGGGACTCCATTTGGAACCTGAAAGGCATTCCGAGGATATGGGACAGCCAGAAATTTTTGAAGGTTTTGAAGAGAAATGAGACATAATAGAGCTCAATCCCTGCCATTGGGCAGGCTTCATTTAACTCACAACTTACTCTTCTGATAGACTCAGGAGAAGACCCAACTTCACATCTCAGGGATTGGTCCGCATGTCTTCTAGCAATTTCTTGCTAAAGTTCCATTTTTTTTTTATGTTTTGCTACCTAGAGCTTTGCCAAACTAAAACTTCCCATTGAAGAGACATAGAGTAGTCCCATGAAATCTTGCACAGTGATTGGCAATGGTTGGTCATACTGGAATTATTAGACATCAACAATAATGTCTGACTGTAACTGGACATACTCGATTTGCTTGTTGAACCTCCTTTAAGTCAAATAAGTTTCATTTATTTTTCTAATCTTTATTGTATTTTTTCCATTACCCCCCTCCCCATAGCAATCACCACACTGTTGTCCATGTCCATGAGTCCTTTTTCCTTCTTGCTCAGTCCCTCCACCACGAAACCTCCCTCCCCAACTAGCTGTCATCCTGCTCTGCATCTATGAGTCTGTCCCCATTTTCCTTGTTAGTTCAGTTTGTTCATTAGATTCCACATGTGAGTGAAATCATACGGTATTTGTCTTTCTCTGACTGGTTTATTTCACTATTGTGACAGTTCATCAATTTCTTACGAGCTCTAATAAAGAGATGTTTATCAATTTAATTACTTTAATACACATGGGATTATAGAAACTACGGGGAAAACATCACAATTCAAGAGATCTTTGTAAAACTGAGTTTGGACTGGGTAAGGACTTTTTATTACAGAAATGAGTTATATCTTAGTTGTAGACAATAGATTCCTTAGTTTGGGTAATTTCATTGGCTTAAGATCCTCTCTTTGCTCGGTTTAACCTGATATTTGACAATTTAACCTGATATTCATGTACATTCCCCTCATGGAGATTTCTAACATAATGAATTAAGTCTCCCTATTTTCCTGTTTTTATAAGAAAGTGTGAAATTGCATAGTTCATGCTAACTAAACTTTTCTTTAGAATATGACATTTGCTGTTTTAATTGTCCTTCCCATTTATAATGCATAAATCAAATATGGTTGAGTTCTGTGAAACCTGTTAACTATAGACCTTTGGAAATCTGAGTGAGCTGTGGCCTAGTTAGGAAGTGCATCCTCAGTATTCTTTCTTTTCTTTATTTTTCATGGTAATGGCTACATTAGTCTCCTGGGAGATGAGAGAACAGACTCTTACGTAAAGATAGGGCATGGCCTTCCTCAGTACCCCACACTATCCCGATATGGAAGGTTTAAACCTAGGTGAAAAGGTTTGCTGGACACATCTTCACAAAATTCACAAATAGTTTATTGGTTATTGTTGATGTCCTGCTAAAGAATGATGGTATTTATAGATATCTCCTTGCTGTCTTTAGCCAGTGCTACACTACAAGGTACAGTACAGAAACACGGCCATTGTCTAGAGGGCCCAGTGATTCACACTCACTACTCCTGACAGAAGATTCTCTATGAGATTCCCTGATAACTGTGTGCTAGTGTGGACCCAGTCTGAGCCCATATAAACCCAACATATGTGTTCAGCTTACATTTGTGGTTCACACCGTTGACTGCACTTTAAAATCACCTGGGGAGCTTCTAAAAATGTATCCACACTGGGGCCCCACTTCCAAATATTCAGATTTAATTGGTCTGGTGGCACAAGCTGCACTGTCCAGGGAGCACCATTTCCTGAGAAT
>CM052544.1:97321643-97357650 GCA_028533065.1 Trachops cirrhosus
TTTATTCATTCTTTTGCTAATAGCATATTTGGTGCTGTCTGTTGGATTTTGTCTTTTTTTTATACTACTTACTTCTAATTTTATTTCCTCATGTTCTTAGTCAAAATTTGGTCAGATTTTTTAAAAATACAATCTGGGAAATTATATGTCATGGAGACCCTCTCTGGAGTCATGCCCTCTTTCTTTTGGATCTCTTCCTGGCCTAAAGCATGTAGTATTTTTCATTCTATCAACCATATTATTCAGGAAGTATCTAGAACGTAGAAAAGTGTAGGTGAACCAGCAAGTCATCTATGCAGGTCTTTTATCTCTCTAATCTTAATGTCTGGAATTGTTGGCAATATTCAAAATACTGACTTTTTTCTGTGTATTCAAATATTTAACAGTGGGAATTCATGACCATACTAACATTTTTTTCTAATTTGAAAAACAAGTGTTGCTTTTAGACATCATATGAATAATATATGAATAATTATTCATATTATGAAAAAGTAAATAGGTTCTAGGAAAATAGCAGCCTGAGAGGTTATTTAACGGCTGAAAGAAGAACTAGGAGGAAAAGAAGTGGAGACTGAGGTTAAAGTCAATGGTAGTTTCATACATGGTGGTTAATTGTATTTCTTAATCTTTAAATATCAAATGTGTTGTAATGCTTAATTATCCTTAATATCTGAATGAATTACCACCATACTGGAGAAAAGAGGAAGTGACCTGCAAAATCTTTAGTTTTATTGAAGAGAAGCTTGAGGAGCTTTGAGAATTCTATAGTAGAGAGAAGGCTGTTGGATCCTAGGCTCTCACCTCCTTCAAATGGGGGAAACAGGATGCATGAGTGGGCCTCTCCTCCAGCATTACACTTTGCACAGGTTTGCTGTGAAACTCAAGGACATGTGAAGAAAACAATGTTAATTGCTTGGCACCCAAGAAACTTGCTTCACTGTTCAATGAGTTAGAAATATTTTGAAAATCTGATTGCATTTTGAGTCATGCAAATTTACCTATAATAAATTTTTGCTGTGCACCAAGTAATGTCATTTAAATGCAACCATAGAATGCTCTGAGGAGAAAAGGAAGCTAATGTTTATTGAAGAACTACATGGTGCCAAATGGTATTACATTAATCATTTTACCTACTCCTCTTAATATGCATTGTGAGTAGATTTTGCTGATTCTGCTTTTCACATGAGGAAACTGAGGCTAAGACCGGCTAAAAGCACTTTCCTAATGGTGTGAGGTACAGTGCCCATTTGACACTGTCTGACAGCAAAGCCTCTACATTTTACAGCCCCAGGATTATGTCACAACAGTGCAGAGTGGCAGCTTCCTAGGTCATACAGGCTTTGCATTGGTGCAGCTTGTTTCACCAGAGACACACACGCAGCCTCACATAAATCCACGTGAGGCCTGATCTGTCTGGATTTGTGTCTAAATTATCCCACACATCAAACAGTGCTAGATCCTCTCTTCAGCTTCTGCTTTGTAGCCAGCTTAAAATGTCTCAAAAGTAGCATTGTCTCAGAGGAACACTAAGAATATTGTCTTATGTTAATCAAGTATATGCTGTGCTGTCTTGAATTAATCACATTTATGTTAATCAAATGAAGAATCCTTCAGGTTGGCTTTTGAAGTGTGCTGTATTTCTGTATCTCTGGGAAGAACCCACTTTGAGATTCTCCTACACAAATAGAAAGCAAGTTGCTACCAGGGATTGTTCAGAGCCCTCGAAACTGATCCCCAAACCTAAGAGGGATCTAACTTGCATAGAAGTTTTTAATAAACCTCATTATTTGACAATTAGTCAAATGCCTAGAGCCCAGCATTCCTTCATTATTTATTTTTCCACTTATGGTTATGTTTTAAGGTTCTTTTGATGTTGTTCGCCCTTCAGGTGGTTGTAAATGACCATAACTGCTAATAGGCTGGCTTCCGCTGGCGCCTGCTAACAACGGCCTCATAAATATTCAACAGGGGCATTCTGTGAGAAGGGCTGGGGAACAGGTGACCTGCCAAGTCTCTCCACATCTAATATCTATGGTAATGGCTGCAAATTACATGGGACAGAAGAAATGGCCTTGCAGTGTGAAAAAATGAGGGGGAAACAAGAGAGACTGTGGCTCCTGGCCAAGGACTCCTCTCCTCTCCCAGGTGCTGGCCGCTGAGGTCATGGGTTTCACTCCTGCCCAGGGAGCAGCCCTTCTCAGCAAGTTCCCACCACCCCAAAGCCTACCAGAATCTTCTCTTTATCTTAATCTTCTGTTACAAGGTAATTAGCATTACATCTTGAATAGTAAATTAAGAAATCCAAAACAGAATTTCAAATTTAAAAAGCTTTTTCCACCAGGAATCCAGTTGCATTAATTTTGTGGACTAGAGGTAAGCTAAATTACCCAGGTTTGTGCATTCATTACCTCATTGTAATCCTCAACATCACAAACGCAAAGGCTGTCATTAAATTTGAGAACTGACAAGAACTGGGATTTCTCTATGAGTGTTGAAAGATTAATTTGAAAAGATCTCACTAAAAACACAAAAGGTTATTGCTAACATGGGACATTTTATATTCACAATCTGTACCTGGTTTTTAAAATGCCTATTTGCAGTGAGTGGTTTAAAAAGAAGTTATACACTTAGAGCACTTGATCATACTTTAAACTGGAGTGCTTGCAGTTATTATTTTGTTCTGGTGATATACAAGCACGGTTTATAAAATAATATTGGAAACACTTTTTGTCTTCAAAGGATATTTGACTTCTAGTTATTAAGCATTTTATGTTCAAAAAGAAGTCAAAAACAAAAAGAAAAAAGAGAGAGAGAAACTGAGCTATTTTTCCCCCACTTTCTCATAATATGATTTCCAAAAAGGAAGTACTTCCTTCTCCCACAATATTTCACAAGTTGCGCTGGCATTAAAATGACTGGTGATAAAGAAGAAAAGTTCGTGATGAAAGCTGTGGTAATAAATTCCATGTAACTATGGTTAGCTTTTACCAAACTAGTTGCCAGGCTGGTAGTGGGGTAAAAATGTAAATACTTTATCTTTGATCACTAGACTTTCAATTTTATCAATAGCTATGTGCCTTGATGCATACATCTGCGGCACAGTTTAAACATCTGTGTTCAAGACGAGCATTTGAAAAAGGAAGCTAAAAGGTTCATGGCTTCTTTTGATGCCTGTTGTGTAGTTCTATCTACTGCATGCAAGTCCCAAATGGGCCCTTTGCAGAGAGAAATTTTACACAATTTACTTACCTTATTATAAACTATATAACAAAATGGCTTTTTAAAAACTAAAATATGATTTCACTATGAGATGTAATGTAATTGTTAAAGAATTAAAACATTAGTTTCAACAGTGAAATGAGAATAATTGAGATTAAGTGCTTAGAGGCTGATGGTCCTCTATTCTCTGTTACCACAAAATCCCTTTACTCCCTTGGCTCGAATCTATTAGTTTGAGAGATATTTGCACTCAGAACGTAGGGTCTGGTCTTAAAAAATGCTACTTTCAGGTAACGGGCAGATTTGTAACATTATTTACATCAAAGTTGATTGATTTTAGCCATGGATAGCTCAAAAAAACAACTTGATTAAAACTACTATAAACACATGAAGAAAAGAAATAAATTGCCTATGGCTTAGCTATAAAATATGAAGTCCAAGCCATGTTTGTAATGACTTTTATAGGTGACACTTCTGTTTAAAAGAATAATAACTTATAATATTACCACTTCGAATATACCCAAGCAGCCACTGGTATGCAGAAGGTGCGTTGCTTCCAGCTCACCTGACTGTATGTTTTCCTCTTTCCTGAAAGCTCAAGCCTGGAATCTGTTCTAACGATCCAGTATCTCATCCGTAGACTCCCCTTCAGTCAAGGCCAGACCTGCGGCCACAGACTCTGCTCACATCAGAATAGTCTGCTCGTTTCTTTCATCTACTATTAGTCCAGGATGTTTTCTCCCTTTTTATGAGCATAAGAACAGCAGCTTTGTTACAAAAGTATCTGAAAAAACTCTGAATCCTTTTTTGCTAGAGATTTATTTATTTTGCAGTCAATACTAAGGGGGTCCCTTCTGAAATTTTGCTTGGTGACTCCTAAATTGAATATTTTTCCTTCTCAACACTACCCCTTATATGTATTGGGGTACATATACCCCAATTGGGGTACAATTGGGGCATTCCATTTAGAATGGGGGTTGGGGAGTTGATCCTTTCTTTAACTTTGAGTGGACTTCAAGAAACACTTCCTTGCCTTGGACCAGTAGTCTTCAAATAATGTAATTAAGAATCTCTTGTAAAACTTGTTAAAGTGCAGACTCCTAAGTCCCATATCAAGAAACACTAATGAAGTCTAAGGTAGGCCCCAGAATCTTTATTTTTCTTAAGTTTCCCTGATGGTTAAGATATAGGGCATCTGGGAGCCATCCTTTCAGGAACAGGGTGAGTTCTGAGTTCTTGCTCATTTTTCACACAGCAACTGTAACCACCTAAGAATTACGAATGAAGGCAGTGTTTTCCCAGGTTTGTTAATGTCATCAGGTTCAGAACCAAAGAGCTAACAAGCAAGCCACATGGCATGAACAGCAGTTTGGTGGGTGCTGAGAGTGCTTCGGAGTGGGAGGACCTGGGTGGGATCCAGGGCCCAGCTGATGAAGCTTTGGCAGTTCTGAGTGACTTCCTACCACGACTCAGTTCTCTAGTGCGTGAGTGAAGATAATCATCTTTGCCTTCTACCCACATAATACCAAAGCTCTGACAAATGCTGAGACACGACTTGTAAAAATAAACTAATTTCTACGTGGTAATGTAGTTACATAGTAACAGATTTCCAGAAACCAAACACCATAGAAAACCTACTATTTTCCTTACATTTTGTAATAATTTTCCTCGGTTTTAGATGATGGTTTGTAAAATCGCTTCCTCAGAGACTCTCCCCAAAACTTTCTACTTTACCTTCAGCCTGTCTCAATTCATTTCTATAAAGATACTGGGATCCCAGATTACATGTGGCATTTCTAAACGCCCCTCCCCTTGGCTAAGTGGCACCGTTGGAAACCCTACAGTTCCCACACTCCAACCTAAGAGGTCAACCGTATTTGACTCACAGAGAATAACAAAGAGCTGCTGAGTTAGCCTGGGATATTATAGGAAATAAAAGTCAGGTTAAACCACAAAACCTTCTAGCCATGAACCAGTGTGTGGGTGCCTCTATATAAGGTTTCTTGCAAGAGAGAAGTTGCTGAGTGGGGGAAAGTGCTCAAGGGGTTCTTTGGATTTGGAATTTTGGAAAGGACACATCCTTGTTCACCCTCACTAGAGAAACCTCTCTCATCGCTTCACCTACCTCATCCTTCTCAAACACTAGGTGCACCTCACATCAATGCAGTATGTGGGGAGAGTCCCTGGGACCTTTGCTTTGTCCGAGGCCAGGAAGATGCCTGTGTTTGATCAAGGCAGGGTTATTATGCGTTGCAGTGAGGAACACGCACCATGGGGAACTGAGGCATCTCAGTCAAAGGGTATTAGAAAGGACCTGGAGGACTTGTGTTTTGGTTAGGGGTAGGTTTGGGGAGGGTCCAAGGAAGCAGTGATTTGCTCTAGACTGGGAGCTCTCTGGAAGGCGGACAATTCTGTGACTTGGGTGTCTTAATGACTATGTATCTTAACAAATCTTATCTATAGGGAGGGCAGAACAGATGGGGAATAAAGTTGTAATGGGTAAATAAACAGTAGCCACTCACGTTACTCAGAAAAGGGGGACGTCCAGTATTTTGTGGTTTGCACAGTGACTTTTAGTCTGGGCTTTCACAAAAATGTGAGATAGCTTGTTTGGATTCGCTCCCTCATAGTCACAGAATGCCCTTCTGTGATACCAGTGTCCTCTGAGACTCTCTATGTTCCCAGCAGGAGAACGAGGTGAACAGGGCTGGACTTTGTTAACAGCCCTGGCACCGCCCTGTAAGTGTGGCCCCAGCTCCCAGATGTCAGTCGCTGCCTTCTTCTTTTTCAGATCAAATGTCTTTTTAACATAAAATCCGTTTTAGAGAAGTATGATTTTTTTGTCATGAACATTTCAACTTCTCTTTATAGGTACTGTTTTGTTTTGTTTTGTTTTGTTTTGTTTTGTTTTGTTTTTTAATCTTCAGCTTTGCCATTGCTTAACTATGATTGAGTTGCATTCCCCCAGCATTTGGGGACATTTAGGGCTTTAGGAGCAATAAGAAAAGTGAAGAGAGGTTCCTCTGCATGAAGCAATGGGCCAATAGGGAAATTATCAGGAAGAACAAGGGGGATGACATGGTGGCCCATGTCTTCTTCAGTGTCAGGGATGGATAGACAAATAGGTGGATATAAACTATCAGGCCCATCTAAACTTCTTACCAGCCCAGATAAGCTGCTATGATCCTGAATACCCCTAGTAGCAAAACCACCAAAATACATGATCTCTACCATTTTATTATATGTTTATATATGTATATACTTACACATGTGTGTATTACATTTGGTATTGACACATAATACTGAAGCTGTGGCAGGCTAAAATTATGGGAAAAGGCAGCAAATGTTCCAGGAAGTTTTTTTGCTTCATAACCAAGGGGTGAATAGGTAGGATGAAAACTTGGTAGAAAACTATATGCAACATTTAGTTGTAACAACCATTACCTTTGAAATCTGCCAGAAATCCCTTGTCAGCTGTGGTTGTTAGAATCATAGAGGTTAAAGCCTATGAAATGTTCATTTTCATGTAAACATGGAATAGAGTCAGGGTGTTGGAGGATGCATTCCTTTTCCAACAGGTACTTCTGCAGAAACGGCAGCAAGGGATCCTTCCTCAGGAGGTGTGGGAGAGGGCCCAGCTGCACCACATGAGCGACACAGACAACTCTAGAGACTCGAATTTGATGCCGATTACCTTGGGCAGCAAGGACCGTGGCACCTCTTACTTTCTATATTCTTTGTCAGCCTCCTGAGAGGTTCAACCACCAGTTAAAATATGAAGTCTTTAAAGGAAACCATTTGGCTGCTATTTCTTTGCCTTTTACTTTAAATCTAAAGTCTTGTCGTAGTCAACTCCTAGAGTCGCTAGCACCATAAGGTATGAGGCTTCGCAAACAAAGGTAGGAAATGCCCTTGGCAAACTCCTCATTCTCTTGTTGGGGGTTACCTCCTTGGTCCTTTTTTTTTCCTTTTTCTTTTCTTTTTTTCTTTTCTCCAGAATGAGAATTCTAAGAAGAACAAAACTTTTCTCTGATAACTCTTATAAAACACTTTTGTGCTTTGCTCTCCAAGGATTAAGAATTGGGCATATAATTCTCCATTCATTTCTCAAGTGTCAAGAGAGAATTGAGTTTAAAGGCTCCAATTCCCTTGCAGGTTACACTGTCTGTCTAGATGAATTAGTATTCAACACAGCTTGGGGGAAATCTCAAGTGATTTGCAGGTTTGCAAATTGTTCAGACTCATAATGAAATCGCAGGCTGAGGCAATCACTGAGCAGTTCACGAGCATGAGCTTTCCCCCCAGACATCTGTACCCCTTGTATCCATTCATTCATCTGCCTTCTTTGCCTCATCTCTACTGGACAACCGAGAGCTACTTGACATAGTCACATACACACTGAGTTGGCGCCTCTGCAAATTCTTGGCCTCCAACCTTCGCTGGGCCCTCAGTGAGGCCTCATTCTCCTTGTACATGTCTTCAGTCAGTTCCTCTCCCAGACTGTCACCACTGACCACATTCTGCCACCCTCCTTTTCCTCCCTTGCTCAGCAAAGGACAGTTCATTATCCATCCATTCCCACGCTTGTGAAAACAACAGGATATGTGTTCCTATTCTTGTGGGTTCTCTACCAGTTCTACCCAACGAGCACCTCACACTGGCAATTATTTCTATTCTGTAGCTTCAGTTCTCTCTCTCTTCTCTAAAGTTGTCCCTTCAGAATATAAAACATTCTCATGTCTTTTCCATTATTAATAGAATACAAACACTTCACATGACCCCATGACCTTCCAGCTCTTTCTTTTCTTTGCAGCCATGCTTGCCTCTTCCCCCACATTTCTTTTCGCATTGCAGTCTGAATTCCACCTGCAGCAGTCCATGAGGACTACCCTTCCAAGGGCCCCAAGGTCCTCCTTTTGGCCAATCGAATGAGCCCATTCTAGTCCTTTCCTTACTTGCTTTTTCTGAAACATTTGCACCATTGACCACCCCCCACATCCTGAAACTCTTTACTTCCATAGCTTCTGTGCACTTATCCTCCCTAGTTTGGCACCTCCCTCTACCTCATGCCTTTTCAGGCCTCTCTCCTTGTGCTGGTCCCTTCAATGTTGCGTGTGCTAGGGCATCATCCTTGGGCTGTTTTCTTCTTATTCAGTTCACTGCTCCTAGAAGACAACTGTGCAGGTTCCCAAATCTGACCTCCAGGTGTTACAATCCCATAGCCAACATTACCACTTGGATGCCCTATAGGAACTTAAACTCAATGTGGCTGAACTTTTATCTCACTCTCCCACCCATCTCTAAGAAGAGCAAGTTGTCATTTCTCAACCTGGTTGAGAAAAGCTCAGGAAAGTCTTTCTGGGGGAGGTGGCATTTGACATGTGCCTGTGTGGTTGAGTCCTAATTGGTGCAGACAGCCAAGGGATGAAGAGTGGATGGGATTTAAAGGGACTAGAACAGCAACCTCTTCTTACCTTGCTTTATAGCAAAGATGTAAAGCAAGAGGCTTTGGTGGAGGCTTCCTTCCTGCAGGGAGGGACACAGGGGACTGTAGTCGCTCATACCTAAGAATCTCTTGAGTGCTGCTATGCAGGTATCATCAAAGTATACTCCCCAAACTTTAAACTGACATACACTTCCCTCCCAGAACTGAGTCCATTCCCATATTAGTCATGCCTTCTATCCGTACCCACTTCCCTAGGCAGAGTCAACCTTTTCTTAAAGGTAACAACATCCCAGGAAGAATTGAGCTATCCTGAGACCTCACATTTGAACACCGTAGTTCTAGCTTGAGAAGGTTTGTGTCATTTTCATCAGCAGTACAGTTGTGCTTCTCCTGCCCAGAAAGCCTGGTGAGCTTGACTCATTGACTCTATGGATTTCTCAGGAAACTGCAAATACTTTTACTCAGTCAGGGAACTCTGCACCCTGTTTTTATTAGAGAACAATTTTTGGGATGCATTTTCTTAGGGGAAATAGCTAATGATCACAAACAACATGAAGTTGGTAGTGACCAATTCTGACGTGACTGCTTGGTGAATATGTCAACCTTAGACTCTCCTCTTTGAATTTGTGAGAACACAAAGAATATATTAAAATGCCTGGCTTGCTACTTATTTGATGCCTTGCATATGGAAAATACTCAACAAATTGCATTTGTGAGACAGAATGTACATATGGAAATATGTACATGATTGTAGCCCCCATTCTCTAGCCCTGGTCTATTAGGAATCCAAGAGTTCAAGGTCCCACTAACTAAGGTACTGCAGCTACAACTAACACTCCTCTCTCAGTGGAATAACAAATAAACATTTAGTTCTTGCTCATGTCGCTGCCCAGTGGGGATCAGTGTTTGGGAAGAGATGTTGAACACCACACGATTATTCAGGTATCTAAACTCTTTTCTCTTACTGACCTTGCTGTGCACTAAGACCTCAGACCCTTGATGTCCTCCACTAAAACCTCTGCATCTGGTCTACCAGATAATGAAAGAGGTGGGGGTGTGAATTAAAGATAACAAGAGAGGTTTGGGGGCCTGGCCTAGATGTAGCATACTTGACCTCTGCCAAATCTCATTGGCCAGAACAAGTTACACAGCCCCATCTAGCTGCAGGGAACTTATGAAATGTAGCCTTTCTGCGTGTACAGGAGAAAAAACAAAAGGATAAAGTGAATGGCTAGCACATAGCACCATCTCTGCCATAGCCTTTATCCTCTTCATTATGCCAGTTACTCTGAGTATTCTGAAAGTTCCAAACTCCTCCCCCAACGTTTTCTCAGATATCAATGAGGCCTCATGATAGGTTGGTGGAGAGAGATGGGGTTACAGAAATAATACAATCTTCCCAACTTTACACTAATGACTTTTTCTTGATTACAGCTTTCTGCAGTTACTTCCTATTTAGTTCAGTTCAAAACATTAATTGAGGACCTACCATGAGCCAATCACTATCCTGGGTCTTGAGGAGTCGATCACAAACAAGACAGTCTCTGCTCCCAAAGTGCTCAGCCTCCTGGGGGCCAGTCCATCTGTGTTGTGCCCTATCATCAGCTCCAAACATCTTTCTCCAGTGTCTTTCTCCCTCTTAAACCGCGTCTAGGTCCTTTAGAGAAGAGGCATATTGCCCACTCCAAACCAGCTCTAGACAAAGTTCTCTACAGAAGCCCTACTTGTTCCTCCAGAAACACTCTGTGTCTACAAAATCCTTCTACAAGCATCCCCAGATTTAATTTTAAGAGATAGGTTTAGATAGCATAACTCAGTGCCATACCCCTGCTTATTACTAAAACTCTCTTTGGATTCGTGTCCTAAGGTCTGACACGATCACTCTATTTTCTGGCCCAAGGGGAGCTCTCATTCTGTCTGAGTGGATCTGGCTGTCCTAGGAGTCACATCACGTGTCTCTGGAGGACATTTGATCTTAGGTAACTAGAAGAATCGGTAATAGTCCCAAGATTTCCTTCACATTCCCTCCCATGAGGAAAGGGAGTCATTATGCAAATTAACTCCCAGAAACAGCCACTGGTATCCCACAATTTACATAAAGACTAGACTCTATAATAATGTGTGTATAAAAAATTCAGAAATTTTGTGGGCAAGACAGCCTTAGGCTTAGGCCTGCTAAATATTAATCTAACACAGCAACCAAGTATTTTTTTAACCAAGTTTTAGAACATTCAAGATGCCAAATTTCCCAAGATGAGTTGTCTGGAAGAAGTCCTAAAACTCCCTCTCTGATCACTTCCTATCAAATCTGGGAGGGAAAGGTGTTTGTTTTGGTGGGTTCAACTCCACCCTTGTTCATTTTGGTTACAGTAAAAAGTCTCAAAATATGTTTTTCTGAGCAAGTGGTTTCTCCTCGTGCTAAATTCTCACCAGCCCTGAAATGTTATAAGAGCCGCTTTAGTTGTCCTCAAGGAGAAGATCAAAGGAGGGAAAAACATATTAATGAGCCCAGTAATTCAAAACCTCTTCAAATGTTCCCAAGTGTGGTGGGACTTTCTGGGCATGTCTCTGAGAAATGGATATTTTGGATATTGCTTTTGCATATACAGGAAGCCAATCTCCAGGTAGCTCCTCCTTACAATTCCTTTATAAGTTTCCTCCTAGAGATTGCCTAAAGCACCTTACTCAACGGTAGCATAGATTTCCCAGAGTTAGAAAACTATGGGAGAGGGAAGTCAGCTGGTACCTCAAGTGAGTTTACTTGCTGAGTCCTCTGACCTTAGCTAGCTGCATACATACACCGCCAGAACAACCACTTTATTCATTTAGTGATACAGCTGTGAAATTGCATTGCTCCTTCATAGCATAGAGAAAATATAAGCATGCTTACTACTGTAAAGGAGTTTAAAATCTAGATGTGAACACTAGAAGCAGGAGCCCCAACTGGAATGTAAACTCCATGAGAAACAGCCGTATTCACTGCTGTATCCCAGAGCCTGAAAAGCACTTGGCATATGTTAGATCCTCAACAACTACTTGTTGGAGGGGTGGGGGTAAAACAGCATAAAGGAATATACCATCAGGTACTAAAATGTAAAATTGGAAGATGTTCAGAGAAACTATAGAGATGTATGAAGATGGTAGAGTAGAGGAGAGCCATGAAGAATTATAGACTTTGAATAGGTGGAGAGAGAGGTGGGAAGACCCAGCAAGGAGAAAAGAGAGAAACAGTAGCGAAGGGAATTACCCTTCCTGGTGCACGCAGTGGGGAAATGGGCTTCACTTGGGTCACAGGAATGGGAATGTTATGGAAACCGGGCAGATCAGGGATGGGAATATGGATGCAGTCACACTATCTGGGTTTGTGTCCTAGCCTGCCACTTACTCAGCAACCTCTGTTAGAGTCATTTAATATCTATCATTTTGGAATGATACTATAGGACATATGTTAAATAAAACCAAGAAGATAGGACAGATGAAAAATTGTAAACTTTCACCATTTAGAAAATGGAATTATTATTGCTATTATTGATGAAAATAACGTTCTGGGTGGCCTTTTGATTCAGGTGGTTTTCATAGTGTGAGGAAATGGTTCATAGAATGGTCCTAGGAGACATGTCTGGTAAGAGAAAGGGGAAAAGATGAAGTATAATGATGGCTTATTGAATAATTTCAAAACAGGACAAGAGAAAATTCTTTGAAGTTTCCTAAGTAAGTTTTAAAAGTAATTTTGAAGTTAAAATTGTGTAATTAATTTAAATTATCATGGATTGTATGCATTCATTTCACAAAATTATTATGTGGGAAGTAAAGATTCCGTCATTCAGTGAGTCAGTGGAGGAACTTGATTAGAATAATACCCAGCCTCTCTTGTATTGTTAAGAAATGTTAGACAAAGCTTTATTGTTGTTAATGATTCCTAGCACATGTAATATTTCTTCTCTACAGAGAACTTAAACATTGATTTAAACTTCTTTTCAAATATATTCTCAAATTAAAGTCATTGTTTCTGAGTATGCCTAGAAGTGAAAAGATTTTGGTTGTCAGTTAAAGAAACTATTGAAGAAGCAGAAGTGAAAACTGCGCATTCCTGGAGGAGAGGTCGCTTCAGCGACACTGGCATCATCTTACAACAATTTGGACAGTATGTTCTGCCCATAGTTGGTTAGATTGTACAGATGGTTTCAGCAGAAGCACAGCACTCCGAGCAACTCCCTTATTCTGACTCCAAAGCAGACATCACTAAGCAATCACATTCTTTCCAGCTGTGTCTTCATTTAGCCATGTATTCTCTTTGCCATATAGGGGTCTAGAAGCCAGTACAAGTAGGTCAGAGTTAGCACAGGCAAAATGAAATCTACCTACGCCCTTGGAGTAAAGGATGGCTCTATAAAATTCAAACAAAGAAACCACCTGTAAGTGTATAAGTGCAAATCATTCAAATATATAGATCCTAGACTTATATGAAAGCACTATCTCAACCTCCCATCCCACATACTGCCTTCTTCATATACTTGGCCCTGCATTATTGGTGAAATCTGAATCTCTCTCTCTTTCTCTCTCTCTCTCTCTCTCTCCCTCTCTCTCTCTCTCAGTACTATGTGCTGAAGAGAGAAGAAAAAGGTATATCAGACCTACTTCCTGCTGTGGACAAGCATACAGTATGGTACAGTGAGGGAGACAAATCTAGTCCAATCCTGCTCCTTTTAAAAAAGAATATGATCATCATGTGAGCTTTTTGTTTTAAAAATGGAAATTCACTTAAACTGAAAAAATATAAAAAGGACTTATTTCTTTCTGAATTTTTAAAGCCACCTCTGATTTTGAGAAAGCTGCTGGGGCAATTTCTTGTTGGCTTAATTTTGACAGAAGCTAGAAGCTATGAAGACCTTAGAAACCCAAACACCTAATTACTGAATTATTCCCATCCAGCCACGGTAATTGTCTGGGTTCCGCTGCCCTGTTCCAGGAACGCTGAGAAGAACAGGAGAAGAGGTTCTGTGATGGGAAAGGCGGTGGGGCCAGAGGGATTTCTGTTCAACGGGGAAGTCACGTGTGTTGCTGTTCCCCCCAGTTCAGCAGCTGGCTGCTTTGCCTGCTTTGCCACATTGACGATGTGTCCTTTCACTTACTTCCTTCCACCTGCAGTTTCAAAGACTTAGATTTTGGTGTTTTCATTAGAAACATGGTTTGGAGGTCAGGAATGCCTGAGTTCAGTTATTAGCTGTGTGATTGAGGCAAGTTCTTCACCTCGCTAACTCTCAGTGTCCTCACCTGGAAAATGAGCAGCTTAAATTTAAAAAAACGTTTCCTCACAGGGGCTGCTGGGAGGCTGAGGCTACATGGTCCCATGAAGTGCCAGCACTGTGCTGGGCATTCATTGTAAGGGCTGAATAAATATAGCCTATTATTACCACTGGTGATACTTACCAGTGTGTTCATTTCCTGTAGTCCTTGTAACAACTCACCACACACTTAGTGTGGTTAAAACAACAGAGAATTGTTCTCTTACAGTTCCAAAGATCATACATTAGACATCAGTTTCTCTAGACTAAAGTATGGTGTTTAGCAGGGACGGTTCTTTCTGGAGGTTTTGAGGAGAAAATCTACTTCCTTGCCTTTTTCAGCTCCTAGCAGGGGTGTCCAACCTTTTGGCATCTCTGTGCCACACTGGAAAAAGAGTTGTCTTGGGCCACACATTAAATACATTGCAACACGTAATCACAGAAAAATCTCACCTTTAAGTAAATGTATGATTTTTTGTTGGGCCACATTTACAACCATCCTGGGCTGCCCGTGGCCCCCAGGCCACAAGTTGGACACACCTGTGGCCTTGTGACCCCTTCCTCTATCGTCAAAGTGCATCACTCTAATCTCCGCTTTCCTCATCACACTTCCTTCTTCTCTGACTCTGGTCCCTCTTATAAGGATCCTTGTGATTCCAGTGGATGCACCCAGATAACCCAAGATTATCTCCCCATCTCAAGATCCTTAATTTAATCATATCTGCTAGTCTCCTTTACCATTTAAAGTAACATTCACAGGTTCTGGGGACTCGGACTGTGCAAGCTTTGGGAGGTATTATTCAACCTACCACAATGGCTAGCCAGACTGTTGAACATGGCTAAGACAAGTTGCTCCATGCTGCTGTGATGCGGAGTGGTGAGTGTCACTCTGAGGACATGAGAGTTTGAGATGCCAACCAACCAATCCAATCATTTAGAAAACCCAAGAGTTTTTCTTCTGTAACTTCACTCCCTTCTTCCATGTTGGTCTTATCTGTACTTACTCAGGAAGAGGGGAACTGTTAATTCAAATACCGGAAATAGAAGAGTGTGATCCTCAAACCCAGATAAACCTAGGTTCACAGTCCAACTCTGCAACCTGGTGGCTGGCTGGCTGGTTACCTTGGGAAATTTTCATGATTGCCTCAGGTTATAGTCCCCCAAAAGCTTTCCCCCAAAGATTTGAGGAAGGTAATTTATTTGGAACATGATCCCAGGAAGCACTGAGGGGCAGTACAGAAATGAGTCAGAGAATGGAAGGAAGCTAATAAGCAGGGTGTAATTGAGCAGGTTACCCGTGGGGAGCACGGGTGGTCTCTGGGACCTGGAAGACAGTGCAGAGCAGGCCTCACAGGTACCCCGAGTGAGAGGAGGACACTTTCATCATTGGCCAAGGGCTGACCCATCTCCAGCCCTCCCAGCCTGCTCTGAAGTAGGACACCCACATCTGGTGGGGAAGCTGCGTGCCATGGGCTCCGAATGTGACGCTGACAGCATCTGCTCCATCTGCCTCCCTCGCCCCCACCCAGTAACCTCCACTTGATATTTCTGAGCCCCAAGCTTTTAATCTCTAAAATAAGCAAGGAGGGCAAAGTAAACCACCTCACTGTGTATTCCCAGGACTAATAATCTTATTCTTCATGGTTTGGTTTCCCGTGTCCCTTTGGCACCAGGATTTCCTTCTGGCTTCGGCACTGGTGACAGTGAGCTGGCCTGGGCTGACATGGTCATGTGTGACTCTTAGGTCATTTTTGATAAATCATGCTAGCCTCTGAAGAAGTTTCCAGGTAAGGGTTTCTTCCTTACCTAACAACTTCACTACTAGGTTATAATGAACAGAAATCTCAGGCAAATACTGTCACATATAAAATATTCTTTCAGTGCCACATGTATTAGCAAGTAGACACACACATTCAGTTCGCATGACCTGTTCTATCAACACGAGCATGTTACAGCTCTCTCCTTTTAGGTGCTCCAACCCCCTCTTGCGCAAAATATTCACTGGGTGCCATCATGAAGACTCAGTGGGAGAGGTTTCATCACTCTCGTGGCTAACATCAAGAACCCAGCATCGTCCAATGATCCTGGATGGAGAGAGGACCACTTAGGGATTTAGCCTAGATTTAGCTTCATGAATGATGCTAACAGCTAATGGCATAATTGAAATCTTATGCCCTTGTGGGGCAAGCATGGGGAGTGTCTAAAACATTTCTGCCAATCCATATGTAAATATAATAAATATTTTCAATTTCACTAATGAGAGCCTATTTCTAATATTCACCATGCTACAAAACAGACTACTAATTTCATCTATTAAAAAAAGAAAACCTTTCTGACTTTCAGTATGTTAATTGGCAAAGCATTGCTTGTGAATCAAGATACAGAAAAGAGAACCTGTGGTCACTCGTTGGAGAGGCCACCCCTGCCCTGTGCTTTCTCGATTAGCATGCAGACATCACCCGGGTTATAGCTTAATCTAAGTAATGGCCACACAGTATCACCCTGCAAATCCCGATGTACTTTTATAATTGTTGTAAAATATGCATAATATAAAACTGACCCCCTTTAGCCATTTTGAAGTGTAGTGTTGAGTGGCATGAAATGCATTCACATTGTTATTCATTACCACCATCCATCTCCAGAACTTTTTCATCTTCCCAAACTGAAACTTTAACTCTCTACCCATGAAAGGATAACAACAATAACCCCCATGCTCCCCTTCACCCATCCCGTAGCAACCACCCTCCACTTTCTATTTCTATGAATCTGACTACTTTAGGTCCCTCGTGGAAGTGGAATCATGAAATATTTTTTTCTTTATATCTGGTTTATTTTACTTAGCATAATGTCTTTAAAGTCCACTCATGTTGTAGCATGTGCTAGAATTTTATTTCTTTTCAAGGGTGAATAATATTCCATTGTATGTATAAACCACATTTTGTATATCCATCAATGGACATTTGAGTTGTTTCTACCTTTGGCTACTGTGAATAACATCATGATGAATATTGGTTCACAAATAGATGCTGAAGCATTTTTTAGTAAATTACAGACATAACAATCTGGTACTTTTACTAGAAACCTATGGAACTAAGCAGATAATACAAGCAGAATATTGCCTAACCCTTAATGTCACTGCAGCATAGTAAACCCCTTGCAGCTTCTTTGGTACCTTAGCACAATGGCAAACACTGGTCTTGTGGATCTTCAAGGTAAGATTTTAGAAGGAGACAGTTTAAAACTCTTAATTTGGTGTCATAAGATTGATTTTATATTTCATCTCCAAAATAGCTTTCCAAATGTCACTCAACTTATAGTTATTTCATTTCCTACATAGTACTTTCATTCTTCTAGAATCAAATAAATTTGTGTGTCTGGCAATTCTGCTTGGTTTCCAGGATGTAGTAGCATAAAACACTATATTCTGGGGCCTCAGCCTGTTGATGAGGGGAAGCTGAAATGTGCCCTCATCTTCTGCACCCCTGGGATGGTGCAGTGCGTTATAGATTTACATCAACCTCCCTCCCTGCAAAACCACAGCTGTGGACAGTGCCTGGCCTGAATTCTGATGACGGCCACAAATGAAACTAGTGAGTTCCATATTGGAGAGGTGGGAGGGTTTGGATTCTATGCAGGAGGGATTGTTTGTTTCCTTAATTTATGTGTGTGTGCATGCATGCTTTCCAGGCACTGTGCTTACTCCTAGGATGTGCCTGCCAGAGAGCATCAGACCGGACCTCTGGATCTGTGTATCCATCGATCAGCTTTACACTTGAAATGCTGGGGAAAAGGGGGGTTTCCTAAGGTTAGTTTCCTAAGCGATAGGCTGAACGGTGTTGGAGAAGTTGGTCTTGGACTTCGCTGGTACGTGTATTAGCACACTGTTGAGCACCTACTCTGTGTCAGGCACTCTGCGAGGCTTTGGAGACCTTGGTAAATGAAGCCAAGTTCCTTGCTCTCATGGCACCCAGATTCTAGAGCTGTTCCTGGTAGGGTAGCCCTTAGCCAGATATGGCTATTTAAATTAAAATCCAAATTTAAGTCAGGTAACACTAAAAATTAAATTCTTTAGTTGCACTAGCCACATTTGTAGTGCTCAATAACCACATGTGGCTCGTATGTTAGACATAGTGGACCTAGCACATTTCCATTGCAGAAAGTTCTATTGGATAGTGAATGATATGGGGAAGACAGATAATAAATAAGTAAACTATAGCATGTTAAAAGTTAGAAAGTGCTATGAAAAAGAGAAAAGTAGAGGAGAGTAAAGGGAACTAAGAGTGCTAGAAGTGGGTGGAGACAGGACATTGTACTAAACAGGTTGGTCAGTGTAACTGTTTTTGAGAGGTAAGATTTAAATAGACTTGAAGGAGGTGAGGATGTTAGCTAAGCAGGTAACTGAGGGAGGAGCATGCTTCTATGGTAATGGGCGGGAAGGCAGAGTATGTGGGTGCTGATGCTGGTAAGAAAGTAGAGGTGATGGGAGGATGTGGAAGTTCTCATCTCATTAGTCAGCACTGTTTCCAGAGGATTCCTCGTGACAGATGCCTTACTAGAAGGCTGTTTCAGATCACGGTTGACTTTTTTGTTAATTTAATTTCTACTTAAGGACTCAATGATGATTCACTTTTTCAAAAGTATATGCAATACTTATATTCCACATTGTATAACTCTTTCACTTCTACAACTCCTCCGTGAGGAATTTGAGGCACAGAGAGGAAATATTTTGTCAAGAGATACATAATCAGTAAGTAGAAGAAACAGTTCTGTTGTCATTTCCTTCTGACTCATGACACCAAAAACTCCCTCTGGTTATTTGAGCATATTTATTGATACAGGAGTCTGGAAGTCCTTAAATAAGGACTCTGATTGTTAAAGGCTTGAAGGAATTATTTCAATAAAAATCAATAAAATAACTGGAAAGATAATGAAGAACAAACCCACTCCTTTCTTTTCATAAATTTTATTTTTTTAAGTGCAAAACATGTGACTTTTTCAGATACTGAGACCTATGACATTTTGTGCCCTTTGTTGAGTGATTTCAGCAATTACTTCTGTGCCCCCAAATTCTACCTCAACTGGGAGGAAGGCTTTGGCAGGGCGGGCAGGGGCGGTAGAATGAGACACTGAAGTAAGACCTCATTTGTAAAATGACAATAAAATCCACTTCTGTGTTACTCAAGAGACTTGATTAAGAGCAACTTTAAAATAAACGCTGAAGCATTTTCAATTTCATAGAATAAAAAGAGTGGAATATAGCCAATAATATAGTATTTAAAATAGCACTTTGTAAGCAAAGCTCTGGTCAATTTCCAGTTCACCTAGGGAGAGAGTGAAACTTGTAAGTAGATAGAATCCACCACATTTTCTCAAGGACTTCAGCCTTTGGCTCGGCCTCTCTCCCTACACCTCTTCTGCCATCCTCCCTAGTGATGCCTACTTCCGGCGCTGAATGTCATTGCCGTTCAACCCAGCCGTCAGACTACCTTGGAACTCATCATTCAGAACTGCTCTCCTTCAAATATCTTGAGCCCTAAAACTGCCTTCACCGATCAAGACTGCCGTATTCATATCAAATTTCTTATGCTCCTATTTCTTATTCCTGAATCTGCTCCTCTTCTCCTGATTTCCAGAGCCTTGACCTTTTCATAATCTCCATTGGCCCTGTCCTGTGTGGTCCCCACATCTAACCATCACCCATCTTAAGTGTGTTCACAATAGTCACCATCTGCTTCCATTCTGCATACCTGGCCAGTGTCAGCCTGGACAATTATCTCCATTACTAATCAATGCTCTGTAACTCTCAGAATTGTTCCATCTATCTCAGGAAAACCCTCTTTCAAATATTCTGTAGCACCCTGTTCTGAACATTGTTCACGCTCCCCAAACCCCAGCTTGACCTCTTTGTCCCTCTCACTGGAGGGCTCCCCTCCCACCATATTGAGAAGTTAGAGGATGTCCATCTTGAGCCCTCATGACTTTCTCTCCCTCCACCCTTTACCATTTCACTACTTCTCACGGATAGGTAGCAGGGCCACCCTTATTTCTAAGTCTGCCAGACCATCCTCTGTGAGTGATCTCTCTTCAATCTCTCCCCTTCAATGTATTCTGCCCTTTGGCCTACAAACAAGCAAAAAAAGTTCCCTAGGCTATTTAATTTCTTTAAATTATTTTTCTATTTCTCTTCTCTTTCCTGGCAAATCTTAATGGAATACATAGTCAGCACTTTCTGTGCCTACCGCCCCATCCACTGTTACGACCTCTACTACCTTTCTGGCCATAACATCCGTGCCTGACACAGTTCCTCCAGGAACCCACAATTCACCTTCTCAACCCCCTACCTTGTATCTCCCTGTCTCATCCCCTGGGGTGCCTCCCCCAGCCATTCCTTGAGGTCTGCTCTGTGAATATTGCTCAAGACAGCATTTTCATGAAGCCATGCTGTCTTTTGCCCAACTCCTATTTTTTTCATTTTTTTCCTGAGATACAATTGATGTTCAGTAAAGTGCACCTAGTCTGACGTTTTGATAACTGTGCACACCAGTGTAACCACCACCCAACTCAAGATACAACATTTCCATTACCCCAGACAGGCTTCTTCATTCTCCTTTCTAGTCAATGTCCAAACACCAGCCCCCTTCCAGAGGCAACCACTGTTCTGATTTCTATCACCAGAGCCTTTGCTTGAACTTCATATACATGGAAACACACAGAGTACTGTGTCAGATTTCTTTAGCAGTACATCCTGATTTTGAGATTCATCCATGTTATTACATTTGTCAGTACTTCATTCTTTTTGATTGCTGAGTATTTTCCATTGTAAGAATCTGCCACAATTTCTTTATTCATTTCCTGTTAAATATACATTTAGCTTTCTCTCAGTTTTTTTGGAGCATTTAAAGGTACTATGTAAATTCTTATTCAAGATTTTTTTTATGTGGATATATGTTTTCTCCCCCTGGGAAAATACCTAGGAGTGGGATTGCTGAGTCATAGGGTAGATGTTCATTTTGCTTTGTAAGAAACTGCCAACCTGTTTTTCAAAATGGGTTCAGATTTCCAACAGCAGTGTGTGAGAGTTCCGGTTGCTCCACATCCATTTGTTCCCTCGCCTTTGTGTCCTCACTCAGCTTTTCTTTGACATGTTGCCCTGCATTGTTAGAGCCTCTTACCTTGTCTCCACTTGAGCAGGACTACCGTTGTGCCTCACCCATCTTTGCACCCCCACAGTCTACCTTCCCCAGAGCTGGCTCTCTCTACATCTGCACAAAACAACAAAGTGCAACCCAGCGAAGGAGCCAGGGACTCTGGGAATCCTGTACAGATGGCAGCGTGGCCCCACGAAATCGATGTGGTCTGACTCTCCCAGCAGAGTTACAGTACCGCTGCCTGAGTGCAGGGCTCCGGTGGCCATTTGTTATAGCCTTCAGGAAGGGTTTTTACCAGATTCATAGCAGCAAGTGATGCCAATTATTGAATTTCTTTTCCATAAAAAATAGCTATTTGCAGCCTTTTGAAGCTGGGTAAATGAGCCATTGATCTTACCTGTAGAACACTGCAGGGCATTTCTGTCCTGTCTTGGCTTCCAATATTCTCTGACAGGAGTGCACCTCTCCAGCCCCGCTGGTCTAATTGTCATTCCCCGGGCATACCTGCTTATATCCTCCTGTGTGCCTTCCCCACAGTACGGGGAAAACTTGGACTCGGAAGGCCTTTCCTTTACTCCTCTTAGAAACTCGGTCTTCAAGGCCTGGCAGCACAGATGCCAATGTCTCTGTGAAGCTTTCTCAGTCGATTCATCCTCAGTGACTGTTCTGCCCTCTGAATAACTTTACCTTCCCAGGATAGGGTGATGGCCCCATCCTAGCTTCTTGGACTTCTAGATTATAGGGGCATCCCAGGGCAGAAGCATGTTCCCTCAATGACAAGCGTACCTCAGATGTCTGTGAGCGTGTTCCAGAAGGACAGCTGCTGTGCAGAACCTCTCTTTTGGCATCCCTTGCTCAAAAGCTACTCCCCATCTAGCCGGCATCTTGAAGCAATAAATTGCTTCAGACCATGTTTCATCACTCACCAGTCAGTGGGGAGCTCGAGTGCATTCAGGAGCACGTGTTCAAGCATTCGGTCCTCTGGGTGTGTGCAAAGGCACTGAGGGACATGGCTCTGCCTCACACCATCAGGACAGGCTGCTCATTTTCCAAGGGAGACACAGAAATAGTCAAAATTTGGAAAATATCATGAACAAGACGAGAAAGGAGGCCTAACAACCATCCAGGTTTTCTTTACTCTCTCACTCTTTCTCAAAACAAATGAGCACCTCGTCTGTAACTTTATACCCTCTAGGAAGTCACCCCATATGCCTTCCTGGAAAGCAGTCTTCTCTTTCAATTCCCATTGTCTACACTGGACTCCAGAAAAATCCTTTGTCTTTAATACTGGAAAATGGGAGCCACAGTACCTGGAACATTACCTTCCCACACCTCCTCATTTGCCCTTTTGGTCATCTCTTCACCTGGTGATGGTAATCCATTTTTTCCTCACGTCCTAATCCCTATAAAATATGTTTATTCATTTAAAAATATTTAACACCTTTAACATTTTTTAAATTTTTAATAGATACTATGATAAGAGTTACAAGTCCAATAATAAGATAGAAACTGCTTACTTCTTGAGCTTGCATTAGCTAGGAGATTTAGGTACACAAAAAGAAAACCATACCACAGTCCTGACTTCCATTCTATTAGAAGTTCATTGGAAGTACAGGGCTGTAGGGCCACATGGAAGGAGCTCTGAGTCTAGTCTCAGGAGGTCCAGGAAGGCTTTAAATAAGAGGTGGCATTTAAACTAATAAGAGTTACCCAGAAGTCATTGAAAGACATGAGGGGCTGGGGGTGCTTCACATAAAAGATGTGTGTGGGAACACCCAGGCATTCAGATGTGGCACAGTAAGGAATTGAAAGAAGTGTGGTGTATTTGGGAATCAGAATGCAAGAGAGAGGGTGATGAAAAGTGAAGCCGAAAGATGGGCAAGGGCATCTAAACAGGCCTTTGTGTAAGTCTTAATAAGCAGTGGGGATTTGTCTGGCCAAAGGGAGCTATTCCAAAGCTTAGGCGGAGGGGTGAGGGGCTGGTTGGTGTTTTGAAAGGTCATTCTGGCAGTGGCTTTGACAGCATGGATTGGAGGGGCAATGCTGGAATAGGCGAGAAGACCAGACAGGGGATGACAAGGGCCTCAACAACAAGGAGAGTGGCAGGATGGATGGAGATGATGGATGGACTGATGATATCATGGCCTGGTGCTAAGATGTAAGTGTTGAGGGACAGGAAGTCCAGGGCTTGGGCTTGGATTATAGCAGTGCATTCATAGAAGCAGGGAACACTGGAGTTTCGGGTTAGGGGGCAGAGGCAAGATGTCCTTTATGTAGTTTGATGTGTCTGAAGCTCCAGAGAGGACTGGGCTAGAAGGGATGTGAGCCATTAGAACTCGATGGTCACTCTGCCATGAAAGTAGGTTAGATGGCCCAGGAGAAGGGGAGGGCTGAAGACAGTAGAGAAATCTATAGAGAAGACTGAAGAGGGACAGCCATATTGGGACAAGCCATGAGAGGAAAATGACCCTGACAGGAGCCAAGGGAAGTCTTTCAAGGACAGAGGGTCAACCAGGTCCAATGTCGCAGAAAGACACTCTTATACCCATTAGATTTTGCAACCAGAAAGGCGAGGTTGGTTAGTGCAATTTCAGCGGAGTCGTGGGGGTGAAGTAGATTGAAAGCTGAATGGGAAATGAGGAAATAAAGTTGGCAAGAAAGGAAACTCACTAAAGAGCTTTGGCTCTAAGGGGAGGAAATAGACAGAGTAGTAGTTAGAGAGGAGTATGGAGTAAAAGAGGTTTTTTGTTAAGTTGGGTAAATATAAACAGATCTTTAATGTATTTTAGAATGAAGTGGAGAGATGAATGAATACATGAAACCTGTGGTGAAATGCAGTTATGGGAAATAAAGCAAATAATGGGAGAATATAGGCAGTATATCTGATTGATAAAAACCAAGTTCTCTAATGGTGGGCTTAATCCCTGATTTGCAAAAGGATTCATGAATCCAGTTCCATGTGGCAGAAGCAGGTCCTATCCATGTGCTAGCAGGAGGTCGTAGAACAGTCCATTCCCAGCTGAGGGTTGCCTTGGACTAATTACTTACTCCTCTACTGGAAGTGGAGATAATCACACCCACCTCAAGATTCTCCTGCAATTTAATAAGATATATGAAGTGCGTAGACTAGTGCATGGCACACAGTAGGCAAATGCTCAGTAGATGTTAGCTATAACCATCTACTGAAGCTGAAATTTCCAGGAAAATAATGTATCTAGTGGTTTCTCACCCAGGCTGCTAAAGATACTGAAAAAACACATCCTGTGCTATTGTTTTCGAAATTGTTGAAAATCCAACCTGTCCTCTAGCGCTGGGCCTGTGCTGTCTGCAGAAACAATGTCTGCATTGCTTGGCTTCAGCAGGGGCAGCAGAAGCGTCCATTACGAAGGCAGTGCACGTACAGCCAAGAAATCTCTTTTGGGTTCCTACCCTGTGTGTTTCCAAAGCCTTTCTTCTGGTTTCCTAATGAGATTTCCCTGTTCAGGAGGGGTGCCAAATGCTGGGGACTTCGCAGTACTCCCAATCCCAGGCACCAGATTTGTGTAATTGCAGTGGTGGAGATTTGAATTGCCCTTGGAAGGGTGCTCATCCTATCTGTCTGTCAAATCATCTGCATGCTGGTGGCGTGGGAATTATAGGAGATGAAGAATGTGAGAGTATGTTTCCAAGTAGCTGGCAGATGGTTGGTGATCCGTAAGTGTTAATTTCCTTTCTTGAAGGTAGCAAGACTAGACTGTGTTCTCATATGGCTCATGGCAGGGTGGGAGCCATATGGGATTTGTGGAGCAGCTGTATGAACTTGGACTATTTATGGATCTTCTTGAGCCTTTTTTCCCTCATCTGTGAACAAAGCCTGATAATACCCCCCACACCAGTGTGTTTTAGGGACTAAATGAGACAACATATGTGGAAGTGCCTAGCATACAGTAGGTAGTCAGTGTTTTTTCTTCTCCCTTTTCTGTGTCCCTGTTTTTACTGCTAAGAGACCATGTTTACTCTCACAGATCTGATATTATTTCTTCACATCAAGTCAATATAATCAAGTGTTTTTGAGTCACACCTCCTCTCCATGCATTCAACCCACTACGTGGAAGTCACACCATTACCAGGACTCTCCACTGTCTTGTTAGACACCAGCAGGTCTGTGTGTGGCTGCAATGGAGATGTTATTGCAGCTGTCAGCGCTGAAATGATGTGCTCCTTCATTCTTCAATAACTGTGTGCAGGCATTCTCTTTCCCTGGTTGAACATTTCACAGCCTCCTTTCAAAACAACGCACTCCTCTTGTTTCCTCTCTCTGACTTCCCTCGTCCCCTCCCTCCTGGACTCCCAAACACCATCTTGTTTCCCTGTATTGTTTGCTTAATGGGCAGTTTAATGAGTGTAGCATTACCATTGTGAAATGCACAGAGCACAAGACAGAAATTGGATTTCTTCCTAGACGGTTTCTACCCGCCCCCCGTTGTTTGCAGCTTTCTCTTTCTTTTCCATTCTGCCACACAACTGAAATTTGCTGAACCAGAAAGGAGAGGCAGGAGATATGAAAGGGGAGGCAATCTGCCTTCTCATTGTTTCAGGAGGAGCTTATTAGCAACCTGCCCACTAGAAGAGACCCAATACTCTAAAGATACTACCGTGCATCTTCTGTCTGCACAAAAGCCCAAGGTCCTGAGTATACAGTGCAGAACAGAATCTAATTACCAAGATAATGATTGTTACCTTCACTGCCCAACTGTTGGGTTTTGTAATCAAAAGCTATTTTGGCAGGTGTGAGTCTGCTGATAACTCAGAGAAACTATTGAAAGCTTTCAACCTGAAGCAGTTTCACTCTCGCTAGTGGGCCTGTGTTGCTCAGATTTTCTGTTAGCAGAATGTTTGGGGACCTGGAGAACACTCCAGAGCACTTTGACCAGCGCACAGACATCAGTCACCCTGTAGGAAGGAACATCCTCAGCTGACTCAAGTACTCTTTGTTTCTGGAACTAAACATCATAGCAATTTCAGAAAGCTCTGCACCATTTTTGAATTTGTTCTCTTTAAGTAGTGATCGGTACCTGACTTCTACAGCCTTTATTTGGCATTCAGTGAGGAGAAATTGATTTTTCTCTGGGCATGGATAGGCTGTGTGTATTTCACAAGTACAGTGTGTGCTGAGCTGGATATAGGTATGTGTTCATACCCTTCGCCACCTGCTTCATATTCATTCTGGCACAGAACCCCAGACTGGCTCTCTGTTCCCCATTTCCGCCAGCTCTAGTTAATTTATGCCTTTACCTCTCTGCCACAGCACACTAAGGAAATGGAGTTTCCACTTTTAAAATCAAATTTACTAAAAGCTAAGCAACATGGTGATAATTGGCTCTTTAAAATGCTTAAAGAAATTCCGAGTGAAAAAGAAGGAACTCATTGCAAAAGAGGAATAGAAATCAGGCAATAAAGGCAAGGACAGCTGAAACGAGAGTAAAATAACAAAGAAAAGTGGGTGAGGTTGACACGATATTAATTGGAAAGGGAAAAGGGGTCAAGGGAGAAGCAGAAGGGGAAAGGGGGACAAGAAATGATACTCACTTGAATGATGGACTCAATGAAGGAAATACAAAAAGTGAAGCCCAAAGTAAGAATTATAGAGAAAAAATATCAGAGGCATCAGGACTAGAGAACCACAGGCTATTGGCGGCCTGGGAGGACGTGGAGACAATCCCTGATGAAGTTAGGTGTCTGAATTCCTTAGGACAGGCCGACAGTCAGGGAGGCTGTCCCTGTATGTCCTAATTAAGGCTCTGAAATAAGAGCCAGGCAGACACATTACTGGGTCTGGCCAGCCAATAATGGCAACTGAATTCACTGATGCATATTTAAGCTGAATTTTCTAACCAACGTCTTAAATAAACAGTCACCAGATGGAACTGAAAATCAGAATAAGGCTTTCAGTGGTAAGTGTTTCTGTAGGAAAAAGCCTGAAAACACTTCACGTTGCTCTTTCTAAAGTTTTTAGTCATTTGTGGTTTTTAACTCTGGCTAGTGTGTTAGCCACCGTTTCATTGCTGGACTGTGTGAATCCTTCTAGTATTTACTCTTAACACTCTGCAGTGCAGGGAGAGTAGCTGACACGTGTGGTGGAGGCAATGCCCCTTGGCTGGAACATTAAGTCTATTAGCAACAAAGGAAGCTTTGAGTAGCTTGGGCTCTAATGGAAGCACCAGAAACTCCTTTCCCTGAGCCTGGGAAATCCAGAGCAGATCTTCTCAGCCAGCTGAGCTTGGGAAACCAGAGTTGTCAGAGGAACATAGAAATGACAGGAGGCCTAAGAGAGATCTCAGGAAGGTGGTCATTTGGCCTGTGGCCTCCGATCAAGAGTCTGGGAACTTGGCGTCACCTCCTGGGTTTTGCTGTGGATCCTGTGCTTGCTCTAGGAATTGATAGTCACCAGTAACTGGGGGAGAGTTTTCCACGTTGAGCCTTTTGTTATAGGTAGAGCTAACAGCCCTCTTTGTTTACATGTTTCTTGGGTTAAATGATAGATCACACTATTTTTACCAATGAGTGGGAAATGTAGCAATAAAAATCCAGACTTACTTAGATTTGTCAATGGACTGTTCTTTCATATATATACTATGATATTTTAATATAGTTTAGTTTGGTTTTTCACAAAATCATAAGACTCTCCTGAGCTCATGTTGCTAAGAAGCTGGACAGCCTGCTGTTCTTGTCCACAGGCCCTGTCCCAGATGAGGACCGTTACCTCCAGGCATGCAGGGTTATAGCTAGTGGTCAATTCATTCAACACACATTATTCAGCACTGAGGGTGACCAACTCATCCTGGTTTGCTTGGGACTCTTCTGGTATTAGCTCTGAAAGTCCAGCGTTCCAGGGAACCCCTCAGTCTCGGGCAAACCTGGACAATCGGTCACCCTGTCATGTACTATGTTGGGGCAGAGCTAGAAGAGACCCTAGAGCTCAGGATAATTTCATTTCTACCCGCCAATTTTACAGGTCTACTTCAAACCAAAGAGTCCTTTTATCAATTTATTTTCCTTCTGATGCACACAATCTCTGGATTGGAAGGGATAATAATGCTATGACTGAAGATGTAAATGTCAGACTGCATTAAAGAGTAAAATTAAACAAAAAATACTGCAATGTAATCCAGGTTGGGATTTGAAAGTTATATAGCGAAACACAAAGTGAATCAAAAACATTATTCGGTATCTGGATACTATTTGGTACATCAAAGAGATGATTTATAAAATGGTATCATTTCAGGAAGTTTAAAGAATGAAGTCCAATGGACGTACCATCATTCTATCTCATTACACCCTTTTTTCCTGGAACGTGTTGACAATAATGTGAAGGGATAGATGACCAGCCTGGAAGCCATCAGATGATGGTTCTAGTTCTGGCTCAGTCACTAAGAGATCATTGACCCCAGAAAAGCCATTCCCAGTCCCCAGGTCCTAGCATTTCCTCCTCTGGAAATGGAAGGGTGGGTACGAATCCCCAATGGGACAGTTAGCAGAGGAGAAATCCCAGGAGTCAGAAGACTCATGCTGCAGTCGGCTTTCACACTTCATTGACAGCTGAGTGGCCTTGCACCAGAGAGATAACCTCTCAGTTTCCTCATATATAAAATAGAAAGCCGGAAAGAGACAGAGAGAAAGTCATCATAAATTCATCAAAACCAGCCATGCTCACTCACTTACATTTACACTTTCTGATTGCTTTCATGCTGCAACAGCAGAGTTGAATAGTTGTGTTGCAACAGAAGCTGGATGGCCAGCCAAATCTGAAACAGCTAGGCTCTAGACTTTTACAGAATACTTTGCTGACCCTGATCTAGCGGAAAGACTGCAATATTAGTGTTCAAAGTCCAGGATTTTCTTAGGCTCTGTGTCATACTGCATGATCTCAAGCAAATTATTTACTATCTGTGGTTCTCTGGTTCTCAAACTCTAATAGGAGAAGAATACAAATCCAGCCTCTGTTTCCTCCCAGAAATAGTGTCAAGATACATAACAAAACAAAAGCATTAATCTTTTCTGAAGAAAAGATGGTTTAAATTCAAATTATTATTCATGAGGTGGATGCCGTTAGATGATTCAGAGATGATAACCGATGTGTTATTATTCTGTGATATTAGTTCTCTCATGTACCTCAGTGGGGGGTTACTTAGATCTGTGATAGCATACAGACCCCTGCACTGGGGCCCTACATCAAAAGCTAAAGTAATGGCACCAGAATCTAATTTAATCACAGTATCCAGTCAGGAGAGTGAGTTTAATTGCCTCTTTATCTCTTTATCCTCTGAAGACTATCATTAAACATTTACTAGACGTGAACTTCAGATCACGCCAACATCTCGGCTGGGGTCACCTGACAGCTGGCCATTTTAATCCAGGACAAGAGAGAGGGGTCCTCAGAAACATGAGGGAGGGCTACTCCCAAAACAGAAGAATAGTGGTAGCACATAGGCCGGGTTACAGAGCAAATACCAAAGGTATTTGTTTATGTTAAAACTTTAGTTCTTATTTGATTCTTGGATGTATGACTGGTATCCAGGCTGGTTAAGCATATACACAAGCGATTAACAAACCTTTGCCTAACACATGTAAATATTAGGAACTCCCATTCCCAAGAACTCCCTCAAAGCTCCGCAGAGGATCCTTCCTAAAGGAGCAGCTCTTTCATGTTTGAAATCAGTCATCTAAAGAGGTCCAGCCCATTCTTTGAAAGTCACATTGGCCCATGTGCAGCCCATTTACAGACCCTATATATAAAACTCCAGATTTACGGCACAGATAAATTAGCGGGCAATCATTTGCTCTATAAAAAGAGCCTTCATTTTACAAGCAGATTCACTGCCATATTTCTTTACTGATCTATTGCCACTAGTGTAGTTCCAATAAAATCTCATTGTTAGAAATGCAGCACCCATATGCCTTTTCATTGCCAACCTGGATGGGGAGATGAAGAGGAGGGTGCACTTAGAATCAATCCCCTTAGATCTTAAGATGTGGCTTTTGTCAGGTCTTTTGTTCTCAGGCTTGAAGCCTAATGTTACTTGTTACTTATGATTGACTAGGAAAGATGGGATGCATGATTCTTTAATATAACAGTAATGAGACAGTATTATGTGATTTCATTGACTAACTCTGATTATCTGCATGAGATTTCAAAAAAAATGAAGGATAAAATACAATAAAGATTAAATAAAAAAATGAAGGATCAGTCATATGGGAATGAGCTATCTGGCCTTTTGATGATGAGACATAATAATATTAACAATAGTTACCATATTGAACATTATCATATACTAAGAGCATTCTAACTCATTAGTTCATTGAAGCTCAAACAAACCTAAAAGCCAGATGTAATTATGATCATTCCTATATTATAAATGGGACAATTAAGACAAAGAGAAGTAAAATATCCTTCCCCATGCTACCAGCTGATGAATGCAGAGTCAAGATTTAAATTCAGTGATGCTGGCTCTGTAATTTGTGCTATTAACTATTGCGCTATATTGACAAGTAAAGCAACTGTCAGGTGCTGGGATATAAGAGCAAAAGCACCAGATGACATATTTTTAATCTTCTAGATGATACTAAGAATATCTGCATCAGGCTGTAAGAGAGAAACTGTTATTAAACTTGTCTTTTGCCATTTAAAAAAACTACAAAACCAGACAAAATATACCAAACAACTAATCCATCCACTGGACAACAAGAAGGTGAGGGCTGTGATCCCTGAGATAACGAAAACAAAAGATAACCCCTCTGATAGCCCCAGTTTTCTGCCCAGAGGCATATTTCAGGCCTTGGTCCAGGGAGGGTGAAACCCAGATATAGCACAGTATGCTCTCTCAGTTGTGGAGACAGAGAATAGAGTCCAGGGAGTCTAAGGCAGCTATGTTTTATAGGATAGAGTGCTAGACAGGAAGGAGTTACACAGAAAAAGAGCTCCAGACATCTGTATAAGAGGTCCCCTCTAGTATTTTTCAGCATACTAAGCTGAGCACGGATAGGATAAAATTCCTTAAGACTCAGTAAAGGCCAGCCATCAGGGAGCTAGAGGCTGAACGGAGTTCATATGGCTAAGAAAATTTTGAATTCTGATCAGCCAAAATGGAACAAACTTGCATATGTGGTGTATTCAATAGAGACCACACAGGAGGTCCTCACTTTAATTGTAGGGCTCAACTAACCCTGGAATCAAGACAACTCTAGTCTCTTCTTAGCAAAACCTAAAGCCTTGAAAGGATCAAGCACATCTCTAACTGCAAAAAGAGCATGCAACATCCTTTAAAGGAAGACAAGAAAATCTAGACAACAGTGTAAAGTTTACAAGGTCTACAATCCAATAAAAAATTTACTAGATGGAGAAGAAGCAAGAAAATAGGACCTATAACAAGGAGAATATTCAGTCAAGAGAAACAGCCTAGGAATGATAGTGATGATAAAATGTAAAAGCTATTATAAATATATTCAAGGATTTAACATACTGAAGACAGAGGAAAAAAATACTGATAAAAATGAAGTGTCTCAGTGTCCTATGGAACAATATCAAGTAGACAAATATATGCATAAATAAAGTCCCAGAAAATGGCAGAGTAATGGCTGCAGAGAACAATTGACAGATTAATGGCTAAAATTTTCCAAAATGTAATAATTAAAACTCACATATCCAACAAGTCCAATTAAACCCAAGCAGGATAAATAACAAGATAATTATTATGATCAACTTGATGAAAACTAGCAATAAAGAAATATATTTGAAGTTTCTGAGAGAGAAAACACTACATAAAAAGGAAAATGATAGAAATAATCACTGAATTTTGGGGGAAAAGTAATTTCTCAGAGAAGACAATGAATGCATCTTTAAAGTACTCAAAAACCTGCCAACCTAGAATTCTATAATTAGAAATAATATCCTTGAAAAATGAGGATGAAATTTAAAAATTTTTACACAAAATTTGGTGAGCAAATTCTTTTCCAGAAGACCTGTGCTACAAGAAATGTTAGAGGAAATTTATAAAACTGAAATAAAATGATACCAGATAAAAATTCATATCTGAAAAAAATTCATATCTGCACACAAAAGAGAAGAATGTATAAATTGATAAATATATGAGTAAGTAGAAAAGTTTGTTGTTTTTAAATATCTTTAAAAGATAATTGACTGTTTAAAGCAAAATAATAATGTGCTGTAGAGTTTATAAATATGAGGAAGTGAAATATATGAAAGCAATAGTACAAAGGACAGGATGGAAGAAATATATACTTATAAGATTAAGTTATATAATTATATAAAGATTATAAGATTATAGTAAGTTAAAGATTATCTGTTATAAAGATTATCTGTTATCTGTTGTGAGATTATAGTAAGTTAAAATGCATGTTGGAAATGCAAGAGCAACCACTAAAAGAAAAAAAGAGATACAACTAATAAGCCAAAAAAGAAGATAAAATTGACTTTTAAAAACTCAATTATATAAGAGGAAGAAAGAAAGAAGAAACAGAACAAAGAATAAAAGAAACAAGTACAAAACAAATGGCGGGATGATAGACTGAAACTCAAGTGTCTCAATAGTTACATTAACTATTAACATAAAGGGACTAAACCCTCCAATTAGAAGGCAGAAGTTGTCAAATTAAAAAAAAACAAGACTCAGTTACATGCTATTTGTAAAAACACACCTTAAATAGAAAGACACAATAGGCTAGAAGTAAATGGATGGATAAAAGATATACAGTAAATTATAAACAAGTAAAGACTATAGTAATTATACTATCTATAAAAGTAGGCATCAAAATAAAGAATATTGTTATAAAGAAGAAGTGACATTTAGAATGATAAAATAGTCTATTCATCAGTAAGACATAGAAATCTTAAATGTGAATACACTCAGTTACAGAGCTTCAAAAGTACACGAAGAAATAAACTGACAAATTGAAAGAACAGACAAATTCAAAGTTGGGTTTGGAGATTTTAACACTCAGTTCCAATCATTGGTAAAACAAGTAGATAAGAAGTCAGTATGGATATGGAAGACTGAAATAATGCTATTAACCAACTTGATCCAATTGATATAGAATACTGCATTCAACAATAGCAGAATGTACATCCTTTTTTCTCCCTATGGAACATTCACCATGATAGTGTGAGCTTTTCCATAAAAACCATCTCAAAGAATTTAAAAGGATTGAACTCATATGAAGAATATTTGCTGACCACCATGGAATTAAATAAGTCAAAAGCAAAAAGATATCTAGAAAATCCCGAAATATATGAAAATTAAACAGCACACATAAATCAAAGAAGAAATCAAATGAAAATTAGACAATATTTTGAATCTTTTTTATAATAAAATCACAATATATCAAAATGGGATGAAGCTAAAGTAGTGCTTAGATGAAAATTAAGAGTTTCAAATGCTTTTATATTAGAAAACAAGGAAGTTCTAAAATCAATGATCTAACATCCACAGTAAGAACATAAAAAAAAGGAATAAATTGACTAAATTGAAGGAAGGAAATAAGAAAGAGTAGAAATCAATGAAATAGAAAACAACAAACCATAGAGAAAAATCAATGAATCTTAAAACTGGATTTATCAAAAAAATCTATAAAATTGATAAACTTCTAGTAGATTGATCAAGAAAAAAGATGATGCAAATTTTCAATATCGGGAGTGAATAGGGCACATCACTACAGGTCATGTCATTGATAGGGTAACAAGGGACTATTATAAACAAACATGTGCCAATAAACTTGACAACTTTGATGACACAAATTCCTTAAAAGACACAAATTACCAATGTTCATTCAAGAAGAAATTAAAAGATATAAATAGCCCTATTAATCAAATGAATTGAGTTCATAAATTAAAACCTATATTCAATGAAAACTCAAAGGCCAGGAGGTTATCTAGTTTATTTTATCAAACATTTAAGAGATAAATAATATCAATATGATACATATTTTTTTTAAAAAAAAAGGAGAAGAGAAATACTCCCTGTTTATTTTATGAGGCCAATATAAACACCAAAACAAAAACCAGATAAACATTAGAAAACTGCAGACCAATATCCTTAATGAATATCAATATAAAATCTTTAACAAAACATTAACAAATCTAATCCAGCAATGTGTACAAAGTATAATACAGTATGTCTAATTTGTGTTTATCTTAGAAATTTAACATTGGTTTACTATTTAAAAATAAAATAATTTACTAACAAAATGAAAGAGAAAACTGTAACAATTTCAGGAGATGCACAAAAAGCATTGAAAAAATTCAGTACCCATTCATGATATAAATAATAAATAAATAAATAAATAAATAAATAAATAAATAAATAAAAGCTCTCGGTAAATTGGGAATAGTAGGGAGCTTCCTCAACCTGACAAGAGGCAGCTGTGAAAAACCTGCAGCCAACATAATACTTAATGGTGAGTGTGAATGCTTTCCTTCTAAGATGTGGAATAAGGCAAGCATCCCCATTCCCATAACTTCTGTTCAACATCATACTGCAAGTTCCACCTAGTACAATTAGGCAAGGAAAAAAATTAAAAGATAAATTAGAAAGGAAGAAGTAAACTAGAGTATGGACTTCCGGCCAAGATGGAGGTGTAGGTAGACACACTGTGCCTCACACAACCAAAATAAGGTCAGCAACAATTTAGAAACAAGACAACAACCAGATCTGACAGAAAATTGAACTGTATGGAAGTCGGACATCCAAGGAGTTAAAATATACACATCCATCCAGACCGGTAGGAGGGGCGGAGTCCGCACGAAAAGCAATGCCTAAGGCATCCCCAACGCATAAGGCATCCCGAGTGCACAGGCGGCTGGCAGACCCAGCAAGGCCGACTGTGAAGCGAGGCACTGTGCACAAGGTGCCTGGCTGTCCGGGCTACATTCCTGTGCAGATAAACCAGGCAAAATTGGGCAGTGAGTCTGACCACGCAACCCAGGGTCCCAGTGCTGGGAAATAGAGCCTCAGGACACTGGTTGAAAACACCTGTGGGGGTTCAGGCACAGGGAGAGACTTCCAGCCCCACAGGAGAGACCCACAGGGTTCTAGAATGTACACAAGCCCACCCACACGGGAATTAGCACCAGAAGGGCACAGTTTGCTTGGGGGAAGTGGTGGAAGGGACTGAAATCCTACAGAGAGAGGGGCAAGCGCCATTGTTTCCTCTCAGACCCACCCCCACATACAACATCACAACCCAGCAACTGTGTTGCCCAGCCCTAGAGAACACCTAAGCTTCTTCCACTCACTCCATAACAGGCATGACCAGACCAAAAAAAAGGCTCAAACTGAAGTACAAATCAAAGCCCCACAGCCAATGTTTTTGAGCGACCAAGAGATAACCAACCTATCAGATGCACAGTTCAAAGCACTGGTGATCAGGATGCTCACAGAATTGGTTGAATTTGGTAGCTAATTAGATGAAAAAATGAAGGCTACAATAAGTGAAATGAAGAAAATGCACAGGGAACCAATAGTGATGGGAAAGAAACTGGGATTCAAATCAATAGAGTGGACCAGAAGGTAGAAAGAAACAACCAAACAGAAAAGAATTTTAAAAAAATGAGGAGAAGCTTAGGAACTTCCAGGACATCTTTAAATGTTCCAAAATCCAAATTATAGGGGTACCAGAAGGAGAAGAGGAAGAACAACAAGTGGAAAACTTATTTGAACAAATAATAAAGGGTAACTTCCCCAATCTGGCAAAAGAAATAGACTTCCAGGAAGTCCAGGAAGCTCAGAGAGTCCCAAAGAAGTTGGACCCAAGGAGGAACACACCAAGGCACATCATAATTACATTAGCCAAGGTAAAAATGAAGGAAAGAATCCTAGAAGCAGCAAGAGATAAGGGGACAGTAACCTACAAAGGAG
>CM052544.1:97358150-97496474 GCA_028533065.1 Trachops cirrhosus
ATGGAAAGGCAGATAAAGTGCTTCTCAGATAAGGTCGAGTTAAAGGAGTTCATCATCACCAAGCCCTTATTTTATGAAATGTTAAAGGGACTTATCTAAGAAAAAGAAGATAAAAAACATGCATAGTAAAATGATAGCAAACTCACAATTATGAACAACCACACCTAAGACAAAAGCAAAAACAAACTAAGCAATCAACTAGAACAGGAACAGAACCACAGAAATGGAGATCACATGGAGGGTTAGCAAGAGGGGAGTGGGAGGAGGAGAGAGGGAGAAAAGGTACGGAGAATAAGTAGCATAGATGGTAGGTAGAAAATAGACAAGGGGAGGGCAGGAGTAGTAGGGGAAATGTAGAAGCTAAAGAACTTATGACACATGGACATGAACTAAAGGGGGGGAATGTGGGTGGGAGAGGGTGAGCAGGGTAGAGGGGAGTGAAGGGGGCAAATGGGACAACTGTAATAGCATAATCAATAAAATATATTTTAAAAAAGAAAGGAAAAAGTAAAACTATTGTTATGAATAAATAACATGAATTATATACATAGAAAATCCTAAAAGGCTACAAAAAATATATGCTGCTAGCACTGATAAGCAAATTTAGCAGGGTCACAATATACAAAAATTGATTGTATTTCTATATATTAACAACAACCAGAAAATAAAATATAAAAAATAGCAATAAAGAACATTAAATACTCAGGAATAAATTTAACAAAATACAATACATGTAAGCTATATATGCCAAAAAAAATGAATACATAGTGTCTATCTATCCAACTGCAATTTTAAAAAAGTCCAAGAAAGTTTATTGTGTAAAATGATAAGCTGACTCTACAATCTATGTAGAAATGCAATGGGCCTAGAATACTCAGAACCATTTGGAAAAAGAAGGAAAAAGTGGAGGACTTACTCTATCCAATTTTAAAATGTCTTATCTACAACAATCAAAGCAGTATGGTATATTGGTAACAATAAAAAAAGATCAATAGAACAGAGTAGAGAATCAAAAATAGATCGATCTATACATATATGGTCACATAATTTTTACAAAAGTGCAAGGTTATTTTATAGAGAAAGGATTGTCTTTAAGACCAATAGTAATGAAAGAAAAAGATACCTTTAAGGGGAAAGAGTATATTTTAACCCTTACCTCACACCATACACAAAAATGCAGTCAAAATAGATCATAAACCTAAATCTAAATATAAAATATAAAACTACAATAATTCTAGAAGAATATATAAGAGAAAATCTTTGATCTCAAGTTAGGCAAAGATTTTTTTAGATTACAAAAAAATTAACCATAAACAAACTAGTGATGAATTGGACTTCATAAAAATTAAAAGTGCTCTTTGGAAGACATTGTTAAAAACTGAAAGTTAAGCCATGGATGAGAAAATATGCATTATACACATATCTGACAAATGACCTGTAAGTCAATAAAAATGAACAAATCATTTTAACAAACACTACATTCTCAAAGAAAATACATGAAAGCCTAATAATTACATGAAAAGTGCTTAACGTTATTAGTCATGGAAATTAAAATCAAGATAAGATATGGCCACACACTCAATAAAATTAAAAAAGAAGAACAAATAATGCAGAAGCATGGATGATATCCAAAATCATTATGCTGAAATGAAAGAAGCCAAACAGAAAACACTACATACTGTGTCCATCCATTCATGTGAAATTCTAGGAAAGGCAAATCTAATCCACAGTCATAGGAAGCAAATCTCTGGTTGCCTGAGGCTAACGGTGGGAAGGATGGACTAACATGGAGTACAAGGGAACCTTTCTAGGACTGATGACAACGTTCTACCTACACATGCGTATACATTTGTCAAAACTTGACCCGTGTGCACTTAAAATGGGTATAATTTATAGTATGTAAATTATGTATAAAAAGAAGCTAATCACTTTATTTCATAAGCAATATTAGTACTTACCATTATCTAGCTCTTTGCCATGGTGATGCATTACTGTGAGATCCTATAGTAATGTATGGGTTGTCTTGGTCCAGTTGGGCATCACAATTGGAATTGACCTTGCTGTGCCCTAAGCTCTTACAGAACTTTGGATCTCAGTTTTTAGCTCTTGTTGTGCATATGCTAGCTCCCCTAGTTGGGCCTCCTCAAGGGCAGGGGCTTGGTGCAACTATCAGAATCCTCTGCTTAAAACTTTCCCCGTAGCTCATTTTATGAATGTGAGTCATGCTGAATGAAAGCATTACTGGAGAGCAATTAGGGGGGAAGTCTTGAGTCTCCTGTCAATAGAAGTATTCAAGAGAAGGCCCAACAACCCTATGTTAGAAATCTTACAAAGTGATTTAAACATTAGATGGTGGTTTGACTAGAAAAGTTCCTTCCCAAGCCTGATTTATGTGAAAAAAACACTTCCAAGCGAATGAGGCGTTTCTCTGCAGAGAAGCAATCTTGAAAGTTAGGAGGGACAGTAGCCTTCTGACCACAGGCAGGGTGGGGCTTACCCTCTACCAGCAGAGTGGGATTAGATGTCTGTCACCAAGCATGTGAGGTTGAATTAGAAGCAAGGGAAGGATATAATTTTGGAAATAAACAAGTCAGACATTTTATTATGAAATCTAACAGAAGAAACTTCAAAGGGCAAAGCTTCATGTGAGAAGTTCCCTGGAAAGAAAAAGTGGGTGGTGGTGTTGGCATGGGTCATCCGAAGGTGGCAGATTCACATAATTGCCCTTTCATTCCACTCCGTGAGCCCAAGACTCTCCACTGCTGTGGACTTCAAAGCTGTGTTACAGTTACACAGCGGAATACTACTCAGCCGTAAAAAGAAGGAAACCTTACCTTTTGCAACAGCATGGATGGACCTGGAGAGTATTGTGCTGTGAAAATAAGCCATTCAGAGAGAGACAAATACCATATAGTTTTACTTATATGTGGAATCTAATGAACAAAATAAACAAAATACAAAATAGAAATAGACTTGTAGATACAGAAAACAGACTGACAACTGTTAGAGGGGAGAGGAGTTGGGGGGATGGATGAAAAGGTGAAGGGATTAAACTTTTGAAAAAACCTCATCAACACAGATAACACTATGGTGATTACCAGAGGAAAAGAGGGTACAGGGATTAGAAGAGAATAAAGGGGGATAAATGGTGATGGAAGGAGACTTGATTTTGGGAGGGGAACATACAATACAATATACCGATGATATATTATAGAAATGCACACCTGAAACCTATATAATTTTATTAACAAGTGTCACCCCAATAAAGTCAATAAAAAAATTTGTAAACCACAATGTTAAGATAACAAGATACAGAATAAATATAGATCTAATTTAAAAATAAAAAAGATGACGGGATGAATTATCACAAGGTAAAGTCTACAGATCCTCTTACCAGACATTTTTGCTTATAATCATTATCACAACCTTTAAGCCTAAGTTTACTCATCTGTAAAATGAGGATAATTGTAAGTCCGTGGCACATAGAAAATACTTAGTAAATCCTGGCTATGAAGATGGCTATGATTTTTGTACACTTTTTGATCATTAAATGATAGTTCATTGTACACAACCGATACTTCAGAGACAGTAAGTAGGAGTGCTCTTCCCCAGTCTCTGGACCACGCCCAGTGTGAAACAGCCTGTACCATTCTCTAGCTTGCTCACATGAACAATCTTTACTACGCAAAAATCAGAAACTTGAAGAACTTCCTCTGTGGACTCCCAAGCAGTTTCAGATGTGATCTTTTGTTTTCCAGTCAACCTCATTTCGGTAGAGATGTACCCTATGAGATCGGAAAGTTCCATGAAATTCCGTGAGAGCAGACAGCTGTAAATTATGCCCACCATTGCTTGCCCACTGCCTGGCTAGGTACTTGGCTCTTAGTAGGAGCTCAGGAGATATCAGATGAATGAATGTGGCCTCCTTTGGAAAAGACTTATATACATGTCATGTTTGAAAGAATCCCTAGTGGCTACCTTGCTAAGCAGCAATGAGTGCAAGGTTAAGACATGGCAAATGTGGCTGTGATCAGTCTTTAACCTATTTAAAGCAACTGGACAATTATTTCTCAGCTGTAAGGAAATTAAACAAGAAATACTGTATTTTGCCCTCTATGCACTATTTTGCCCAAATTTTCAGGGAAAAATAAGGATGAGCATTATACATGGGTATAATAATTTCATACCATGGGCATAATAATGGGTATGATAATCCCATGTATAATGTGCACAAAAACATGGGTGAGCATTATACACAGTAAAATACGGGTCATTCATGTTTCCTGCTCTGTGTCCTTCATAATGAGGTCCTTTTGTCGGTGTAATTGGTTAGTAAAGGACAGCATGCTTTCCTCCCCACTTTTGTCAAGAATTCCAAAGCCTTTAAGAAAAATAAGTCAGGAAGTAAAACAGCAGGGCTCCTGGTGCTTATAAGTTCTGCACTGGAAACTATTTCAGGGTCTGTAGCAGAGAATCTCAAGCACCATTTACTTTACCCCATAATTCTGTAGTTTGAGTATTAATGATGGAACAGCTAATGACATGTTACCCCACAAAATAGCATTAGCCTCCTTTATCATCATCAGCCTTTTTTTTTAGAGAACACACAGAAATGTGTAAATTGCAGTTTATCTCACCACAGAAGCATTTAATCAAATGTACTGTAATTATATTTTGGGTGGCTACTGAGAATAATCACTGTTTCTTTATTACAGGGATTGTCCTAAAAATTACATTAATGAGGGTCAACCATAATAGCTTTGGGTATTGAGCTACATTTAAATTTTAAATCTGCATCTCAGCTTTGTCATCCCAATGAATGGATTGCCAGGGGCCAGGATCTTTTCATGAGCATTGTATTTGACAGATACTCCTTGAGCTGATGCTTTAGTCTAAGTGAAATGTGTCTGCATGAAAAGCATATTCATTTCCCAGTTTCCTTCTTATATATTTGTTTCCTTTGTTTTGGAATTCACTGAGCTTTTCATGTTTAGCTCTTTTCTCCTGCTGCGTAACAATTTTAAGAAAGTTATATTTTAGAAGTCTTGTGTAAAAAAAATTGCATCCCTTTAGTCAATTAAAGAGGATGCATTTAGCTGCTAAGTGGAAACCTGCCAGGTGACTAAGAAAGGAAAAGCCTATTTGCATAAATAAAATGAAAGCATTTTAGAATAACTGAGCCAACATTCACTAAATTTTTTACCATTGTCCGCATCTAACTTTTTTCTTAATGTTTTTATTTATTTATTTTTAGGGAGAGGAGAAGGGAGGGAGAAAAAGAGGGAGTAGAACAGCTTGAGATACGCCCAACTGAGGACTAAGCCCACAGCCCAGGCATGTGCCCTGAATGGGAAGTGAACAGGCGACCTTTTGGTTTGCAGTATGATGCCCAGCCCACTGAGCCACACTGGTCAGGACCACATCTAACTTCGCTTCACTTTTAAGGAGTAGGGTTTGAGGCAAAGATTACTCACCATGTTTCTGTTCTCCTTGTAGTCTTTCATTGGAAGCTGAGCTGGAGAAATCTTTACTAATTATTTTGCAGCATTAGCCAAGTAGTTTGTCATCTTTTTGTAACCAAATGCCTTATGCACATCATGGACACGGTCATTTGGGATAAATCCATGCTGTCCGACACATAAGCAAACATGGAGAACGGACAGGAATGCAGACGCTCTCACTCCCAGGTCACTTTTCCTCCCTGTCCTAAGCTGCCTCTAAATTGGTTCACAGGATGCCACCCCCCTGGTTTCTGGACATGATACCTGCTACTTATCAGTACTTAAGTTTCACTATTTTTTTTTATACTGTGTCTTTTCAGATCGGATTTTTGTAGTAGTAAAATTTCTTCAATATTATTTATTCCCTATTTTTTTGTGGTTTAATTTGACCTTGACCCTGTGGTATCCAGAAATGAAACAAGCACATCTTCGTGCACACTCTTGAACCATCCAACCCACAGTTCTACTCCTGGAAATAATAGGCTCCTTTTAATTTATAGCCCAGTGTGGCTTAATCAGCTGTGAATTTATACTACATCGCTTCAGAGGGGCGGTTTCAACCAGTCCCACTTATTGGAGGCTTAACGGAGATCCACAGCCAACCGGAAGAGCCTTTGCGGGTTCTGAAGACGCACCAAATGCTGCGGTTCCTCAGGAGGGCCGCTTGGAGAGAAACGCCTATTCCTGTTCTCTGTCTCACAGCCAGTCCGTTCCCCGTCCACAGCCAAGCCTTCCCTGCAACGCCACGACAGCTCGACCTTTTTGACTGTCAGTACAGTTTAATCAAAGTTTCTTTGAGTAAAGTACCTTCCTTCTGCTTGCTTACAACATTTTTTTACCTTTTTAAAGATCATAAAGATTGGATATAAAGGTATAAGCCATGACTTCTTTTTCCCTATAAACTATGTGCTTAAGTGCTTAAAAATCAACCTTGGATTTCACAAATCCATCAGCCTGGACATGTAGACGTGATCAGAGGTTCATTGAGTCGCCCTTGTGACCTCGCTTATGAATGAACATTATCCCTGTCAGCTAACTGGCCAAAAGAGCCATGATCACTTAACAGTGGTGACAAAATAGGAACTCCAGCTCTACTATGTCACCCAGGTATTCCTGCAATGCATCTGCCAACCAGCCTAGCAGAATCATCACTATTCAGTATGGGGCGTAGGAACAGGATAGGCTGACCAAGCAATACATCCAACTTGTCCATTTTTTTTGTCTCTGCTTGCCAAAAGAATGGGAGGTTATATCTCCTATCACGTGCCTTCTACTGCACCGTGGCTTTGTAACCTTTTGGTATATGGAGCCAGAAATCAACACCTGTCCAGTTAAACACAATTATTAAAAAACCACAGTGATTTTAAGGATTTTGTTATAAACTCCACACTGGAAATAATCTTTTGAGTCTTTTGAGGTCAAAGATCCATGTGCCTTGGACGTTCTCACAGTGTACTCTGTCAAAAACAATTTTCACTCAAGTTTTCTAGTGAGTGTCATCCCCCAGGTGCAGGGAGAAATGCAGAAAGGCATCAATAAGAAGTCACACTGGCTCGGACAGGTGGGAACTTTATTGATATCAGGCCATGAAGGAAGAGTGGGCAATAAGTTCTGCATGGACACAGGAAGGATAATAAATTGAGGCTGATATATAACGTGAGTAAGATTCAAAAGTACCCCTCTCAGAAAAAGTGTCAATATCTGTTTGTGTTGCAAAACCAGGCAGAAGGAGAGAGTCATGTGGGTGTTTCTTAATAGCTCTGTATGAAGCTGGGAATGCACACGCTCACCCATGAAATTATGCACTCAAAGGTACGGGCCCTATCACACATGGATGTGATTGCTCTTTTAAGGTTTGTATGGTTGCTATTAAATTGTAATTTTCTAAAACATAAAATTATGACTTGTGGAAAGTGTAAGTGGAGTCAGGAGAGAAAGAAGGATATTATGGGGTGCGTTGGTATTGAGGACAAGCCTAATATTATACACACAAAGACGCAGACTTATATATTTATTTTTCTATATATATACACTCAAAGATACATACACATACATTTATAGGTATATGTATCAGGTATGAGTGTCTATGTGTGTGCACAAAATTGATATTTATTCTCCGCCCCACCCCAGAATCCTCCTTATATTTGAAAAGCACCCACTACCATACAAGGAGAAGGCAGAAAACCAGCCCTTATGTTAGTGACTAATCTGCTCAGTGCACTTGTTTATTAGGGTAATCATAAATAAAATCATAGAGGGTTACTTTGTGAGTCACTTAACTTTTCAAAAGAAGGATGAAACCTTTTAAGGTTTGGGTGGTATTAAATTATAACTTTCTAAAAGGTGAAGTCATGATTTTCATGCAAAGATAAAATGAATGCGTGCCAAACCAATAATTCAATTAATTAATTAGTGATGGAATCAGACATTAACACCAATTTACAGAGAATTTGAGAAATTAAGTTTATGTAATTTAATAAAGAAATACTAGAATAAGATTGCTAGGTTAGATAAAACTGGTTAGTGTCTTAGAGGAAAATAAGCTAACCTTTGGGATTATCTGTTCTAAGGGAGAGAAATCATTTTCAGGTCTATTAGACAAAAACCTATGAATTCACATTTTACTTCACTAAGTCTGGAACCTTTAATCAATAGTACACTGTGAGTCAATCTAAGACCATCCTCTAGATAATCTTTGAGTGGACTTTGCCCCTGAATGAGTTTGAAAGGAAATGCTGCCCACCTTTTTGCCTTATTTTCAAGTTGTGGATAATTTCCAGAACAGTGGTGAAAGCTATGGGAACATACTGCATAGTATATAATAGAGCATTTGGATCTCAGCTATATATGAAATATCCCATTTTTTTGTAATCAGAACCTACTTGTCATTCCTCAAGGCAAGAGCACAGACAAGAATCTCCAGAAATCAGGACTTACCAAAGGTTGCTGTAGAAAGGGAGGATGAAGCCAATATTCATCTTTCCTTTTCCCCATTAGGTAGTTAACTTTTTTATTTATCCAACAAATTGATTCAACAAATATTTATTGAGCCTCTACTATGTGCCAGGGGGTTACTGGGGGCTACTGGGGGTTGCCGTGACAAAGTCCCTGCTGTTATGGAGCTTATATTTATGGGAAAGACAGGCAGAAAATAATAAAACCATTGTAAGAATATATAGTTTTAGGCAGTAGGAATTTTTATGAAAAGGAGAAAAGCTGAGTAACGGGGATACTGAGTGATCAGAGAGAGGAGTGGGTCTTAGAATGGCCAGCACCTCCCAGGAGGATTGCTAGCCCCTGCAGAGTGGAGCCCGGCCAGTGGTGGGGACTTGGTGTCAGGTGGGGCTCTGCTGTTCATCTTCTGATAGATAATCCCAGGCTGCCCAAGCCCATGTGTGAACATAATGCAGTCTCCACTCCTTTTCATGGCCCAAGGTACCTATGACTCGAATTTGCATCTCCTTGTCATGAAGTAAACATGGAGATGGGGACTAGATCAGTAAATGGAGTGAGTCATGCAAATGGTTTCCACCGGGGAGGATAGGTCGGTGAAAGAAAGTACAGAAACCTGGGTGGGAGCATAGGTTTTAGATCAGAGACACCTGGGTCTGGATCCTCTCTCTCCCACTTCCTGCTGTACAACTTCAGACAAGTTGCTTAATCTATTTTCCATTTGTTAACGATACTGGATCATTTTCTCACAGGGTCATTGGGAGAAGTGAATGAAATAACCTCCAAAAAAGCTGTAGGCACACGGGAAGTATTCAACAAATAGTGTTCTTGCTATTTCCACATTTGGAGAGTCTGTAGTACCAACTTCACATAATAGTGATTACTGGTCTTACTACTGCCATACACTTCCTCAACTTCATGGAGAGATGAATCACTATCACGAAGTTTAGGTGCCTGTGACCTGGAGGACCTCCAGGTATGTTGGTATTCACCTCAACTATGCAGTCAAAATTATCCCAGCAACTTCCCCAAGTTTTCCAAAGAGATAGAAGGTTCAGGGGCTTTGTGCCACACTGAAACTTTTAGCACAGGTTTGGAAATGCTTGGATGGGTTGAAAGTTTAGAAATTAAAACTATAATCCTTTTCCAGAGTTTTCATCAGGGATGTTTTCCATTTCCTTTTCTTTGTTTCACTATTTTTTCCTTTCCTTCTTATAAGTTTCTTTGTCTTCTGGAGAGCTGTGGATTATGAAGCTATTAACTGCTTTTCCCTCTAATTTTCAATGAGATATAATACAGTCGGGATAAAACTGACCCTTTTGAAAGGAGATTATATGTGTACAAATTCCATGAATTGATTTTCTAATTACTTTGGTAATGATGCTTTTAATTTGATGATGTTGCTGAAAGAAATAATAATTTTAATTATATTTTAAATGTATTTTTAGATTTTATAGATTCTGGGGAGACTAAGTTTTCTTGCAGGGTATAAGTTAAGACCATCCTGTTCTTCTTTAAGTCCATAATTATTATGATGGGGGGAATGTCTGTAATACATTCCATTGCAATTAAAATGCATACCCCAGACTGTTCAAGATCTGTTTATAAAGGAGAAATGGATTTTCCACAGCTGCTTGCCTATGAGTGTATTTTTTAGGCAACAGTGCAGCAGCCAATGGAGACACTGAAATAACAGCCTTGAATGTAAACTTTCAAGGCTTTCAAATATCCTCCCAAAACTTCACATAACACAAATTGCTTAATTTGTGTATATAAAAACCCACTGATTATATGAATGAGAGTCAACGTACAATAGCAGGGAGCTGGGAGAATCTCTCTGTATTTACCCAGCCATCTCTGCAGGAGTCAGCGGGCATTCAGTCTTGTTCCCGTGTCCTGCACAGACCGGTCATTCCCGCGAGCTCTCTGTGCAGACGGGAATCTGCTGCACACAGTATGGGGCATGTTAGACATTTCTTACAGTATGCTTTGGACCATTGTCATCCCGTCACACAGCTGGAAAATATTTTCGGAGATGAATGTTTACAAAAAAAGATTTAGAGAGGAGAGGGAAGAAGGGGGAAGGGAAGGAGAAAGAAAAATAATCCAAACCAGGGTCGAAAGGGGGTCATACAGAATAGACTTCACAATCCAACTGTCACATCTTGAGAACAATCACCAGAACTTTGATTGATTCAATCAGAATTTCAAGTCCTTCAAGTTGTGTTTAATTGATCATCTTTGTGGTTATAGAACATCTATAATAAAGAAATTGAGTGCCTACTAATCCTCACCAGCATCTTGAAAGTCGGGTATCATTAGCCCTGTTTCGTGAGTGAGGAAACTAAGGCTTAGTGGCCTTGCATAATTTTCCCAAAGTCACCCAGTTCTTTAGCAAAAGAGTTTGAATTTGAACCCAGGTCTGTGAGACTCTAACCCCCATGTTCTCTCAGCTGTATCTCCTTAACCAGGTCCAACGTCTTCTTGACTGACGTACTAAGGACATGTCCTCACATCCTGAAATTCTAAACCTGCCTTAGAAATACTTCTGTAACAGTGAACAGCCCGAATAATGCTGCAGTTTGTTTCCAGGGGGTGAATTGGGGCCTTCAGAGCAGGCTCCTTCTTGCCAGCTTTCTATTTCTAAAAAGCATTGGATGGTTCCCTGTTCGGAGCTCATATGCCTGTCAAAAGACACTGTGTGGTTTATCCCCAGGGGCAGTTAACGTTCCCCTGCCCTGGACATCAGGTGCTCTCAGAAATTGAAATGCAGGCTCTCCCTCAGTGCTGGTCTTTTAGATCAGTAGCTGTCACCGATAAAACGTCTCCTTGGAATGGCGGAGACAAAGCTACAAAGCAGCCAGCAGACCCACCCGCGTATCTCCTGTGGTTATCAGCATTCTCATCGGTAGTATCGGGTTTTCTGGAGTTGTTTTAGTTGTGTAAAATGTTCCTGGGAACTTAGACGATCTCTGAGGAAATGACTTCCTTAAGTCACTAGTTCTAAAGGGAGACAGCCAAATTCCCACCCATCTAGCAGTCGAGTTCTTTCAGCCTGAGACAGAAAGGGAATTTCAGAGGCCTGAAGAGGGCATGCACAAGTATTTCTTGCCTCTATTTTTTCAATATGGAATTTAGAGACTTTTCTGTCAGCCAACAGGCAGTGTCTTGAAGAAGCTTGGAATGGGAGAAAAATAGCCCCAAGCAAGACACCCTCTTTGTCTGCTGGAATTAAATGTCCTTTCCAGTCTGTCTCTTGACCTTGACAATTCTGATTCATCTTCCATGCACCCTCCATGACTTCCATTCTTTGAACTCCTTGACTTTGTCCTTAACTTGTATATGAATTTGACATCCACCTGATAATCTGTGCGATCCAGGGAGCATAGGCTCCCCACCACCTTCAACTAATTCTAAAAATGTCGTGGCTTCTGTTTAAATGCTTTCAGCTACTATCAAAGTAAACACCCAGATTTGTCTCTCCTGTGTGTGCTGTGAGCTCATGGTGTAAAGAATCTTCTGGTTTTAATATGGACTTCTGGCCTTTTCATTGAGAAGTGTGGTTTTCTTCACCCACATGTTTTCTAGAGAATTGCAGAGTCCTGGATGACATCATTTGGCCCTGGTGTTGCTACCTGTACCTCAGGCTGTCTTTCCCAGCTGTCTTCCCACCTCCACGGTCCTCCACATTTTTCTGGAGCATTTTCCTAAGGACCAGTTCCAGTCTCCCCACCTTCCTGCCCATTCAACCTCATGGCCCCCCATTTACATTTACATTTAGTCTATATTCAACTCTATCTGCTAATAATTAACCCAAGTTACCCCTCACATCATCCAAACCAGAATGCTCACATACGCTCTTCCCCTGGCACGTCCATGCCCCATCTCTGTCTGTTGTCATCCCAAGTATTTGTGCTGGGTATTCTCTTTCGCCACTTTGAGTCATTCCTTGCCTTTCTCACCCTATACTGTGCCCCTGGAGGCTAACTGTTATGGATTTTGTTAACAAGTTATACTTCCCCTCTGGCTTATGACTGGGTTTGGCCCAGGGAAGGCCCCATAGGCTATGGGAGGCACAGCCAGGGACTGATTCCCTGGCTTCCATAGACACCGCAGCTCCTCTGGTGACCCTCTCCTAGAGCTATAACTGCAGTTAGAGCTGCTGTCTTCTGTGCCCCTTTAGAGCTACTCGTGGTAAAGGCCACCCTTGTTGCTAGCCCTGGGGCACTTCATCATCCCTTATTGGTCTTATTAAACCCTAATTACTCTTTGTGAATGATCCTTTCATTAAATTTTCCAAGCTACTTTCATGTAATGTTCTGTTTACTACCAATACTCTTGACTGATACAGAACCCTCAATGCCCAGTTTATTCATAAAATTTACTGATTTCATTCATTCATTCTACAAACATGCATTTATCTTTTATTTGCTGCTATGTTGTAGGCTTTGGTGACAGGGTGGGGAAAAAAAGCACAGGCCCTGCCTTCAGGGAGTTTATAATACAGTGGGAAAAACAGATGTGAAACAATCAATTATAACAAAGTATGGTGAAGATGATATAAGAGAAGTATGGAGAGCACCCAGCAAAGGGACCTAGTCTAGATGTGACAGTTGGTCATTTAACTACATGAGTGATTATCCACAATTTCTTCGGCCTTCTCTGGCAGCACTCCGTACATTATGCCTGTAGTATGACTTACTTGTGGACACATTTTCTCTGCCTCTATTGCAAAATAAGCTTTTGAGAGTAGAGACTGTGTCTTTTTTACCTTTTTCTCTGCCACAGTCCTTAGCCTATTGCCTACAATATTGTAGGAATGCAAGTATTTATCCAGTTGAATTGAACTGAACCTTCTGAACATTTGGGGACCTTAGCTCCAGCCTGCCTATGGAAGGTTTTATGTTAATAGTGAGCTCCCACTTTTTCTGACCTACTGGGTTAACAGAAAACATGTTTTACTCATTTAAGAAGAAAAATCGGTGACAAAGAAGAAGCCCCCTCAACAAGGATGAATGGCTTGATAGCTCTTGGCAGCTTAATACACCTTCTTTGGGATATTTGCTGACAGGCATTGGAGCCATTAATCGTCAAGGTTCATAACTGAGCTTTATTTTAAACTTTTTTGTGGCCTCATTGGTGTGTGTTGTGTTTAATACAGTGTAAAACATGAATGAATAGAGATAAGTTCAATTCTATTCCAGAGCAAGAAGTCTGAGGGCATAGGTAGGGGGAAACCTTGGCACAGTTTTAAAAATGTGGATTGGGCTAGGGAACACTTAGACGGCATCCTGAGGCAGCTAAGGGCTTAGGAATAAGGAAGTGTCCAATCCACAGGGCAGGAAGTGAAGGATCAGGAGAAGAGAGCTCTGGCAATGTAGTAGACCAGTTCACACATACATTCCTTTTCCCCAAGTTAATTGTTACATAAAATAGTAATTTTTTCTATGATACATGGCTGAGCAGGAGGCAAAGTAAAGGAATTCCTTAGAGGTGAAAGATGACAAAGTGAGAATCTATAGGGGTAAGAAAATTCTGGAGCCTAGTTAGTGTTTGTCTGAGAGTCTCAGCCAATACCTGTTTTTCTAGACTATGTATTTTAATAAGCAGTGAGTGCACGTGGGAGAGGAGGCAGGAGACAAAACATGGGCCCCTAGTGTTCTTATATAAGGTATTGATTAACTTTAAGTTTATTAGGATGAATATGTGAGATGTGATTTCTAAAGTCTCTACTTACAGATAGAAACAAAGTGTATAGCTTCCAAATGGGAGTAAAGTGAGGGGAAAAAAGAAAGAAATGAGAGGAGGGGAGGGGAAAATCAGATAAAAGAAGGCAAGAAAGAAAGGTAGAAAACAAAATGAACAAATAGAAAGTAAAAACTAAGATGGTATAAATGAATCTAATTTAACAATAATCACAATCCACGTAAATAATTTATGCTCTTCAATTAAAAATCAAAGGGTTTTAGATTATATTTTTAAAATTCAATAGTAAACTATGAGAGAAACCCCTAAAAACAATAAGCGCAGAGGAAGACTCCAACTAACATAATGGGTAAAGACTTACTGATCAATACTCTGCAAAAGGAAGCAGGAGTGGCTGTATTGAATATCAGAAAACTAGACTTCAAGACAGAAAGCCTTAACACAAATGAAGAGGATGACTACATATTAATAAAAATGTTCAATATACCAGGAAGATGTAATTCTAAATATGTGTGCTCCTAATAGCCTAATTTTGAAATCTGTGAAAAGGAAATTGTGAAAACTATAAGAAAAATTATCACATCCAGAATCACAGAGGGGCATTTTCACACATCTCCCTCAACACTGATAGATCAAATAGACCATAAATCAGTAAGGAGCCTAGAAGATCTGAAAACACAATTAACAAGCTTGATCTAACGGACATATGCAATATACTGAAAACACTTTCTTTTTAACACAGGGAATGTTCATAAAAATGGATCACACATCAGCCTATAGATAAAATCTCAACAAAATTCAAAGAATCTGTATCATACAGCCCAGGTTCTCTAACAGTTAAATTAGAAATCAGTAATGAAAAAGTAATGAAGGAGACCTCCTACTTTTGAAAATTAGTGGATAATAATTTTAACACATGATTCAAAGAAAAAATCAAACTAAGAAATAGTAAGTTTTAGAACTGACTGATCATGAAAAATAAGTCCTCTGAACTGGTGGGATATCGATAGTAGAGCTGTGTGGGGGGAAGACGGTCACCTCACCTCTCTTGCTAGAGACAAAGTCTGCAAAGTAATAGACTGAGCGTTTAACTCTGAAAGTTAGAAAGAGAAAAGCAAATGAACCCAAAAAAAGAAGAAGGAAGGAACTAATAGAAATAAGAGTAGAAATCAATGATAAAAAAATCTACAATGCAATAGAAAGTATTAAAAAAATAAACTGAAATTGTTTCCTTTTTGGTTGAAAAACTAATACAACTGAGAAGCTGCTGGTAAGATGAGAGAGGACACCAATAACCAATATCAGGAATGGAAAGGAGGGCATTTCTATAGATTCTGCAGTCATTTAAAAAGACAGGATGTTATTGACCACTTTATGGCAATTATTTTGAATATTTAGGCAAAATCCATAAATTCTTAGAAACATGTAACTCCCAAAATTAATTCAAGAAGAAATACAAAACTCGAATCACCTAATAATCAGGAAAGATAGTGACTCATTAGTTAAAATTTTTACCATAAAGAAAAGTCAGACTTAGGTGGTTTTGTATGTTCTACAAAATAAGCAGGAAATGGATCATTCTAACCTTACACAAACTATTCCAGGGTGTAGGAAAATAAAGGAACACTTGCCATTTTATGAATCAGTGATATCTTTGAAACTAAAAATGAGTATCTACAAATATAAAACGCAAATTTTGTAAAAAATGTGTAATTTACAGTTAGCAAAAGAAAAATAGAAACCATAAAGGAAGGAAAACTAACAAAAGATATGCAAAACTATATTACCAAATTTTAGAGACATTATAGAAGACTTAAACAGAAAAACACTATTTTCATAAATAAGAACACAGTATTCTAATTAAGGATGTTAATTTTCCCAAAATTGATAAATAGATTAACACAATTCCCATCAAAACTCAGAACTATTTCTGGGATATTTTAAAATGATTCTAAACATTATCTGGAAGAGCAAATGGTCAGACACAGTCCGACACTTCTGAATGAGGAGGAGGAGAGAAACGTGCCCTGCTGGCAAGCAAGGGCTAGAAAGCAACAGCAACTAAAATGCGGTGGCATTGCCGGAGGAAAAGCCGGATAGCCCAGTGGGACAGAATTAGAAAGCCCCAAAGGACACCCACACATACGACGGAACTTGATATACTGCAAAATTGGTACCGCGGGTCAGTGGAGAAAAAAGATGTACTAAGCAAAGTTGCTGGGACAAATGAAAAGTAAAATAAAGCCTACCATACATAAAAAATCAATTCTAATTTTAAATGGATGAAGAAATTAAAATGAAAAACTAAACTTTAAAAGTTCCAGGACATCAGAGAATTTTTTGTGATATTAAGGTAAGGATAAGTTTCTTAAAGAAGATGTGAAAAAGTGAAAATCAGAAAGGAAAAGATTCATAAATTCAACTACATTAAAAGAACATCTATTCAACAAAACACATCTATTCACCAAACAGAGTAAAAAGAGCCACAGACTGGGAAGTGAGGTATATACAAACTGAATACTAACAAAAGATTAATATCTAAAGTATATCAAGAACTCCTACAAATCAATAAGAAAAGATATACAAATCAATTGAAAAATGGACAAAGGCACAAACAGTTCACAAAAGAGAAAGCATAAATGATAAAAGATACATATATTACAACATACCAATTATCATTAATGATTTTAGAAATTAAAATTAAAACCATAATAAGATGATATTTCATACCCACCAGATTAGCAAAAGTTAGCTTGACAATACCAAGCGATAGAAAACATGTGAAGCAAGAGAAAGACTCATATATTGACAGTTAAAGTATAAATTCCAAAGGAAAACATTTTGGAATTGCATGATAAAATTAAATACATTCATACTACATAACCCAGCAATTCCAGTCCTCTATTTAGACCATAGAGGATGCTAATAGCAGCATATAAATAACAGAAAACTGGAAATAATGTAAATGCCCATTGTTGGGGAAATGGATAAATAACTACAATGAGATAATGTACAGCAATAAAAAATGAAAATACTACAGCTTTACACAATAACATACAGAAATTTTACATATGGTTGAGCAGAAAAAGCAAGTCACAAAAATTTATCTGAGCATATGGTTCAAAAGCAGATAATATTAAATGATTTTATATATATTCATAAATATAGTTGCTATGGAAACACAACAGGATGGTGACTTCTGAAAGGAGGGAAGTATCTGTAAGTAGTGAGAAGGGGGTTTGGGGGTGGACATGGGCTCATAAAATAGGCTTCAAAGGCACTGGCTATATCTTCCTTGCATTGAGTTATGCACATATATGTGCTTTTCATATTGTCTCCCTTTGTAATATACATTCATATTCTCTACAATCTTATGTGTATATGGTGTATTTCACAATAAAACAGTAAGTAAATAAATAAGCAAATAAACAAAACAAAGCCAGAGACTGCAGAACTACCATTGAAGTCCATAATATGGCCCTGTAGGTTCGGAGGGATGAATATGAGAAAGCAAGGACCCCTTGAGGCTCTGACCCATGCCTGAAACTGGAGAGCAGTTTCACTAGAGTGAGAGAAAATCTTTCAGGTAGGGCAGAGACTCCTGATGGTGCCCTTGGAGGTTGCCAGGGAATTTCACGGGAAATAAATGAATGATTTGAGGAGGAAAACTTGAGTAAAGGAATGTTGACCTTCTTTTGTATCCAGGAAGGTACAAAATCTGCACTCTTGCAGATACAAAGAAAGATACCGTCCTTTAATAAATATAAAGACATTGGTGTCAGTTACTTAAACGTATAAAGGTTTAATTGCCCTCAGCAGGAGGTCCAGGAGGAGGAAGTGCAGAGTTGGTTCCTTGGATTAGCAATATTTTCCAAATCCAGGCTTCTCTGCCTCTCCACTCTGCCATTTTTAGTTTGTGGGCTTTTTTCTCTCATGTACAGGATAGATTCAACTTCTCATCTACTTTTAATGCATCATTAGGGTATTTGCTTGACTCTTTTGTCCAGTAAAGACTTTCCAAAAACTTTCCCATGGCCTTCCACTCACATCCTAGTAGTCAGAATGATGTCACATGGCTCCTTATTGCCGCAGGGGAGGCTGGGAATGTATTTTGCCAGTGTGGCCTATATAGTAGAAACAGGCAGGAATGAAGCAGACAGGAGTGGCAGTGGTTTCTGAGCAGCTATTCAGCAGTTTCTGTCAAAATCCTTCACTAAGAGAGTTCTTCCTCTTTTCTCCCCAGGAGCCAGTCTACTTGATGACTTGTATAAGTACTTCTCCTTCCATCACTCCCAAGGAGACACAATGACGGCCATGAATCCAAAGGAGATGAGTGTTGCTGCCGCTGTCTGGGCTGTTGTCTCTTACGTGGTTGCAGACCTGGAAGAAATGCTGCCCAGATCCTAGCAAGAATGAGAAAGAAGGAGCTTTTGCCCTTTCTAGCCCAGAATCCTGGGCCTTCAGCTCAGGAAGCCCCTATTCACCGAACAATTGTATCTGATGCATTTTCAAAACACATACTTTTTAATAGTATTACCCTCTTTTCTGATACTTTCCACATTCTCTGTTTCTAAAATAAGGAATGATTTTGTTTCCACCCCCATATAAAATCAACATATGGTAGGGATCACAGTGGGGGCACTTCTTTTCACTGCCTGTAAAAAATGTTGTTTCTCCTTGAAAGTGAAATACTAAATAGATCTTTTATATGTGTAGTTATGAACATTAAAGCAAATGCAATGTTACTAATTTTTTTGTTTTATGTCATTTATTGAGGGGTAAGAGAAATATACAATTGTAGTATAGTCTTTAATTGAATATATGAAGGCATTTGACTTTCTAATTCATATATTTTTATTAAGATATAAATTTTTAATTAAGAAGAAAAAAGATGTCACCATTTAGGGGAAAAAGTCAAATGTATATAATCCCATTGCCTCATTAAAGATGAATACTAGGTCTATCACCAGATAAATGATCATACTGTCTTACATTTGTGTTTTATAAATTTTACACAGTATTTTATAAAATTAGGGCTTGTTCACATTTTACTGATAAAAGTACTGAGGCTCAGAGAAACTAAATATACTTACAGTGTCCTACAGAGCAAAAATATTGATTCAAATCCATTCTGGGAACAATGTCTATTATTCTACACACAATGCCCAGTATTCAATAAAAAATTACAAGACACACCAAAAAAAAACAAATAAATAAATAAACTCATTTACATCCTATTAAACGAGTCTCTTCCTTTTTCTTCAAGATCAGTAAAAGGGATTCTTCCTCAATATGAACACAGCCACACTCAGGACCCCCACCTCCCTGGATTTGGAACTACTACACTTTCTGCTTGTCAGCCCTGAGCAACATCTCTAGATCACTTCCACAGATTGTACAGCCCAAAATGAGGTCTACTTCGTGCTCTCCACTGATCCCTCCACAATTTTTAACTCCCGAACAACTTTGAAAGAGAAAAACTGTCACAAAATTGTAATCTACTCCCAAATTCCCACCAGCTGGGAAAAGTGTCATTTTCTCTGCTACCAACTGCATCCTGAGTCACTGAACCCACCTATTCCTTCCAGGAAACTAAATCCTTTCTCCACCCCCACCTTCTGCATAGGGTTTGGGATTGTACCCCCACTGCCTGTATTCTAGAGGTGGTTCTAAGGAAGTGGATCCTATTCCATAGCTTTGACTTTCCCCATAAGATTGTCTATTTCTCTGGAAAAAATAGTTATAGAGGGATAAATGATAGCAGAAATAGCCCCTTTCTTAACTGGGACCTTTCCTGCTACCTTCCTAGAGGAGTGTGGAGGGGCTGTGTGGAGGAACATTGTGCATATGAGCAGGTGGGGGAAGGCATTGGTGAGTGTGGGTATCAGGAGCACTAACAGTAGGGGAGAAATACATGGCAGTTGGGAAAGTGAAAGGGTAGAAGAAGAAATGCAAAGCAAAGGTCTATCTAGTATTTTCTCATGACAACTCCACCTGCACTTCATAAATGCATAGGTCTGCCAGCCAGCTGTGGATCCTGGCACATGCTATAGCTATAGGCACTTTCAAGCACAATTCTCCTATTTTCCACAAGTCATTGTAAAAGGAACTGTTTGCTAAGAAATGATGGATGGTTTGAGTGGCAGCCTATCTCTTTTGCTTACAGTAGCTTTCCAATTTGACTTTAGGGTCAAGTTGCTTTTCTGATTCATTTGTCTGAGTAAGCTTAAGAGAAAATTGAGAAGAAAAACCCATTTAAATATTGTATAGTGTGAAAAGGGTGAATTCTGTAGCAGAAGAAGGAGGAATTAGAGGGAAAGGAGGTTGACTGCTGATTTGACCTTCACATTGCCAAGATGTGGTTCTGAGGGTTGTAGTGTGTCTGAATGATTGGGAGTTTAAGTTGGCAGAGTGTTCCACCTCCCTCACAGTAATTACGCAAATGACACCAGAGTGCTTTGACAATCCTCACACATCTCTGCCACAAGCGTATTGTTGCCATGCAGTCCTATTTGCTCAGTATGCTCCCTTCATAATAATTTGAGATGCTTCCCATTTACCTTGAGTAAATATCAGCCAGATCTTGATATCTATATCTGTCTCATGAAATATACATCCTAACCGTGCCCAAATGATTAATTTACTGCTATGTGATGATTAGCATAAAAATCTCATCACAATACGAAATAGAAATGTTATCACTAATTGCCATTTGAAGTGAAGTAATTTTTTTTGCATAGAAATTAATGATGCAGGCTTACTGCTCAATTCCGTTAAATCAGAAAACCCACAACTGTTTCTGGTGCAGAAAAAAAATTACCTTTGAAGTGTTTTTTTTCTTTTCTGTCCCTTAGATGATTCATAGTTCAGCAAAGGAGTAGTGTAAGGGCAATGGTTAATGGACCTTTGTACACAAAGTGGGGCAGATGAACTCCACTCTCATCTGACCAGGTCTTTCAGTGAATCACTCAACTTCAGGGAAAGACCTCCTTGGACATGAGGGCCCCCCTGTGGCCCTGAAACTTGACCTAAACACTCTCGTATTTGCTCAAGTCCTTAACATCATTGGCGGCCATTCCAGGTCTGCTCAAGCAGCCACACAACCAAAGGTGAGCTTGACGGTGCCTTAGAAAGCTTTGTTCCATATTCCAGGTGTAAAGAGCTGTGCCTTGATCTTGATGATAAAGTCACATGCTAGTCCAATTAGTTCTCTTAATTCCTTATAAGTTCCAACTAGTCTATTCCGAGATTGTAATGGAACATGAATTACCCCCAAGCTCTGCCTTTGAGTTGTATGGCTGCTCAAGCACCACACACTATTATACCATCCAAACTATCACCATTATTGCTAGTGATCTTCCTGGGCCAATTATGCTGCTAAGAACTTTATATATGCATTTGCCCCTTTAATCCTCACCCAATAGAGTGAGGTAAGTCTTATTTTAACTCTCATTTTAGAGACAAGAAAACCTGGGTATACAGCTCCTAAATACCTTGTCCAAGTTCACAGAGTTGATAAGATGTGACAGAAATCTAGAAAATTCAAGCCCAGATATCTCCTGAGACAAACGTAAATTCTCTGGCTAATGACTCTTCTAGCCTTCACTGTGTGGGCAGATCCAATCTAACTGGTGCATTTCCATTTCGAGGCATAGAACGTAGGATCTGAACAGTGCCACGCTTTGGCCCAAGAAAAAGGGCCCTTGTGCTCTTAGAGGTCCCCACATATCACAAACACACACCAAAAATAGATTTATTAAGGGATCTGTGGATTCTTCTGCCACCAGGAATCTAGCACTCAGGGCCTGCACAGCATGGCTCAGGACGCGCAGCCCCACTTCCAGGCTAGGGCCATCTAGGCCCTGAGAAACCCTACTCCTCAGGTCCTGCCTCTGAGAGAAGACTGTGCCTGCGTGTTGAGAACACAGACACTGCCTCGGAGGGCGAAGATTTGAGGAACAGAAGTACTGGAGAAGAAAAGACAAATTCATTAACTTGCCAAATCTTTCCTCTCAGATGCATGAATGCAATAGATGCTTGCATAATGAGGTATTGTTTCCCAGAAGTGTTGAACATCCATTTTCTTAATTCTCATCAAGTTCCAGTGTGTGGTTCCTTCTGAAGGTATTCATAAATAGGCATGCTCTTCACAACAGTTGTACATGGTGGCATATTGCATTATTTAATATGTGTGATATTAAATAATTTGTATTCCTCATAGACTTGAGTATCTGTTGGTCTAGGCATAGTAGTTTTGAAATCTAATATCCATAGCTTAAACTGGCAACTAGATGGATATTTCATGGCAAACTGTAAATAGTTTTATTTTTGTAAAATTAGTATATTCATATATAACACACATTTTAAAATTTAAATTCAAAATGTTCACTTTATTTCAATATGTTCATTTAAAAATTTGCCATTTATTAATTCCAGTATATATTTCTCTTTAAGCCAATAGTTCATTGTTAATTATTTTTAATTGTATTTTAAAGTATACATAACGAGATTTATCATCTTAACCATTTCGAAGTGCACAGTTCAGTGGCATTAAGTACACCCACATTTTTTTGCAACCATCTCCACCATTCATCTCCAGAATTATTTTCATTTTGGAAAACTCAAACTCTAATTAAATAACAAACCCATTAAACACTAGCAGCCCATTCATTACCCATCCCCCAACAACCACCCTTCCACTATCTGTCTCTGAATATGACCACCCTAGGTAATTTATATAAGTGGAATCATGCAGTATTTGTCCTGTAATCAACATTTCACTTAATATAATGTCTCAAGGTTCATCTATGTTGTATGATGTATCAGAATTTCCTCCCTTCCTAAGGCTGAATAATATTTCATTGTATGCTTATACCACATTCTGTTTCTCCATTCATCCATCGATGTTGAGAGACTTTGGATTTCTTGGCTATTGTGAATAATCTCTTCCAGATACTGTTTATACCCAGAAGTAGAATTTCTGGATCATATGGTAATTCCATTTTTAATTTTTTGAGAAACTGCTACTCTGTATCTCACTGTGGCTATACCATTTTACATTCCCTCAATCAGGGCACAAGGGTTTTGATTTCTCCACATTTTAACAAACATTTGTTATTTTCTGTTTGTTTGTTTGTTTGTTTTAATAGTAGCCATGTTAATGGGTATGAGATAGTATCTTATTGTGGTTTTCATTAGCGTTTTCCTAATGATTAGTGATGCTGGGCATCTTTTCACATGCTTATTGGTCATTTGTATTTATCTTCTTCAGAGAATGTCTATTCAAGTCTTTTGCCCATGTTTGAATCAAGTTGTTTTTCGTTGTTGAGTATTAGGAATTCTTTTTAACATATTCTGAATATTACCCCCATATCAGAGATGTGATTTGCAAATGTTTTCTTTCATTCCATAGGTTGCCTTTCACTCTATTGATTGTGTTGGTTGATGCAGAGAATTTTTATATTTTCATGTAGTCCATTTTATTTTTTCTTTTGTTACCTGTTCCTCCAGTATCATATCCAAGAAACCTTTGACAAATCCAACATCATGAAGCTTATCCCCTATGTTTCCTTTAAGTTTTATAGTTTTACCTTTTACACGTAGCTCTTTGATCCATTTTGAGTTAATTTTGATATATGATATGGGGTAAGGGTCCCACTCATTCTTTTGATTTTGGATATATCCACTTTTTGTAATATTTATTGAAAAGACTATCTTCTCCACATTTAATGGTCTTGGCAACTTTGTCAAACATAAATTGACCATATATAGTGGAGAGTTTATTTTATGTTCTCTGTTCTATTCCATTCATCAATATAGGTAGCTTTATGATAGTACCACACTGTTTTGATTTACTGTAACTTTATAATAACTTGAAATTAGTGTAAAACCTTTAATTTTATTATTTTCAAGATTGCTTTTATTATTTGGGGGTCCCTTGAGATGTCATATGAATTTTAGGATGGATTTTTCTATTTCTGCAAAAAACACTATTAGAACTTTGATTGAAATTATATTGACTCTGTAGATTACTTTGGGTAGTGTTGACATCTTAACATTATTAAGTCTTCCAATCCACAAATAAAGGATATTGTCTTAGCTCCAGCTGCTAAGACAAAATATCATAGGTTAGATAATTTAAACAGACATTTGCTTCTCAACATTCTAGATGCTGAGAAGTCCAAGATCAAGGTGACAGCAGATTTGGTCCTTGGTGAGGGCCCCTTCCTGTCTTGTGTATAGATATCTTTGTGATGTGGACTCATATGGCCTTTCCTTCATGTGTGTTCATGCAGTGATATCATGTCTGTTCTTACAAGAGCACTTATTTCATTTTGAGAGCTTCAACCTCCTGACCTAATCTAACCGTAAGTACTTCCCAATGGTCTCACCTCTAAATACCATCACATTGGAGATTAGGGCTTCCACACATGAATTGGGAGGAACATAAACATTTAGTCCATAGCTGATAGCGTCACATTTATTTATATATTGAATTTCTTTCAACAACATTTTGTAGTTTTTGGTGTACAAGTGTTTTGCCTCTTTGGTTAAGTTTATTCCTAAGGATTCTATTCTTTTTGATGCTATTGTAAATGGAATTGTCTTCTTAATTTCCTTTTCAAATTGTTCATTGTTAGTGTATAGAAATGCAACTGACTTATGTGTTGATTTTGTTTCCTGCAACTTTGCTGAAATTTTTATTAGTTTCTAAAAGTTTATTTATGGAATCTTTAGAGTTTTCTACATATAAGATCACGTCGTCTGTAAAAAGAGATAATTTTATTTCTTCCTTTCCAATTTGGATGCTTTTTATTTCCTTTTCTTTTTTTTGACTAGTTGCTCTGGCTTCAATAGTTAATTTTGAATATTTTAGAAGGAAAATAACTTTCTTGAAAACATATACAAAATGTTTTTAATTGTTTACATTTACTTTAACTTACATTTTATTAAATATACTCAAGTTTTCAATATTTTGAAAAAAATGTAGTCCTTTAGAACATTACAAGAAAAATAATGTTTATGGAATACATATATAATTAAATGTAAATTATGTATGTCTTTCTATTTGTCCAAACAATACTGGTCCAATAATATTAATAGAATACCCAGGCATGGACAATAATAATTAAATTCAACTATCTTTGATATTTTGCTGAGTTTTAGTCATTACAAATGTGTATTTGTCAAAGCAGAATGCTGGAACACAGTTTTTTAGTTTTGGTTTATAACTTTTAAAAGGTATTTCTAAAAGTTTCTCTCTCACGATCAATAAGTCCAAGAATAGCCAGCTCAGGCTGGTCTCTAGCACTAGGCTCTACTTGCCCAGACCCTCACAAATGTTAGAGAGTCTGGGTTTGAAAGTGCAAATACAGTAGACCTCTCATCTAGGGAAGTTACTCTAATGAGATAAGCCCCTCCCTACACTGTAGCCCAATGATATTTATACATTACAAATCTGATTATGCACTGCCCTGCTTGGAGCCCTTCAGTAGCTTCCGTTTTCACTTGGGATAAAGTTCATGATACGGAAATCCCTGCATGTTCTAATCCTGCCTTCCCTTCTAGTCTTCGTTAGTCTTCGTTTATGTACACACTCCTCCTCCCTTCACTTTAGCCACTTTGGCTTTTGTTCTAGTTCTTTCCAACATACTCCCTCTTTCCCAAGACCTCTGTGCATGTGGTTCCTTCTCCTTATGATGTTTCTTACCCCTTTCTTTGTCTAGTTAACTTTTTTCTATTCATTAGTCTCACCCCCTAGGTCCCTTCCTTTGGGACGTCTCCTTGAAACTTTGGACTAGATAGATCCCAATAATAACAAAAATAATCATTATTTTAATGGTCATACACAAAGACTAGCATTTATTATTTTCTTTCCAATTGGCAGAGAGGTAAGCCCATGTATTAACTCTTTTCATTCCCCCAAAAACCCTCTCCTCCATTTTTACAAATAAAGAAGTCAAGATTTAGAGGAGTCACTTATCCACAATCACATTATTAATGAATTGGAACCAAGATTTTAATCAAGGCTATCTAACCCCAGAGCCTATATATTTAGCCTCAATGGCATATTGATTTCCTCTGCTAAGGACCTTCATTCATGATTTGTTCATTCATTCCACATGCTTATTAAATTTCTACCATGTGCCAGGAGGCACTGTGAGGCACTGGGGGTATAATGATGTACAGCAAGACAAATAAGGTTCCTATATGCAAGGAAATTTATTCTAGTGGAGGACCAAGACCATAAGAAGTAAAAATAAACAAACACACATGATAATTCCTATGGCAGAGCTGAACAGGTTCTGTGACAGAGAGTGGGGGGTGGGGAGGTTTCTATGGACAGGATGAGCTCATATGGTCTCTCTAAAGAGAAAACATTTGAGCTGAGTCCTGATGGTTAATGGGGTGGAGGTAATTGTTCTTCAAAATCCATTCTACCTTTTTTATGGTTACAAAGCCCCTAAATTTTAGCTGGATTACGTTCTCCCATCCCACCTTGTAATTAGGTGTAGCCATGTGATTAAATTCTGGCTAATTGGTTAAAACTGGAAGTAGGATGAGAAGCTTCCAGGAAATCTCTTTAAGGCAAGCTACACACACGAATGGGCATGTGCTCCTCTCATTTTTTTTTTTTTTTGTTGGAAGATTGAAGCAGCCACAGCTGCAGCCAACTTGGACTATGAAATGAACTTGGGAATGGAAGTCAAACGCAGTAGAGAAACAAACAAGAAGGTGTATGGGTCCCTGATATGGTGAAGTACCATATCAGCTTCGGACTGACTGTCTTGGATAAACTGTATTGAAGTCATACTTCCTACTGACGAGTAACCGGACTTCTTTAGGATTCTGAAGATCTAATACTTCTACTTGTGAAGTATAGACTCTAAGCTCCGAGCACAAGCTTCGGACCACAAGCTGTAGTGGTTGACTAAATATCCTCAGGAAGTCATTAGAGACCCCTTTGGTGCCTCCAACTCCTAATCACAGGAAATGGATATTTTCCCTTTTTCTTTGGATGCCTTTGAAAGGCTTTTGGAAGGCATTTGGCATGCCAGGACCATTCACTTGATCAGATGGCAAATGCCAAAATGATATAGATAAAAATACACCACAGTGCAGATCTCTGAGAAATGCCCCTATGACACATTAACTATTTCGTATCATGTGAACTCAAGGTCCTGTGTAGAGCGAGGTTTCAGGAATTGAACCAGAGACTGATCCCTGCTCAGCAGGGCTTCCTGACCTTTTTCACCTCACAGAAGGTGTACTACTTCTGGGCCCATGGGGATAAAATAATGAGGCTGCTCCACACAATCGAAAGTGATCTTACTCCTTGGCATTATGATCAGCCGCCAGATAAAGACGTTTTTGTCTCCCAGTTCCCAACTTCTTAGGAAACAATTAAGGCCAATGTTTATGGAGCCCCTGTTGGGTGGCATGCACTGTTCTGAACACTAAACATGCATTTCGTTTACTCATTAGATCTTCACACAATCATATAAGATGGGTATTATATTTTCCCATTTTATGGACAAGAAAACCAAGGTACTTAGAGGTTCAACCATATACCAAGTTCACATAAATGGCAGCAGAGGCAGGGTTTGAATCTTTGGCAGGGTTAATACTTTGGCTCCAATTTCCCCTTAACCCGCAGTTACCGTTCTCTATTGGGCCCAAAAAGCTGTATGTAAAAGTAAAGTTAATTAATTGGCCAAACTTGAGTTAGGTGCCCACCCCTGAACCAATCAGTAATGAGAAGGGAATGGATCACACTGTAGAAAGCAACTTGATCCTCCTGCTACAGCTGTGGAAGGAAAGAAGAAGGGGAAAACACTAGCAAAGCCATGCTTGACAGAAACTCATAAGGGTCATCTTACTGCTCTCCCTCCTCCTCTCACAGGGGCCCAAGATTACATTTCATTTCATAGCACACTATCGTTATTATGCCTCTCTTGCTTTATTTCATCTTATTCCTCTTCTCCACTTCTTTCCTTCTCTCCATTCCCAAAGACAACTGTTTTACTTTGCTTGATAGGAATCATTCTATTTTCTTTCTGTGTGTCCATATATTGTTCCGTGTGCATGCATTTATATATATCATCAGGCTACAGGTTGCATTTTGTGTCTTCCTTTTGCCAGTGAGTCTTATGTTCATAAGTTCTCTCCATGCTGCCAGCCCATCACTTCTGACCACAGCATGTACTCACTCCATAATGTGCCTGCTCCACATCCTGCTGTCCTCCAACCCATGTCTTGTCCAGTCATAGACTAGCAGGTCCTATGGATCACCTTGCCCAGCTGGGGAACCCCCTCATCTAAAAAGGCCCCTACCTGCCCATTAGAGTGTGCCTCCTCTGTGCTCCCATAATCTGTCTTCTGTGTTCCACTCAGTCAGGACAGGGGCCATGGAGCACCCTGGTTAAAAGCTCAGGATCAGCAATGGAACAGACTAGAGAGCACAGAAATAAACCCATGCCTCTACAGTCAATTAATATGTGACTAAGAAGGCAAGAACATACAATGGGGTAAAGATAGTTTCTTCAATAAACAATGTTGAGAAAATTGGACAGATACAAGAAAAACAAATGAAACTAGACCACCAACTTACACCATACACAAGAATAAATTCAAAATGGTTTAAAGACTTCAACGAAAGTCACGAAACCATAAAAATCCTAGAAGAAAACATAAGCAGTAAAATTTCAGACAGCTCTCATAGCAATATTTTTTTGCCAATATATGTCTTTGAGCAAGGGAAACAAAGGAAAAATAAAGAAATGGAACTATATCAAACTAAAAAAGTTTTTCCACAGCAAAAGACACCATCAACAAAATGAAAAGGAAACCCACAGTATAGAAGAAAATATTTGCCAATGATACATCTGACAAGGATTTAATTTCCAAAATATATGAAGAACTTGCCCTGGTCAGGTGGTTCAGTTTGTTGGAGCATCGTCCTGTACACCAAAAGGTTGTGGGTTCGATTTCTGGTCAGGCCATATACCTAGGTTGTGGGTTTGATTCCCATTTTGGGCACATGTGGGAGGCGACTGATTTCTCTCTCTCTCTCTCTCTCTCTCTCTCTCTCTCTCTCTCTCTCTCTCTCCCCCCACCACACCCCCTCTGCTTTCCTCTCTCTCTAAAGTCAATAAAAAACATATGTGTGTCCTCAAGTGAGGATTATAAAAATGAGCAAAGAGCCTGAATAGACACTTCTCCAAAGAGGACATACAGATGGCCAATAGACATGAAAAATGCACAATGTCACAAATCATCAGAGAGATGCAAAAAACAAATGTTGGTTGTGGGGGGGAAATGAAGACAACTGACTTGAACAACAATAAAAAAATATAAACAAGTGTTGGCGAGAATGTGAAGAAAAGAGAGACCTTGTACACTGTTGGTAGGAATGCAGACTGGTGCAGCCACTGCGGAAAACAGTATGGAGTTTCCTCAAGAAATTAAAAACAGAATGGAGGTTATTATGCTAAATGAAATAAGCCAGTCAGAGAAAGATAAACACCATAAAATCTCACTTATATATGGAATCTAGTGAACAAAATAAACTGATGAAAAATATAGAAACAGAGGCATGGACACATGGAGCAGACTGATAGCTATTAGAGGTTTGGGGGGCTGGATGAACGCAGGTGAAGGGATTAAGCAAAATGTGTGTGTGTGTGTGTGTGTGCATGTATATGACATATAAACACAGACAACAGTGTGGTGCTAGCCAGAGAAAAAGCAGGGGTGGAGGGGAAGGAGAAGAGGACAAAGGAGGGATAAATGAGGACGGAAAGAGACCTTGCTTTAGGTGGCGGGTGCATGATGCAGTGTACAGATGATCTTTTATTGAGTTGTACGCTTGAAACCTGTGTGGTTTTGTGAACCAATGTCACCCCAATACATTTAATTTTTAAAAAAGATAAAATTAAGTGGAAATAAAAGTGCAGGATCGGGTTCAGGCTGACCAGACTGAGAATCCTGTCTCTTCCACTAAGAGCTGAGTCACATAGCCTCTTGGTTCCTCCACTTTCTTGTCACAAAATTGTAACCACAACTACTCATGGGATTGTTGTAAAGACGAAATGAGAAAAATGTGTGACAGGTGCTAAGAATAGTGCCTGGTACAAAATAAGCGCTATTTGGACCTATTATAATCACATTTGTTACATGTTTTAGAATGGTCTGTTTTTCTGTCTCTACCACCATATTATGAAATCTTTGAGTCCAAGGACCTTGACGTTTTCATCTCAGTGTTCCAGAGCCCCACACATAGCAAGAACCCAGTGCATGCTCGTTGAATGATGCTCTCTTACTCACCCTCTGGTTTGACATGGTTGCAGGATTTGTATCTAGAAACCACCTGTGTTGAGGAGGCTCTGATAGAACAGCCTGGAGACGTGTCTTTAAAAGGAAAAATATTCTGGGACCTATAAAGCTGCATAGTAGAAAAGACAGCATTGGTTGTCACATGTAGCCAGGAAGGTCAACAGGTCACTCAAGACTGGCCTCCGGAGGACATCCTTACACTGGCAGTTGTATGAACTTGGCTGGAGCATGGCCAGAAGCCAACACTTTCTGACTTTACGTGTGTTCACCTCAGTGTCCTCATCTGTAAAACAGGACTAATAGTGTCCACGTCATAGGGTTGTCCTGATGATTATGTGATTGAACAATTATCAAGTACTTAGAACAGTGTCAGGCATGACCTCAGTCAGTAAAATGTTAGTTCTTCTTAGTATGATTATCACCAAACGAGTTACTCTTACAAATAGAAATGGAAGACGTCACACTCCTTTTCTTTCTTGGTTTAGAATCTTTGAATTTGTGTCCCTTCATTTGTATGTTTGGTTTTTACTTACTTATTTGACATTCTGATGGGAATTATTTGTTAGTAGGTTGTCTGTTAGAAGGTTCTAGCCCTCTTCTCTTAGCTTCAATAAATGTGCCCCTGAATTCACAGTGGCCAGGATAGCTTCTCTCTCTTTGAAGGCTTCTAAAGGACACAATCACTCACAGGTTGGAAGTTCTCTAAAATCCCAGCTGGCCAGCTACCCGTAGTCTGATATTTCTGGGTATATGAGAGGGCAACATTTGCAATCACAGAATACACCTAAGTGGGAATGAACTTGATTCTTTTTGTTTAAAGAAAGGGGGAAGAACAAGGAAATCAAACAAAGGTCCAGGGGGACTACCCTAAGAGTAATGAAGGCCTTTCCCATTAGCTTTCTAAGCAACTTTTAGGCTGCTGTGTGCCGCAGAAAGACTTTTAGAAATTGCTTTGGCTTCATACGTGGAAAGAAGCCGTAGGGGTGAATTACTGACTGCCCTACATTAGAGGCCTAGCTGTAAGAGCCATTAGCTATAAAAAGAGAGGTTAATTCTGTTAAAAGCTCCATGGCCGGAGCTGAGAGTGTTCCAGTGTCTCACAGAGAGGGGGCTGCTCAGGAGGCCACGTGAGATGGCAACAGCTCTCTCCTGGGCAAAGCCTTCCTGGGGAGTCTGATACCATGTGTAGTATTTGGACTTGTGCGGGGACTGGGAGGCCTGTGTTTGGGTTTATGAGCTGTGAGGATTATTGCCTGTGGGGATCATTAACTAGTGGCAGGAGAAAGGGGGCAGGAGCGAGATGAGCTGGTGAGACTCAGCAAAATTTCTCATTCTATAAAATTAGGATCTTGGTGAACTTCACACAGACTTTGCCCAGGGCTGTCCCCTGATCCACTGGGATCTGAAAGTACATGTAGACAGCATTTTATCAGATCTTACTCCCCACTTTTTTCCATTTCTGATGATTCTGCATTCAGCTATGCCTCAAAGCCCATTCACACAAGAAGCACTCTGGGATAGCTTCCCTGATAGTGTCTTTATTTTTTTATATTATTTATTTATTTTTAGAGAGAGGGGAAGGGAGGAATAAAGAGAGGGAGAGAAACATCAATGTGTGGTTGCCTCTTGCACGCCCCCTACTGGCTACCTGGCCTGCGACCCAAGCATGTGCCCTGACTGGGAATCGAATCTGTGACCCTTTGGTTCGCAGGCCAGCGCTCAATCCGCTGAGCCACACCAGTCAGGTCTGATAGTGTCTTTAGAGGCTACCATTTCATGAACGTGGAGGCAATTACCCACCGGACATGTCCTGTCTTCATCATCAGTTGTGCTGGGTAGAAAGAGGTCATCATGTATTTGTCAGCTTCTGCAGAGAAGTACCACATCAATAAAATGATTCCAATGCTTACAACTGCCCTGGTTTGTTCCGAATCAGGAACAATAATGCAATCTATCCAGTGGCATAGAGAGGGGGAGAAATCATGCAGTAAGATAGAGAGAAGGAGACAGATTTGAAAGCCAATTGATATAGCTGTCATCTTGCTCATTGCCTCCCTGCAGTACTGACCACAATTTGCCTCCAGCTCATGTGTATCAAATGCTTACTACAGCCCAGGCACCATGCAAATCACTCTGGAGGAATTATCTTACCCTTTCAACACCCAGGAGGGAGATACTCTTTACACCTGCACCATTTTCTAGATGAATAAATGGAGGCACAAAGGGACTTGTGAGGGGTCATGTACCTTTTCATTCGTGGAGCCAGAACTCAAATGCAGGTGACAGAGTTCACACTCACCTGCTCTACGAGGCTGCTCGGGGTTTTGTCTTGGTCTCAGGGCTTGGCACAGAGTAGAAAGAACTCTTTCATTCGCAAGTGAAAGAAACCCAACTAAAAACGACTTACGTGAAAAGGGATATTTATATACTCACACCCTTGAAAATTTCAGGGGATAGAATTTGAAACAGCTGGATTCAGGGGCTCCACCAAGCTGTCAGGACTTGGCTGCCTACTCATCACGTCTCAGTTCTGTTTCTTCTCTCTTGGCCTCACTCTTCCATCATGGCTATTGGCAAGTCCAAACTGACATTCCTATAGCTTGGCAACATCAGTTATATGAGACATTCTCTGTCCCAAAAGTTCTAACCATAAATCAAGGAGTCAGACTGACTCCGATTTGCCCAATTAATCCAGTCACTCAGGCAGTGACCAGGCCTGAGTCACGTACCCACCCTTGCTGCTGGCTGCTGGGATCAGTCCCATTTGAACTGTGTGGATTGAAAATGAACGAAGGCATTTCCCCCAAAGGAAAACAGGATTATTTCCAAAGGAAGAAGGAACAGCTCTGGGAACAACCATTGTTCTCACAGGGTTTAGTAAACGCATGAATATCGGATAGATGGATGAGTAGATGGATGGATGGGTGGGTAAATTAATGTGAAAATGCAATGCCCAGGCAAAAGTCTGTGTGATGAGAAACTTAAAACGAAAATACATTCTCACATATCCAAACAGTAAGAGATGACAAGCAATACCTTGAGGTTCTTTTCCATAGAAGAGACCCAGGAGATTTGAATGAGGTGAATGGAGGGAGACTATTGAAAAATAGGTACATAAAACAAAGAATGGGGACATGGGGAGGAATTTCTCTAATGGAGACAATTACAGTTTTAATAGGACATCTGCCTCAAAGAGTGTGGGTTTCTGGTTGCTGCATTTATCGGAATATCTCTTTTTCTCGGTGCAGTTAGAAGGCTGCAATTGTCATGGGCAATTACCGTCCAGTGCACAAAGTTGCACATCCCATCTGGAGAGACCGGCCACTTCGACTGGCACAGCCAGCAGGGTCCTCGGAAAATATGAGCTTGCTCCACAGGGCTCCTCAGATGCTCTTTAACTTCCGAATTCGAGTCGTTCCCTTCGGTTGCTACCTAGTTTTCAGTCTTGTTTGTGTCCCCTTAAAGCTGCCATTTCCAAAGTTGATTTTCAGAATGGAATTTGGCAGGGCAAACAGAGCCCCAGTTGGGAGAGTACATCTACCCTGCAGAGAAGGGTATGAAAAAGGACAGGGCGATAGATTTCACCAGCAGGTTTGGGGAGGGAAAAAAAAAAAAGAACCGTGCACACACTCACATAAGCACCTTGAAATGCTTTTATACACAGCTTGGGTTCAACAAGCCTTCAGCGTATTTCAGCCCAAAACTCCTGTTTTATTTTTCACCGTGTGCTCCATATCAAGGAAAATGAGTTCTGCATTTTTCCAATTTGCCTGTACTTCAACTTTGCCTTTATGGTTTATTAACCCCTCTTTTATTAATCAATTCATAGTCTTTTATGAATACGTAAAGTTTGTGTCTTTTGTGTGTAAACCAAGGATTTATGAGTTGTTTGTTGTTGCTGTTTTGTTTTGTTTTGCCTCCAAGAGATTGAGGCTTCTTTCTCAACCCAGAAATTTCTAAGTGTTATGGGTATCTGGCCTGCCAGGCTAGAGAGCTCAAGTCCAAGGACCCTTTTGGGGTATGATGCTTCGTACTTCTAGCTCTGGTGGGAAGCTAAGTTTGCTTGCCATCTATGGCCTAACATCCTGACCATTTTCCTCCTGTATCAGGCCTTGTGATGCCAATTTCAAGCCATTAGGTTTGAATGTAAGAAAATATAATTATAGAATATGATTTACCAACCTAAAATTATGCCAAAACTAAAATCAAAGGAAGAAGAGGCAAACTGGGGTCACTTTTACAAACTGGGCTAAGTGAGGCATGGAGAGGGCTGATTTTCTAACGTACCTCAGCCAGGCAGAGGGATGTGAAGTCCTACAGCGTCACAGCGTCACCTTCCAGAGGGAGGAAACAGGGACTCAGCCCACGCTTCTGGTTTTATCTGTGAGGAACCTGTGCTGGTGAGGGGGAGCCACTTGGCCTCACTGGGGTTGTGAGCCCAGAAGTCCAGCCTCCTTCATCCAACACCCTTCCCGGGAACACCAGGTCTGAGGGCTCCAAGGCCAAACCAAACACACTTCCCTGAAGTGTTTCTGCTCTTCTCTAATGCATTAAGTTAAAAAAAAAAAAAATTGAATATCTGGGTCATTTAAATCAGGCTCTCAGTGGGTGAGCTATGGACATCAGTATTCTTTCAAATCTCCCAAGGCGATTTTAATGCAGAGATAGTTTGAGAATAGAAGTACTTGTCTTGGCTGGGATGGATCTACCTGAGAGTGTTGTCAACTAAACTGAGCCAAGAAAATACGTTGGCAGTGGCTGTGTGGGGAGGGGGTGTCTGCTACTGCCCCACACAGGTGGAAGGAAACCGCCATGGCCCAGACGGTGTGGAGTGACTCTCATGAGTTTGTCCCTGTGGGACCGAAAGGAGAGGACACTGTCACAAGGGCATCTGAAAGGTGTCTTCCACCCCTGAAGTGTGTCCTCAGGCCTTCAGCAGGGCTGGATTCTCTGCACAGATCATTCCAAGCCTGCCTTTCGCCAGTACTTTCAGCTGGTGAGGTATTCTGCAGGATTTTCTGCTTCATTCAATTTTATGGCCAACCTATCTTCACTTGTTCCAGCTATGAACAGATATAATTAATGGCAACAAGAGCTTTCCAGCCTATAAATTTAATACGGAAACAGCTGAAATAGTGTCTTGATGACAAAAGGAAGAAACATCTCCTTATAATTTGCCATGCAAACAGTCTGCTCCATCTATAACTGCCTTTTCACATGCAAATCTGGGAGGTAATTTGATATATGATCTTAATTGGGCCTCTTTAGGAAAGCGTGTCACATCTGAACTTGGCTTCAGGAACTTCTGCCTCCATTCATCTTAGTACATGGGTCAAGCTAATATTTTCTAAGTGAATGCCTAACTGTATTTCTTCTCTCCTTCCCCCAACCCATCCACCATGATTTCATTTGCATTCAACTCATAGTCCAGATATTAACACTGACAATTCACATGTTTAAAATACATTTTAAAAAAGGAGCTAATTCCTCACATACAGGAAGAGATAACCCCCTTTCCCAGACTTGACGCATTTCAGTGCATAACTTGGCTGGTGACATCAGAGGGTGGGCTGGGCAGACTGGTTAAGGCTGGAGACCTTGCCGATAATTTTAGAAGTAATCACTTTTTATTTTATTGTTATTATTTTTTAAATTGGCATTTAAATTCTATTATGACGCTCTGTAAAAAGAGAGGAAATTGCCAGACCCAAAAGAACCAGGTGTCCTCAGGCAGGAGGCTGTCCAGTTGCAGAGAGAAATCAGGAGCTGCCGACTCATTTCCAAATGTTCTCTGCAAGTGGAGCCGTCCGCACTCTACCAAGCATCTTACCACAAACAGAAGAATTTTTTTAAATTTTAGTTTATTCAGTACAGTTTCTATCCTTTATTCCCATTCCAGCCCACCCACCCATCCCTCCCATTTCCAACCCCCCTAGTTTTGTCCATGTGTCCTCTATATTTGTTCCTGTAAACAGAACAAACAGAAGAATTTTTGAAACAGTCAAAATTTGACTCATACTACTCTTTTATTCATAAATGACTAGATGACATTAACTTTTTCTTCATTATATAACCTGACAGACTTTGACAATTGTATAGCCGATGAATCTCAGCCACCCTTAGCCTCCTGGCTTCTGCCCATGACTTGCAAATCTTTGTCATCAAAAAGTCCTGGCTGACCTTAGGCAAATCATCGCCCTTTGCTGCTTCACTTCCTTCTTGTACAAGGAGCCAGAGGACTCTGAGGCACCTTCACTCTGCCTTCTTCGAGTTCTAAACCCCCACTTTTAATCTGTGTTTCCATTTAAGTGACTGATCTGTAAATAATCTAGAAGGACGGTGAAGGGACTGGTTCAGATCCTCTCCTACCTTCCTCTCCAGAAATGCCAGCACATCAGCTGCTTCCTCTGCTTGCCTATTTCCCCAGTTGGGTACTGCACCCTGCCTTTCTTTGGTGCCTCTCATTATAATTATCTTTCTCTCCCCATACCCAACTGTAGCAATCACTTTCTTGTGTGATAAACCTCCACTGAGAACTACAAATGTGGCATGGGAAGGCCTTGGATTCTGACCTTTAGAAGAGGGAAAGGATAGTGAGCAAAGGCTGGAAGGCAAGCTACAAGGTTCAGAGGAAAAGGAGGCCACACAGTGTAAAGAATTTTCTCTGGGAAGCAAGCGGGAGGGGCTAAGAAAAGAGTTGAGACAAGCTCACAGGAGTGGCCCCAGGACAGCTTTCCATGAAAAGGTTCCAGAAAGGCTGTCTGGTTTTGCTCTACTTCAGCTTCAGTTTCTTACCCCTGGTAAACTGGAAGGCTTGAAAACCCAGATTGCAAAGCAACTCTCACTTTTTGCCATTAAGAAACAAGACTCTAGACTGTCTTGCATGGAAATACTTTCAAGAAGGATTTGCCTTCTGGGGGACAGGGAAGGAAATGAGATATATTAGGTTGTTCTGAAAGGAAGAGTGGAGGAAAGGAGGAGAGACAGCTAATGAATGAATATTGGTCCCTACACGTGTAGACCTGCAACTATGGCACAAATGGACTAGTTCCCACACTGGATCTTCATTAATACTTAAACTGGAAAGGGACCAAGCAAACAAATCTTCATTTTTATATTTGTGGGAAATACCTGAATTTTGACTTGCATGACAATGGGACCTTCCAGTGTGAGAAATGATGCCTGGAACAATTATAGTTCCCTACCTACTCTTCAAGCAAACACACGTTTTTCCTGTCCATTCTGAAGCAATCAATGGTATGTCACTGTTAACTCTGCCAAGTTCCCCATCCTAAGAAAGGGGACTTGCATCTGAGCACTGCCCCCTGGCTCTTTGGAGCATGTTCTCCTCACTTCATGCCGTGCAATGAAGTGTGGACCACAGACCACTGGCATCCAATTCACTGGGGAGCTTGCTAACATGCAGAATCCTGGTCCCACCCATAGCTTCTGACCTTGAATCTGTGTCTGAAATTATCTTTTTATGTATGAACTTAGTTGTTTATCTGTTTGGTTCACCACTATATCTTTGGCTTTCCAAAAAGTCCTAAGAATATAGTAAAAGGCGAAAGATTTATACGATCTGAAGAGAAACCAGAGTATCTAAGAATATAGTAGATACTCAATAAATGTGTGTTGAATAAATGAATACTGAGTGCCCTTAGTGATGGTCGTTGGTTTAGAAAACATGACCAACGTGACCCAAGCCATTCAGACCAAATTCAAGTTCAAGTACTTTTGTGGCAATAAAAATTTATTTTATTGCTGAGATCAATAAAAGAACTGTGGGGTAAGTTTGCCTGAGAATAAAGCTAACAAAGGGGAAAGTGAAGCGAAGAAATTGAAGGAAAGAAATTGGGTCCCAATGACACCAACCTGCTGGGTCCAGAGTGATCTCGTCTGTGATGAGAGGCAATAAATTCCCGTGTGCTAAGGCCATGCCATGTGGGTCTCTACCACTAGTGGCTGACCACGCCTTGATTTTCAAACTTCGCTGGTGGCTCATCACTGGGACCCACATTCTCAGTCTGGGCTGCAGCTTTTTATGAGCAGGGATTGTTGCAATTATTGTGAGAAATTTATTTTTGAAAATAACTTAAAAATGTACAAGTCCTACTGTACCTAGTATCTCATTTGATCTGCTCAACAGCGCAAAAGTCACCAGTAGAAGTGTGTCCTCCTCCAATTTTCAGGGTGGGGGTGGGGGTAGGCGGCTTGTGGGGCGTGGGGACTGACACTGGAGGAGAGTGAGGAAGCAGCCCAGGGTCAGATGCCTATACCATGGCAAGGTCTGACCAGGATTCTAATACAGGAGCTCTGGTCAATAAAAAAAATGAAAAGTCTTTACCTTTCCACATTGTCTTTATACCTTCTTTTTTGTGTGAAAAAAAAAATAGACCTAAGCTTCAGCGAGTTTTCCTTAATGGATCTATAAACTCCAGTGAGAAAGGACACAACAATTCCATAGGTCTGATCAGAGATGTTGCCGGCCCCACTCATTTATTCTGTACCTAGAGCACACCTTCAGAAGGATGGTGCTCAGGCCCAGGAGCCTCGCTAGAGCTTCCAGATACCCTGTGGTGGGAAATCAGTCACTGTCATGTCAATGGCATCTCCCCTGCCTACTTCCTGGTATGTGTGGTATGCATCAGGACTACCAGTGAGGGATGGAGACCATGCTGTCATGGAGTTTAGCAGAGAAATGGCATGGTTTGAGACTTCTACCCAAACAACACCCCTAGGAACAAGAGACAATTCTGCCTCAAGACACCAGTCCCCTTCATAAATACCTAGCACTAATTGTTCAGACGCTGGCGTTGACTTGAGCCTAGCAATGCATACACACCCATGCACAAACACTTATAACCTAGTAAATGATTAAAAATGGTGTCCTTTAGGAAATGATTAAGGATGCAAGCCTAGGAATAAAATATCAGTAAAAAGAAAATATAAGCATGATACTAATTGAAACTGTAGCCAGATATAAAGCTCAGCCAACAAACACCACCTTGTTGAGAAGAATCAGTTCAAAGACACAAGTCAGACTATAAAAACTGGCAAAAAAATGTTTGTACTTAGGACAGTTGAGAATTCAGAAAAAGACCTTCATGGAATTGAAACTTGTCATTGGAATCAGAGCCATATTCATAGAACAGACCTTGAAAGCTATTGAGAATGTAGTAATAATGATGATAATAAATGTGATCTGAAATAAACAATGAATAGTGCTTTACAGGCAGCAAAAAACTCACTCCCCACATTTGATCTCATTTGGTGGAACAGTCCTGATGAAAACCTGAGACTTATCCCAGGCAGCTCGGGTGCAATTCCATGTGTTATCAGCTGATGAGTCAAGTCCCAGGATCTCAGAAAAAGAAGGAATCATTGAGTCCAATCAGACTTTCCTACAGGTAATAGCCAGAGGCAATGTTTGTTGAGTCAGGCCTAATGCTCCACACTTGTATTCATTATCTCATTTAATCCTCACAATCCTCACCCCCAGTATATTGATGAGAAAAAATGAAGCCTAACAAGATTAAACCAGTCTCACAGTTACTCGGCTAGCGAGTGAGCCACCAGGGTTTGCAACTCAAATGTAATAGCTTATAGCTCAAGATACCCAGCTGATCCTGTCCTGCACACCGCACATTTTTCACTAGCAGAGAGTCAAGGCAATGGCAGAGTTTCTGCCTTGGATCTTTTCTGCAGAGGATCCAAAAGAAGACAAATGGGAGACAGAGGACATGTATTAACTAGCTGTTTGACCTTTTGAAAAATCAGACTACTACAGCCTCATTTTCACCTCTTGTAAAATAAGATGCTTAAACTAAGTGATATTTCAAGAAAATCCAGCTCTGACAGCTGATGATACATGAAATATATCATATCTGGTGATAGTCAAGTATGACAGGAATGGAAATTTTGCTAGTAACAAAAAGAAAAAAGAGAGGAATGACCTCCCATGGAAGCTTAAAATGCACATTACTGAGCCTTTTCATTTTTAGCATATTTTAAATAAAATAGTCTTAAGTCTTCTGGTGCCGATAACTAAGTGAACATAGCACTTTAGAATCCTTCTCAACACAATGCCACAGGCAACCACTAGTAAATGTAAACAATCAAAGTGGACACGCAAAATAAAATGCACTTTTTATCTCTCCCATAGAAGAATTATCTGAGGTTTTTTTTTTAAAGTATATGCCTTACAGATAGATGTCTCCAGGTTATAGTATAGTGGTCAGGTACTTGGTGGGTGGAAGCCTCCTGGACAAGTGCAGAGTCTACTAAATACATGTACCAGGGACAAGGTTAAAATGCATCGGAGATAACCCTGGCCAGGGCGCTCCGTTGGCTGGAGTGTCATCCCATACACCAAAAGTTTCCAGGTTTGATTCCCAGTCAGGGTGTGTATGGGAGGCAACCAATGGATGTTTCTCTCTAACATCTCTCTCCACACCCTGCCATGTTCCCTCTCTTTCTAAAAATCAGTAAACTTATCTTCAGGTGAGGATGTTAAAAAATGCATCTGAGATAGCCCACACTGCTGTCAATAGTCAGACCTGGCAGTCACATTCATAAACTCTCAGACCTCTGAGGCTAAGCATCAGTCTGTTCTCCTTCAGTCAGGAGGGAAGCAGAGCAGCTTCACAGGGAAATGGCTCCCAGACCTGGGACTCTCTCTGGGAGAGTGGCAGCTGCTCTCAGAACGCCAATTCCCACAAGGCTCACCGACAAAAGAGACCAATTCTCATGCACATGAAAGCACCCTACCAATCTCTTTCTCTTCCTTCTCCTTTGGGAGTGAAGAGGGGCTTGTTGGAATTACAGCAAGAAGCTGCAACTAATGGTGGAAGGGAGAGAGGATCGGTGAGAGGGTGTACGGGCAGGGGGCTGCTGCCGGGCATTCTGGTTCTCCTGCGTCGGTGACCTCCACACCATTACTCAGAGATGCCTCCAGGAGCGGGGCACACTTTGTCTTCCTATTCTCGCTGCTTCTTCTCTGTGAGAAGTTAAATGACACAGCCATAACTGGGTACAAACAGCCTGAAAAATCTAGCTTTACTCTCAAAAACCAGGCACTCCCAGGAGGCCCTTCGATTCTCTTGTGTATGCTCTTGATGAGAAGAGGAAAGGATATTTCTCAGGGTCCCATCAACACTCAGTCAGCACATGAACTGAGTAGTCACTGAATGCCACATGTAGGAGATGCAAGTAACTTATGTCTACAAAGACCCTTTTCTCAAATAAAGCAACATTTGTGGGTTCCAGGAATCAGGGCCTGGTGTCTTTGGAGGCCACTGTTCAGACTCCCATAGTTCAGCTCCCTGGCTGGGTTCATGGCCTGGGTTCAGAGGAGCTCACGTCACTCCCTCGGTAACAGCAAGACTCAAAGCTCCACTGACAGGAAGAGAGGCTACCCCTGACAGAGCCCACCCCAAGATCAGTGGATGAATGGGGCATGTCTGCTGAATGGAGACATCCCAGCCCTGCTCATTCTTCTGCAGAATGGGTGGGGAGGGATAACAGAGTCGGCTGCAGTGGAAGTTTATTCTGGCGCAGAAAATCATTGGAAAAAACAGTCTCACTACTAGGCCACTTAACAAGAAGACTCAGAGGTTCTTTTTTCCCTAGTCTGTGGAGTTTTTCATGCCAACAAAAGCAGCTTAACTTTTTCAACATGGCAAACTTTTTCTCCCATGTCCAGCCCTACTCTCAAGAAGGAGAAACCATCTGTCTTACCTACCAGCCTGGTGCTCGGCATGAGCACATGGAGTACTTGAATTATGGAGCCCAACGGACAATATCCAATTTTCCTTTTTCACGGGAATGAGCAACTGGCAAGAAAATTCCAGACTTCAGCTTTCTTGCTCTGGTTGTCACACTGACATCTTTGGTCTCTTATGAACTTGCTTCCTTCTCTATAGCCATTCATCTACATGTCTACAGCTTTAGTCTCTTTCTCTTCTCTCTTGCCCACCTCCCTTCTTGTTTACCTGGGGGCATGTGTACATGTAAAACTATAACCCTTAGACCTTTACTAGATGGTCCTTCATGGGTACCCTGCCATAGTAGCTGTCAGCACCCCTCAAGATCTCCCCTCAGCGTTTACTGTTGCAACCCTAAGTGCCAGCCCAACTCTAACTGTTGATGTGCACCTGTGACACTGGGCCAAGGACTCTCTCTGGCTGCTAAAGCTCCCTGTACCTGCTGTGCCCACTGGATCCCACCAGGAATCCATGGGAAAAGGCCCTTGATCAACAGCTGACAGGCAATACTCAAACACCCCAGCTCCCTCTCTCCTTGGGCAGGACAAATCTATGGCTCATGTTCTCTGCTGGCCCCAGCATTCCCGGTGGGATCAAGCTCTGTTTGTCACAATGGTAACTTGCTTGATAATGCCCCTTTGCTTGGCTCTCTTCCTATCTCTGTCTCACCTCCCCACTCCCTGATTGCTCTCTGCAATCACCTCCCAAAAACACTATGTGCACTCAAATACTTGTCTCAGGGTCTGGTTCTGAGAGGAGCCCAAGCTAGGATATCCTCCTGCCGTCAGTTTGGGGCAGCCAGAGCTCCCCACACAGCCAACGACAGGGCGCCTTGCAGAAGCAGACTTTCCTGTCTGCTACTGAAGGTTCGCACCCTGAAATCCGGTCCTTGTGGCCACAGTGGGAGAAAACGGATGTGGCCCCACATTTCTTTACTGTTCTCGGTCACAAAAGACTGTTCCCCCGCTTGCTTACAATCTCATTTTTCCACCCTAATTTAGCTTCTCCAAAAACAAACACACACATACTTTCTTCCAGAAGCATTCCAAGGCTGTCTTATATTAAACCTCAAGTTTTTCTTGCTATTTTGCTTATTTCTGACTTTTTGCCCATTTCTCCTCCTCTCTTTCTCTTCTCCTTGCCCCACTTTTATTTTCCCTTAGAAGAGACTGGCTAATGATCTCTATAACAATTGAAGTTGATCACTTGACCTCCTTTCTTTACTGTCAATCCAAGTACAGGCAAACGGCTTTCCCAGCGACCCTTCTAGCATCACTTGCTACCCTGCAACTCTGTCAAATCAGAAACTGGGCTTCCTGAAGTTTCCTTTTCAAAGCTTCCTTTCCGAAGCTGTTATTATTTATCTTTCTGGTCTCTGAGTTCCTCCATTTAACTGACATTGTTTTAATGCAGACAGCTTTTAATTCTAGCCAGGGTGCCTCAGCCTCATTGACTTGCACACTGTTGTTTCCATCAATGGCAAGACCCTTGCGTCAGCTTTGCCCCAACGTGACCTATGACCTCAGTAATTACTGCTCCGCAATTGGGTGTCTCTCACTGTGTGTTGCCACTGACTGACTCTTGGTTCATAGTAATTCTTGCTCATGGGATTGAAAAAAACAAAAGCAAATATAAATAGCTATTTCAGTTTCTAGTCATTTGATCATGATAACCCAACAGAACTTAAATCTTTGGAAAAACTCTTGACTTGGGTCGTAAAAAGTGAGGTCACTATTCAACATAGCTCCTACATTTCCAGGTCTTCTTTTCTGCTCCCTCACGAGCTTCTCAATGATTATGAGATTGGTGGTGAACGGAAGCCCTGAATGCCAGTACAGATCACCTGGGCTTTGAAATCACACAGTCCTGGGTTATACCTCGGCTCTACCACAGCATTTGGCCCTAGACAAATTAAGTAGTCACTCTGAACCTCTGTTTCCTCAACTGTACAATAATGGATGATAGAGTCTATTTTGCAGTATTGGGTAAAGATTCAAAGAGATATAGCATATCTTATTTATGGGCCACATAGGGAGAAACGTATTGAAACCTTTCACTATGATGGTGGATTTGTTGACTTCTTCTTGAAATTCCGATAATGTATATAGAAAACCTAACACAGTGCATGTGCAGAGTCAATAGTCAATAAACACATGCATTTAACAGAAAGAAAGTTAAAGCAACCAGTGCATACGCAAATCTTACCTTTTAACAAAGCATCACTCTAGGCCAGGCTTCAGCAAAACAGCTTATAGGCCAAATCTAGCCCACTGTCTATTTTGTATGGTTTGTTTTTTACATTTTAAAATGTCATTTAAAAAATAAGAAGAGGAATATTTTGTGACACATGAAAATTTTGTGAAAGTCAGATCTCAGTGTCCACAAGTAGAGTTTAGTTAGCACTCAGCCATGCCCATTCACTTCCGTGTTGTGTGTGACTGCTTTGGTGCTGCAAAGACAGACGCTGCAGCAGAGATCGTATGGGCCACAAAGCCTAAAATATTTTCTATCTGACCCTTTAGAGAAAAAAGTTTACCAACCCCTAATCTAGATCAGTATTTTATTTAAGCTATGTTGACTCTAAAGCATGTCTTGAAGTTACCTCAGTTAATGAGAGTTTCCTGTAAGGCTACAGTCCTCCACACAAAGAGCTGGGGCAATAATAAAGCGCAGGGATGGCACACAGCAGCCTACCGCCCTTGACCTGATGCTGCCCACACTCCCGCACACGGACCCAGTTCCGCATACTATGGTTTCTCCCACAATTGCCTTAAAGAGAGCAACATGAGAAAGCTAGAGAAGAAATCTCAAGGCCTAAATTAGAAAATCTGTCTTGGATATTCCAGATCTTTCAAAAGCATGATGGCGCATTTAATTTCTTTACCTCCCAACTGTTTACTGAGCACTACCAGGTGCTACTTAAACACATTTGTCTCCTTGAGTCTTCTCACCATCCCTATGAGGTCAGCATCATTACCTCCATTTTATGGGTGAGTAATCCGAGAAAGAAAGTGGTTAAACAATATGCCCGAGGTCACCCAGCTGAGAAGGTATTAAATCAGGTTTTTCTGTTTTGAGAGCCCTTAATCCTACCCATTTCATCCTACTACTGCACATATGAATTTAATTCTCAGATATGGGAAAAAACATGTATTTTTTTGGAAAAGTCTAAGCTCTTGTCCATTCTTCACTTTACCAAGCGTATGGAGTGGGAAACAGTTCGGCTGCTCTGGGAGCTTTGTTCACTACAGTTGGGTAATCAAACCTAAAAGGGCGGGTTGCTTGAATGGACCTTTATTTCACACCTCCCAGTGTGTGCTCTATCTCCTGAGATGTCTAGTGACTAACGCTCACATGCTTGGGATATGGAAAAATAAACCTGACAGTGAGAGAGTTTCAGCGATCCTTCCAATGGGACTGTGAGGTGACGTTTTCCCTAGAGATGCCACTACCCAGTGAAAAGCATCACCAACACTTGATTGTCACATGGGAATTTCCGATTGGGTAAGAGGACATATTGAAAGACCAATTGTATTGTCTAGAAAGCAGTGGAAGCCTCTTAGACCAGACCCTGTGCTGCCTCCTGAGAACTTGGGAAGCTAGCCCGTTGCAAGAGATGGATGGGCCCAGGGGAGTGGGAAGAGGAATCTTCCCAGTAGTCCTACAAAGAATCTGAAATGAGACAATTTAAAATTACTGTTAAAAATTATTGTTTTTGGACAGCTACTTAAAGCAAGATTCTAGCTTCTTAGAGCATTCCAATAAGAATTCTGTTTAACAACACTGAAGGTCATCTTTTAGTACAAATGCTCCAAAAACATATTTATAAATTTTAAGTGTAAAAATTAAACAGCATACTTAATGTCATAAAACTTTGTTATCAACAAAACTGGAAAAAAATGTGAGCTGTTCCTGAGGTCCCATTTCAAATCATACTAACTTCAAAATCAGTCATCAAAATAAGAGCAAAGATAAGTGAAAGAGTTACTATGGAATTTACATAATAAATATTCCTTTTGGGGCAAAATGAAGTATAGAGCCACATATTAGGGAAGGGCTTACTGCATTTTTTTAAAGAAGTAGCACAAAATACATGTCAAATACAAATATCAAAAAAAAGACCAAAAAACCCTACAAAACAAGTTATTAACTAAAGTTAATGGTTACAGGACACTGGTCCTTGTGGACTTCAATCTTAGACCAGGTGGAGGGCAGTTTCCTTCCCTGAGAAGCATTTGGAGCTGCAGGGTAACAGACAGGCTGACAGGCAGAGGGACTTGATGGGGGAAGGGCAGGGCACTAGAGTCTGGAAGACCATGATTACGAATGGCAGGTGCATCCAACAGACAAACCATGGCTCACACTCTTGTAAGTCATGTATGGGCACAGTGGGTCTCATTTCTCTATTCCACACGCACATTCATTATCTTCCACCCAACTCCAGCCCTAATTACAAGAAATTGTAAAAGAACTTTCCACACACTAGCAGGACTTGAGCCACTAAAACTACTTTAAGCCTCGTTTTTACAATCCTCTCTTTAATTAAAAAAAAATGGCTACTGCTGCCAACAGCCATATTATCTGCTACACTTTCGTATCATGCTGTCCTAGCACAGCAGCCAGGATTTGAGCCAGGGTCATGCCATGAAGTAGGCATACTTTGGCCCTTCTGGGGGCAACCTGGCATAGAATTTCCACTGGGAAAGCAAGTCATCTGTAGGGGAAGAAGGTGAGAATCAGCTGATTCTCCTAGTTGCATGTAGAAACTCCGGACAGAGTGAGGCTGGTTGGCCAGGAAGTGGTGAGGAACTCTGAGGAGGGGTGGAGTGAAAAGGTGATGGCCCCTTTCTCCCACATAGTGAGACCACATTAAGAACCCAATCTGTGAGTAGCGACTGAATGCCCAGGATAATTAAATAGGCTGCACCTGAGGGCAATTCCCTCCAGTCGGAATGTCGAGAATGGGTTATGTAGTCATTCTCAATAACTCAATCATGTTCGCCACCCATTCTTGAGCACTTGCTGTGTTCCAGTGCCATGCTCAGCAGAAGGTATCCAAAGATAAGTAAGAGTACCATTCAGCATAAGGTACATGCTCAGCAAATGTTTGTTGGGTAGATGGTTGGATGGATGCATGGATGAATGAAGACAGTCTCTGCCCTCAAAGTTTTCACACTCCAATAGAGGAGACACAAACACGGAAAAGTTAGTGCTAAAACAACAAAGGTGTAAAATGGGAACCATACTGAAGCAAAGAAGTGACTAATTACTTCTATTTGAGTGGGTCAAGGGTGTTGGGTCTGGATTTTGAAAATCAGAAGTTTTCCCATTTTAATCCAAGTAGGGAAAATAATATATGTGAAAGTACAGAGGTATGAAACAGCATGATGCACGTGGGGAACTAGTTCAGCACAGCTAAGAGGTGAATACGGTAATTGGGATCCCTCTAGTCTAGCGGGAATGTCAAAACTGCAAAGTTCAGGGATTAGATCTTGCAGGACTTTCTGTGTTATCCCAAGAAGTATGAACTACCTGAGTGAGAAATGGAATTCAGGCAGAACCTTCCCATAAATTTTGAGTAAGCATATACACCATTGTCACGGCATGCCAAAAAAACATTGTCTCAAGCAATGACTAAGTGATCTATACCTTTTTGGGGCTTGAAGATGGGAGAACCTCAGCTGTCTTCTGGCCCCTCTTTGTCACCACCAGCTCTGTACATGGTGGTGGGTGGCGCTCAGCATTGCCACACTGTTTCTTCATGCTGGCTCCACATTTCCTCTCACATTCAGTCCTACCTCAAGACACAGGCCAAATGTCACAGGTGGCCCCTTTCCCGGAGAAATTATATTTAGCCCCCCATAGCAATAGGTTTCAAAATAACGTGGTCATCTGGCTAAAAGTGGCCATCCAGGAGGAGCTAAATGTGCAACACAATCCAAGGATGACAAATGGGCCACTTAGAGTAAATTATTATGGGATTCAGCGGGTCCTGTTCTCAAGTCCTCATGGGCAGGACCAAATTAAAACAAAGGGACACAGACGTCCTATCTTCAGAGGCAATCAAAAAAGGGGCTCTTCTGTGTGGCCCCCGGCCTAGAGCCAAGGCTAGTCAGGGCAAGCATCGCCTGGCTCCAAACTGAGCTCCATAACACAGATGTCATTTACCATGTCCTAATATAAAGGCCTATTAGGCAAAGGATGTGAACAGGCATTATACAATGCGAGTAATAAAAATGTGAAGGATGTGCTTTGGAAAGTTCAGCCTTTGCAAGAAAATGAAATATAAAATGATACTATTTCTAATAATGTTTTTAAAATAATTAAAGATAATATTAGAGAATGCATGGGAAATAAATACTCCCAAAAATGCTAGTAGGAATACAAATTGATTCTCCTATCGTGGGCAAAATGGATAGGAAGAGGCAGAATGTAAGGCCAGGAGACTGCTTTGTGGGGAGGACTACAGGCAGAGGGAGGAGGCCTGAATATAGTTGCAGCTGGATGGTAAAAGTAAACAAAGTGAATAGTCAGAATTCACAACTCTTGGAAATTGATTAGACTGAGTAACTGGGTAGACCATGTCATTCACTAAAATAAGTCATCATCATCATTATCACCATCACAATCACTAGTGAACTTTATAAACCACTGAGTATGGACAAGCACTGTTCTGGGGACTTTACAAGTAATAATACATTTAATTCTCATAACAGCAAAATGGAGTAGGTTAGTTTTGTCCCCTATGACAAATAAGGAAACAGAGACACAAGAGTTGAAAACCTTCCCAAGAAGTCATACTTCATATGAAATTGTTCTCTTCATCTTTAATTGTGATGTTTTAAAAAATGGAAATAACTTCAATACAGGACTAGTAGATGGAGTATATAAACAGTGGTTCTGTTATATGGTTGAATGTATGTTTTAGTGGAATCTTTGATGAATAGAAAAAAGCATACAATGTAAGTGGGAAAAAATCAGGTATAGAATTCTGGTGGGGGGGAATACGTGTATATAAGGTTTCCATGATATGATAAGAAAAGGCCACTTCGAGTAAGTCCACTTAAAACAGGAGTGTTATAATGAATAGCTGATAAGGGATCGATTAGAGTTGTATCTTGTGAAACTAAACTAGAAGTTACAAGATTTTATTTTCTCTCATATTTAATGCTATATTGGTTATAATTAAAACTTAGAGCTAATTCTTGGAACCCAGACTGAAACTATCAATATAAATAAACCATGTGATAGTGACGTGAATTCCTCCAAAGTGGAGCTTGAGGACCTGTGTGCTGCTAGCGGACTCAGGAGGAGATCCCAAGTAGCATGACTGAGGGACCATGGAGAGAAAGGGCAGGAAGGATCACAATGTAGGGTGCATTGTTAAGTCACTTCTGGGACAACTGGGGCATAATCCCACCAGCGACCTTCTGAGGAGGGCAGGGAATGCCTCTCAGAGTTGTCCACCTGGGCACTGACCAGGAGGACTATTTCTCCATCAGTTCCGTGTTCCACATCACTTGTGGGCTGTTGCTGGGGTCACTAATGCTCCAGCCCTCTGGGCCACTTGTGTCTGTTGGAAGAGCAGCATTGGTGTTGAGAGCATTGGAGCAGCCCAGGAAGGAAGTGAAGGGTAGAAGCCATCGAGGGGAAGCCCCAGGGAGCCTTCTTCCAGCCTGAAGCCCTGGCTGTGGTCAAGGTGAGGCCAAGCACACACGAGCCTGGCTGTCTGAGGTGACTGATGCAATAGCACAACACAATAGTGTTTCCATCTGAATGGCAGCAAAATGACAATGAAGACCTCTACAAAAGCATTTGGTAGATGTTTGAGGTCTTCATTTTCCCCAAAGGTCTTTCTTATTCTTTAATATTCTGCCTAGCATAGCCTCCCCTTGCTGAGTTTTTTTCTTTCATGTTAACAGTCCTGACCATGCCAAACAACATTTGTCAATGGCTTTGTATGTGATTCTAGCAATTCTCCAATGTTGTGTTTATTGGCTTCACAAAACAATGCATCTTTTCCAAGATTTGCAATTTCTCTTTGCAGTGAATTTGCAATGTATTTGCAATTAGTAGAGAGGACAGCATCAAGTGGTGATGTCCTCAGAGGGCACATCTTTCCTTTCCTGTGTCTCAGAAGGGAGACAGGGCAATCCCAATCCCCCTGACCAGCTGACCCTAATTAAAATGAGCCTCCTTAGGATGATCAAGACCACAGAACTTTATTAACAAAACCAGAAACCTCATTGACAAATGGGCTTTTGTAGAGCATAAAAAACAAATGTCCTGCCACTAGAATCCTGAATACAACCAGCCACCTCCTAATCTACTTTACCTCGAGCTGCAACCCACAGGTTTCTACCAGCCCAGGTGTGCAGCTGCATGCGCTGTCATGCAGGAAGAACATGCAAATGGATGGGAGGTGGGGGAAGGTAGGAGGAAGCATTCTCCAAAAGCTGCATCTAGAGGCAAGAATGCAATGATAGGGTAGACTGACAAGAATCCAAATAGGACAGGAGTTTTGTCACCTCATTTTTCAGGAGTGATGTTGTGAAATCTGAATGGCTTCAGAGCTCAGGTGTCCGGGTCTCAGTGGGTATTCATTTCATAACCTGACACCGAAAGCATTCAGCTGAGTTGGGCTGTGATTGAGTGCCACCAGGGGTGCTGCCAGCAGCTCACAAAAAAACATAAATAAAAAGAAAGAAAAGAAAAGCATCAAACCCTTGCGAGTGTGGCTAAGTCGATTGGAGTGTCATCCCATACACAAAAAGTTGTAGGTTTGATTCCCAGCTAGGGCGCATTCCTGGGTTGCAGGTCTGATCCCCAGTTGAGGCAACTGGAAGCAGACAATCAATGTTTCTCTGTCTCTCTCTCCCTCCTCTCTCTCTAAAAGCAATGAACAAAAAATGTCCTCAGGTGAGGATAAAAACAGCATCAAGAGCTTCTCTCTGAGTTGGGAAAGGCACAGGCGATACCTGCAGGGCCTTGGCCCCCCAGAGAGGAACTTCCCTTAATGGGGGGAGGTGGGCTGCCTTGTTTTTGTAAAAGACAGCTATTGCCAGCTGACCCACACAGGGTTGTTCTAGGATGGAAGGAAGCCACCACTAAGGGAACTGATACTGGAACCAACAGAAGTGGGTAGGCACTCTTGCTGATGTGGCCCTTCTTCCTGCCAACTCCCTTCCCACCTCTGCAGCTGTAAGTTGCTGACACACCCATTTCTAAGGCCTGGCAGGCCAGCCCTGCTTCCCAGCATAAGATAGTGTTTAGGCACAGTTGATGGGTCACCACTTGAGTGTAACCATCAACTTCTTGCAAATGCAGCAAAGTCCATGGTTACTTGGGAAGGGTATAGAGCAGGAAGCACCTTCTCCCTCCACCTAGAATAAGAACAAGGGCCTATCCAGAGCCAGACTCCTGTGTGAAGCCACACAAAGGTCCTATGAGGTTAGATCATCCCCATTTTGCAAATGAGAACTGAGGCTCAGAGGGGTTAAGGAACTAGCACAATGGAGCCCAGCAAGCAAATATCAGAGTGGAGATTCCCACCCAGGTTGTCAGTTAGTAAGGCAGATGGTGGTCTTCCCACTACACCTGCTGTCCCTTTAAGGAATGGACCAGCATTTTCCAGTGGCAACACTACTGGGACTCTGGCAGGACAATTTGTCCTTAACATCAACATTCTGACTTGCATCCCAAGTGGCTGTGGCATCCTCCTGTCATTGTAACAACCCAAATCACCCCACACATTTCCAACACGCCCATGTGGCCTGCTGATGTGAAAGACATCTGTAGTATAATAAGTATGTTAGTGAAAATAAAATAATTTATGTGCTATGTGATTTTAAATGCATGTGTATTCCCAAGTTAATAGATCAAATACTTAAATAGACATCTAACTAGTTAACCCATACCCTACAGTTTGTGTAATCAGTTGGGAAAAAAAAACCAGAACATTTTGGGAAAATTTTCTCATTGAAGAAATGGAAGATTGCCATATCTCCTAGATTGACTTCTCCTTGGGCAAAACAAGAAGTCTCTTGGGTAACTTGGTAGACAACTAGAATGCATTGACTGCCTCCCTGGATATCGTGGAGACTACTAAAAGGAAACCGAGGCCCCTCTGAATCAGGAGAGCACACACATGGGTGGAAGACTATCAGACCACAGGAGATGATGGGGTGAGGAGGGCAAGCTTTCTATGGCCCTGGCATGACCCCCTTGTAAAAGCATGTTCTCTGAATTCAGCTCCACTGTGCCTTGAACTTGGAAGGATCCTGTGTTCATGGGCACCTGTCAACAGAAATGACAGGCAAGACAAAAGGAGCAAATTACCCCAGGACCAGATTCTGGCACTCTTCAGGCAATCCAACAGTGCCAAGAGCCTCCTGTGCCAAGCTCCTGGCACCCCTGTGGCCGCATGAATGCCACAGACAAAGTAAGCACCCTGAGCTGCAAATCAGCTGTGCCTTCTGCCTGCACCCACAGAGCATGGCTGACCAGGCTCTCAGCTTTCTGCCAGTGGCCCTCTAACACAATGCATCATCGTGAGCTCACTGCTGGGCACAAGCACGGCTGACCTGGCCATCAGCGGCAAATACCTGGGCAGAGCAGGCAGAAACACATTTGTTTTACAGACACTACCTTGAATGTGATGCCCGTCCCTTTTCCAAAGCATGCACTGCTCGTGACTTCTATCTGAAACTCATGGGAATGTGTTTGGCAAATCACATGCTGACATGTTTATCTTGTTAGCTGTCAAAGATGAGTAAGTATGCACGTTGAATGCTGTCATTCAGCCTGAACCAAGACATGCTACTCAAGAAAGCTAACAAAATAAATACATTTTCTAACATGATTTGTCAGATTTATATTAATCCTTTATTCAGAGCCTATCATAATTGACCTTAAATAGACCTCTGGTGACCCAAGGACATAGAAACCACAAGTTGTCATGTGCCGCAGGTATTGAAGCCACCAGCCACCGGCAGGGCCCTGCAGAGATGTGTGATGGAGCAGCTACCAGCCTGCCTCTGTGGAATCCCCTTATCTTTTAGTATCTAATTACCCTGCAGGGGCCACTGAAAACCATAGGTTCAGGCCTTCCACCAACACAAGCAAAAAAGCAGGTGAGGTAATTGCCACATTCTTAACAATCCTGTCCACCTTCGCAGACAGCCAAAGCAAAGTCCTGAAAGGGAGGTCAAACAGAGGAAATGATAAGATCATGAATTCTGGGGCAGTGAAATGTCCGGGGATTGAAAGACTTCAGAGTGGAGAAATGAATTACGCTGCCCCTCCCCTTCCCTGACCAACCAGCTCTGGTCTGGCTGGAGGCAGCAGGTGAATTTCTGACTCCTCTGTGACAATTCAGGAGTCCCTAAAAGGGAGGGCACCCCAGCCCATGCCCCAGGACAGCCTTCCTGGGGGACGAGCACTCTGACTGAGATCAGGAGCCCAGGAACCTGCATGTGTTAAAGCTGCACCGAGGCGTCTGGTGTGCAGACCTGACGCCCCCTCACAGCACAGGAGGGTGAGCTTCGGTCTCGGCTGGGGGCCCTGCAGTCAGGTTCAGAAGGGGCAAACTGGGCGTGGAAGCACAATTTTATTTTCTTTGAAGTCTCCATTTTATCTTTAAATGTATTAGATATTGTTGTCATGTGTTTGTTCTTTTAAGATAATCACAATTCAAAACTTCCCAACTCTCTGAGTAAAACTGATTTTCAAAAATAAAATGTACCTGGTTTATAACATGGTCCTATGTCATGATAACAGCTAGAATTTCTGAGAGACATCCTAAGAGCTTTACCTATCCCAAGTCATTTAAATGTCACAGTTGCCCTAGGAGAAGATAACACAATCCACATTTTGCAGATGAGGAAGCTGAGGCTTGGTGAAATCTCAGTGAGAAGGAAGCAGAGTTGGAGACTAGGTTCAGTTTCCTTTGACCCTAACAGGGTGCCCTAGACCATTATGATTTACAGCCATCCAGCATGAGAAACTCAATCCCTGCCTAGAGGCATTTTCCTCCTGACAGAGGATGGCCTTTCAGTGACACTCCCCCATGACAATTATAACAGCAACAACAAACAATGGTGTGGGCAAGGCCAGGCACCCAGTGTGTGGAGGGACTGAAACCCGGCTCTCCTTCCTCCAAGTCAGACCTACCCCAACCTTTCCTAAAGAGAAGGTCGGGAAACTCAAGGTGACGAGCCCTCCACATGAGAGTCAAGGCCAGCACATCCAGCCTTCCTTCCCAGAGCAAGTACAAGGGCCTGTCAGGAAGCCCGCCATGGGAGGGGCACAGTAGGACTCCATTAGCCCACAGCACAGCTGCAGGCCAGAGCACAGAGCCTGGGAGCCACTAGGCACCCAGCGCTGGCTTTTGCATTTAAAAATGTGTATACTTTCAAAGGGCTCGTCTCAAAGGAAGTTTCAGTGCCTGTCTGCACCAAACATTTTTTCTCGAATTGTATTCCCTTGCAGGTTAACTTTTGAGAAAACAATGTCTGGGGAAGTTCCTCTGGTCCTCCTGAAAAAGGGAGGCACCGCATCGGCCCTTCCCAAGATGCTGACTTGAATGTGTAGCTGAGCAGACAACATGAGAGATGAAAATTAACCAAGACTGAGTCCCATAAAAAGGAATACGTGTCTTTGATTTAGAGGGCAGCTTTGCCATTCATTCATTCTTTCAATCATGGGCTATTTACTGAGCACCTACTAGGTGCCGTGCACTGTGGTGGATGCTGTGCAGACCTAGATATGCAGGACATACATGATCCCTGCTTTTATGACTTCAAGGTCAAAGAGAGAAAAGTGACATAAATATCTGCCTATACATGTGCAGAAGATAACTAATAATCACATGGCGATAAATAATAAGAACAAGCAGTTTTTGAGAGCTTGCTCTGTACCAGAGGCTGCCTGCACTAGACCACTGGCACATATTGATGTGTTTAAAATTTATAAAGCCTTTTGAAATACGTCCAATTAGCATTCCATTTCATAGATGAGGGTACTGAGGCTTAGTAACATTAAGTCACACACTTAACAGCATGCAGCTGAGCATTTGCAGGCTAAGCTGCTCAGGAGTTGACTCAGAGATGTCTAACCCAAGAGCCTCAACCTAAAAGGGCCTTCGTTCCAGCCCTGCAGCCATAGAGCACTGTCTGCCTCACGGGTTTGCTGTGAGAATTAAAGGTGAGAGGCATGTCGTAGGTGTGAACACTTTAGTCATCGGCCGTGAATACAAAGATCTTCATGCTCTGTGTAGCCAGCTGTGGACTAAGTGCCTCTTTGTCTGTGGGTGGGTCAGGTTGACAGGTAGTCAGGCAAAGCGGCAGAGAGGAGACCTTTAATGGGATTTTGAAGAAGCTGTACAAGTGTACCAGACAAGATGATGTGGGAGTGCAGAGAGAGGAGGACGCAGATATTCTAAGCAGTGGAGAGTAAATGTGGAAGCAGTTACATATGGCTGGAGGCTAGCATGGGGCTGGGGGCGGGAGAATAAAAAGAAGAGTCCTGAGAGGTGGTCGAGGCCAGATCTGGAGACGATGGATCACAGGCTACCAAGTTGCACTTGACCCTGAATGTGACAGAATGCAATGGAAAATTCACTGCAACAATATGGAAGGTGGGTTAGAGGGGAGACCTGGAAGGCAGCAGGAAACCTGGTCAAAAAATTACTTACACATTGCAATGAGAGAGCCATTCGTCCGTCTGTTCATTCATTCAGTCAGCCAGCCTGTCAGTCAGCACATAGTTAAAGGTTGCTCACACAGCAGTTCTCGAAGTATGAACCTCGGGAGGTCCTAAGTCCCTTTCAGAGATATCCCAGTGATCAAAACTGTGTTCATAATACTACTGACATTATTTGTCTCTTGTGCCCTCATTTTCTCACAAGAGTCCTGTGGAATTTTCCAGAAGCTACACAACCACGGCTGGTACAGCAGATTGAAGGCACAAGCAAATAGGAGAACCCCTTGTCCTTTTATTAAGTCAGACATAAAGAGATTTGAGAAACTATGAAACTCATTAAATTTTCTTGATTTTGGAAAATTTTGTCATTGTTCATAAAAATGGGTTATTTCTATTAACACATAATGGGTTTATTATTATTTTTAAATAAACTAATACACTTTTTAAATTAAGTACCGTGTCTTTCGGACTATAAGACACACTCCCCCCCTCAAATTTGGGAGGAAAAGAGGGGTGCGTCTTATAGTCCTAATGTAGCTCACCTGGCTCGCTGTGCTGGGGGGCGGCAGTGGAGCAGGGTCACAGGTTATTACATATTTTACCACATTTTTTGCTTCAAAATTTTTTTTCCTATTTTCTTCCTCTAAAACTTAGGTGCATCTTATGGTCCAGTGCATCTTATAGTCCTAAAAATACGGTATTTAAAATTCTTCTCCTTAATTTTCATACTAGTAAATATTAACAGATCTAAGGCAATTTTTAAGAGTGCAGAAGTGTCCTGAGAGTGAACAGTTTGAGAAATAGTATACACCAAGGAGTGTCAGGACAGCAGGAATAAAGCAATGGACAGGTCCTTGTCCCCGCCCTTGGGAGGCTATTGTTCTGCTGAGATCATCTGAGTGTGTGAACAGAGATGGTCATTCCTTGAGGCAGTGATTCGAGTCTGCAGGGCACAGGTGGAGAGTGGTGGGAGGAGGGGCGATGCATCCAAATTCGTGCATGGGCAGCAAACTCATCATCTTCTCTTGCTCTTCCTGAATGCTATTGTCCCCAAGGGCACTGTGTCCTGTGAGAGCCCCTCACATGATGTCACTTGTCCCTCCCACACTCCTCGAAGTACAACCAGACCTGGACAAAACTGAGAAAGGGGTCCTTCACGCTCAGGATTGCATCCTCCAGCCTTTCTCTCTCCTTCCTACTCAGGCATTGCTATCTTGATAAAAGCTTCCCAGAGCCAGTCAAGAATCAGTGCCCTGGCCCTGGCCAGTGCGGCTCAGCTGGTTGGGCATCATCCCACAAAGCAAAAGGCCGCAGGTTTGATTCCTGGTCAGGGCACATGCCTGGATTACAGTTTTGGTCCCCAGTCAGGGCACATAGGAGAGGCAATCAATCGACATTTCTCTCCTTCTCTTTCTCCCTCCCTGGCCTGTAAAAATAAATAAATAAAATCTTTTAAACAAAAAAGAATCGCAGCCCTGAACATGCCCACCATTCACCTCATAGACGAACCATTCACTCTCTCTCCTCCCCAAACACGTCCTCCCTATCCACCCTCATTCACTCGGATTAGCTTCCTGATCCACTGAGAAAACTGAAGCAATCCACAAAGAAATTGCAAGTTCTTCCCTCACCCCATGTCCCCCACCACATGGGCACCCTGACGGTCACCATGGAAGAGTCTCTGGCTCCCAAGACCTGACCCTCGTGGGCACCCCTTCTCGCCAGCTCGAGGCCACTCTCTCCAGCAGTTGCCGCATCGCTCTCCTGCATCCATCATTTCCACCTTTTACTAGAACTTTCCCATTAGCACACATTTCTTCGATAAAAAAGCTCGCTTTACCCACCTCCCTCTCTATTTCCTATTTCTCAGCTCTCTCTTTTACAGAAAAATTCTTCAGTACTATTTCTACTTTCTGTCTCAGTTTCCTGTCTTCTCATTCATTCCTGAGCTCACTCCAGTCATAATTCCTCCCCCATCATCCCACTGAAACTGTCTCCTAATGACATCCAAGTCTCCCAATCAGTCTGTGTTCAGTCCTCATCGGGTCGGACTTTTCTGTAGTTTTTCCCTCAGCTGATCTGCTCTGGTCTTCCAAACACATTCTGTGCCTGACTTCCAGAACACCACAATCCATGGGTTTTCCTGCCCTCCTCCTTGGTCTCCTTTGCCAGCTGCTCCTCGTGTCCCTGAATTCCATCAGTGTGTCCTCGGTTCCATCATCAGACCATTTCTTTCAGGTATACTCACTCCATAACTGATTTGAATCAGGCCTAGTGCTTTCTTTAAACACTGTCTGTGCAGCTGACTTCCAGATTTGTATCTGCTGCCCAGACTGCTCTTCCTTTCACTCCAGCTGTTGGAGTGAAATCCAGCTGTTGGAAAGCCATCTCAAACTTCACATATCCAGAACTAAACTCCTACTCCTACATAACACCCACCCCTAAAAAAACCTACCCCTTCCAAAGTCTTTCTCTCATCTCCATAAATGACAACTCCAACCTTCCAGTGCTCAGACCAAAAAGCTTTGGATTGACCTTGAATCCTATCCTAACACAGAAGAGGGAGAAAGTTAGATTGAATTAAGTCTGAGGTTTTGCCGCCCAAGTACACAGCAGGAGGCAAGGAGGAGAGGATGTCCCCACAGACTCTAAGTGGATAAGGAAGACACTGAGAACACAGACATCGGTGGTAACTGACACACTGGCTGTGTCCAGGGGGTGGCAGTCCCCGTGGAGTTGAGGGCTGTGGTGAGTAAACCAGGATCTGATGAGACTCTTGAAAGCAAGACCAGCTATTGTGCAGGTGTCTTATATGGCCACGGGAGCAAGACACTGCGGTGGGATGGAGGGACGCACCACTGCAGTGAGCCTGTCAGTGTCCCAAGTGGCCAAAGATCGCTTCCCTGGATGTTGAAGGTAAAAATAGTCGCAGTTCTTGGTGCATCCTTTATCAGTCTCTCGTTTACACAACTGCCTCCCAGACTAGAAAGCAAGCTCAGGGATCACACTCATCTAGCACCTACCACAGAGGCTGAAAACACCTGTAGCTGGTTCTTTTCAAAATCAAAGGGGCCGAGAGGAGATCGCTGGATGTAGGCCCTTCACCTCCGGAAGGAAGGGATTATTACAGTTTTCTGAAACCAAGCTGATCTCTAGGCCTGTGGGCTGCATCTCTTGCAGAATGAGCTGAATCCTCTCAACTCTCTGTGGCCTCAACCTGCCACTTACTTCGCTGGGCATAAACATAACACACTTCCATTTCTTCAGTAGCTTCAGGCAGCTACACTCTGCCACTTTTAGCCATTATGTTGTTTGTTTCCTCTTGCAGGACTTGAGGCCAGCTCATATCTGTTTCTGATTCTCCTGCAGGCCTTCCAGTGCTGACTGGATGTCTAGCTCCTATGGGTTGAGGCCTGGGCAGGGGCAGGCCAGCATCAGCTTTCTCACCCCCGCCTCTGTGTTGCTTCTTCTGGACACTCATCTTCCTGTGTTGGGCAGGGAGGAGGGGGGTGGGAAGTCACTTTCTTGTGCAAGTGCACTCAAGGAATATTCAATGATCTTATTAACTGAGTCTTTTCTTTATAAGCTGCCTAATATGTCCCCAACTCCATGGAGAGAAACTGGAGAGACCCTGGGGTCAGTGCACATAGGATTTTGCCAGCCTATACGAAAGTGTATATGCAAACAGATAAGCAAAGTTGCCAGCAATTAATAAATATTCCAGGGAAAGAAAACACTTCATGTTCAAAGAAGCGTGGGGAGTGCTAGATTATAGAAAGTTAAACCTTTCTCATCACATTAGGACCTTGAGGGGTCCTTAATATGCTGATATGTGACTCTCTAAGATGAATATCAGTAGTAATCTCTCTTTCCTTCTACCCAGCCAACACCTGGCTTGTACCAGGTGCCCCTCCTTTTCTGCTGAAGGATATTTTGAATTCCTAATAGATTTCCATTTTGCTTTTAAGCAAAACACGAGCCAAAGGCATCATCTTCTGAGCTGTAAGTCTGTACCCGCTTGGCTTGGAGATGCTGACATGGCCCTAAATGTCACTGCATGTATATTAAAATCCCTGGCTTCTCCCACTCCACAGCACCGCTGGGATCTTTTACTGGAGCCTTTATGGAGGAAACAGTCTCAGGAAATAGATGACTGTAGGGTTGCACGGCAGTCACCTAGGAGACCAGCTGTGCCTCTCAATTCTGAGTGCAGCCCCAAATAAATGCGGCTCCTATGCCTCCTAGCTAAGCAGTGGGACTGCTCATTTAGCATGGTGGACTGTTGAGAATGCAGACGCTTTGAGCTCACCCCTCTGGCCCTGCCACTTTAGAGAAGAGGGCGGGGGCCCAGGGAGAAGAGGTAGCTTCCCCAACATCATAAAGACCATGCTCTTCTCCTTAGAACCTAAGTCTCAGCCTGGGTTAAAACAGAAACTCAAGCCCCCGTCACTATGAGGTGTTGTATTGTTTTCTAATCACTTCTATGCACTCCAGAGTCCTAGTCTGTGGAAGGGGGAAAAAAGAAGGGGACAAAGCAGCTATCATTTGCCATTAGGATGGCAAGGGACCCATAGAAAGAGATGAAGTCGATGTACTCTCTCAAGTTTTTAGCTGCACTCACTGCTGCCTTTTACTTGCTCCTGGAGAGCTGCCTGAAAAAGCTGGGATCACTGGGATGGGCAACACCAAGGATTAGGGCGAGGCTCTCGAGGGTCCATGGAGCCCCACACCCATTTCCTAAGCTCCTGCAGAGAGCAGAGTCCACAGCCAGCAGCTACTCAAGAAGAGGAGCTCTGGACACATCACCCGCTCTCTGAGGCTCTCCCTTCCTGGCATTGAACCTGCAGTCACAAGCCTAACCCTGTCTGAGGCCCTTCAGGTCTGCCCCCTGACTGGGGATATTTGCATTAAAGAGGGAACCCTGCTGGGGATACAAAGAGGACAGAATCACCACCTGCTCTTCTGCCTGGAAGGGCTCACAGTCCAGGGGAGGAGAGTGAGGAAATGTAGGGAAGCTGTTCTCCCTCCTCCTCCTCTCACACCCAGGCACCTTCCCTGACAGCACCCTGATTTGTTTCCAGTTTGGGTCTCATGGGGATGATAAACCCAAGCACCTGCTCTCTGAGAAGAGAATCAAAAGTTCCTTCCTCCTGAGGCTCCCCCAGTGTCCCAGGGGCGGGCAGCATGAAGCTGCCTCAGTACACAGATGCATGCCTCCACTGTGCGTGTTGAGTGGTGTTCCCGCAGCCGTGATGCGGTCGGAGTCCCTCCATCCCGGGGTGGCACCCAGAGAGCACAGACCCGCTAAAATGCAACTCCAGGGGCTTCCCTTTCCTAGTCCTCTGGGCCACCTTGCCTGCTGTCAGTTTCCTACCTGGTGTCTCAACTGTGCCCTTGGTTCTATGAGTGCCTGATCTACCTCCCAATAAACCCAGTTCCCCAGCTAATCAGTCACTTTCTGTCACTGGGAATCAAGAAGCCCAAAAGGATACAAATTTATGCACAGATAAACCTCAGCAGGTGTAGTAAATGCTAACAGCATCTCCAAGTGCCTCCAAGAGAGGGAAAACATGTGCTGGGAGGAGGAGGTGGGGAGTGGTAGGAGTGGAAGTCCCGGAAGCCTGCAAAAATAGGTCCTCCAATCATCCCAGGCTCGGCCTGTGCTGCTGCTTCTGTGTGTTGGCCACAGCGAGGTCTCCCCCTCTGAGCTCCCTCCCCAGAACTGAGATCTGAGCCCCGCAGATGCAGCCACACAAAACCTGCACCCACCACTTCCTTCTACCTCTGGGCAGGGGCCTTAGGAAAGGGGGTTGGTTCTCAGTGGTGACAGTGAAACCAAGGAGGGCACGGGTCTGTTTGGCAGACTTGCCATCTCACAAGCAGTCTCTCTCTCCTGAGACCCAGTGCAAACCCTCCATGGAACACACCTTGGGCCAGGGCAGCCTTGGATTTCAGGATCTTCCACTCCTCTCCCAGCCCGACTTGCTGAAAACAGCCCCCACCCCCACCCCCGCTTCGTGTTTACCGTACTCGGTTCCCACAGAGCTATGTTGTTCCACATCTAAGTTTTATGCTTTCACGGGGACCGTGATTGTCATGCTCAGGGTTAGTAATTTCCATAGAGATTCTAGCAAAAACAACAAATCTAAGTGACTTAATTCCAACAAAACTCTGGTAAAAAAAAAAAAAAAAAGGGAGAAGAAGGCCAGTGGCAGATTACAGTCCTCAAACCCAAACTCACAACGTAACTGGTGTCCCCCAGTGTCAGGGACAAAGGTAAGATAAGCCCGATCCTCCCTCATGCCTTCCTCCTTCCTAATGAGGGCCTTGGAAATAAAGTCTGGGAAGGATCTGTTCAAGGTTTGAGCTGTTGGCTCCTAGACAAGAAGAGATTCAGGGGAAAAACAATATAATGCAATTGTGACGAAATTCTCCTTTCAGTAGAAGATTTGCAGAACATTAAACACTACCCACAGACAGTTTCAGTCGGAGTCCCTAGAGGAAAAGAACTGAGAGGCTTTTGAATCTGGCTTTTTTTGCTCGTTATACTTGAAACATCTTCTTCCACTTGGGATGTTGTGTTTGAGGTTTGGCAATGAGGTGGCATTTCCTTAAAAGGGAAATTAAATACATATTTTGGTGGCTATGGCTCAGGTAGCCCGTGTTCCCAGAGGAAACGAAAGTCTTTGAAAGGAATGTTTGCCTCATTCAGTATAAATAATGTTGATTTGTTTATGTCTTAACCTCTGTTTTGTGATTAATGAGCAAAAATATGTCTTCCGAGAGCTGGAGCACACTGGATCCTTTCTCGCGGGCCACACTGGGGTGAACAAAGATGAAAGGAAGAGAGCGCCACTGTGACGCCGATGAAATGCAGTGTTCGCAGCTCAATGAATCTGAAGTTTGGGCAACCCAGGCTGTTCCTAGGAAAAATGTCAGCTCTTTCATTGGTATTTTTCTTTCTTTTTTTGCTTGCAAATTATGACTCCCAGAAATTTAAAATTACTTCTTAGTGTTTAAAAAAGTAAGCAATTATATCCTTTAGTTTGGACATTGCAGGATATGGTAGAATTAGGGATCAGTCGAGGCTGTTGCATCCTGGGAAAGCCATATTTTTCTCTGGTCTTAGCTGCTAGAGATGTGAAGGGGTGATAAAACCTTCCTCACTTCCTGGGACTGCTATGCAGAGCAAATGAAATAATGAATTAAAAGTGCTTTGGTAATTGCAAAGTATGTCCCAATTGTAAGAGAGAGAAGGAAAAGGAGGCCAGGGTTCAGTGGGTGCCCATTGTGTACCAGGCACTGCATAAATTGACTCTGGCAGTAGCCTCTCTTGAGTGCTCTCTACACCTCCAATCTTGCCACCTCCATCCTCCAGCCAAAATAACATAAATCAGATGATGTCATTCCTAGCTTTTAAATGTTTTCCCATCAGTTAGAATAGAGTAGTTCCCCTTATCTGCAAGTGATATGTGCCAAGACCCCCAGTGGATGCCTGACAATGCAGATAGTACTGACCCCTATATGTACTATGTATTTGCCTATACATACACACCTATGATAAAGTTTAAGTTATGAATTAGCTACAATAAGAGATAAACAACAATAATAAAATAAAATAATTACAACTATATACTGTAATAACACTTATGTGAATGTTCTCCCCTTCTCTCTCTCTCTCCCTCTCTCTCTCTCTCTCTCTCTCTCTCTCTCTGATAACTGACCTGGTAACCTAGACAGCTACAGAGTGACTAGCAGGGACTAACAACTGGTGCGGAACAAGTACAGCATGTACAGTGGGTGAAGTGGTGATTCACGTCCAGGGCAGGACAGAGCAGAACATCAAGAGATTTCATCACACTACTTAGAATGGCATGTAACTTAAAACTTATGATTTATTTATTTCTGGAATTTTCCCATCCATATTTTTAGACTGTAGAGTGTAAAGAGGACATAAATGGTGATGGAAGGAAACTTACTTGGGGTGGTAAACACACAATACGATATTCAGATGATGTATGATAGAATGGTACATCTGAAATCTGCATAATTTAATTAACCAATGTAACCTCAATAAATTCCATAAAAAAGTTTAAAAATAAAATAAATATTTTCAGACTGTGATTGACTGCAGGTAACTGAAACTGCAGAAATCAAAACCACAGATGAGGGGGACTACAGCAGCGCCCAAACTCCTTGCAACAGCTTATGAGGCACTGCCTGATCTGGCTCCTCCTTCTCCTCGGCCAATCTTTTTCATCCTTTTCCGTTCACATGTTATTTCCTTCCTCTCAGCCAGGACTTCCACATTGACCAGATAGGTGGTATGAAGCACAATTCCAGGGGGCGCCATTTACACAGACTATAGTTTGCACAGCAGCACATGGTGCCCCTGTTCTGCACTTCCACAACTATTCCCATTATAGTATATTTGACTTGCACTGCATTTCTTCACAGCAATTTGCACATTAATGTGTTGAACGTCCATTTTCTCTACTAGACCATCAGGGTAAGAACTTTTCTTCTCACCTTGGAGTCCTCTGCTCCTAGAACAACGCCTACAAACAAAAAGTACTCAGTAAATATGCACGGGCTGACTTTCCATGAAGTGCAGATGAGCACATGTCATGCTGCCTCTATCTAATGTCACCAAACGAGCGTGAGCATTGAGGTTTGACAAGCATTTCAGCAACTGCTCACTGTCCATCTCCAGTGCCAATGGACCTGGCAGCAAAGGAGACCATGTGTACCACCAGCCGGGCTCAGAGGATACCAGAGGCATTTCAGTCTTGCCCCATCACAAGCTAGCCAGTAATTACTGACAAGTGAATACAAAATGTGCTGTCATTTATCCTTGCTAGGATATTTTTAAATTAAGTAAAGCACTTTATAAGCTCCAAGTAATGGCTGAGTGCTAAAGAATGGCCCTAACAGTGGGATGTAGCGTTATTATTTACAGTTGATTATAAACCTCTCCAAGAATGCGGTTGTCATTGCTTTCCTCTCACCTGGTTCTTAGGCTGCAGCTGTCATTACTTGTTGATTAATCACAAACAAGTTAGGAGCAGGAGATAATGCCCACTCTGTTTTGCATGATCTTAAAATAAACAACACTAGCAAACAGTGTTGTTGCTTGGTGAGCCCTCGTTCATTCATTGATTCTTAGAGCAAATATTTATCAAATGCCTTCTCCTCACCAGGGATTGTGTTATGTGTTGGAAGGTAAGTGTTTCCTGCTTTTGAGAACCTCACCTGCTAGTGCAGGGGGTCAGAGGGAAGAGGGGGCCCGTCATGCAAGCAGAGGGAAAGTCTGTTCTGATGGAGGGAGGAACAGTGTCCATGGCAGCACAGCAGGTAGTGAGCGGGGAGGGTTAATCAACTCTGCCTGGGCCAGGAGACGATTTTCAGGGACACCTCCTGGCAAAGCCACCTTGAGTCTGGCACAGTGGAGAGATACATCCGCAAAGGAGGGCAGAGGGAGCTTACTTTCTGGAGTTATTCTGGGCAGTGGAAACCAATTGGATCCCTTCTTTTTTTTCAGTTATCTGCTTCAAGACTTCCTATCCTCAGCCCAGGAAGAAGAACAAACAAGGTAACAGTGGACAGAGCATCAGCTCCTCCTGGTCTCCAGGCCTGGACCCTCCCAGGAGGGCTTGGTGGTTGGATGACTGTGGGCAGCAACGTGACTCCAAATTCTCATCAAATGTGTGGGGTTTGGTACGGGGCACCTTGCCCCGCTCCCTTTCCTCAATTTTTGTAAACTTGTATATTTCAGACAAAATATATTTCTTGGGTTTCCAAATATGTCATTCTTTATTCAAGGTATAAGGGGCCTCTATAAAGTTTTCTTTTCTTATTCCATCAAAAGCCTGAATTTTTGAACCCCCAAAGTTCAGAGTGTAGCCTTCAGATCTAAACCCAAAAAAGGAGAAAAAGTTTGAGTTGGACCCATTCCCACCTCTGACCCCCTAGTCTTTCATGGGCCTGGCGAGGAGGCTGCGGAGGGTGGGAGACTGCTGTGGACCCGGTGTTAGGCTGAGAGCAGCATCCTGCTGTTACCATCGCCCCTGGTCAGAGTCAGGGCTAAAGCGCCATGGAGCTTTGACGGGTGCTGGATGTGTCAGGAAATATTTTAATAAGCTTTCTGAAGGAAAGATAAGAGTCAATGAAACAAACAAGGTAGCCAAATGTTCCCCTTTAGAAATGGGTGGCAACTTGGAGATGCAGGAGAAAGCCAAGAAGGAGGATGGGAGCAGAAGAGGTGAGGACTAAGCCATATGGGGGTGGCCAAGAAACCTAGAAACAGGACTGCACGACCCCATTGTGAGTCATGTTCGATGCCACGGTGCTGTTCCCTTCACCTTCCCAAACCCTCAGTCAACTCACCTGTACTCAAAAATGCCTGTGTGAGGAGCGAGCTTGGGGAATGGTAAGGGAAATGACTGAGTTACACATTTGGGTTAAACAACCCAAGTGGTATGGTGAGACAATGACTAAACTGACTAATTTAGTGAAAACCGGCACTCACAAACTAAGATCACCACAAGGCTGTAAGTTGCTAAAATAATTCCCATGAGAAAGTAATTAGATGTCCTATGATTGAGGGTTTGAATAATCTCATCTAGCCCTTAAGGGGAAGAGAGACCCCAGCTAACGTCTAGATTTTACACTTTTATCATCTCCTTTGATCATGCAAAATATAGATATAATGATCCTCATCTTCCAAAAAACAGACTTGGAGAGAATAAGTTATATTTCCCTAAGACCTATACCTAATAAATGACAAGTCTAGAATTTGAATTCAAGTCTTCAGCTGCACTTTTGCTCAGTGCTTTGTATTGAAATTATTACAGATGCACACAAGTTGCAAAAATAGTACAGAGAAGCCCCTGGCTTGTTGGCTCAGTTGGTTGGAGCATCGTCCTGTACACCAAAAAGTTGCTGGTTCAATCTCTAGTCAGGGAGTACCCAGGAAGCAGTTGATGGTTTGATGGATGTTTCTCTCCTCTCTCTCTCTCTCTCTCTCTCTCTCTCTCTCTCTCTCTCTCTCACCCTTTCCCCACCCCTCAGTCCTTCTCTTTCCCTCTCTCCCTCTCTCTCAAATCAATAAAAACATATCCTCAGGTAAGGGTTAAAAAATATACCGTATAGAGAAGCCCCGCTTCCCAGCATGTTCGTGTTCTCCCCACCACGCCTGAAACCAGGGACAGAGTTGAACTGCAGAGGGGAGTGTGTGCTAGAGCAGACCTTTTAGTTTTACAGATCATTAAGCACTGGGTCTCTGGGTGGGAACCAGAACTGGAACCAAGGTGCAGCCCTGGCTGCACATTTGAATCACCTGGTGGGCTCTTTAAAAATACTAGTCTAGCACCTACCCCAGCCTAACAGGTTCTAATCTAATCAATAAGGTCTGGGGCTTATATATCCATATTTCTCCAAGTCCCTCAGGGTTTCTGATAAGCAGTCAGGGTTGAGAACAGCTGCTCCAAAACTACGCCCTAGGTATTAACAGGCTCCGACAGGATCCAACCCTCTCATCAGATCCTGGTGTCAGGCTACCCTCCTTCACGGATCCCAGCGAAGAGGCCTGAGATGCCTGTAAGAGGAGCCTGTGAATGGAGAGGCCCCGGGGGTGGCCTGGCAGGGTTGATCTCTCCGTCGTGTTGACTGCAGAGCTCTGTGATCCTGCCCCTCAGAGCTGTGCTTCCCTTTCCGAAATAGTAAATCAGCTCCGGGCACATCAAAGGAGATTATCATTCCTCTGGCACGAGCTTTGTTTTCCAGTACATCTGAAGGAAGCCAGTCCACTTATCTCCAGAATGCTTTCCCAGAAAGCTCAGTCGCCTGCTGTGTGAGGTCACTGGTCCACAATTTGCATCCATCACACCTTGTAGGAAGTGGGGAGGAATTGGCTTGCTTTGTTTCCTAGCACTGGGGAAACAGATTTTTTCTTAAGCTTCACACAATAAATTGTATTAAATCCTTTCAGTGGGGTTTCCATGGCTATTTGAAAGCAAAATCACACAGCAATTGTTTTAAATAATACAGCAAGGCGAACCGGAAAGTACATCTTAATTTTTGTCATTTGTGCAGTGCTTCTCTTTGTATGGAAATGTTCCCGAGGCAGAAGGAAGCTTTCTGCATTCATGGGGAGTCGCTTGGTGAATGTAGTACAAGGTCAAATATAAACTGGAGTAAACAAACACACTGAATCCCTCAGCCCCTGCTCTGGCCACATGAGCCCCGGGGCTGGTTTGTTTATTTTAAGTGAGAATTTGGATGGCATTTATCTCTTTGGTACTTGAACACCAAAACCCTCCCTCCCACTGCATGCAAACCCTGGCTCCTGCTTTCCAGTCCCCCACAGGAGAGGTGGAGGTATACCCAGAACAAAGGTGACACCTGATAGCATCCCTAAATATCAAGTTGTCCCTGGTACCTGTCATACTCTGCAGGGTTGGGCTCTTCCAGGAGTCCTAGCCTGGCATCCAATCCACAATGTCGTGGATAACCGACCATCTTCAAAACCAGCCAGCCTATGTTTAGGTCCAAATCCCACCAACCAGGCCGTTGTAAGTTGCCTCAGTCTGAAATTCCATTTCATCATCTGTAAATGAGGGCTGTGATACTTACAACTGAAGGTTCAGAGTCTCAAATGAGGTAATGCTTATAAGGTGCTTATCCGAGTACCTGACAAAGCATTAGGGCTCAACAAAAGTTATTAGTTTTTTCTTACCACTATCATTATTGTTCTTTGTCTATAGAAAAGCCCCCTCATAATAGGATGAATCTGGGGGCTGTTGTCTGCCTGGGTGATATCCAGGAAAAAATCAACAATCAGCTTGGTGCTGAAAGAGGAAAGAAAGTCTGGTTCCTGTCCTCAAGGAGTTCTTACACCAGAACTGGTTTCCTGACCAGCTGATGCTAAAGAACATGGCACTGGGACTGTGCATGGCCTTGGCTGCTGGCCCACATTGTGCTTGTACTCCAGGAAGTTTGTCAGGCTAGACGATCAGCTGGGAAGGAAGAAGAGAGAGTTCAATGCCATCATTGAGAGAAGCATCCCCTGTAGGCAATTCAATTTCCAAATAGGGATACAAGGAAGCCCCTCAGCAAAGCCCCCAAGAGAGTTCAGGGTAAATTTCGCCCCAGGTCTTGTCCTTTGACCACAGCTGGTATTGACGAGAGCCTCTTGTGGATGGACTTTGGGGCAGATGAGGGGAAGAGCAAGATGTGAGTGGGGAGACAGAGTTTCACCGAGTATGTATGAGATCACTTAGCAGACAAGCCAACTTTGGAAGGAAAAGGACATTGGCTCTAATCACAGTCTGCCATTTTGAACTCTGTGGAAGTTTATTTTAGCTTTTTAATACTTTAAACTATGAACAATAAATAGTAATAGCATACATGAAGAAAAAGATTCGCCCACACAGAAGTCATTTTTGGAGCCAAAACCAAGACATAGTTGAGACGTTACGTCTATGCCTGTGAGAGATGCCCCCTTCCCCCGGGCCCCAAGGGAGGCTTGGAACAGGCCCACCAGACTCCAGGGCCGAGCCTCAGGAGGGGCTAGTCTATGGTCCCCAGGAGGCCAGCGGGGCTTGTCCTTTTGTGCCTCTGTTTGTTTGTGTTCTCTGCCTGCAACTCACTCTTTGTCAATCCTGAGCCTACTTTTCGTCCCAGATAGCTCGTGCCCCATTCACTGCTCCTTTTAGAACTTTGTCATGAGACAGAGCAGATTTGATGCCATGATTGGGACCTCTCTTCTGTGCTCTCACATCACCTCTTCTGTGGTGTTTAGCCTCTGGCCATACTTCCTGTTTACTTGTCTGTCTCCCCCACAGGATTAGGAGCCCCTTGTGGGGGCGGGGGGAGCTGTCTCTTACATACTGTGGGTTTCCAGAGCATAGCACAGAGTCTAGGACAGAGAGGTATTCAATAAATAGTTGTTGAATGAGTCAATGCCTGTATGAATGAACGAACGATTGACAACATATGCTTCAGCACATCAGTATGATGATGCCTTGAATACCTCTGTGATGTTCCTTTCATTCTCTCTGCTGGGTTCCAGCTTCTTAACCTTGCCCTCACCCACTCTGAAATCCCAGCAACCCCTTGCACACCGCCCCCCACACACACACACTGGACAGCAGCACCGTCCTAGACCTCCAGAGGACTTCAGAGCCTTCCTCCTCTTCTCTACACTAGGAAGCACATATATTGCTCACTGTGACAAGGACCAGGTCTGCTCAACTGCTCCCTGTGCCCTTTCTGAACCAGGCCTCCTCAGCTCATGTGGTAGTGTGGTGGTAAGAGCCACCTAAGGAATTGGAGCAGCCACATCTTCAAAAGCCAGGTGGTTATATTTCTTCTGACCCCAGAATTTCTTTGAAACTTTTCTTCAGTGAGTCAAAATCCCCTCTGGGCTTGTGGAATAAATGAAAAGCAAATGCAAAGATATTAATGACATAATGTTACTCTTGGGTCTTTAGCAAAGGCTGAAAGACTAGACTCAAATTAATTCCTCCTACCTCCCCCTAACTCTTCGTCTACCCTTTGAGAAAAAGCAGGTGACTCACACTGACATACGCACTATGGTAGCTACACATTGACTCATTCACTGAGACCCTGTCACTGTGCCCATTGCTTTTCATACATCACCTCTTGTATCCCCCAAAGCAAACCCATTAAGTATGTTATGATTCCCACTTTACAGATGAGGGAAATGAAGCTCAGAGATTTCAGGGGATTTGACCACAGTCATGTAGTCAATTCCTAATAATTGAGGAACTTGATATTTGAAACCATAACAGTTGCCCTCTAAAGTTTAGTCTTATCTGGTTATCTATTGCTATATAGCAAACCACCTCCAAAATTGAACGGCTTAAAACAACAATTTACTATTATGTCTCATGATTCTGTGGGTTGACGGGGCTTCGGTGGGAAGTTTTCAGTTATGGTCTCTCATGCGGCTGCAGTGAGACGGCGGCTGCAGCTGAAGGCTCAGCTGAGCTGGATGGCCAAGATGACCCCTCACAGACTGCCAGTCAATGTTGGCTGTGGGCTGGGGGCTCTTCTGGGACCACGGACTGAGCATGTATACGCGATCTCTGGGTGTTTTGGGCCTCACAGAGAATGGCAGTGGATTCTGAAAATGACTGCTCTAGAAGTAAATGCTTCAAGAAACCCAGGCAGGAACATCAAGGCTTCTTACGCCATCATCTCAGAAGTCTCAGAACTCAGCTTCCTGCACATTCTATTGGTCTGACAATTCACCAAGGCCAACTCAGATTCAATAGGAGGGAGATTAGACATTACCTCTCAAAACGAAGAGGTTCAAGAAGTTTGCAGTCATTTTTAATTTGTCCGTCTTTCCATTGGTAGAATTATTATTTACATTCCTCCATGAGGAAAACGCACACATCCCCTCCAAAGACCCAATAGCCTTGTTCCATTATGGTAACAGCTCAGACTTGAGAACCAGGATTTTATTACCTAAATCAAGTCCCGATGCAGATTTGGCTCCCTGGCTGCAGTTCTTTGAGTCCAGTTCCTCTTAATTTAAAGGCCTGTGAAAGGAAGGGACACATTGTCTATCCTATCTCCACATACATACAACATGTAACAGTGACACAAAGATAGGATAACTTCACTAAAACTTTCTTTCAAAAAGGGTTAGAATGGGAGGTACACAGCAGTCACTGGCCCACAGTAATTCTGAAACACAGCCAGGCACGCGTTTCCAGATCCTTAATTAGTGAGTGCCCAACCCTGCTTCCCAGAAATGATTTTCTGTGGCTCTTGGCTCTACTCACTGGGGTTTTGACTCTGCACTCTGAATTATTCTTCCTCTTCCATAAGACATGGCCGTGTTCGAAACTTAGCAGCCTTCTAATACATAGAAGCCTTTTTGCATTTTGAACTGTCTCTATCCTTTTGGTCCAAGCTGATGGTACCTCCACATGTACAATGTTCTTAAATTTATGTGAGCTTCCCAAGGACTGTTTTGGGTTCACATTAGTAGTCAAAATACACAGTCACAAAGCTCTTTGAGATGGGCCCTTTTCTGCCTTGGGGTGAGTCAGATACGGAGGAACGATGCCAGTCAGATTTCTTCAAAACTTTTCTGTCTAGTTGAGAGGGTTTATGATGCATATTCTTAAAACTTTTTAAGAGTTAACGAGTATCTTAGAGCCATGCCTTCGAAATGATCAATATTCGTGTCATCATCTATTACTTTGAGAGCCTTGAGCCAGCGAGGGAGCTCGGAAATGAGAAACAGCTTTATTTCTAAACCCAGAAAGTCTGCTTCTTTACATTTCACCTAAGTTTGCTTGAAACTGAATAGGTCAGTTTTTGGCTCACTCTCTGTATCCATACCTTATTATACGTGCCCAAAAGAAACTGGTAGACACTTTCAACACTCTGACTAGAAGTCTCCTTTAACTTCTAGTTTTTTCATAGGTATATTTTATGTTTTTCACATTACCATCAGCAACAGTGTCCAAAATTATCCATCATTACAAACAGGGGATGCTATTTTTCAGCCTCCAATATAGTAAGTTCCTCTTTTTCCTTCTCATTTTCATTCATAGTTTCCTCAGGACCTCCTGGCTTCTTCCTGCTGCTTGGCCCCAAAGCTAATGTCCCGTGATTTAAGTTTTTACTATGGCAGCACTCTACTTCCAAGTACCAAATTCTGTTCTAAGGATCTATGGTTGCATAGTAATCCACCAAAATTTAGTGGCTTAAAAGGACAATTCATTATTTCTCATGGCTTAATGGGTTGACTGAGCTCAGCTGGGTGGTTGTTCCTTGGGGTTTCTCATACAGTTGCAGTCCAGGTGCCATCTGGGGCTGCAGTTATCAAAGGCTGGGCTCTGGTGGATATTCAAGATGTCTCACTCAAATAGCTGGCAGCTGATATCAGTTCTCGGCTGGGAGCATCACTGGAGTGCCTACATATGGCCTGGTCTCCCGACAGCATAGCAGCTGGTTTGAAGACAGAGCCTCCTGAGAGTGAGCTGTAATGCTTCTTATGACCTAACCTCAGAAGTCCCAGAATATCATTTTCACAATTTTTTATTACTCAAACAAGACACTATAGCCAGCTCAGGTCAGAGAGAGAGAATTGGATCTCATCTCTCCATGGACGGAAAGTCAAAGGATTTGTTGCCATATTTGATTTGCCACAGATCTCTGAATTACTAAGATCTGTATCATTTCATTAAAAGTAATAGTCTGTCAAAATTAGGTCAGCTCTGCATACCTGGTATTTCATTCCTTTAAGTGTTGATATTGATCCTGCTCCCAAGGCCATTGTATTGTCCCCCATTTTACAAAAGTACGTATACCTCCTCCAAATATACCTCCTCCACCCAGTTTGCCATTCTTCTGAACTTGGTATCTGCAAAACATCAGTTAACTCTGACACGTGAATGCCAAAATGGGCAATGGCTTTGTCAGACAGTCATCCTTCTCGAATCCAGATCAGGAATATTGCTTCTCTTTAGACAATTTCTCCAGAAATAATTAGGGTGAGCTTCCTGAAGCCAAGAGAAAAATACCCACATCAAACACGTTTACAACCTTCCTTTAATCACCACTGTTAAGTGGCAAACCACAGTATAGGTCTATGTCCAATTATGCACCTTATGCAGGCACCATCAGTTCCGATGTCTTAATAGCCATTGGCCCTGTTTTGCTACCTTCATTCTCCTGAATGGCTATTTTATGTGGCTGAAAGTGAGTGATCAGTTCCCACTTATGATGCTTCCTTTGCCTCGTTGTGCAAACATGGCAGGAGGGGTAAGATTGTTGGAGAGGAAAGTAAAAGGGATAAAACGCAGAAAGGGCCTCTGGATTTTATAACTTGTTGGGCACAAAAGAGTATACCTTATGCTGCTTAAACAACTGTTGGCAGTATCTGCTCATGCTGCTGAGGGGCGGTATAACTTGGTGAGAAAGGGCACAGACTCTGGAGTCAGATGGCATAGATGTAGTCCTTCGCCCCTCCACTTAATGTGCCACAAATGACAAGTTATATATCATCTCTGTGCCTCATTTCCTCAGTTCTCAATACTTATCTGACTTCTTCTGTTAGTAGCATGTGATTACTTGATCAATCCCTCCTTCTGGAAGCACCCACAGAATGAGTGAGGAGTTAAATATTGAGCAAAGGCAGTGGTGGGGGGAGTTACATCTGAGGAGGTAGCATTTAAGCTGAGCCTTGAATGACAGGAACCAGCAGGCTTGGAATAATCATAGCAGGTGCCTTCATTTCCTGTGGCTGTTCTAACAAACTACAGCAATCCGGGTAGCTTAAAACAACAGAAATGTATTCTCTCACAGTTCTAGAAACCAGAAATCCAAACTCAAGGTGGTAGGACCATTCTCCTTCTGAAGACTCTAAGAAAGAATCTGTCCATTGCCTCTTCCAGTTTCTGGTGGCTCTAGCATTCTTTGGCTTGTGGGCACATCACTTAATCTCTACCTCCGTGGCCACATTGCCTTCTCCTCTTCTCTGTGTGTCTTCTCCTCTGTGTGTCTGTCCTATCAGGGTGAATGCAATTGCATTTAGGGCCCACCTGGAAATCCAGGATAATTTTCCTCTGTCAAGATCCTTAACTGAATCACATATTTTTGCCTTATAAAGTAGTATTTACTTTTTTCCTTTTTTAATTTTATTTTTCAATTACAGTTGATATTCAATATTATTTTGTATTAGTTTCAGATATACAGCATAGTAGTTAGACAATCATATACTTTTCGAAGTGCTTCCCCCAATATTTCAAGTACTCACCTAGCACCATCCATGGTTATTATATTAGCAATTACATTCCCTATGCTGTACTTTATATCCCAGCACTCTTCTGTAACTACCAAGATGTACTTTTTAATCCCTTCACCGTTTTAATCCCAGCCCCAAAAACACCTTCCCTTTTGGCAACCATCAGCCTGTTCTCTGTGTCTATAAGTTTGTTTCTACTTTGTTTATTTTGTTCTTTAGATTTCAAGTGAAATCGTACACTCTTTGTCTTTCTCTGTCTGACTTATTTCACTTAACACGATGCCCTCTAGGTCCATCCATGCTGTTGTAAATGGCAAAATTTCATTCTGTTTTATGTCTGGGTAATATTCCATTGTACATATGTACCATATCTGCTTTATCCAATCAACTATTGATGGGCACTGGGGTTGCTTCCATATGTCGACTATTTTAAATAACTTTGCAATGAGCATAGGAGTGCATATCTCTTTTCAAATTGGAGTTTTGGGCTTCTTTGGATATATACCCTGAAGTGGAATTGCTAAGTCATAAGGCGGTACCATTTTTAATTTTTTTGAAAAGCTTCCATCCTATTTTCCACAGTGACTGCACCAATCTGCATTCCCACCAAAAGTGCATGAGGGTTCCCTTCTCTCCACATCCTCAACAACACTGGTTGCTTGTTGATTTACTGATGATAGGCATTCTGAGAGGAATGAGGTGATATCTCATTGTTGTTTTAATTTGCATCTCTCTGATGATTAGTAACACTGAGCGCCTTTTCATATGTTTATTGGCCATCTGTATGTACTCTTTGGAGAAGTGTTTATTCAGGTCCTCCACCTATTTCTTAATTGGATTGTTTGTTTGAGGTTTTTTGCTGTGTTTGTGTGTGTGTGTATGTTGAGTTGTATGAGTTCTTTATAAATTTTTAATATTAACCCCTTATCAGGTATATCATTGGTGAATATCTTCTATTCAGTAGGTTGCTTTTTCATTTTGTTGATGGTTTCCTCTGCTGTACAAAACTTTTTAGTTTGATGTAGTCCTAGTTGTTTATTTTTTTCTTTTATTTCCCCTGCCCAAGAAGATATATAAAAAAAACTGCTGAGACAAATGTCAGAAAGTTTATTGCCTATGTTTTCTTCTGAGAGTTTTGTGGTTTCAAGTCTTAACATTTAAGTCTTTAATCCATTTTGAGTTTATTCTTGTATGTGGTGTAAGGAAGTGGTTTAGTTTCATATTTTTGCATGTATCTGTTCAATTTTCCCAACACATCTATTAAATAAACTATCTTTATCCCATTGTATGTTCTCACCTCCTTTGTCATATATTAATTGACCATATAGGTGTGGGTTTATTTCTGGACTCTCCATTCTGTTCAGTTGATCTATGTGTCTGTTTTCATGCCAGTACCTGCTGTTTTGATTACTATAGCCTGTAGTATAGTTTGATATCAGATAGCATGATACCTCCAACTTTGTTCTTCTTTCTCAAGATTGCTATGGCTATTTAGAGCTTTTTGTGATCCCATATACATTTTTGGATTATCTGTTCTAATTCTGTGAAAAATGTCATTGATATTTTAATAGGGATTGCATTGACTCCATAGATAGTCTGGGCATTTTAACTATGTTAATTCTTCCTATCCATGAGCATGGTATGTGCTTCCATTTATTTGTATCTTCTTCCATTTCTTTCTTTAATGTCATAATTTCTTGAGTACAGTTCTTTCCCTTCCTTGGTTAAATTGATTTTTAAGTATTTTATTTTTATAAAGTTATAAATGAGATTGTTACCTTAGTTTCTCTTTCTGATACTTCATTATTGGTGTATAAAAATGCAACTGATTTCTGAATATTTATTTTGTATCCTGCTACTTGACTGAATTCATTCATCAGCTCTAGTAGTTTTCTGGTGGAATCTTTAGGGTTCTCTCTACATAGCATTGTTTCATCTGCAAATAATGACGGTTTTACTTCTCCCTTTCCAATTTATATGCCTTTTATTTCTTCTTTTTGTCTGATTACTGTGGCTTAGTTTTTTAATATAAGGTAATATTCATAGGTTCCAGGAATTAGTACTTGGGCATACCTTTTGGGGGCCACCATTCAACCCACTACACTACAGTCAAAGAATAAAAGGAAATGCTGGGTTGAGTGTGTCAGCCTCGCAACAAGAAGCCATTGGCAGTCTCAGGCAGGATTTGTACTAAGATATGTTTTATAATGATCATTCTTGCTGCTCTGTGAGGAATAGATTTGGAGGGAGGGAAAGGACAGTGGCTGCAGGAAGACAAGCTAAGGGGTCATTGCCAATCTGAAAACTTAAGTATGGGGTGAATTTGCCATTTTTGAAGTGGATTACAGGCAAATAATTCTTCGCCAAAGTCTATAACACAAGATTACTGTTAGAACAGTCTTCTGACAAAACAAATTCTAATTCTAAATGCTGTCAAAAGAGACTGTGTCCTAGCTCCATTTTATTTTACCTTAAGCCCAAATAATTTACTTCTCCAATTAACTGCAATGAACTCATGCTCTCTCTCTGAAACTGCATTTGGGGACTTCATTATACTGATAACATGGTTTTATGGTCAAGATATCAGAGTGGTCTCAAGAAGAAGCTGAAACATTTGGTTAACTATAGTCAGAAAGAACAATCTCACATGAACTCTGCTATTGTACATTGAAAATATTTGCAATAGAGAGGGTAAGCCACACAATGAATACCACCCCCACCCTACCCTGCAAGCCTGGCTTCATCCCTTGCAGCCAACTCAGTTGGTGGGTCCACAGCTTACAGATGTGCTCAAAAATGGACATTCCACAAAGATGAGACTGAGCACTTCCATAATTTAAAGACGCAGTGCTTTGTCAGTTTTTAGGCCAAAATTGTCCCTTTCATGCATATAGCACAGATCTCTGGTGTCATAACCAAGGACTCCTGCTTTTGTGTGCTCAAACTAGCCTCAAAGTTTTATTTCGGAAACAAATTTTGGCTCTCCTAGTACTTCCTCCTGTGACTGCCCCCTGGCTGTTCCCAATATTTGTTCTCCACCCCCCGCAACTAGAGTCACCAGATAAAATACAGGACTCAGTTCAATTTGAATTCTAGATAAACAATGAAAAATTTCTTATTAAAAGTGTGTCTCAAATATTGAATGAGACATGCGAAAAATATTAATTATTTTTCCAAAATTATAATTTAACTGGGTGTCCTGTGTTTTTGTTGTCATCATTATTGTTAAATCTGACACTAGACTGCCCCGAATAAAGATGGCACTTCTCAGTCTCCTCTGAGGTTAGGTAAGACTGTGTGACAAAATTCTGGCCAAAGGGATGTAAATAAAATTTTTTTTAAAGAAGGTGATGTGCCCTCTTTTTCTCTGCTGCCTGCCTGCCTGCTGCAATGTGGAGCTCCAGCAGCCATTTGGGACAACGAGGTGGTCTTGGGAATGAAAGCCACTCATGGTAGAGCTAGAGGCTAGAAGGAGCCTGGGACCTAGTCTAGAACATAAGCAAGAGGTAAACTTCTGTCTTATTTGAGCCACAGTTGTCTTCTTTGCTTCTTGTAGCTGAAACTAATCGTAACTAATACCCTATGTCATCTAATTTTCACTCGGCCTTGAAATCAGTTGTATTTCCCACATCTCGGCAAACAGAATCCTGAGAGTGAGAGGAGTTAAGTGGCTCAGCCAAGGTGGTCACGCAGTAACTGATAAGCTAAGTTTGGAAGCCCAGTCTATCTGAACGGTTTCCCAGGCTCTTATTTTTTCATATCACAGTACTTCTCTGGGTGAGAATTTTTATCAAATTCCCAAGGTTTTGTAAAATAATATCAAATTTGTTTTGCATGTCTGGTATCTCAAACATTTAGCCATCTCCCTCATCCCAAATACAGAATAAGGACGTTTCTGGCATCTGTTAGTGCTGTAAGATCTAGACCTTTATCCATATATCTAATATTTGAGAGAGCTGCACCAAAGGACATGCCATGTTATTTATTTCCTCTAGGGTCTCTAAAGAAATTTGTCTGGTTTATATTTTACCAGTTGCCTGCAAAAATGTCTTAACTGAGTTATGATTCAATAGGAAGTCTTCAGCTTTTATAGAGAATCAGTATTAAAAGGCTTATTTGAAGAATGTTTCTGTACTGTTGAAACATATCGTGTTGCTTTCTGTTCTTTGTAAAATATAATTTTCATGCAATAAATTTCATCTAGAATTTAATGCCAGAAAAAAATTAAAAACATATATTTAGGTGCACTTCTATGGGCTTTTATTTTTTTGCTTATTTTGTTTGTTTGTTTGCCCAACATTAAAGGAATGAAAGAGTCTAACAATTACTCTTTTGCTTTAGAGCTAAATTTCATGTTCATTTAAAAGTCATTCATTCAACCTCCTACTACTAAACTCCTACTACTAAAATATTTATTTGTTTTTTCTTTCTTTGTTTATCTATATTTTCTTTTTCCCTAATATTTTTCTTTCTTATTTCTAATTATCTATTTTAGGTTATACATTTATTATCATCCACCACTTCCAATTTACCTTCACTTTTTTAACAAATGTTTATTCATTGTCTCCCTTGCCTGAACACTTGCATGGAAGGAGATGAGCTACAGGCTATAAATTCCTTACTGAGCCTGTGCTTGTAACTCAAGATCACTTCTTTCTTTCGAAAGGGGCTCACAAACCTCTACCAAATAATTGATTCCAGAGTTTAGGTGAAGTTCAACAGTAAACGCTATTCCCGAAAATTCACATTTTTTCCCCTGGTTTGAAGATCGGGGTATCAGCCCCATCACTCCAGAAGACCTGTGGCAGCCACAAATTTCAGGCACCACGCAGCAGTCCCCAACCTTTCTGGCACTGGGGACCAGGGTCATGGAAGACAATTTTTCCACGGAGGAGGGCGGTACCCGTCTGCAGCCCCGGCCTTGGGGACCAGGCCTAGAGATGACTGTGAAGAGGGCAGCGCTTTGACAGCAGCCTTTCTGCTCCGTTCTCTGTTTGCCAGGGGGCCCATCTCTGGGCTCCCACACACTGAGTACTTCTGGGCCCTCTCCTCACCCACTTGCAGACACCGACATCCTCCTCACAGGACAGCACTGACGTTACTCCCATCTCCTTTGGAACATTGCCCTCTTCTCCCCCTGGGGACAATGGAATCTTAGGGCTTATAGCAAATTAGAGAGCAAACGCCTTCATCTTCATGAAAGGAAGTGTATACACTAGTGAACAGCTCAAAAAAATGTGAAAAGAAAGCCCTGAGGGCCTTGGAGAAAGTAAGAAATCAAGGCCGTCCTGGTGTCTGAAGTCGCCCGTGGAGTCCAGCGTCTTGGATGCCTGCGTCGTCCTGCCCGAGGACGCGCCCAGCAGGTTCACGTCTCCATGGTGATGCAGCCTGGTTTGTCAAATATTTTCCACTCTCTTTCAGAGAGTGGGGAAGGAAAAAAAACACCAAGCAGACAAACTGAGTCTTTTTGCTAGGCCAGGGAGGTGGGATTGGAAATTGTATTTTTGACTCCCACCCCTAGAAACGGTTGACCCCATCATCTGGCAGGGCCTGCATTCTCTGCTGCTTGACGCTGAGAGGGAAGAGCAGTCACTGTCCCTGCTCCTGAAGCACGCTCCGGGTGGTCAGGCCTAGGGAGTCTGCCTGACCTCGCCCTGCGTCACTGCCTCCCCTCGGTGCTGCCCCGAGGCTCACATTCTCTTCACAGAAGGCGGACCCTCCCCGCCTCACAGGGGTCACCAACCTGCGGTGGCACGTTATGGTTTACAAAGCATGTTCACCACTCTGTGAGGGAGGTTTGCAAGCTCTGCTTGGCTGTTGAGAGCCAGCTCAGGAAAATTTACTGACTGGCTTAAGGTAAAAAACAGCAGAGCTGGGACCGAGAGGCCATAGCTTTGACTCCCGGACAAGAGTTATTTTCAGTTGTCTTCAGCAGACGGTGTCCGCCGAGAGCCAAGCGGGTTGGCCTCCTCTCGGGAGCCCAGCCCTAACTGATCCCTACCTTGCCCGCCGCCTCCCCACCCCAGGGCTTCGCGGAGGCTCCTCGCACCCTAGTTAGCCATTCGTGGTTCTCCGTTCCCAAACTGTGAGGCTGTCAGTGGCAGGGACATGTCTGTTTCAAGTCTGATAACCCCATGCCTCACATGATAAGTGAATAATAAATAACACATATTGTATTTTTTAAAGATTTTATTTATTTATTTTTAGAGAGAGGGGAAGGGAAGGAGAAAGAGAGGGAAATGTCAATGTGTGGTTGCCTCTTGCACGCCCCCTACTGAGGACCTGGCCCACAACCCAAGCATGTGCCCTCACTGGGAATAGAACCGGTGACCATCTGGTTCACAGCCTGCACTCAAACCACTGAGCTATACCAGCCAGGGCCTAAATAAAATATATCATAAATGTGTGGATTTGGAGCTAGATCTTCAGTGCTCTCTCACCAACATGCTAAGAGCACTGTGGTTCTTGTCTCACCCTACATAGGAAAAATAACAAAATCTTTTTCTTGGCAAAGTTATCTCCACTACTGTATCCATTGTGTAAAGGAGCAAGCTTTGGACGCCATGGGATGTTTTAGTGGGAAAGATTTAAGACGCTGGAATAATGTCCACTCATCAAGTCCTCATCAGAGAAACAAACCAGAGTATGAAAGGGTTTTTTTTTCCTGTTTTGTCTTAATGGCTTTGGAATTGTGGTCAATGGAAATGGCATAGTTTGCAATAAAAATATCCCTGGCTAGCCAAGGGACACATCTGGCCAGTGGCGATGAGGGAGAGAACGAGCTCTTTCATTCCTCAGCAGCCGAGGGGAAGGGCTCTGGGTGGGTCTGCCCCTGAGCATGTTTGTGAAGCGCCATTCAAGAAACTCTAGCAGAGCTGGGATGATGAATTTCATAACCGAAATCAGGAATCTTGTCCAGAATAAAGTTTGGACATTTTTATGAAATCACAGAGCGGAAGAGATCCCAAATGAGGCTAATTAATCTATCCCTCCATTGCTCTGTGGAAAACACTGAAGTTATCCTAGAAAATTGGCTATCTTTTTTTTGTATTCTGGAGAGAATACAAACTCTTAAAACCACCGTGGATGATCCTTTCAAATACATTACAACCTTCATGGGAAGGAAACTTTTCTCTTTTTATAACCTAAATCTCCCTTACTGAAATTCAATTTTTTTCCTTCTTATTTGGGTATCAGGCCAAGGACTTAATGCTTTGATCAATTTGCATCAATACATGAAGTAAACTTACCGGGTTTTTAAAAGATGTTTTGAAAAATGTCTTTTAGCATACTCTTTGTTGCAAGTTCCAAATACCCATCTCAGTGGTTAAAATAATAAAAATCCTCTACACTGAGGATGCACAGTCTAGGAATGGAATCCCATAAACTAGGGCATGAGAAGCATTGAGCAAAGCACTGAGAAAGTGAAGTGGGAGGAGAAAGGAATCCTTGATCCCACAAATAGAAAGTACAGAGATAAGTTGTGCTTTGGCACCTTCATAATGTCAATAAGGGCTTAGATTCTTCTCTCTTTTCTATTCTGCTTTCCACAGGGTCTGAGTCATCTGAAAGCTATTTCCCTGTTGGTGGCAAAATAGCTGCAGAAGTTCCAGGCTTCACATCCTTACACCACATCATTCCTCCCAAGCAACAGCTCTGAAATCACCCTTCATGACCAGGTTGGGTCACATGCTCATTGTTGAGCCAGCAAGTTGAATGTATCAATCCACTTGATTTAGTCAGGATCTACCCCTGAAGCTGGAGTGGTGGTGGTCAACTTCCCAGAAGCATAGGGCTTTGTGGGAAAAAATAGAATAAAAAGAAACAAAAATCTCAGTATCGTTAGGGAGAGAAAAGCTGGGCAATTGGATGTTTGATAATTGTGGAAACAAAAATTCCCCAAAGGTTAAAGCACACGATTTTCTGCACTGAAGATATGTCCTCAGACCTGTGCTTTGTCCACTTAGAGAAAGGGTTTTATAATTCCCACAGATCAGTGTTTTCTGTACTTTCCTAATGGTGAGAATCACCTGGAGTTATTAAAGATGCAGCCTTGCCCTGGCCAGTGTGACTTGGTTGGATGGAGTGTCATCCATAGACAGAAATACTGTGGGTTTGATTCCTGGTCAGGGCACATACCCAGGCTGCCAGTTCAATCCCTAGTCAGGGTATGTACTAGAAGGCAGCCAATCGATGTCTCTCTCTCTCTCTGTTTCTCTGTCTGTCTCTCTCTCTCTCTCTCCCTCTCTCTCTCTCTCTCTCTCTCTCTCCTTTCCTATCTCTCTAAAAGCAATGGGAAAAAGGTCCTTGGGTGAAGGTTAAAAAAAATAAAAAACAAAAAGATGCAGCCCCTCAGTTCCTCCTCTGAAGCTTCTATTCCATGGACCTGGGATGGGGCCTGGGGATTTTTATTCAGTGCATGTTCCAGTTGATGCTTGTGAGACGGGCTCACACCCAGAACCAATCCTACATGTGTTCTTCCTGCTCCTCAAAGCAGGTGTGTACATTGACGTGGCAAGATCTTCAAGACAGGGGGTAGGAGGACATGCTTTAATTATGACAGTTCAATATTCATAAAAATGACTTTGGAAAGAGGTTTCTGGACATTGGGCATTGGAGTAGTGGTCATGAGTCTCTGGGTGGTAAAGAAAAGCCATCCCTTCCTGAGCACAAATTCTGTGAAGGATGCTGAGCTGAGCCCTTCACGTGAGTTTTCTTCTGTGAGTGATGCATCTGTTTCTGTAGAGAATTTTCAGGCAAAGCAGAGACCACCATCCTTTTAAAACATTCTTTTTTAGAATTAAGGCAGCCCCGACCAGTGTGGCACAGTTGGCTGGGCATAGTCCCGCAAAGTGAAGTGTTGCCAGTTCAATTCTAGGTCAGGGCACAGGCCTGGGTTGCAGGTTCGGTCCCTGGTGAGGGTGCATACAAGAGGCTATCAGTTGAGGTTTCTCTCCCTGTTTCCTCCTCCCTTACAATCTCTGTAAAAGGAAGGAAGGAAGGAAGGAAGGAAGGTAGGAAGGAAGGAAGGAAGGAAGGAAGGAAGGAAGGAAGGAAGGAAGGAAGGAAGGATTAAGATAGCTTTATAATATATAGGTATCAGGGTCCCACATGACAACAGTTTTATTTAGTGTCTACAAGGGTTAGCAAAAGTAGGTTTACATAATACAAATAAATATACAGTAATTAATAAATAATAATACAAGAATAAATGCTGTGTTTTGCATATTTACAACTATAAACCTACTTTTGCCAACCCCTGTATTGTATGAGAGAACATAATATCAAGAACTCACTATTCTGTCAACATTTCTTTGGTTAAAATTACCTTGATCAATTTTTAATGTATTGGGAGGATTCCTGGGGTAGCCAGAAGCATCCAGGACTCCAGGAGGAGAGAGCCAGGGCTGGACAGCAGTGGGGACCCTGCTGTCGCTGCCTTCCTCTCTGCTTCTCTCCGTGTGTGTGCGGGGGCAGGGGGGTGTTTGCAACACTTCTCCCCGCACATCTTGGCTTTCCGTGCTGAAATCCCTACAGTCCTCAGTTACATATTACCTCCAGGCCAGTCACCTGCACCCAAGGCAATCTTTGAATCTCAAGTCCAAGTTCTAAAAGGGAGACTCAGTTCAGGTACGCATGGGTCAAGCATCTACCAAGGTCTCATTAGCTGTGACAAGGTAAAAGGGGGCTCAGGTGATACAAACACATGCCAGGGGCCAGTTTCTACTGGTAACTCAAACTTAGTTCTCACAGGAAAAGTCCTTGGAGGCCAAGAAGATGCCCCCGCAAAGGCTGTTGATACAACTACTGCAAATTCTGTAGCTCTTAAATGAATTTTCATTTTCTTCACTCTAGATGCATCTGGAAACATTTAAAAAATGTCAGCGTAAACATCGTTGAAGGCACTCATGGCTGCCTGACCTCCTGCAATACCCCTCAGTCCTCCCAGGTCAAAGGCCAGCACATGGATGATTCTTGAGTGTCCTTGAGTGTCCTCTCTGGTCCCCGTCTTTGGAAAGAAATGGAAGAGAAAATGCTTTGCCTGCTAGAAGTGATTAGAAGAAGGGAGACTGGCTCCTTCCCCCTGGGCCTCCCCCCAGGACCCTCCCAAGGTGGGTCCCCCTTCGCTCAGAGCCAACCTGGCCACTGTGACTGCGTGGCTACTTACAACATTTCAGCCTTGGCTGGCAGCAGACTGCCCACTTCCTGGCTCCAAGCTGCAGGAGACTAATAACATGAGCCCTAATGAATGGATGGCTCTGCAGTAATATTGAACTCATAGATTTATTCTTGTTGATAATTTGAGTGGAGTAGACCAAAGGGACTCTTAGCAGTATAACTAAGAGATAAAATTCTGATGAATGAAGCATTTACCTTGTTGCTTAAGGAAGAGTGCATAATTAAGAGGGTTGTTGACCCTAATTGAAATGATGTTGCCAAGGTGAACCAAATAGCAATTCTGGACCAGAGAGAGAGTTTCTTGCCCACAGAGGGCTGTTTTACAAACAGAGGAACTAACTTTGGTTTTGGCAAAGTTCAGAAATGAGCTGAGCTAATGGGGCTTTTTAACCTGAATACGGAGATGGCCCTGAGGAGCACTGTGTGTCAGCTTCTGCCTTATGATAGGCTGCTGGCTGAGCAGAAGGGGCGGGGACAGAATCCGGGGTCTGTGCACTCCAGGCCTCCATTCCGGATCCGCAGTTGCTCTGATGAAGAACTTCCAGAAAATGTAAGTATCAAAAAATACAGTCTACCACATATATGATTTAAAATACTGTAAATATGAGGGAGGACCCCAAAAACCTGAAAATTATTCATAAAAATGTTTGTATTTATTCTTCCACTTTTAAACTTCAGTCACCTTCAAAGCACTCTCCATCTGATGCAATACACCTATGGGGACATTTTTTGCACTGCTCAAAACATTTTTAAACTTGTTGATGTTGATGACTTTTAGTGCTTCTGCCATTTTTTGTTTCACCTCTTCCACATCAGCAAAATGTTTCCCTTTGAGGAATTTTTCCATCTGGAGAACTGGGGAAATAAAAAAAAATGGTTGCTCAGAGTGAGATCAGAAGAATAGGGAGGGTAGGGCACGGGAGTCATGCCATTTTTGGTCAAAAACTGCTGAACATTCAGCCGGTGTAGGCAGGCATGCTTGTAAATTACCCATTATGAAATGGGCAAATGTGTTGAAATCATCTCCAAAAAAAGCCGAGTGCAACCTCTCACAACAACACCAGTCGGTACACTGGCACAGCTGGGTTCCTAGAACACTGACATGATGGGGGAAGCCTATACTACAAAGGGCCTGCCCACCAGAAGATAATTCTATTTTTGGGGGGTCCCCCCTTGTTTAGCAGCAGTAAACCTTAAAATTAATTTAAGGAATTTTAATGATGTTCTGATTTTTCCTACTATAACTTTGATGCATCTTTTAGGTATATTAAATTCTTTCTATAAATGATATTTTAGTTCCCCCTTGGGCAAACCAGCACTGTGGATGAGCGGGAGAAAATCCGGGACTGACAACCAACAGACCTGGGTTCCAGCCCTGACTCTGCTTCTCAAGCACCTGTGGGACTTTGGGCAATGACTTCCCCTTTATGGCTCTCAGAAAGGTCATCCAAAAAATGATGGTTCCTCACCAGGCAGCTGTGAGGATCAAATGAAATGTCATTAGTGCTTCAAAAACTTTGAAACACTGTACAGATACATAAAGGGGGCCTGTTACCAGAATATTTATTATGCAATTGCCTGAAATGTGGACTGGTGCCAGAAGGCAAAAGGTTTCATATCACAAAAATATTCACTGCTAAAGTGCAGGACTCAGAAAATCGGCCCCCACTCCAAAGCTCCTGACAATGAACACAGGCACGCCTTCCTTCCAGAAGAGGGAGGACTGCCGCTTTCTGAGGACCTGAAGCCCACAGCATCCGGCCATATTTGCAAATGCAATGCAAGTGGATGGCATAATGAAACTGGAAACTTGCAATAAAAGAGGGTTTTCGTGAGATTAAAGAAAGCGATGTTAGAGGCTCCTCAATTATTCAGTTAAGCCACTGACCAAGGAAACCAGACAGAGAGCCAGTTACCAAATAAAGAGAAAAAGCAAGGTTAGTGATTTCAAAAACAAAAAACATTTGAATAGCAAGGGGTTTGGGGGAAAATTATTGTTAAAAACTCAGGTATTATGTAAAAATTATTCTTTTTTGTATTGTGCTACAAAAGTTAGATGTGAAGAATTTAGTATCATGTAATTACGTCGTTTTTATTTCTGGAAATTTTTCACATGCAAAAAAATTTTACAGTATTTGTTCTTTAGGAATTAGCTTGTAGTTGACAGTATGAAAAATTTGTTCAACAGAAAATGAACTTATTTTTATAAAAGATTTTACAAAACATGTCATTTTTCTAGGCAAAATAAAAAAACAAGGATTTTGTCGTGTTTTATGTTTCTGGTTTGCTTTCAGGGTATGTGTGTGTGTGTGTCTATTTACCATGATTTTTTAGTCAATGTTAAGTGGATTCACTTTGAAGTAGACTTTTTTCCCCTCCGATATCAAGCATTCTCAGATAATGAGGACTTTTTGTAATTATTGAATCATTATCGCTAATTTTATTATTTTCCAGTCTCCTTCAGTGGGAATGGTGTTGACAGTCTCCTCAAGCCCATGGGAGGAAAAGAAATTAGTTTCCAGTTCTTTGGAAGTGCGGAGGCTGAGGGTGTTGCCCTTCGGAGATAAAGCCCAGATGGCTCAGAAGCACTATGGTGGTTAGTGAGCCCAGTTTTCCGGGCAGGATGGACACTGGTGTTCCCAGCAGGTGCAGAGTGCCCTGGGAGAGGACACGGCAGGGACTGGCTGCACCTTGGGCTCTGTGCCCTCTGACCACCAGGCTGACCTCGGCTGCTCTGGCTGTCCAGGTAAACTCATGCTGCGTCCTCTCCAGGGGCTCCACTGTGCCTCCCCCCTGTGTCCCTTTGTTGAGGACCAAACCTCAACAAAAGAGTTGTGGTTTCAGTACACCCCTGATGACCCTTCACTGAGGAATTCAACACAGCAGCGTCCTTAGTACTTTATCCCTGCAGATCCCAGGCCACCGGTCAGAGAAGATGTGCATCCGGAAAGTACAATTTCAGGGGGCTGCGAGTCAAACCTGGGTCTAAATTACAATTCCCCACAATCTAGTTGTGTAACCTCAGACAAATTACTTGACCTGTCTAAACTTCAATTTTCCTTTTGTAAAATGGGAAGAGGGTTGCTAATAGGTCTGCCCCCCCAAGAGGAGAACTCATGTGCAGGTGATTTGTTTAGGGCATGCTCCCATCAGGGGAGGCAGGGAAGCAGGCAGGGATGGGGAAAAGTCAAAGCAAAATACAGTGTCGAAGCCTGATGCTCTGGAGCGCTAGGGAGGATGTTATACAGCATTTTGTTTCACTCCCACAGGGAGCTGAGTTTTCATGCTCCTGCACTGGTCACTCACTGGCCAAGGGCCATGGGGGGCAGTAAACTCCAGGCACACAGGCTCTCTCCTGTGGACAAAGTGGCCCTCAGGCAGACCTCTGATGCCAGCCAGTGAAAGGGTCACGATGGTAAGAGACCCAGGACCTGGGCGGAGGACAAATGGTTAAGTGGGACGATTTGTGTAGAACACCTAGCACAGTGCCTGGTGCAGAGGAGGCAGGGGATCTGGGTCCTCTCTTATGGTTGCTGTTGCTGCTGTGGTTGCAGTTATAAAAACTACAATTGTCGTCCTCTTAGTCATTCTGCTAGGGAATGTACATGATGAGTCACAGCCGAGGAGCTGGGTAAATAATCCAGGTGGGGAAATAATCCATTCTAACGCACAGGAAAGAAGAAGGGCGCCAACATTTATCGAACAACTACTATTTAAATGCCAGACACTGCGCTAAGCACTCTACCTGAGCTGCCTCCTCTACTCCTTAGAACAGCCCCATCAGATAGGATCAGTATCTTCGTTTTCACTGCTAACAAAACAGATCCAGAAAATCAAAATGAATTACCCATTGTCACACAGCTAAAAAGCAATAAAGCCAGAATTCAGATGCAGTTATGTCTAGGTTCTAAAGCCATATTCTTCCCACCTAAGCTTCAAAGGTAGCCCCCAATAGATGATTGGGCAGAGCCTGTCTGTTGCCTGCTCAAACTATTCTGAGTAGCAATGTGCCCAGCTAAAATAATACATATCTTAGGTCCCTTTGCAACTAAGGATGACCACTGAAAGTCAACGAAGTCCCTGTGTGACTTCAAAGGAAATGTATTCCATTAGGAGGCATTCTTCTTGTTCTTCCCCTTTCCTTCTCCTCCTGCTTAGCACACAGATGCAATAGCTCATGCTCCGGAAGCCATTTTGGGCAGTGGAAGCTAGAGGCCTAAAGATAAGCTCTGGACTTATTCTAGGTATCTGTACGTATTTTATGTGAGAGAAAATAAAGCTCTTTGTTACTGAAGACACTTTTATTTCTGTGGTCTGTTTCAAGCAGCTGGATCTAATTCTAACAGATATAGATTGTATAATATTTATGAGCACTTTAAAGCAAGACTTTACTATCTTGAATCAAAGTAAACTTGTCCCAGGCCCTCTGTCCTAGGAAAATGTTGATGTATATCTATTGAAATTGAACCCAGCAAGTGCCAGCATGTTGCTTTCAAAACATCAGATAAACGGCAAGCAGCCTGAGGTTCCAGAATTTCCAGAGCAGGTGTGATTTCTCACCTTTGAAACTGGGGACACCAAGCACACGCTGCAAGAGAAAGCCCTAATCTGACAGGGCTCTCTGAGGCCCGGGAATCACTACCACCACGCCCTAGGTTTCTATGCCTCCCCACACATCACTCTTCCATAGTCCCCCATAAAGGTCACGGCTGGCTTCTCCCAAGGAGAGCAACAGCAGCCTGCCCTGCATCTCTCAGCCCCCTGCTTCCCACCACTCAGCAGCTTGTTTCTCTGATTGCAGTCCCAGGAAACGGTGCGTGACTGAAGACACCACAATGACTTCGATCTATATTCTGCCATTTGCAGGAAGGGCTGATCAGAAGCTTTAGTCAACAGCGGCACCTCCTCGGTCCGGAGCAGAGCGGAAAGCTTACATAATCAGGGATGGTTTGTCAAAGCAAATTTCACATGCAACTGATTCCATCACCTTGGGACGTACTGGTGGAATAAATAATTACCGTACACATTTTGTTAGCTACGCCTCGTTAGAGATGGATGTTTGGAAATGGCATCCTGAAGGCTTCTTATCTGTCAAGTGCTCCTTTTAAGCATGGCAAGCATTCCAGATTGGCTTTTCTAAAAAATTAGCCTGTTGCCATGCCAGGTGCAGCTCGTCATGGTTACTGGTGTCATGTGAGCCAAGGGGAGGGATGCGGGGGCCTGAGCCCCCTTCAGGGTTTGCAGTTTCAAGAGCCAAAGGAAAGCTGGAAAGAAATTTTTTGCAGAGTAAAAGCTTAATCAGTCCTCCTGCAAAGAAGGGTCTTGACTTCAGTGGGATAAAATTCCAGCTCAAGTCGCCTTGTATTTCTGTACTTTTCTTCTGTGTGTCTTGCCTCCCGTGGTCTTTAGGGTACATCTGACTGACTGCTGGGACCACTTCAACACAGCAAAAACGGCTCTGCCCTCAGTGGGCCAACCTGAGTCCGAAGGTAGAAAGTCACTCTTGAATGTCTCCAAGCAGGACTGCGACGGGGGCCCTCCCTGAGGGACCCTTGCCCCACCCCACCGCTTGAGGACAGAGCCTGATCACCGAGCTCCCCATTCCCCAGGCACAATACTGCACCTGGTACACAGCAGGTGCTCAGAACAAATTAAATTGAAATAGATCGCCACTCCCTCAGCTGTCTTGAGCTGTGCAGTTTCTCTAACATGAGAACCACTTGCCAGGCGCTCTCTCTCTCTCTCTCTCTCACACACACACATACACACACACACACACTCTCTAATCTAACCCACTGTTTCTGTGTCGGGACAAGAGACTTCCAGCCAACATCAGCAATAGGCGAAGGACAGAATGGAAAGTGCTAATGATATTGGTACTAGGCAATGCGACGAAGACCTCCTCTATGGCCTGGCAAGTTATAACCTCGCAATTGTCCTGTCAGTCTGTGATGCTAAGATGAATAACCGTTGGCTGTTTCATTTATCTTTCTAGGCCTTATTGCCCCATGAGGAAAAAATAAGGGTTAGATAAGGCAATTCCATGTTCTTGTCAGCCCTGGTATTCTAGGACTCTAAACCAGGAGGAGCAGAGGGGTGGGCAAGGTTAGGACGGTCACTTGGTGCAAGAATGAAGAGTACGGAAACCTTTTGTTCAAATTCCCACCACGCCTGACAACTGACTGCAAGATTCTCCATAAGAACATGCTGGCCAAATGCATTCCATTTAAACTGTCCTTGAATCTGAGGAGGGTGCTGTTTGTGAAGAATCCATTTCTCAACATCCACCGGAGAAGTTATTTCATTATCAGTCTGGCTTCTAAAGCACCAGGGGAGAGGTTGCTGTTTGCGGAAAATCAGCCCTGAGGCTGGGAATAGGGAGAACTTTCAGGTTCCCCTGCAAAGTGAAGCTGTACAGGTTAATTGTTTTCTCCACAGAAGCCGACCTGCCAGCATTCGACAAGATGAACAGTGACAGGGTGCGGGGCGCTCAGGGCCAGGATCTACTGCAATAGCCCTTGACTTGCTCTCTCCCCTTAAAAAGCAAAGGCATTAAGTTTATGGATGTGCTCATGAGCGAGAAGGCCCTATAAAGAAAGCGTCTAGGACATAAGTAATGGCCGGTGACAGAAGGGGCTTCGGGGATTCCTAACAAATTAGTGCTCCCTGCATTTCAATCTGCCTGCTCAGCCCACGGCCAACTATCTGGACCTGTTCAGCTTCTCTGGGGACAGAGAGCTGTGTCATTGTCAGGGTTCCAGGCCCCAGTCCTGCACGCAAGGAAGGGTGATGGCTCATGCGGGCTCAGCCTGGGGGTTGCCTCTGTCCAAAGGACCTCTTTCCTCCTCGCTGTGATGACTGCACCTCCATTATATCTTGAAGGGGATCCCACTGGATGGAATGCGGGATGAGCAATCCCCTCCGGTTCCATCTGCGGTCCATGTGTCCATGTGTCCATGAATCGAAGGTATGTGGCAGGGCCCCCGTGTGGCACAACTGCAGAGGGCTCCGTGTACGCACAGGCCCCAGGCTGTGGTTTGGGAGTTTTATTTTTAACCACACTTGTCACACAGCGTATCACTGAATACGATCTACATTTTTAATCCTAAAATCTAGCTCTATTTGTGACCTGCGTACTCAGTATTTGTTCTGCTCGAGTTCTAATAATATCCTGTACAGTTCTTGTTTCCTAGACCACATCAGCCTCGAGAAAACCCAAGCTCTTGGCTCATTAAAATGTCTCTGGCTCCAGACCCCACCGAATTGTGTCAACAGGTTAACAACACTTACCTCACCTTCGAGTCACGCCCTCGCCCCCCCTCAGGTCACAGGAAGACATCCGCCGGCCCTAGACCACCCCTACATCATGTCAGGTGCATTAAAACATGCCCATAGCTTTCACAGATGGGCAGATACATAGATGATAGATAGACATACATAGAATTATTTGTATTGCATATTCTATATTGTTCTGCTATAAATAGTTTGAAAGGATAATTTTCATAAATTTGAGTTTGTGAAGAATAAATTGTTTTATTTTCATGATCCACACTTTTTATATTTGTGTATACCTGTATGAGACCTAGACTTAATCCATTATTAGATTACCTGTTACATTTTATGTATATTTATTTATTTTAGCTGTGAAATTTTCTCTGTATATTTATAGCTAATAAATATTTCTCCAAGACTTGAAGAGCTTGTAGGCCTAGATATGGGGACTTATGAGCAAACAGCCTTGTGCTTCCCTCCCCGACACTACCCAGCCAGCCCCAAATCTGTTCCTAGTGGACGTCACTGCCCTCCTGCTCCCACATCTGGACTACCAAGTGGATGTTGCTGCTAGGTTCGTAGTTCTGTCATGCTGGGTTCTGTGGTTACCTGAGAGGATCGCACCCCAAAGAGCTGCTGTCCTTCCTTCTCTTTTAAGAATTATAGCTCCCTCTTATGGAGAGTTTTGTATTCAGTTCCCTAAACATTGGGCCACAAGGTTACTCATAGGACTTCTCCCTCTGCCACTCTTCCCAGAGCCTGTGTCTCCAGAAGGACACGAGACCTTGACTCTCCCCTGTACTGGGGTGAATTCCCAACTCCGCATGGCAACCTGCGCCTCCTCACCTTGAATGGCAAGTACTCCTACTATCTGAGGTTGAGACTAAATACTAATGTGCTTACTCTCCAAAGGGTCTTGGCATTTTAGAGGGACCCAAGCTAACATTCTGATAGCATTCTACACTCTTCAAAAAATCCTTATAAAAGATAAAAGATGGTTTGACTCAGAAAGATGTTCTGTCCTGAGGGTATTTTGACTCCTAAGAATCTACCACTGAAACCACAATTATATCAACATGGATACATTTTTGTACTGAAACTATTCTCTGGAGTAAACTCCATTAAGTCAATTTAATACCTTGATCAATTTTTAAAAATAACCCAGTTAAATACTCTCCAATTCTTTCCATTTTCACTTGTATTGTATTTCACAGAAGTTATTACATTGGGATCCTTTCCCGTGCAAATTTGACAGTAAGGCTTTGACTCACATTGATCAGCGTGCTTGTTTATATCCAATATTTTTATATTAGCTTCTGCCTTTGAACATTCACTTTATAGATATTATCTCTACAAAGTTCAAGTTCCTAAGTCAGGTTTCACACTGTACGGATCTTAAACACTATTGCCTTTCATTTCTGTTGATTGTTTCCACCAGTGACATTCACTGTGAACCGCACAGAACACTGGGAGTGGTGTCTCTTTCACAGCAAAGCCACGGGCGGCCGCGGGCTCCTCGCCTTCCCCCTTCTGGAGCAGGCCCACAGTTCAGGGCTGGACAGTGTACTTCGAGCAAGGCATGAGCTCTGGTACCAGATCATCTGGGTTAAACTGGGCAAGCTATTTAATCTCTCAGCTTTCCCATTTATAAAATGGGGTAAATATTAGTACCTAAAACACAGGGTTCTTGTGAAGATTAAAGCATACCACATGCAAAGTGCTTCACACATGCATGGCATATAGACACCAAGTAAGAACTGATAGTTCTTGTTGTGACTCTTAGCACGTTAAAAACGCCATCAAGTATCTATGACTACAGTAACAAAACATCCCCAAACCTAATCACTTTAAATAATAGCAATTTAGGGATGAATAATACTCAATTGTATGAATATACCAAAATTTATTTACCCATTTATCCATTGATGGACATTTGGGTAGTTTTCTCCTTTTTGTTGTTATGAATACTGCTGTAAATAACATTCACCTGCGATTATTTGTTTTAGTTCAAAAAGGAATGAAGTACTGATACATGTTACAACTTGGGTGAATATGGAAAACATTATGCTAAGTGAAAGGAGCCAGTCACAAAAGGTCTGTCTCCATAGAGACAGAAAGCAGACTGGTAGTTGCCAGGAGCCAGCGGGAGAGAGGAGGGGGAGTGCCCGCTTCATGGGTACAGGCTTTGCTTTTGCAGGGGATGAAATGTTTTGGAATGAACTAGAAAGAGGTGCTTGTTACACAACTTTGTGAATTTACTAAGTCACTGAATTGTATACTTTTAAATGGTTAATTTGATGTTCCATGAATGTCACCGCAATTAAAAATGACAGCCATTGATTATTTCTGTGAACAGCTGAGAGGTTCTGCTGGCTTCCCCAAGGCTCCTGCAGCAGGAGGTGTGTGACTGGGATCATCCGGCCTCTCTGTCCACCTGCTCTTCCATCCTCAAGGGATCCAAACACCAGCAAATCCCAGGACTCAAGCACTCACCAAGTCCCTACTTGTGTTACATTTGCTGATGTCCAGATGATCAAAACAAGTTGCCTGGCCAAGCCCAGAGCCAGAGTGGGAGAGGGACTACACAGGGCATGGCAACCTGGAGGCATGATTCATTGAAGCCATCTTTGTGACAGCCTTCTACAGGCACCATTCTAATCCTCTACAGCAACCCAGACGTGGGTCTGAAATGATTCTTAGATCCTCAGTTACCCTGGATGCTGCAAGGCTTTAGAGCATGGAGATGCAAGCCTTAAATAGATTCAGGGATCTCAGAATGGAATGAGACTCAGCTTCCTTCCCACCCACAGCTGCACCCCGTCCCACACAGAAAGAAAATCCCCCCTGCAAAGAGGCAGATGAAAAGCAAAGCAAAGCACCTTCTTTCAAAGGCAATGGGAGCTCATCGAAGATGCCCTGGACAGATCTGCAGCAAGAGCCCTTTAGCAAGGGAGCCAGAGCAAGGGCTCCTGGGAGGGTGGGGCTCACACAGAGGAGAAGGGAGGGCTAGGCAATGCCGACACCACACTGCCCAAGAGGGGCCACTCTGGGGCGGGTCCTCATCTTCAAATAAACAGGGTTACAGCTCTTCCCCAGACCAGGACCACAGAGCCAGGAGCTGCCAACATTTCATTTGAAAGCCCTCATTTTGGGGGGCTGAAACGCAGCTTTCAGAGGTCACTCTGGTTTGAGACTTCTCAATTTATGTAATCTTGGAAGCCAGCTTTTCAGTTTTTATTAATTTAGATTCTCCAGGGATGAAGAACACCCTAACCACCCCTCCCCTATACACACCCTTCTGAAAAGAACCAAAACAAAAACCTTAGGTTGTTAAAACAGTTTTACTTTTTGTTTTGGACTTTTTTCCTTCTGTGCTATGGAAATTGGAATAAAGATTAAGAGGACAAATAGTTTCTCTAGGTTGGGCTGCAATGCTTTATGATTTAGGTGTGTGTGTGGTGGGGGGTGAAGGTCAGGGGTGACCTCACATGGCCTTCACACAGGGCGGGAAACAGGACGCAGACCCTGCCCTGGCCACAGGGCCTACAGAGGTCATCTGATGACACCATTCGTGGTTCTCAGCCTCCACCAGCCCGCATTCTCCCTCAGTCTCAGGTCATCCCACACCTGTCCTCACACAGCTGGCTCAAGTACAGTTCAAAGCTTGACCACAGATGAAGGACATAGGAGTGCTGGGAGTTCCAAGATAACTGAGCACAGCCTCCTGGGTTCCCCACCGGGAGACAGGAGAGGCTCCCCTTTCGGGGTGGTCTGTGCTCCCTCCACTCAAATCCTCACCCTGAGAGCAAAGCTTTCCTCCTCCCTCTGGCGTAAAGCTGGGCATCTCCCCCAAATTCCTTTTGACTGCTGAAGGAGTCATAGTCCTCCCGGCTGGCTCCCAGACCCGCCCCTCATACTCCTGGGTGAAATTATCTGGACCCCACCTACCCCAACCAGTTACTCCGTGTCCCTTCTACATCCTGCCTCCTTTTCCCTGGGTCTCACATTTTAAGCAACTCATTGAAATTTTCTTCTCTCACTGGACCCCTCCACGACCAGAGCCCAGCCCAGAGGGCAGTACTACAGTGTGCACGAGCCCCACCAGGTATAGTCCACCTCTCTCTCTGACTGATGTTCCTGTCATAGGTGTGTGTGGAACATTTCTCATGAAACAATCTTTTCCATATTGCTGCATTCTAATTCTGCCCTGTTGTATGCCCTAAGGTTAGCCTTACCATCTTTCTGAGCCTCAAGGACTTCACTTGAATGGCAGTCTTACAGCCATCCTTTAGCTGGCACTGTCCAGTGTCCCTGTACCACCCACTGTCCCAAAGGAACAGACCCATTGTGTAGAGAAGACAAGAGGGAGCTACAGAAATGTAAGCCCCAGAGGGGGAGCCATGAGGAGGATGAAGGGCAGGCCGCCCACCTGGGGAAGGAGGAGTGAAAACCTCCTTAGCCTCTGGTCCCATTGCTCCCTGAAACCCCCAAATCCCATCCTTAATCCCTGAGGCACCAGCCTGTACCATCCAGCTCTGGATGGCTTTGGGTGAAGGTGGCTGAGCCTCTGCCTCCTGGAGAGACCTCTTCATCCGTCAGTCCCTGGCCTCACTTTCGGGATTGCCCGGCCTCACAGACTCATAGTCAGCCAGCATACATTCCCTGTGCTCTTCCTCTGGCATTGGCACAATGATTTCTTTTCAGTTGGAAAAAGCCGTCCCTTCACTGGTGTCAGACCTCGCAGCTTGGGTGGGGCCGAGCCCATTCCAGACTCCAGGGCTGGCAGTGACCCAGTCCTTAGCAGTTGGTTCAAGTTGCATAATGACCTAAGGCATCAACAGAGTCAACCCTGGACTTCTTTCTTTTAGAACTGGTGAGGAAGAAGCACTGTTTTTCTTCATTAGGGTTGCTGAAAGGGTAAGATTTGTGGGTCTAGAGCGTCAAGTGGCCACCCTGCCACCAGGAAGGAAAAACCGGCCTGTGAATAAAATTAACACAGAGGAGAGGAAAGCTGAGAGGTGGGGGAAGACATCATTTGAGCTCCTGCATCAAGGTTTATCTGAGGTCCAGATCGCCCTGGGCTTTTCAGTTCTACACACTTGTAATATTTTTTATTCCATTAAGTCTTGTTATTCTTATGACTTCTACTTAACTCAGAACTTCTGTCTCTATTTTACAAATAAGAAAACTGGAGCTCAGAGAAGGTGAATGACCTATGAAGGTGGTAGGCAAAGTTTGGATATGAACTCAGACATGCTTGATGCCAAGTCTCAGCTGCCATACTCCAAAACCTCCCATCACACTCCTTCCCCCACGCTCCAGGTCCCAGGCCAACCTTGGTACATTTAGCAGTCAACCATTCTGGGACATTTGGCATCACTACCAAGTATCCAAAACCAGGGACTCCAGCCAGCCTTTCCTAAACCACCTTCTATACCCCCTGCTCTTTCTTAGTTCCAGCTGGAGTCCCAGCTGGGTTTTGAAGGCCCCTGGTTTCAAATGCATACCTTAAGCCAGCTATAAAGTAAACATGTTCTGCAATCTGCGTCTCACCCTTTCCTTTAGCCAAGAGACCCACATTTTCTCCAATTGCATGTGGGCCAGAAACTACCGGAGCACTCAGGGGCAGAGAACTACCCGTGGATGACTGGGTGACAGATGATCTCTTTTTAGGTTGGCATGGGTCACCACGGCTTCAACTTGGCTAGGCCTAGGAGCATTTAAAACGCCTAACAGGGTGGGATGAGGTGGCAAACACACCCCGCTGTCATTAGAACAGCATCTGAAAAGAGAGACTGAGAAATGCATTGCTAGGCATGACCCTCCCTGTTCTCCCCAACCCCCAACCAAGGAGAGGCTGGAAAAAATAAGGTATTTTTCTCTGGGAGGACTACACAACAAAGTACAAAAGTAAAAAGGAATGGCAGTGGGGAGAAGGGGAACCCTCACAAATGGTGACTTAGCAAAGTGACGAGGCTACGGGCAGAGTTCTTTAGATGGAAGCCTAGAGAAATGACAGTCGTATTCTCAGTCGCCGTTTGGGGATTTTGGGTTTCAAATATCAACTACTCCTAACCAATTTATTACAGATCAACCGACAATTATCAGCAAAGTATGACTTTATGTTTAATCTGTTCAAAGGATTACTCCAGGAACTGAGTCCAGATTGAGAAGATTGCCTTTAATCAGAAGCCAAATGAAAATTTTGGCTGCTGCTGTGGCCTTTGGCTAAGAGTTATTTAAATGCCTCTAATGTAACCACTGAAATGGATGTTCACGCTTAATTTGAATACCACTTAGATCCATAAGAAACCCCCCAAATGGAAAAAATAAGATAAAACATCAACCTTACACAGTAAAGCTACAAGGACTGCTACTTAAATTTATGACTGGTTCAGATCTCTTGTTGAAGAATGAAATACTTTTTTCTAGAAGCCCCCATTTGCCTCCTTTGCTACTTTCCTATTGCAGACGCCGTCCTTGAGATATGGTGCCTGGAACCGAAGCAACATCTTGAGGCCATGAGACAAGTCTGAAGACAAAGTCCTTGCTGAGTCTATGCCAAGGATGTTAGAAGGACTAGAGGGATGAAGAGAGTCTGCAGGCTTGATAAAATAACTGAGCAGCTAAACTAACCAAGTGGGATTATTTGCCTCCAAAGTCCTTGTTATTGGAATAATAACTGTTCTTACTCTTGGGTCTCCTTCATCAGAGCATCTGTCACTCAAAGCTGAAAGCATTCCGATTCCTATCGCTTTCATTAAAATTAGGAGTATGTCTCCCTTCCTCTTCTCTGAGGGGCAGGAGGGTGCAATGGAGAGAACAGAGGTTTGGGCTCCAAAGACACTACCATCAGTCAGAATTCTGGACGAGTAATCCTGAGCGAGTTTTTTTAACGTGAAGACTTTCAGTATCATTACTGTAAAATGTAAGTAACAATGGAGACTTCATAGATTTCTTATTGTAAAAAATAAAGTTAGCGCTGGCTGGTGTGGCCCAGTGCCAGCCTGCAAACCAAAGGGTCATCGGTTCAATTCCCAGTCAAGGCACATGCCTGGGTTGCAGGCCAGGTCCCCAGTGGGAAGAGTGTGAGAGGCAACCACACATCCGTGTTTTTCTCACTTTCTCCCTCCCTTCCGTTCTCTCTAAAAATAAATAAATAAAATCTTTAAAGAATGCATAATTAAAACAATTTTGCATATAAGTCACTTAAGCCTGGTATGCAGTTTGTCCTCAATAAATGTTAATGGCCTTGCCTCCTTTCCCTCCCCATGACTACTGTGTGGAATAGAAGATTCAATGAATTTTTTGTTAATAAGGAAGCACGCCCTATGGAAATGTCAAGAAAGAATGGTTCTTCACTATCTTATTTGGAGACACTAGCAGGGATAGAGATGGCTGTGTTGCAGGTGGAAGCTCAAAGCACAGCTTCTGATGAGCAGGCCTATCTGTTACCTGTACATGAACAAATACTCTCACTTAGTAGCTGTGATGACCTTTTCTTGACCTTTTCTGTTCTCTGTGATTCAGCCCTCCCATCAAGTCATCTGCTCATGGCCCCAAAAGAGGTCCCCTTCTTCTGAGCTGCTTCAGGCCTGGAGAGTCTCTGTTCACCACTATCTGACCACAGCTGGAAACCTTTAAAACACAGGTGGCAAACACAAGGCCCAAGGGCCGAATCCGGCCCTCCACCTTGTTTCTACCCAGTGGCACTGCCGAGCTCCTTGCGCCTAGTTAAGGAGTAGTTACATTTATACAGTCCTAAAATTGCATTCGGCCCTTTGAGGCAATCGCGAGGCTGATGTGGCCCCTGGTGAAAATGAGTTTGACACCCCTACTTTAAAATGTGGACTCAACTGTTCAGTGAGGGCACATGCCTGGCAGCCTCTGGGCACCACGGGCCTGGGGACCAGCAGCAAGCAATCCACAGGCTGTGTTCCCAAGTTAACTTGCCCTCCCTGGACACACACCCAGATATGCTATACCACACAAACACACACATGCACACATACACACACACAAAAACATGCACACACAATTCCCCTCCACAGTGAGTGGGTACGGTGACAGCCACCCTCTGAAGGCTTATCTGCAGCCACCCACCCTTGTACCTCCACTCTGAAATCAGGAGACAATGCTAGTCTAAGTCACCAACTCACACTCCCTAAGAGACAGGGCAGCATAGTGGTTCAGCATCTCTACCCCTAGCTCTAGAAACTACAATGTGTGTAATGGAACAAGTTACCAAAACTATCTCATGCTCTTTCATCCTACCTGGAACATGAGGTTAACAATAGAGGTGTTGTGATGATGTAGGTAAACGTGCTTAGCGCTTTGCTGGGCATGTGCTCAACGAAATGGTCTCGTCAAGTCCCAGTGCACATACAGGAAGAGACAGCTCCTCCTGCCACAGGACGTCTCCAGGACATAGCGCACGCTGCCTGCCATCTTAACAGGCCCTAGCTCATTAGGCCAATACTTCCACCAGTCCAAAATATTAATCAAATACTCCCTATGTGTATGCACTTGGGATTCAATGGTGAACAATGATCCTTGAGAGCCAATAGTCCCAAGGAAGAAACAGACTCAAAGACAAACCCATAGTCACGAACTGTGATAAATCCTAGGAAGAAGCGGGAGCTGTGAGAAGGAATCCAGAGTGAGCAGTGAGGGTGGGAGCACCATTTTATCAGTGAGTCAGGTGAGGTCACTTGCTGCGAGAATGACATGCAACGTGTAGGAGCTCAGTGTCTCTCACATAAACGCACCCCAAGCCAAAGGTGGCACTGATGGCATCGTGGGTTCTCAGGGTGGCAGATACGGAGCTCTTGCAATAATACACCAGGCCCCACATCCTCACTTCCGGAGGGGCGATCTGCTCTGTGATCACAACCTTCTCCAGAACGTTCCTGTGTTTCAAAGGCCTGGTCTTTCACCTTCCTCCCTGTAAGCCTTCTAAATCCTCTCTTAAAGTCTCTGGTGACACAGCACTAGGCAAAGCAGTTCTGGGCTTTGATGACCATATTTTCCCATTAACCCTGGAACTTAGTCTATTTAATATTAAAGCTCAAGGTAACTTTCTCCTGGATCTACTCACTGTGTTCCATTCTGCAGATTTAACTTCTCATCCCGTTTACTCTCCGGTGATATCACTCTTTTAGAGATTGCCTTTGTTCTAACCTGATTTTTTGAAGTTTAAATTCAAGGGTACCTCTTAGGAGACCTCAGACTTTATGTATAGTCCATATATAAAGAGAAAGAAGGATCCCCAGGTGGTCATGATAGGATACCCCCAGGTGATAAGATTGTTAGAATGCTTCTTCTTGTTTTTGATTACAGACTCGTGTGCTGTGGAATATTGCTATAGCACAGCATACATGGTACATTTCCAATATTCTTCATTTGCTTTCTTGCTCACTTCCATTTTCCTACTTGACTCCCAATATGTTGCGAGAGTAATTTGGTGCCACTAAGTTTTTTGCCTGAAGCTTTATGTAGGTAATAGCTTCCCTCCCCACCATCCTTCAACCCATTTGTACTAGATTCATGCTTCTTCTGCACCTGAAATTATTTCCAATCTCTACTCCTGGGCACATCTAACCTTTCTGTAGTTTGTCACCGATGCCTCCGAGAATCTTTGGAGATCATTCCTTTGCTCATTTGTTCAGTGCTTAATGAGCATCTATTATGTGTAAGCCCCTGCGCAATGGAAATACAAAAATGATTGACATACTGGTTGTTATTATTCTGCAGCCTCAAGGGTCTCATAGTCTCTGGTGGGAGGAGACCAGTAAACAGACAAGAACAATACCATGTTAGGTTACATTAAGTACTGTGACTTGAAAGGTGGACAGAATAGTACGGAAATAAAGAGAAGGGGGACTCGTTCAGCCTTGAAAGATTAATAGCTATGGCACAGAACGATGATATCCGAACCATATCTGAGCACCCGAGAGGGGCTGGCAAGGCCCCTTGAGCCCCTTGTGCAAATGTGCGGGGTCTGAGAAGCCCGCAGGCTGGCAGGGACTCGGCAGTGGATCACGCTGGCTGGAGCGCAGCACAAGGGGCAATGGGAGAGAATCGGGGACAAGGACAGGAGGAGTCTGGTAAAAGTCCCTTAGCAGCAAAATGCAGGCCAACTGGGCAGCCAAAAGAAAGATGACTGTAATTGATTGTAAAAATAAATGAAAACCCACAAGTCCACAGTGATAGTAAAGAGACAAAAAAAAAAAAAAAACAACAAACAAACAGGTTCTTATTTGAGACCATTAGAGATGATTATTACACCAACTTCTGATGCTGACAATTGGTAATTAAAGGGAACAAGTTAAGCATTTATATATACTACCTTCCAGAAGAAAGTATAGTTCATCGCCAGATGATGAGGGTGAGGTCTTTCTTAGAGGAGAATACCAGCTAAAGTATGTAAAAGAAGTGCCAAGATTAGAAATCACTATTTTGTAACCCTCAGTAAAATAACTAATTTGGGCAAATACTGTTAACGGCTGCTGAAATCTTGGGATGAAAAGTTTAAGGCAACAGGATGTTTTCACGGTGACAAGTACCATCAGAGGTCACCTGCTGACTGCAAGGGAAAAGCGTGTCTTTACAAAGGAGAGATCTGTTGTTCACCATCTTAACCCAGAGACTAAACTAACAGCACACCTATCATCACACCTCCTGAAGTGAGGCACAGTGGAAGTACACAGCCTCAGTTACATGTTACTCTTGCCAAAGGTGTTTCACTCAAACCCTAAGTTCACAAGAAATTCAGAAGACAGAGGGAAAAGTTAAATTACACGAAGAAGGGTCAATCTGACAAATCCAGAATGTGGGACATCCTATAACGTATTTGGCCTGACTCCTTCAGAAAGTCAATGTGGGGAGCGGGAAGGAAAGGGATTCTTTTTTTTTTTTATTGTTGTTCAAGTAGTTGTCTCCATTTTCCCCCACCACACCCATCCCCACTTCCCACCCTCGAACCTACCCCCTTTGGCTTTGTCCATGCGTCCTTTATACATGTTTGTTTAAAAAAAAATAAAGCAATAACAACTACATACAAGGCCTGAGCATTATTAGATATTGATTTACAAACTAATACTGCAAATACTTAAGATAATCTTGGGAAAATTAGAAATCTAAATATGGACTGGATTCTAGAAGGTATTTGGGAACTGTAATTTTCTGCAGTCTGACAATGATCTTGTGATTATGTAGAAAAGTACCTTTTTAAATGAGATGGATGCTGAGTATTTAGGGGTGAAGTGTCAAGCAGCTTATTTTCAAAGGGTTCAACAATATCACAGACACACAAAGATAAAGTAAATAGGGCAAAAAGTTAATATTTGTTGAACCTAAATGGTAGCTATATGGGCGATCATTGTACTTTTCTGTCCACTCTTGTGTATATTTGAAATTTTTCACAATAAATTTTGAAAGAAAAAAATGTACAGTCAGATAATGGAGGGCCTGTTATGAACTTGTTAGGATTTTGAACCTTATTCCTGAAGGTTTTGAACGGATGATTGGTATGCTGAAATTTACATTTTAGAAAAACTATTGATTTATTGCATTCTGGCAAATGGCATTTATTGACACCAACTATTGAGTGAACCTTGGGCTAGGTGCAGTGAGAAATAGGAAAATCAAAAAGGCACTGCTGGCCAGAAAAACATTTACCATGTAATAGAGACGAGACGCGAAACGCTGAGCACAGGCCGAGCTTTCTTGTCAGAAGAGGTGACTGGAGAGCTGGCGTGGGAGACTCGCAGGTGCACAGCGCCTCCGCTTAGTATGCGGTGTTCCATAAGCAGGAAAAGCCACACATCACTTCAGAAAGGACCGACAGGTTACTAAAATCCGCATCAATTCTAGCCCCCTGATTTCACTGTGTTCTTAGACGGCAGAAACCCATTCCCATGGAGGATGCTGACATGTACTAGATCTCCTTGAAGTGAAGTGTGGCAGTGTGACCCATTTCTGGCCCAAGGGACTGACTCAGGTCTCCTGAAATCTACCAGGGACTCCTGGCAAAAATTTTCTTCCTGTTCAAGACAGAGACACGTGAAGGTTCCTTTCCTCTCTTACCTGCCTGCCTTCAAGTATAGCTGGGTGAGGATGCGATGCTTAGAGGTGGGGAATCATGGGGGGAAAGCTGAGAGTAGAGAAGCAGAGAGGCAGACTCAGGGCCCTAACTAATATCACTGAGCCACTGAAACAAGCCTGCAACTTCCTGTCACCAGGTTTCTTGTTATGGAAGAAAAATTACCTCCTTTTCCCAAATCATTCATATTCAGGTATTGATAGTTACAGGCAAAAAACCTCCTCACTCAGCCTCCAGGTGTGTCTAGAACCAATCCTGACCTTGGAACAAAGCGGTTAAAGGAAGCCTCAGCCACCATTGAGTCACCCACGCAGTCAGTCCTGCTCTCAATTGAGCTCTGACAGCAGGCGGTTCACATTCACGTGCCAACTCTGGCTGACCAGCAATGACTGACTAATGCGTTGCACGGAGGGTCCCAACGACCTACTGTGTGAAGGGTCAGGTAAAGGTTCCGTGGAAAGACGTGCCCAGGTTCATAATGGCAGATTATCGGCTCAGGCCTCACGTTTACCACCACGTGTATGGATGGAGTTTGGAATCTGAAGACCTGAGTTTGAGTCTGGCTTTACTGCTCAGTGGTTGTGTGCTTTTGGTCATCTTTTAACCTCTTTGAGCCTTCTTATGGGATAGTTGTTATAATTAAGATAATGTGAAATAATGGCCTTTGTAACCATGAAGTGTCAGTCACACCGATGGGAGCTATTTTGTCTTGTATTTGTCAAACCTCAGCTGTGGGTCAGATTGATAGGAGTCAGGGAGAGAAAGAAATTCGAGGTTCGTGGCTTGGAGAGTCAGTAACTGAAAACCTGATCAGGGGTACAGAAGCAGAACTAACCCAAGGTCTGAGTTTCAGGTGACAGTGAATTGGCAAGAGTGATTTTGAGCCCAAATGGTAAAATATAGTTGGGGAAGATTCCAAAAGCGGAAGTGAAGATGCTGAGAACAGAGAGAGACAGAAGCCATAGACTGGATACCCTGGGCTCTCTTCTATCACTCTCCTCTCTCTCCCCCGTCCCTCTCCCCGCCCTCTCCATGTCTGTGTGTCTTTCTGTCTGTCTGTCTGTCTGTCTGTCTCTCTCTCTCTCTCTCTCTCTCTCTCTCTGAACTCCCAAGGGAAATGGCCCCATCCATCAGTAACAGAGGCTCACCAAGGACAGGGATCTCAAAAGGTAAAAAGGTAGGAGTTTCCAAAATCTTTGGAGGGGCACATAAGGACAAAGTTTCCTCCTTAAGTGAGGCCACCCAGGGCAATGTGCCTCCTTCCCTTGTCGCAAGTGGGGGAAGCAGACCAAAGGGGGAAGCCCAAAGTGTACAGACAGAGGCAGAAGTTGATAAAGACTTTCAGTAAGCTAAGAGTAGCAAAACCATTTCTTTTTCTCTCCTTCCTCACCTACGGTATAGCTCAAACCCACCACACTTTCAAAAAAGTCCAGCAAGTAACAAGAAATCAGAGGAAGTTTGGTAATAAAACTCAAAGTTGAACAAAGGGCCAGGGACTCTTAGCATAACAAGAATTATTCCAACAAACCCTCCCTCTCCAGGTTATTAAACGCCTAATTACCTCGTGGAGTCTGACCTAGAGGCCTGAGGATGAGAGGAGGGTTCCATTAGCCCCTGTATGGATCTAAAGCACTAACTACCCTCATGTAGGAAAACAGATAAAAAAAAAAACAAAACAGATAGTCTGACAATCCCAGTGACAAGCTGAGAAGAGGTTGGAACCTAGGAGGGGGACGAATTCAAAGCTGCATTTGTTCACAGCTGTGTATCTAATGTCTAGAGACTGACATGTATAGAAGGCAATGAATGAATGAACCCATGGGGAGGTGGTGAATCCCAAATCCGATGGCCTCTCCAAAGAGCTGAAGAGAGGGATGTGAAAGCAGAGCCTGGGAAGTGGAGGCTCCACACCTGTGAAGCAGCAGGGGTGCAAGCCGAACTGGTCAGAGAGCCCCCTCCAGACTTGTAACCCCAGTGGACTCGGCATGAATCCCAGCATGAATCCCGAGAGCCTCTCAAGCCTGAAGAGGCTGCTCTCCACACCAACACTTCTGCACTCTGCTACCACTCACAGCAAGGCTCTGGGTGTTTGTTTCTTTTAGTTGAAAACGTACCAAAACTGGGAGAGGCTACATAAAGATCCTGACTTCCCCCACTCCTCTTTGAAGATGTAGCAACACTAGATCTGCATTATCCCCAAATAACACAGCCCAGCACTGCGGACAACCTCCACCTCCGTCCACTGCTCCCAGAGACAAAAACCGCCTATAAGCTAAGGAGAGGCGCCTTCAAACGAAACCACCCCTGCTGACAGCCGGATCTCAGACTCCTATCCTCCAAAACTAAGGAAATGCCTTTCTATGGTTTAGGCCACCCAGTCTGGGGTATTTTGTTATAGAAGCCCCAACAGACTATGTCCGTATGAAATAAATTTGGCCCACTTCACAAATTTAATCATCGGCCTAGCCCCGAGGTATCTGATATAAACTATGTTTAAATTCATTGATTTGACATTTGGGCACCTACTATTCCCTGAACACTGCATATTTGTTGATTCAAGTACTTCATCATATAAACCAATTTTATTCTCTTCTAACAACCCACTTTTAATTGTTTCCAACCATTATCCGCTGGACAGCTTTATGTGGCATTTGGCTGTCTGGTGCCGCTTCTCTTGATTAAGGGAAAATGATCCTTGTTGTGGGTCTGTTATGACCAGCATCAGAGAACTAACTAGGGTTAGCTCTCAACTTGAGCTAGACATCAGAATCACCTAGGATATTTTAAAAACACCTATACCTGGACCGACTCTCCCCTCCCCACCCCCAATTCTGATTTAGTTGGTATTTGTGTGGAACTCTGACAGTGTATTTCCTTAAGCTTCCCAGAGAACTGTGCAGCCAAGGTTGAGCACTGTTACTCTAGTCTGAAAAGGCCTGAAAGCCACCTTCTTTCCCGCCCAGTTCGCAAAGCACCGGCACTGGCATCACCTGCACATTTGTTAGAAATGCTGAACCTCAGGTTCCAACCTGGACTGTTGAATCAAAATTCAGTATTTTCATAGGATTTTAACCGGATTCTCCACATGATTCAGATGAACTCAAAAATTTAAGGAGCCCTGGATGTCCACTGGAATCACCCAGAAAGCTTGCAGAGAGAGAGACTTAACTGGCTTTTTGCCCAAATCACAGGATCTCAATCTCTGGTGAGGACCTGGAAATCAGAATTGTATATACTGTTATGTTGCTAGTCACACATGGGCCTGAGGCTTAGGAATCACTCACCTAGGCCAATATATACATCCCCTCAACTACCAAGCCTCCAAGTCTTTTTTGAAAATAAAAAATGTAATAGTAGTACAGGTTTTTATTTTTCCATCATGCATGCAAGTTTACAACTATTTAAACTGTTTAGGAACAAAGAAATAATTGCATTATTACTGGGGTGTCAAATTAGTAAGTAAGACAACCAGTTTGGGGAGGTTACTTTTGGGAAGTTATTTTCACAGAACATAGCAACAATTTCCAAATTATACTTCCAAGACTGGAGTTATGAGATCAGAACAAGCTGATAACAATTCTAACAGTCACACGAGTCCTCATCTTACACAGGGAAGAAAGACATTTACAACAGAACAGACCCCCTCTTTTTGTGGATGCATCCATCTCCTCCATCTCTTTTTGAGACTTCTTGGTATTTCTGAAGACCTTCAATTCTAAGGCCCATCTCTGGAACTTTGTTAGTTAACATTAAGAGCAAAAAAGCAGACCTGATGCAAATAGTCACAGTTGAATTGGCACAGTGTCTTGGACTTCTGATAAACAATACAGGCAGGAAGAGGGAGATACAGATGAAACCATGTTGATCATAATTAATAACTGATACAGCCAGGTGTTAGGTATATAGGGTCCATGGACCATCCTCTTAACTTCTGTGCATGTCTGAAAATGTCCACAATAAAGAGGAAAAAGTTTAAAAGAAATAAAAAGCAGACCTATAGAGCTCTATACTCCCATTTGGCAAAAATGAGGACTGTGGTTAAGGTTGTACTTAGAGGCAAAATAAGCAGCATTAATATTTCACATACATAAGGCCACACCTAGAACAAAAGAGAAAGCATCCAAAGTAACATCATTCTGTTTTTGGCTTCTCTTATTTATAAAACACATTAACAATGAAACAGACTGAACAAAACTTTCAGGGTGTGAAATGAAGTAGACACAGGCTTACATATCCGAAATAACCTCTTTCCCAGCAACCCCACTATAGCATTCTGGTCATGTACGATAAAGGGATAGGGGAAATTGAGAAAGGTACCTAGATTCCATGTGAGCTTAGTCCCCACCCTCATCTGGAACCGCAGCATGATGACAGTGAGTACATGTTCACATATACCAGCCCACTCATCAGTGTGACAGCAAATAGGGTTGCTGGAAGGCTGGGGAGGGTAGATGTGTGTCTCATGCACTGGCAGGGGACCTGGGTCCACAGGCAGTTCTGGAGGCCCTTGTAGAACAGGAAGTCAACTGGAGCCAATAACAATCTAGTCAAAACTCAACGGCCTGAAAGGGATGAGGCACAGCGCGATGAAGCTTGATGAAGATTCACCAGTGAAAGGGCCCAGAGGCAGGAGGAGATGCGTGATGGTATAGAACACATGGCAAACTGCGTCTCACCCTGAAGCTCATTCATGCCCTGCAGTCAAGTGCCACTCTGCTGCATGTCCAGCGGGATACCATGGACCCCTGTTCAAAGCCAGAGATCCTGTAGGTGATGCCTTGGCTAGTGACCCCAGGGCCATTAAACAATCAGTTCTGTCTGATGCCCAGTACCATGTGCACTAGCTTCATTTTGCAGCAGCAACACAAAATCTTGCCATATGCGGCATGCATAGCCAGCATGAATGAAAAGCCTACTGAAGTCACCAGCCCTGAAGGAGCAGAGCTTAAGGATGCCTTGGTCCTCTTGGAGAATGACTCATGAATGTCCATATTAAAAGACAGCTGGAAAAGGCCAGAGCCAAGAACTGAGCCCAGGCATGTAGATAAAGGCAGCACACATCTGAAACATGTATGTTCAACATATAAACAGTAGGAGTAAGATCACATAACTTGTGACACAAATGTAAATAAGCAAGGCCATGGGGAGGCAAAAGAACATGATCATAAATGCCATATTCTTGTAACTGAAGTTCAAAGGGAAAAGAGTGCATAGAGGCCAACGTGAAGAGGCAAACAGTCAAACACATGTGGTCAGCCAGACACCAGTCCAGCAGGAGGTAGAAGGGAGCCTTGTGCAAAATTACTTGGATTTGTTTACTCCAGGCTCAGGAGTCTCCGTTGGCTGCCTTGCTGGAACTTGCCTGCCTTCCTTTCCCTTCTCTCCACGTGCCCCTTCACTCATAAGGTAGTACTGCAGGGGATTGGGCCACAGTTCCTCATTAATTATCTCGACAATCTTGTCAGACTCAATAGAGCTGTGGTTTGAGAACCACCCAAAGAAGCTAGGGCTGTTGTCTGGGTTCCCCTGGCTTACGGACTGGAGGTCGTGGCCTGGGAGCCACTGGATTGGAGTAGAACGCGACACGACCTGACCTGAAGGACCACAACCATATTCCTTGATAAGCACCTTATTTTGGAAATACGGGTTACGCCCAAAGTAGAACTTGATTTTGTAGCCCAACCTGGCGAGGCCAAGCTCTTCCACCTCCAGGCTGTTCAAGTAGCTGAGGACTTCTTTATCTTGGTTGTTCAGAAAGGATGATAGCTGGGGGTGGCTCTGAAACGCTTGCCCCCAAAAGCCCGGGATATTCTGGATGAGGAGGTTCCTTCGCTTTAGGTGGTGCAGTCGCAACTGCCCAAACTTGCGAGATAGACGGAGGTAGGCCCTGTCTGCCTGGGCGTTCATGGTCTCCAGCTTCAGCTGGACGGTCTCCAGCGTATCCATGCTGCCATCCGTCGCAGTCGCCAGGGGCCCTGACCCTGCATCCGGCTCCACCTCCTCTTCCTCTACCACTGGGGCAGACGCACACTCCCCAGCGGTCACTCTCTTTGACTTCCCACCAGCTATGGCCTGAGGCCCCTTCCCCACTGGGGCCTTCTTCCCAGCACGCCCACGCAGATTTCGACCGCGGGGGCCATTTTTCGGCCTTCCCACAGTTCCCGCGGTTCCTACGAAGACAGTATCTGTCATCAGGCGCTCCGAAATGGATGGGGCCTTCCCCAGGCCAAGCCTGGTCGCAGCCTGCCCGCGCTCCCCCGCCGCTCGGAGCGCGAGGCCGCAGTCCAGCGGGAGCTGGCAGGCAGCCTCCTCCCCCGGCCCGCAGGGCGGCGCGGGCGCAGCGGTTTCCAGGCCACCCCAACCCGCGCCAGCCTGCACCTGTGCTGCTTGGGTTTCCTCCCCGAGCCTCTGGCACTGCGGAGGGTCCGGCTCCTGCGGGCCATGGTCAGGAGCAGCGCGAACTCGGCCTTTGGCGCGGCCTTTGCCCCGGCTTTTGGCGCGGGAGGACTTTCTACCTCGACTTCGGCCGCTCATGGTGGTAGCTGAGGAGACTTCAAAGCCACGCTCCAACCTTGTTGCCTCTGGCGCCAGCTCGCGGTCCCAAGCTTGCGGTCCTCGGCTAGCCGGCTCTCCTCTCCATGGCAACCAGGGACGTCACGATTGTACGACTGTACGACTGTTCGGTCGCGCGAGGACCGGCTGCGCCCCGTGATTGGCTCCACCGCCGCAGCTGCGCAGGAGCGGACCCTCGCAGACGCCCCTACCCCCCTCGCACTAGAGCTCGCTTCGCCGTAGCCAGGGGTGTGTTTCCCTTTAAGGTCTTCCCTTTTGTCTGGGGTCTCAGAGAACATTTCTGATTACCCTATACAAGACAATCTGAAGGTAGCCATCACGTCCGACTCATTTTCTATTTTCTAAACTGAACCCCTTCAGTACCTTCAATTATTTCCTGTGACATCTATCATGATGAAACTGCTATTGGCCTCTGTGTCTCATCTTTGAAAGCCTCTGGTACCTTAACTCCAGGGCATGTAAAGGTGAGTGCCATAATGCCAGGCCACAAAGCGATTTGATACCGGGTGGGGTGTGAATGGTAATTATAAAAATAATAGCAACTACTGTTTTGTGAGTATCATGAATGAGGTACTTTACTAAGGGCTTTATATGCGTTATAGCAATACACGAGGGAGGTATTGTTATCATCCCATCTTCCAGATGAGAAAACATTCCTGAAACTACGCAGGGATGGAAGCACAGTTCAAACCCGAGTCCACCAACTCACAACCTATGCTTTATATTCACAAGGCCTTCCAGGCCAACTCAGCAGTCAAGTACCTTGCTAGCTCTTAAGAAGGCCAGCTTTGCCTGTTAAACAGGCATTAGCAGAGCACCTCTTCTGCCTAGGAGCATCGCGCCAGTCCTCGAGCTGCCTCATGCCTGGTGTACAGAGCTGGGCTGTCACTCCGGGAATAGGGCAAAGAATGAAGGCCAGAAGTCAGAACTCCATGAATAGGGGTTAGAAAGGAATGTGGTTAGACAGTCTAGCTATCATTCAAGGAGCAGAGCAGGGTTTCCCAGATTGAGCCTCAGAAATAGAGCCTCCACTGTGGCAGTGAGGAGGCCATAGAAACTTCTTAGGCCCTGCATGGGAACAGCCAGGCAACCTACCTCCTGTTACCGGACAGCCCTGGACCATGCTCTCGCTAGCCAGGTGTTAGGACCATGAAGTAGTGAGGCCAGTGGTGAGAACATGACAAATATGAAAGTGTGGATGAAAACCTTTTGAAGTTATCCTTTCCAGTTTATAGGGAGCAAGAAGTCCCTTCAAACCACCAAAGGAGAGAGAAGCTCCAAAGCCCCCAGAGCCCATACCTCTTACTCTGATTATCATATGTGATAGTGAACCAGCTGCCTGACATCCCCTGTAGGCATGTTTAAAATGCAGAATTTCAGACCCCACCTCAGACTTACCAAATCAGAATTTAAATATTAACAAGGTCTCAGGCGATTTGTAGGCACGTTAAAGTTGATGTATGAGAAAAGGAGGAATTATTTCGATATAGGCAGGTCTTACGTTAAGACAGACCAGTACAAGTGACCTCTAACTTTCCCAAGGGACTATGCAATAGCTGGCAAAGCTCTTCATGATGTAGCAAGTTCGGTCCCACCACTACCCAACTTAGTTCTCTAACCTCTTATCTTTCCCACCTGCTCCAACAGCCTCCTTGCTGTTCTTCAGACTCACTAGGTAAGCTCCTGCCTCCTTTGCACCGGCTCTTCCTTTTGCCTTAAATGCACTTCACCCAGATATGGTCAGTCACTTTGGCTGGCTACCTTCACACTTTGCTTAAATGTCACTTTCTCAGTGACTGTCCTATGTAAAACGGCCACCCATCCCTACCCTTCCCCTCTTACCCTGCTCTACTTTTTTTCCCCCAATAGCACTTACTTTGTTCCAATACACTGTGCCAATTATTATGTTTGTTAACTGTCTCTCTTCTCTAGAATGTCAGCTTCCTGAGGGCAGGGCTCTTTGTTTGTTCATATGTGCCTCCAACAGTGTCTGGTACAGGAAGAGCACTCCATGAATAATAACTGAGTGAAAGAACCAAAGAATTTTCAAAAATGGGTTTATACATTGATTGTCTGAAATTTGGAGTGCTCCTTCTTTCCCCACAGAAGCCATGTTATGGATGAAGGTTATATACTCAGACCAACACTGGAAACCTATTAAACTCATTTAGCCAAAAAAAAAATTATCTTTTGTCATGGGCACCATTCAGGGACAGTTGTTAGGTGAAAATCTAAAGTGATAAATTTTTTAAAAATTGAGTCAGGGGAATTAATATTTGACTTAAAGGGGATTAATTCAAGGATTACCTTAAATTCCTTTTGAAGGCCCTTTCATAATCACTTCTTCCCAAGGCCTTCCATGACCATCCCAGACCATAATAAGCAGCCCTGTCCTCGACCTCATGGGGAATTCATTTACTGCAATATTCATTTGGCAATTAGACATGCAATTTAGTGCCAGTCCTTGTACAAAATTGCCTTTGAAGCTGAGTTAACCACAGTCTGGAACTCTCCATAAGTCTCAGAAAATATTTTTAAAAATCAACTGAAGCAGTCAGATCCCTCTACAAACTGAAAAACAAAATGATGGATTGGCCCACTTCTCAGAGCACTCACAGCTCGACCAGCTTCCGTTGTCAACAGCCTTAATCCAGCGTCAGCATGCACGTCATTTAACGCTCACCCAGGGCTAAGCCACTGCAGGATTAACATAGGCTGGACCACTGCAAAATGATGTTTATTATACAATCTGCCTTGAGCCTTTTTTCATCATGTCACAGAGGCAAGCATCAAGTGAGGGGAAATAAATATGAGACTAGCACCTTATATAAAGATACTCCTCTGGTCCAGGTCGCCTAGTCCCCATGCCTTCTGTATTTAAGAGACTGGTCTGTGCTGTTGAAGTGAACTGTTGGTTTTCTTCTGAGGTATAAATATTTCACTTTATATGGGATAATAGCTTGGGTTCCCGATTAGGTAAACTACCTAAGAGTAGAGATTGTCTCTTTTTTTATCCCTCCCTTGAAGTATTTAGCATGGGCCTTGTACATTTTAGTAATTGTAATGAAAGTTTACATTTGTTTTGTACTTTATACAGTGCCATCTTCTAATCCACTTAATCCCAAGGACCACTCCATGGGGGTACAGTTAAGATTAGGTTACTGCTATACAAAAAGGTTCAGTACCTTCCCCAAGGTCACACAGATAATAAGTGGTTTTAGCACTCTTCACCACTACTCCATGATATAAAATTATTATTTGAGAGATTGAAATATAAAACTCTGTTGGGGTTAAAGATACCTTTCAGTTTTCAAAAATTATATATATAATTATACATACACTTACATACACATGCACATTTATATACATATAAACACAGATATATATCAGTTAGTCACAAATCATTTTTCTATGGGGCATATACTTGCTATGCTAATACTCAATATAAGTGAGTTTAGTTTCAACAGTTCATGTTGGGAGTAAGTATCTCCATTTGCACTGCATTTGTCATAAGCAGTCTGTGAGTAGTATGAGAAAAACACAAGTTTACTATCATGAACTCAGAAATCTGGGAGCATTTTGACCTTTTCCCAATAATCAGGAACTTCACACCATACTAATGTAAATATTTAACTCATTCTTTTATATATGATATTTCATCATTAACAAATATTGATTAAATATAAAAACACTTTTCAAAATATTATAACTGGTCCTTACTTTTGCTCTCTGAAAATTGTACTTCCTCCATTCCTTTTAAGGTCTGTTTTCCCCAAATCATAGGAATTAACAAGCTGGGAAATGACATTCCAGTTATCCAATCTATTCCCCAGCCAAGAGAACAATATTCCCCACAGTTTCTCTGGTAGAGCTTTAAGATCCTAGACTTGACATTTTTAGCCACAGGGCTTTTCTCTTTCCCCATGGAGATGGCTCAGTCTCTTAGATGGCAGTGAGTATTGCTTACTGTATGGAGTTTTGCCAACTAACCCTTCCAGGTTATGGAGGAAAAGAAAGGGGTTTCATAGGGAATATTTTCAAAGCCAAGGAGGTACAGAAAAATCTACTTCTTACGGTAAATTTCAAAAACTATTTAAACTTAACATCTTTTTTAAAAATCCTTACTCAAGGATACTTTGTTAAAATTACTTTATTGTTATTCAATTACAGTTGTCTGCATTTTCTCCCCACCACTCCCCCCCACCCCAGCCAAACCTCCCTCCCTCCCTCCCCTCCCCCCTCCCCTGTAGCTATTGTTAGATTGTTCTTAATTTCACTGTCTCTGGTTATATTTTGTTTGCTTTTTTCTTTTGTTGATTATGTTCCAGTTAAAGGTGAGATCATATGGTACTTGCCCCTCACTGCCTGGCTTATCTCACTTAGCATAATGCTCTCCAGTTCCTTCCATGCTGTCACTAAGGGTAGGAACTCCTTCTTTCCTCTGCTGTGTAGAATTCCATTGTGTAAATGTACCATAGTTTGTTGATCCATTCATTAACTGATGGGCACCTAGGTTGCTTCTAGTACTTGGCAATTGTAAATTGTGCTGCTGTGAACACTGGGGTGCATAGGTTCTGAATTGGTGTTTCAGGATTCTTAGGGTATAATCCCAGCAGTGGAATTGCCAGATCAAAAGGAAGTTTCATTTTTAGTTTTTTGAGGAAATTCCATACTGTTTTCCACAGAGACTGCACTAGTCTGCATTCCCACCAACAGTGCACTAGGGTTCGCGTTTTTCCACATCCTCACCAGCACTTGTTGTTTGTTGATTTAGTTATGGTGGCCACTGTGACCGGTGTGAAGTGGTATCTCATTGTGGTTTTAATGTGCATATCTCTGATGTCTAGTGATGCTGAGCATCCTTTCATGTATCTCTGGGCCCTCTGTATGTCCTCCTTGGAGAAGTGTTTGTTCAGGTCCTTTGCCCATTTTTTAACTGGATTGTTTGTCTTCCTGGAGTGGAGTTGTGTGAGTCCTTGAAATAAAGAACAAACTGACAGTAACCAGAGGGAAGGGGAGAGAGAGAGAGATCGGGGGAAAAGAGGGAAAGGGTCGTCAAGAAACATGTATAAAGGACCTATGGATGAAGCCAAAGGTGAGTAGGATTGAGGATGGGAGGTGGGGGTGAGTGGGGCAGGGAAGAGAGGAGAGGGGGGAAATGCAGACAACTATACTTTAACAATAACAACAACAACAGCAGGTTAAAGAAAATACATTTTTTACAATACTGAATCCAGAGAGGAATATCAGGATTGAAAGTGCCCATACTATCCTGACCCTGAATCCAGCACCGTGGGCATGTCTTATAGCACCCGCCTTATGGGCTGGTGAGCAGGACAGAGAGCCACTTTGTACAACTGCTTCCGTGGTGGTTCAGGTTCAAAGCTAGAATGGCTTAATTCAAGGGAAAAAAGTCTGTAGCATTTGGAGGAGAAGTTGAACATTACATATCCCAAAGTCAGCTTCTGCACATAGGGCCTTCCTCGCCTGATGCAGTACCAGGCACAGACGTACTAGCTACCAGGTACCAGATGCAGACACATCCTGGGTGCTGGCTGTGGCAGACGTCACCTGAGCGACAGACGGGTTCATTCTGTTCCCACTACCAAATGCTTATAGGCTCTTCCTGAGATCATGCCCCTCCTCCTGAATTCCTTCATCTTTTTTTCTTTCTCCCCTTACTTTCTTTGCTTCCCCCACACACTGATGTGTTTAGAGAAACCATTCCAGCTGCTTCTAAAAGTATTTTTCCTATGCTGAGTCCTCCCCCATTCACACAGAAACTAAGCTAAGACCCTGTAGAGCTAAGCTGTGTTTTCCTCTCAGAGTGACTCTGTACCTCAGTTTCTCTGTAGTGTCAGAAGTGGTCTTTCAGACTGGGTTCGGGTACAGGCCCCGGCAGGTGCTGTGTGCGAGTGAAGCAGGCCCAGTGAGAACTGAAGAGGGGATCGGGCCCCATCTCAGGCTGGCAGTTGGAGAGATCTGCACGTTTATGTGAAATTTCCCACTGTAAAAACGCTGTGAGAGCCAAACAACACAATTCTGCTGTGGGCTGCACTTTGCAACCGCTGTTCCACACCATTGTTTATGTTAAACTAAGTTTTTAAGTGAAGTCATGAATGAATGTCTGGAAATTATTTTAATTCCTTCTAAGAAGAGAGACCTTTATGGCTGTCACTCAAGAGAAGCCTTTGAAAATTAAGACTGGTAATATGACTTCAGGCAGAACTCTAGCTGGTGTTACGGCAGGTAAGGATTGACGGCAGCTGGGGGACAGCTGTCACTCAGGATGGGCACAACTAAGGGATGATATTCTTATCAACCAGATTGTTATTTTTTTTTCATTTTAAACTTCAAATTGATGATGGTTATTTTTAACCGGTTTTGGTTTTTTCGTACATAGGACTCTATGCTACCTCTGATTCCTTAATGTGTGTAACATAGACTCCCGAAGCGTTTTTATCTCTCTACAGCATGAAGGCTTTTGAAGACTGGCTCAGAGACACGTCCAGGCTGCTGGCTGTCCCCAGATGCTGCATCTGCAAATCCTTACTGAGTGACTAACACACTTCTGACAGGAATGGTAGACTTGAGTGACTAACTGCCTCTCTGGGTTATTTTTTCCTTCCCCTCTTAATCAATACCCACATAATTGATCAGATGGACCATATGGCCCCTCTGATTCACACATTAAGACAATTAGGACACCAGCCAGGTAATTGCTCAAGCTGGCATTTTTCCTAAGACAAGAAAACTTAATGCTTTGTCTTCCTCAGAAAAAGCCAACTCCATCTGGTCCGGGGTATAATTCAGCACTAATTCATACCATATCTAACTAAAACTTGATACAACCATAGTTAGAGAAAATATTGAGTAAAAGTTAATTATGCAGCAGTGAGTTTCCCATTGAATTTGAACCAAAATGCGATAGTAAAAATCTAACATGAGAAGAGTACACTGTGCATACTAAGATTTTACACTCACTTTGAGAGGGAGATGCCAGTCACTGAGGAGGAAGTGGACCCCCCTTCCCAGGGACCAAATATCAGAGAGAGGAAGAATTTGGAGGCTGGGGGATCCTCACAGCTATGAGCTCTAAAATGATATGGGGGGGGCCAAGTATAGGCAAAGATAAAAGATGTATTTTCTGGCACCAGGACTTAAGAGAGGATACCCCTCCCACACTGCAGCCCTCTTTTAATAGGAGAAAATAACTAAAGCTAAAATGCATGTCATGGTTGAGAGATTTCTGGAAAGTTAGCTACTCTCAACATGGATCTATGAGTCGGGAGCCCATGGAAATCAAAACAAGTAGCAGTTTGAACATGGATGTATTATTTTATTAGAAAAAGAATGTTTACTATTCTGTGGCTAAACATAACTGGGGGAGAGGGGTCAGGAGATTTCTGCTCCCCTATGTGACATGTGCTCCTCACTCCAAGCCCACCCCCACCTCCACCCCCAGCAGGAGCAGTGGAGAGGCCAAGAACCACGGCAACAGGCGTAGTCCTGGAAATTACAGTGTATACCGAGCAGTCTTCTTGCAGAAGGTTAATGAGCAAACAAGAGACCGTTGAAGTACCCAGGCAGCCTACCCACTACTGCACAGGGGAAAACTGAAATTAAACAAAAGTGCTTTTGGGAAGAAGATGACAAATATTCCTCTTGTCTCATGTCTTCCATCACTCAAACCAATTAAAAAGTAAAATAAAAGTACCTAAAAGAAGCAAACAACAACAATCAATTTTCCCAGTTTATAATAAAACAAGATTTCAGCAACCAATGATGTTTAAAAATAATTACTACCATATGCCTTGTGTATTACTCTAGTAAATGAATTCTTTCATCGTCTAAAGAGTTTATATGACATTGTCTTCATGACGAAAGACCTCATTTGCCAGAAGAGAATCCTGGAAAAAGTCATGTTAAGAGTCATGCTGGTGTGGATGGGCCTGGAGAGCACTATGCTAAGTGAAATAAGCCACTCAGAGAAAGACGAGTACCATATGACTTCACTCATTTGTGAAATCTAATGAACAAAATTAACAAGCAAAATAGAGACAGACTAATAAATAGAGAGGAGGCTGTCAGCTCTTGGGGGGGTGGGGGTGGCATGGATTGAGTGAAAAAAACTCGCCCTGGCTGGTGTAGCTCAGTGGATTGAGCGTGGGCCTGCAAACCAAAGGATCACAGTTCGATTCCCAGTCAGGGTACATGCCTGGGTTGCAGGCCAGTTACCAGCAGGGGGCGCATGAGAGGCAACCACACATTGATGTTTTTCTCCCTCTCTCCTTCCCTTCCCCTCTAAAGATAAATAAATAAAAATCTTTTTTAAAAAAACTCATGGAGATGGACAACAGTGTGGTGATTGTTGGGGGGGTATAAGGGAGATAAACGGTTATGGGTAAATGGAAACTTGACCTGGGGTGGTGAACACACAAGACAGTGTTCAGGTGATGTGTTGTGGAATTGTGCACCTGAAATGTATAATTGTGTTAACCACTGTCACCCCAATAAATTCAATAAAGAAGAATCATGCAGGCATAATTCAGGTTTACCCATGGGCCTGTCCATCTGGCCTTAATTTTCTTAATTGTTAATGAGTGGAAAGTATTGCAAACCACTCCGGTACTACACACAGTCAAAAAAGTAACTTGTCACTTTAAAATTAAAATAGAAAATTTATTTTATGATTCTGAGATTATGTACATGGGATGGGATAGGGTGGGATCCTGTGTGATGAGGGAGTGAGTTGGCAAGAAAGAATGGCCACAGGCAGGGGCCTGACCTGTGAGTCAGCATGTGTTGTGACCAAAAGAAATCCTCCCCAGATCTGTATGATCTGAACTCAGAAAAACAAACCTACCTGTTGACAAGATGCAGCAATGCTGAAGTAAGAGATAAAGGAATTGTGGCTCAATTAATTTCCTATTGCTACTGATTTAACACAACATAAATTTATTATTTTCCAGTTCTGGAGGTTAGAATTTCCAAATGGTCCCGTGGAACTAAAATCCAGGAGTTGGCAGGTCTGTGTTCCTGACAAAAGCTCTAGAGGAGACTCCATTTCAAGGGTTTCTCCACCTTCTGGAGGCTGTGCACGTTCCTGGGCTCTCCCAGCCAGCAACTTTGTACCCCTCCTCCCTCTGCTTCCATCCCCACATCTCCTTCTCTCTCTGACCCTCCAGCCTCCCTCCTTCACTTACAAGGCCACTCATGATGACGCCAATCCTGCCCAGATTGTCGTGGGTAAATTCCCGTCTCAGAATTCCTACTTACATTTGCAAAGTCCCTCTTGCCAAATAAGGTAACATACTGACAAATTCTGAGGATTAGGATTTGGACATCTTTGGGGGTCATTATTCTGCCTAATGGCTGTAAACCACTGAGTGCTCTTTCCAGAAGATGTGCTAGAAGATTTATAAACAATTGTCACGCTTCATAATTGTTCATTTCTTTCATACACACCCATCGTTTTATTCCTGTGCTCTCAGTCTATTTTATAATAATAATAGGTAACATTAATTGAGTGTTCTAAGTACTTGGTTCAGTGCTAAGCAGTTTACTTGTGTTTTCAAGGTTAATCCTCTCAACAACTCACTGAGATAAGAGTCATTATCATCCCCATTTCATAAATGAGCAAACTGAGGCATAGGGAGATTAAGTAACATGTCTAAGGTTGTACAGCTGAAACTCAAAGCTAGGTCTGTCTGGCTCCTAACCTATACGAAACAACTCAAACAACTCAGAGGCATATTTCTTGCTCATGCTCCATATGCGCTACATATCTGTTGTGGGTCTACTGCGTCCTCACATTCTCATCATTCTGAGACTCAGGCTGAAGAAGCAGCCCCCATCCAGGATATTGCCTTTCTCAGACACTGCCCTTTGTGAGAAGACAGGAAAGAGCAATACGGTAAAACCTTGCATGGGCCTTTAGACTATCTGGAAGGTGACGTGCATCACTTCTGCTCACATTTCAGTGGTCAAAGCAAATCAGCAACTGAACTTGACATCCATATAGCCAGGAGATATTAATCTGTGACCAAGTAGGGCAGCAAATATTTGGAAAGAGTAATACAATTGATAACAGCTTTAAGTATGGTGCTATACCACTCATTGAAGATAAGAGGAAAAGTAACATTTTGTCCACAGAGCCAGGATCATTTGGGGCTTCCATTAGTGGCACGGCACTCATCTCTAGACAAGCTAGCCTCCAGGGTTTATGTGTAGAAGTCACCTGCATGAGGGAAATTCTCAGATAGTACACTTTGCCTTCATTCATGTGCTCAAAGGGTCCACCACTAAGTGGTACTAGGAATTAGGGATTGTTCTTCAAAGTTATGACTTACTCCCAACTAGGAGGACTCTAGACTGATGTAGAGTCCTCTCAGAGCAGCAAATGAGAAAGAGTGGGGGCGTCTGCAAAAGTCCTATGTAGTCCAAAGACTTCCTAGGATTCTCGTCCAGGTGAAGAAGAACACTCTTCTCTGAGGACAGTTCTGAGGACCCAAGGACTGGAGGTGATGATTGCATCTTGTGCAGTGGTCCTCAGACTGTGTTCCAAGGAGCTCTTGAGGTTCCATAAAGTTGTCTCAGAAAGGGTGAGGCAGAGGGACACACACACGCCTTTACCCTCATTCCTGGAGCTTGCCGCACAAGCTAAGGCTAGATTAAGAAACGGAGCTTTCAGGAATGAGATTCAATGGGGAAGAGAAAAAAGAGTTCCTTTTGACATCATAATACACAAAAATCTGCTAAGAGAGGTTCCATTTTAGTAGTCTGGAAGATTTGTCTGCTAAGCATTTGTTTCACCTGAGGTGATAAATGGTCCCACCTCACTTTTACTCTGCATGACCCTTTCAGAGGAGATGGAACTGAATGACTGGTCATCCCTGCAGGAAGCTAAGAAGATAAACGGGAGGGAGCAGGAAAGTTAGAGACATTTCCAAGTGAGGAACAAGAAAGAGAGGGTGTCCAAGGGGGAAGCATGTTCTCTGTGCCACCGAAAGGGTGGTCATGTGGTCGAGACCATGACTGTTGAAGTGAGGACGGTCGAAGGTCAGACAGGCACAGCTCTGAGGTCCCTGCCTCCCTTTGAACTCTTTAGGACCCAGTGTGCTCTGGAACAGTTGCTAGGAGGCTGTCTAACAAAACACTGTTTAGTGTACCACTCTCTTTCACAGTAGCAGTCAATGTGCATACATAAGAGGATGCCGCTTAAGATGTAGTTTGAATTTTTAAAACAAAAGCTTGAATCCCACAATTTAACCCAATCTTCCAATTTCATGGAAAAGGAAATAGGAGCACAGATTTAAAAAAAAAAAAAAAAGGCTTGCCTAAGGTCACAAAGAGAAAACAGTAGAAAGTTGGAACCAGAACCAGGACTTTAGGCCCCCAATGCAGTATCCCTCCCTGACAGCTTTATATACCTGACCCTGGGCTCTCATCTCTGGTGCTCACAGCCGCATCAGCCTCACTTCGGTTCACGTGGAGGAGGCTGAGTTGCTTGGATTTTGCAGCAGCAGCATCCCACTTTGAAAAAAACCAAACCCTCATCTTCCCCTGTTAACTAGGCTCATTGAAAAGCCTCAGCACCAGAGAGGGTGAGCTTCTGCTACACCTGGGTTCCCATCACCCTCAGACCCCTTCCCTTTTAGCCTGCCTTGCACTCCTTTGAAATGCTTCCCTGGCTTGTCAGGATTGTGCACCCTGCTAGCTGGCTGCCAGTTGGATTCTCTGTGAGTATGCCACGTTGCAGTGACAGGACTCTGTCGAGGCCCAGATGCTTCAGCATAAGTAAATAGCACATCTGGGACCTGGAACAGGTCCAACTGCATATTACAGAAAAACTGGGGTGGAAACAGAGCCAAATGATACACAGCTGGAAACTGTTAAGTCAGGAGTGAGGTGGAGAAGGAATTCAAGAAGAGAGAAAAAGAAATAGAGAGAAAAAGATCAAACCAGGGATTACTGTTGTTTGGAAGTCTCTGAATTTTAATTGCTGAGAAACAGACCCATGGTTTGCCACCAGCTGAATTAAGAACATGCCTTCAGAAATGATAGTTTATAATAATAGACCCCACAGCAGACAGGCTGATTCAGAGCTGGGAAGCTTGACTCCTGACATCTGGTTGCCTGCGATGTGTCAGTTGGGTCACCTCCTAAGTATTTGAATCTATAACTGGCCTCTTGGTAAGCAGGGTGAAGGAGTTCAGCCCCACACTGGTGAGAACCCCAGGCTCCTTGCCCGGGATCACCCCGTGTTTGGGAAGCTTAGTGAGTTCCCAGGCTCCTGGGCAGACTCGGCGGAACACACCTGTCGTGAACATGCACAGGATCAGAGAAGAGGCCAGGGAGGAGAAGGAGGATGCACAGTGATGTCACTCTCTCCCTGCCCAGAGGCCCAGGCTGATGATTCACCAAGTGAATAAGCAACGGCTGCACAGGGTGCTGCTCACACCCACACCAAAGGCCAGAGATGAAAGGCTACAATGACATCATCCGCAGTGGAGAGAAGTTTGAGTGAAGGGGAAAATTAGGCAAAAAGAGGAGAGAGAAAAAAAATCCATTCCTTTCTCTCTTAATGTCAAATGCATGGATTACATTCTTGGGTAGCTTGATTTAATATCCTGGATTATAAATACCCTAAATTAAGCCATCATAGAGAGATGCCAAAATGTAGGCTTTCTCAGCAAAGCACAATATTGCCAGGCATAGCTTTTCTAGATCCTTCCAGCTGCTCCCACCTACTCCTTGTCACGTGGCAAATGACGCAAGGGGAATCCCACTGCTCTAGAGAGAATCAAAGACCCCTCCAGCCCACTTGGGGCTGAACTTTGATGGCCTTAAAATGCAGGTTGGTTGTTTTCTAAGTAAAACAGATGACTGAACAAAATGGCCCTCAAGGCAACTCCTGCCCGTGGTTTGGTCAAGATTCCAGGTGTTCTTGCATGCACAGAAAATCTGAAAGGAGAAATGACTTTCTTTGGGTCTTGGTTGGGAAAAATTTGTAATTGGCAATAGTTGCACTTTGGAGAACTCTCAAATGACTGGACCGTAACACAAGGACTCGTCTTCGATACTGATTCTTAGTTTGTAGATTCCCAGCATTCCAGTGGAGTGAAGAAACCAGTTGACCTTCCCAATATCATTTATAGTGATTCTGAAATCTTTGAATAACACATACTTAGGGAGTATGGTTGGAAGTTGATATGATGCAGTTATGGACCCGTGCATAATTTTAAAACCTTTGTTCATTCATTCAAGAAATATTTGCTGAGTACTTTCTAAGAACCAGGCATTATGCTAGAAGCTGGGGGTAAACTGTTGAGTGAAACAAAGCCCCTGACCTCATGGCACTTATAGTCTAGCACCCAGGGTTCCGCAACCGTTGTTAAAGCATTGAAAACACAGCTGTTAATTTCATTCAAAGTTAATTTCTTGGAGCACCAATCAATTTTAGTGTAAGAGTAAAAAGCTGCAAAGCTCTGAAAATACCCAATCCCTCAAAATACAATTACATTTGGAAAAACCTTAATTTTGTGGTATTTCAAGAACACAGAAACTGAATAAGGGGCAAGGTAAGCCCAAATTTTTCCTGTAGCCTGATTGTTAACTTATGGCTTAAAATCTACAGGAAACTCCAATCCAAAGTGGTATTTGGGGGAAGAAGGCAAATTGGGGATTTTGAATTTAATGGAAGGCATGTTCCCTAAAAGCATCTCATAATTCAAAAGTTGAACAATTGAAGAATAGTCCTGACCAAGGACAGATACTCGGGGAAGGTGGGCAGGGGATCATGAGTACTGTTACCAGCTGGAATGTCATCACCATGAGCAATGACAGAAGCACCATTTACAATTTGTCCTGCTGCTGCTTTGGTATTAGATGATTCTCATCTCATTCTTTTCTGGTTTAGCATGGAGCCCTCCAGATCCTTCTCCTCCTTGCTCCCTGCGGGAAGTGGATCAGTATGGACCAGTCCAACAAGCCTCCTTCCTTCTGGCTTCCAGGCATGTTCCACCAATGAGCAGCACATGCAAGAAATCGGGGCATGGAAGAGAGAGGTTGGGGCATTCTTCCTGAGGACTCCCTCCCTGCCAGGCTGCGGTGGGTCAGCAGTATCTCTCCACCGCAGATCCTGCTCACACCGCTGCCCTCCCAAGGGGTTCAATAATTGCTTGTTCTTGCCCCTTCCAGTCTGGACTGGAGATTTGTACTATTCCTTGCAATTTCACTACAGTCTGCCCACACCTTTGTAAAAGTTCTTTTATCCAATTTAAGTGTGCCATATATCTCCTCCTGGGACTATGGCACATGGAGGAATTTATATTATCTCAGATGTTGAAAAGGGAGGCTTTGTTATTATTTTCATATTCCATGATATCAAGTTTGGTTCAAATTTGCATGAAAAAGCAATAAATTTCAAAAGATCCACAGTCCCATCTGCATCCATAAAAGGGTAGAAAATCAAGATTTACAACAACCTATCTTAGATTTCCCTCTCTGGCTTAAACTATTATCCTTTATGAGTTTGGGGGACTCTCCTCCCTGCTTTATTTTTAGCTTAAAGAGTAGATGTGAGGTTGCCCAATAACAATTATTTCTTCCCTACCTTCATTAACTCTTCAGCAAAATAACAAATGGACTTTATGGTCAGGGCATTAAGGCATTCATCCCTCTGTTTTTCTAGTCCCTCGAATCCCATTCCCAGCCAGCAATAATCTCCAAAATATTCAGAAACAGGCACGTGACACCTCTTCATCTTCCACTGCAGCACGGGGTTTGATTTTTGTTTGGCTTAATATTATAATTTCAGTCCTCTTGCTGGGTCACTGATTCCGTAGTAGACAGTCTGACTTCCACTACAGCTCAGCAAAGACAAAACGGACAGTTTGGCTGTGGGGCAAGTGGGTGTCTGTCACCAAGAGCTGTGGACAGGACTCAGCATGTTAGCATCCATACTTTCTCATCGGTGCCATGTTCGCTTTATGGTTTGCAAGGCAACACATTCCGGAAGCATAGTGGGAAGGGGCAGCCAACAATTTCTTGAGATTCATGTTCGAGGAATGCAGATTTAAATGAAAAGGAGGCTTAGACAGTGACGCACCTTCTAAGGGGCAGACATTGTAGTGCACAGGCTGGCAGCACCGACTTTTCCACATGAGCTAGCGCATAACCCTTCCAGTCCTCACCTCTGCGTCAACTGTGGGTATTGTTAATACCTGCCTCAATCGCCGTCATGGATATTACATGAAACAACAGCCATAAAGCTCGCGGCACAGTGTGTGGCAGAGTGAGCGCACAGTAAGTGGTAGCTGTTATCCACCAAGGGTGGTGCTCTCTCCCCTGCTCTTTGAGCCTCTTCAGATTCAGCGCACACTCCACCTTCCGATGTGTGGCTGCCAACATGTAGACAGACGGAATTTCACCCCCTGGATGGTAGGTCTAGATTTGCTGACCACAGTGGTTACAGCTTCCTGTCTCATACAGATCTCAGACATCTAAACCCCCATCAGAAAAAGAGCAGTATCATAGGCACACCAAGCTTTCCCCCTTTCAAAGCATTATTCTTTTCGGGTTGCAGGTTTAGGGTGAGCTGGGCTTCTCTGATGCCTTCTGAATGATAAACCCAGAAAAACATTATTCAGCCCATAAAGCTATCTAGCACCTAGCCTTTCCTATTTTCCTATCTATCTACAACTGCTTTATTGGAGTCATTTTTATTATTCACCACTTGCCTCTCCAAAAGCTACATAATTAAATTTAAATTTTTTTTTTGGTGAATGGATATCATTGAAGAATTTTAAGCAAAGACTGTTGAGACTTAGATCTTCAAAAGAGCATCCTGGGAGCCACGCAAATGGTAGGGAAGGAGGGCGTAACCATCACAGTGCTTCTTGAATGTTCACGTGCATGTGATCACCAGGTGATCTTGTGAAAATGCACATTCTTATTTAAAGGAGGTGTGGGATGGGCCTGGGATTCTGTGATTCTGATCAGTACTGTTGGTCCACGGGCCATACTTTAAGTACCAAGAAGCCATTTAGTCCAAGATCTGAGACTGTTCTAACGAAGGACATTGCCCTCGTGTTGTCTTGCTCTCTACAACTCCCAGCACAGTGTCCAGTATAATCAGTGAGTTTAATAATTGCTTTCTGATAATGCTGGTGTTGACTGGTGACAGTGAAAACATAAAGATATATTACCATATTTTGCCATGTAGAATGCGCACCCATGTTTTTGGCCCAAACTTTCAGGAAAGAATTTTTCATTTTAATTTTTTAATTCAATTATTTATTTATTTATTTATGTACATTTAGAAATGAAACCAATCATTGTATTCCAGGGTATTATTTTGCATATGGATATCATTGTTGCTTTCTAAAGTTACACTCTTAATGTGTAAGCATAAATAAAAGTATTAAAAACATATAGATACAGAATTAGTACTACCCACATATAATACACATCCTTATTTTCCCCTCAAAAATGTGGACAAAAAAGTGCATTATACATGGCAAAATAGGGTAACATGGTAAAGTATTGAAAATGTGCCCCTAAGATTTCCAAATGCTTGGTTTTTGTTTGAGGGTGAAGAAAACCCTAGGTTTGCCAATCTTAGTTTAGTTTTCTCTATCCAACAATTTCAGGCTTTTTCTAAGGGGCTACCAAATAAAACAACGGTGTCCAAGGTTTCAGACCATGGAAGTTTGTGAGCTGCGATGGTTACATCGATAGGGATTGCTACCAGGGGAGAAAACACTGCATGTAAATGACAGAGGCTGAGAAGTCTCCATTGGAGGCCAGAAGCTGTGGGCTTTGTAAGTACTCAAGCAAATACAAAACATACAAGATGCAAGTTTTTTTTAACTTGGAAATTAACAACACCCTTTATTGTGGCTAGGTGACTGCCTCAGAAGTGTATTAGCTGTCTACTGCTAAGTAACGAATTAACACAAATTTAGCAATTTGAAATAACAAACATGTATTATCTCACTGTTTCCAGGGGTCAGGACCTCAGCACCTCCTAACTGGGTCCTCTGCCCAGGACATCAGAGAACTGCACCAACATGTCAGCCAGGGCTGTGGGCTCATTTGAGGCCTGGGGTCATCTTCCAAGCTCCTGTCTGTTGGCAGGACTCAGTTTATTGCGGTTATGGGACTGAGGCCCTTGCTCCTAGAGAGGCAATCTGCATGCGCAGTTCACAATGTGTCTGCTTCCTTCTCCTAGATTAGCAGGAGATCTCTTGCTTCGAAGGCTTTCACTAGATTTAGTCAAGCTCACCCAAGATAATCTCCCTTTTGGTTAAACTCAACTGATTAGGAAACCCATCACAAATGTAACATCCCATCATAGTCATGGATCCTGCCCACACTCAAGGGGAGAAGACTATACAGGGTGTATATACCACAGGACAGGAATCTGGGGTGCAGAATCCTAGAATTCTGCCTCCCACAGTAAATAATGACTGTGATGGCCTCAGAGGCTAACCTTGATCTGACCCTGCAGGAGTCCTTTAAGTCCAAGCAGGCATGGCTGCAGCTAGAATCTGATTTTAGGAAAAATAGAACAGCTTATTTTTTTTAAGATTTTATCTATTTATTTTTAGAAAGAAGGGAAGGGAGAGAAAAAAAGAGGGAGAGAAACATCAATATGTGGTTGCCTCCTGTGTGCCCCCTGCTGGGGACCTGGCCTGCAACCCAGGCATGTGCCTTGGCTGGGAACCAGCAACCCTTTGATTCACAGGCCGGCACTCAGTCCACTGAGCCACACCAGCCAGGGCAAAAACAGAACAGAGTTAATTCTAAAATTGACAGAGTGCAGCATGTATGCTTTTTAGACATTGGGTAGTGAAATTGGATTATGCTTCTTAGACATTTGTATAGGCCAGGTCTTCAGACTGCAAAAGCAGCTGCATTCGTCCAGGCTGCAGAGCCCCAGTGTTGAGTGTCATGCCAGAGGCTGGTACTTGCCATTCTGTTCTGTTTTGTGTTGTTAGGAACTGTGTTCAGGGACAGTGGAAGTACATGGCTGATCCACAGACTCAAGTCTGCCCCAACCATTAGGCCTCAAGTTTGTCCTGAATTTATTAATTACATAAATTCTGGCCTTGGCTTTATATGCATATTTTAAAGTCACTAACATTGGTGACACTCCCACAGGGTGTTATATTTCACTTACAAATACATCAAAAAAGGGATAGAAGCCATTGTTTTATAAAGACTATTCCATCTTTGGGGGTTTACATTAAAAAAAAACCCTCAGTAAAATAATTAGCAACCCAAAAGCTAAGATAGCATTGTAGAAGTCCTGAGACAGGAACAGCATCTCTGGAAGCAGGTTTTCTCAGAAACTCAAGGAGAAACTAGATTGGCTGTCAAAATACACTTCTGTCTTATTATCTAAATAGGAGCAGAGAGAGAATGAAAGGCAAATAAAAGCAGATGGGCTGATTAAGCAGGAGGAAGAGAAAAATTTACTTAGGAGAAAGATTTGGGTTTTAAAGACAAGGTAGATAGACATAAAGGGCATAAGGAGATACTCCCAGCTCTAGCTGCTCATAAAGAGAGCAGGAAGAAAAGTAATGAAATCTAACAGAGTGAGCTGGAAGGCTGCTCTCTATCTCCACCCACAGAGGAATCTCAAGTATTGGAAACCGACTGAGAGGCACGCTCGTATCGCTGTAGAGAGAGTCTATAATGAGAGCAATCGGAGGAACCACATGCCAGAGACTGTGGCAGCTATGCCAAGTGGTTACACAAATCTCAGATTCCAAAGGGGAGCATCCATCTAAAATACTCAAATGAATTACTGGGTAAGTTTCCAGGTGGAACCATTATTGTAAGTGAAGACAAAGATAATACCTATGTCCTAAAAGAACATGCCCAAGGAATCCATGGAATTCACAGGAAGTCTCAGAGAAAGTGAGACACGTTAAAAAGAAGGAAAGCAGGCCAAAAATAGATCAGGTGCAGGCCTCAGGTCATAGACTGGTCTCATGAGACTGCACTCCTCGGCTGGGTTATTCCACTCTGGCGAGTGAAGATGGAAAACCTCTTTTTGAAGAATGGATGCTGGAAAGATCCAGAAACCTTTGACTTTTTCATTCTCGGCATGAGGAACCCCCAAGAGAAAATAATAGAAAACAATCCTGCAATTATAGAAGAATAATTCTACAATTTCTAGGTTTTAATTTGCTTCATAGGAGAACAATAGACCTTGAGTTAGGCTTGTTGCCTGAACTGCCACTGGTGTAAATTTCTTAACTTAGCAAGAAAGCGGGTCTCATTAGCCAGTCTCTAATGAAGGAAATGGTGTTTCTGTGTGGATTTCACTCCCACCTACCCACCTATCTCAGTAACCAGTGTCATAAATGACTTTTTCATGCACGTTATCTCCCAACTGAGTTTAAGTTCACAGGCTACATATAAATCATGGAAAAGTGCACAAGATGACATTCTGATAAAGGTGAAACCAAAAGTTCCTCTGTCAACCCTCTTTCACACAGTCTCCACTGTGACACTCCATGCCATTAAATATAAGAGTCATGGACATACAATACCTCTGCTAGAAGATGATCATATGATTATATTTCTCTAGAATATGGTAACTTTCTCTAGAAGAAAGTTATTGATAATCTTGACTATCTTATTAATTCTTCAGACTTACAAAACTAAGAGACTTTGGGTTGAATGGATTCACTCCAAAGTCACCAAAGGAACCACAAGTCTTCCACCTGAAGGAAACCATTTACCGGAAGGCCCTGAGAATCATTCTGGCTCAGCCTGAGTTGAACGTATTAATACTTGAGTTGCCATCATATCAAAGATGCCCCAGCAAACTTACAAAGCATATTTTGTTTTGATGCTTTCCTACTTTCCAACTTTTCTCCCCAATCTCCGGTTCCCAGCCACTTTCTACTGGCTCCCCAAGAGTCCTCCATTGCAGTGTCCCTCTCTCCCTCCTCCCCTCCTTCTATGACAACTGGCCTTCTCAATCTATGCTGCCCAATATGGTGACTGCGCGTAGCTATTGGATGCTTGAAATGTGACTCTTCTGTATTGAGATTTGCTATAAGATTAAAATACTAGATTTTAAAACCAACATAAAAGATGTAAAATAGCTCACTAATTTTATTTTGATTGCATGTTGATATAACATTTTTTGATATATTGGGTTAAATACAATATTTTAAAATTAATTTCACCTGTTTCTTTTACCTTTTTCAATGTGGCTCCTGGGTATTTTTAAATTACATATGTGATTCACATTCTATTTCTAATACAAGTCTATTGCCCGGGGATCCAGGCATCTCACTGCACCATCTCCTCCTGCTGGCCCACTAAAGCACCCAAACCAACCTAGCTTTCCTTCTTCTGAATAAGCATAGACTCCAGTGTTCTTAGTTGGAGAATTATTTTATAAATGAACCATCCTACTATGGTGCTAATGGCTAACTCTGCTCAGTTAAGGCTCTTTACATGCACTTATTAAAAACCTACTACGTGCATGAATTGCCAAGGGGACATACTAAGGAAGTATAAAACAGCCCTGCCATCCAGCAGCTAGCAATGTAGGTGGGTATCATCATTCAGTCAGAGTGATAAAATCTGGCATATCTTCTCTTAAAGGAATAAAGCATATAGAAATTCTAGGCACAATGGCAGAATAATAGAAACCATTTGTATTATGGTTATAGAGGAAGTTTCGTGAAGCTTTTTAATTCATACTATTTATATCTATGTATTTCTGGCCCAGTGAATTTTCAAGCAGTTGGAGGAATTTGTATTTATTTATTTATTTATTTATTTAGGCCCTGACAGGAGTTACAGGCATGCCTTGGAAATATTATGGGTTTGGTTCCAGTCTACAACTATACAGACAATAAAGCAAGTACGTATCACAATAAAGTGAGTTGTAAACTTTTTGCTGGTAGAGGTCTTGCCTTCAATTTGTAAAAATGCAACATCTGTGAAGCGCAATAAAGGAAAGTACAATAAAACAAGGTATGCCTTTACAGGGAAATTGCATTTCTCTGTGTAGACAGAATCACGAAGAAAGGTAAATGACTTTGGGGACGGGTGGGGTGGGTGGGAGCAGTGGCAGAGGAATGGAGACAATTGTACTTGAACAACAATAAAAAAACTTTGGAAAAATAAGGAAAGAAAGGTAAATGGCTTGAGCCAAGTTAGAAAAATAAAAACAGAATGTAAAAATACCATCTACTTTGTCTCTTTTGACAAAGACAAGACAGGAGTCTGGGGGCCATACGTTGAATGGTCCACCCTGCACCCTCTTCTCCATCTCTGCTTGTGGAAAAGTTAAAGCAAAGCCAGTTACACAGAAGCCGAACTCAGAGGTGAAATACCTTCGGACAAAATGGTTCTTCCTTCTCTTTTCTCCTTTTATTGTGGAAGTCAATCAGGTCAGTCCAATAGCCAAGGATAATTTCATTTATAAGTTATACACTTTGACCACATAGTTTCTAGCACAAATTAGGGATTGGGTTTAATTTCAATTCCCTTTTCTTTGAATTTGATTATTTTAAGATTTATGTTTTCCTTGAAGTGTTTAGTATTTACAGCCCAAACATTTTCTGTTCACTACTGTTTACAGGGTTGCCTTTCGAACATAAATATCCCTAATAGATCACAGTTTGGGGCTTAAAATGTTTATGTTTATCCCCAAATGTTTATTTCCTTCCTCCTTCTATAGACACTATAGTCCATTCCTTTTCCGACCCTTTTTATCTCAAAGAAAACAAATTTTATTATTGGAAAGTATATCTCAGGTCATAAAACCAGGTCAATGTTAAGAGAAGAGTGTAATCACATAGATCAGAATCAAATGCAAAATGCAAGATTTAGAATGGAGAAAGATGAGATCTTAACAACCGCAGTGATTAATTGCAAAGAACAAAGAAAATAACACCAAGTTTTGGTGTGGATATCTTGTTTATTGGAATCTGTATACTGGGACTGGATTCCCGCCATCCAGGAGAGGACTTTACTCTGTTTACCTTAAGCTGCTGTAGTTAAATTTGAGTCCCAAGTTCTGGTTATAATCAATCTTCAATTTATTTTCCATTTCCTGACAGACATTCCCAGTCCTGAATACTCCCCCACTCTGTTACAACTCTAGGTTTTTACGGTCTGATCTCCTCTCTTTGCCCCACACTCTTCTCACACCACCACCACCCTACCCCCTTTCCCCTGCTCATCCAGGCCTGCCAACCGACATTTATTCCCATTTTCCTACTCAAGCAGAGCTCTCTCTGAGGCACTTTTCTTGACCAACATTGCACCCGCCTCCAGGCAGACAGAAGTGCCGCGGATACTCCCCCTATTGCCCTGTGCACAGGCTACGTGGCAGCTCTTCAAACCAGTGAGACCAGTTTGATTACTTGCCCAGTAGATGTGCCTGCCTCCTTGCTGGATGGTAAACTCTTGAGGTGAAGAAGTGGGTCTTATTTAACATGGTATCAATGACCTAGCACAGCACCTGGAACTAGCAATACGCAGCCAATATTTTTGAAGGAATTAATTCAACATTCAATTTAACTTTCTTATGTGCTCAAGACTATGATACATACTGAGGGAGATTCAAGAAGGTGGTTAGACAAAATCTCTTCCCTGTGGAGTCCAGAATGTTGTAAGGTATACGCATTCAGCAGCATGACGGAGCAGATGATGGAGTTCTGGAGTGGGAGGGAGGATGCTGCAGAAGCTGAGAGCAGGGATCCCACAGTGGCCTGGAATAACAGCCAAAGCATAGTGTGAAAGTTCACTCATTCATTCTACAAACATTCATGGTGGGCCAGATGCTGATTCAGAGGCTGAGGATACCCTAGAGAGTGAAACAGACAAATTCTCTGCCTTCATGGAGCTTACTTTCTATTAGGGGAGACAGACCATCAAGTTCCAACAACCCCCACGAAAGCACATGCTGGCCCAATAAGGGGAACAGAGACACTGGAATTTGTTAATCTGCTTCTTTTTGCTATGTTGTACATCCACTCACACGGTTTCAACAGCATCGCTCTGCTGAGGTCCCGCATGCCTCTCCAGGTGAGGCCTCTCCTCAGAGCGCTTGGCTTCAGTCCTACATGTGCAACTGCCCACTAGAAATCCCCTCTTGTTTGTCCTCCAGGATTTCCAAATGTAGTATGTTCAAGTCAGATTTATCCCCGTGGTCCCGAAACCCATCACATGCTTACCATCTTTTTTCCTCGGCCTCAAAAGCACCTTATTAATTTCCTATCTCAATGGCAAGAATCTCTGTCCCCCTAGATACCCACCACAAACCCAAGAGTTGGCCTTTCCACCTCCCCACATTCAATCAGACTTCAAGTCCTGCAGAGTCGGCCTCCCTAACATCTCCCAAACCCACTCCTCCTCTACATCCCCCTAATGACCGCCTTTTCCATTTCTTCTCCAGATTGTCTTACATGTTCTCTGTTTCATCCCAAACCCCCTGGTCTGTCCTCTCGATGGCCACCAGAGTCATATCTATAAAACTAAGGAGAAATCTTAATGGCCTCCTGGTTATTTTAGGATACAATTAAACTGCTTCTCATGGCACTCAAGGTCCTGCATTTCTCTCCAGCCCCACTGCTTGCTATGGCCATGCTGAAGCACTAGTGGCCCCCCAAATGTGCTATTGTCTGTCTGGCTCAGAGCCTTTATACCTCTGACTGCCAGGAACATTTTTCACCACTTCTCTGTCTGGTTAAGTCTTACACACTATTCAAGACTCATCTCAGAACTTTGTTCAGGAAGACTTTTGTATCAGTTTGTATGTTTTTAGCTTCAACTAACAAAATATTAAACTAGATATTTAGTATAGTATACCATCGAGGCTTATTATCTAGTAAGAAGTGCACAGCAGGCTGTTCGAGAACTAGTAACTTAGCAGGTAGATGATGTCTGAGCTCTCAGTTGCCTCTCCTTTGTTTTGGTTTCCCCACATGGTCTCAAAACGTGTGCTTTGACTCCACACATCAGATCCACACAAAACCACATCCAAAGGCAGAAAGAAGTGAGGACTTCCCCTTGGACATTTGTCTTTTTTTTATCAGAGAAGAAAATCTTTCTTAGCAGAATTTCCTTCTGGTCCCATTAGGTAGGTCTGGGTCACTAACTCACCCTAGACCAATCACTGGCAAATGGAGAAGGATTACTATGGTTCACCTATGACCCACGGAGAAGCTCCTTCTTTGTGTGCATTCTGCCTCAGACAGGACAAAAGTAGGTTCTATTGGCAAGCGTGGATGAGGGGACTGGTGTTGGGTCAACTACCTACAATTTGGGTCACACTCCCTTACCAGAGTGAATTCGGTGCTTTTCAAGTTCTCTGTCAATGTGCATTCCAAACTACATTGCAGGGTGGGTTTACTTAACTATATCCTTGCACAGACCTCTATGCAGTCACGCTCTGTTGTGTTTATCTTTGATTCTTCAACACCCAGCAATGACCTAGTGCATAGCAGGCGCTCAATAAAAATTATAGTCCTATTATCTAGAACTGTGGTTGCATTAGTGCAAGCAATTTGGCCCATCTATACAGTGATATAAAAAAATAGACTGATACATGACTAGACAGTTTATGCTGTTTGCTCCATGCAATGCCTATTGTCTTATTGCTTTTGTGACTCAGCCTATGGTTGGTTACCTTCTGCAGTAACAACCAAATGACCACTTTCTTCATTAAATGAAGTCCAGTCTCCTGGCTCCCAAAAGGACCATGCAGAGGTTGAGCTGTTCTTTTCCTATTGCACCCTCAGTGCTCTGCCAAGTCAGCACGGATCAACACCATCTATTAACTTTCCATCTTTGGGGTGGAAGTTCAAAGGCAAGGATTCTCTTTCTGGGTCGAGTTGACCCATAACTTCCATCATCTTCACTCTAACTCTCCTTCTGTGGAACTTCATCATCTCTGCAAAGTGGTGAACAGCTTCTCACCCCAGTGCCTTAGCAAATATTTATTGAGGGAGTTAGTAAATTAATCATTTGACTGAGTATGTGAAATCTTTAATAACAGACAGGAGTTCTCATTTAAAAGGATGTGCCACAGCTGCAACACCTTTTAAAATAACCAGATTAGCAGCTTTCTACCAATGCTGACATTCTGTTCTCAAATGAATTACCTGCTTATGTAACTAACCTTATTCAGGTCTGTTGACACCTTCTTAAGTTATCTTTGGAAACCAAAATCAACCCCAAATACAATTTATGATCTTGCCAGTTTCAAAACTGACATTTTGATGTGTCCAGTTTTTGCCTACTGAATTCAGAAATCCAACTCTACGCCATGGTGGAAAAAGGAGGGAGGGAATCAAATCAACAAGTGAATAATGAGTAAAATGGTTATTGATGAACTTAGGCATGAAAATAAAAATAGAAGTGTCAACTGAAGCACAAGCTGCTAATTTTCTAATATAGGATACGCATTAGCTGGTTGGCGGAAATTTTGTTTTTGACATTTATATGGAAGATGGCTTCTTAGCAAACCAATGTCATGAGCAATGCCATGTCAATATCCCATGTGACGATAAGCATTATCCCTGTGACAGAAATCATAATCAGCATGTGGAACACAGCACAGTCGAAACATCAAATGAAATCTCCTGTTGGAAGTCGGAGTCCATGAAAACAAAGTCGTGGAACCACGCCCCAGACTGCCAGCCAGGCGTAGATCTTGACACATGTCCCCTGAGCAGCATTCGTCAGAGGATCAGTAAGACCAAATGGCAAGCCAGCTCTCAGGTGTGGTAACCCCTGCTGGAATAGGAACAGCATCCTCGTGAGGACATATGTGGGCACAGCTTCAACAACTCAGTAATCAGAAATGGGCTCATCTGGACCAAGATGCAAACCAACCTATGAAACAAAGGAACAGAATTGCCAGCAAACATTGCCAATCAAAACAAACCAAAGGCCAACCTTGGCTCAGCAGGTCACAGACTCCTAGACAGCAGAATCAACCAGATGGTGATAATACTACTTATAAATATTAATGTTTGGGCCAACTCTAAAATGCATGTTCACAAAACTATCAAGTGAAGATGAGCTTTAATATAAACTTTATTTAACTGAAGAAGAAATCAAGTTTTAAAGAGGGGAAGGGACTTGCCTAGTCTCATATGACTCTGTCTAAGAGAGTTAGGACTGGACCTCTGGACCCCCAACTCCAACCACGATCTCCTCCCACTTTCACGGTACACCATAAAGTCCCCACACAGTGCCCTGCCTGCAGCTGGCCTTCAGTAAAAATTTGATGAGCAAATCATGTCATCGGTGATTATGCGTCAGCATGAGCAGATCCCTGATTCTGGGGGCCTTCACACTTACGTATTCATAAGGAAAATGAGAAATACTAAATTTGGTTAAAAATGAATATTTCTGTAGACTGAAAGAAGTATAACAGATTACAAATACAACAAAGGACTAATACCATAAGTTTCACAATATTCATAAATATACAGTAATATGCTTATTAAACAGTTGACTGGCACATCACCCTGTCTTCCCCCACAGTTTTTGGCTCCATATCTTCTAATTAACTCTTCATAAATAACAAGTGTATGTTCTTTTCTAGACAGAAAACAGAAATTTTAGTCTTTCTTTGGGCAAAGGAGAGAAGTTGTTTTGTATTAATGATAGTTTGAAAAGTTACTTTCAGTTTCACAAATTATTGGTGATTTTACATAAATTTTTACAATTGTCAAATCTGGGAAAACTTTTATCTAGCTGCTTTCATAGTGAGCTGTTGGATTTCAGGGGATTTCTTGCCTAATCTTAAATACTTTTGGAATTCACGACAGACATTCACCAGACAAAACGCACTTACGCACGTCTGCTGTGTTGGAGGGAGCTACGTCATTCATTGCACGACGAATTTTACTGCACGATGGTTCAAAGATGAATATGGGTAGAATTCTTATTCACAGGAACACTTGTTTCTTCAGGCTGTTTCTTGTGGGCTGTTTCATCTGGAACCACCGGACTTCAACAGGACAAGATGTACAAGATTCGCAAAAATATTATCCAATACGCATGCAGAAAACATCCAGCTTTACATTCAGAATGGGCACACCGTATGTCGTATTGCTACACATTTGTGTCCTATAAGCACAAGAATTCAGATTCAGTTTGTTTCATGAGACTCCCATTACAATGTAAAAAATGTAAGAGTGTTTATCACTGTCTACATTACATTATTGAAGTATATTTTTGACAGAAGAGAACCTCCATTTTGACGAGGAGTTGATGAACACCAAACTCTCCAATGACACTACACATCTGGTGATTCAAAGAATTCTCTGGATACATCTTCCCCCTAGATTCAGGGGTGAGTGCTGAGGGATCACACGCATAAAATGGTGTGGCCTCTGGGCGTGCACTTTTGTGTCACTTTGCTGAGTTGACACAGATATTAGGAAG
>CM052544.1:97496974-97527613 GCA_028533065.1 Trachops cirrhosus
GAGGAATGCATTGAACTTTGAAGGCCTACATAGATGTGTTGTAATGTATTAATGTATTTTCTCCTGTCCGTGCAGAGAGGAGATCAGCAGCCTGCCGTGAATGACACCTTTACTTTAGGATGCTTTCTGGGCCTGGCATGGGGGTGGGGTGCCTAAACCATCCCTCCCACATCTCAAGCTACTTGTGATCCTGGCTATGCGCAATTATTATAATCTTCGACTCCATTCACTCATGTACTCCAGGCTTGTCTCCACTAACAGTGATTCTGATGACTTTCGATTCATTTAAAGGTTAGGGCTGTCTCTTGTTATTCTACAAAAAGTACCTAAATTATCTTTCCTTCAAATATAATGGTCAACCCATTGTGCATACTGAAACCATTGCTTTTGCACATATAGTGCCTGCATTTTACACCGAGAATAGCCCCCTAATGGCTACAGAACTAAGCAATATTGGGAGAAGCCTGCCCATGGGGGTGCAGCAGATGCGGAGGCAGAGGGACTCTGGGCAGTCAGACCCTCGGCATATTTAGGACTCGGTCCAGACCACAAGGGAGCCAGCACACTGATGCAGGACCAAAACACAGGGAAAAGGAGATGGGAACAGACAACACTCAGAAACAGGCAGGCAGAGGGGCTCGGTGAAGGCTATTGGCAGACGTAGGCCAAGCTTAGCTGCAGGGACAGGGGGAAGCCATCAGATGGAAGCAAAAAGAAACAAATAACAAAAAGCAACAACACCTTACATCAGGCAGACAGAAGAGAAGGAAAGTTGATTCTGGAGGCAGGCAGACCTGGGTTTGAGTCCTCATTTGTCCAATATGTAACTATGGAGGCCACTGCTGGCTGGTTCCCTATCTGATTCTCCTCTCTGAGCACTCACCCCGTGCAGTTAGTTGTGGCCACATGACTGCATTTCTTGGCAACGCACAGTGAGTGGAAGTGATCTGAACTAGTGCATTAAAATCTCCCACATGGAAGCCTCCAGGTTGCCATGCTCTTGGCTTGCTCTTAGTATTGAGAGGAAAAACTCTAAGATACATAGGGCTTGGCTTCTGAATCACTACCTGGAGGAAAGGCCTGGCCATCCAGGAACACCTGCTCTGGATTTCAGGTGGGCAAGAAATACGTATCTGTCATGGTAACACCCTGAGATGTGGGCGGAGGAGGGTAACCTGTTACTGCAGCTCATTATATCTTTTTTTTAGAAATCCTCACCCAAGGATATTTTTTACTTTAGACAGAGAAGAAGAGGGAAGAGAGAGAGAAACAACAATCGGTTGCCTCCCATATGCACCCCAACTGGGGATTGAACCCACAACCTAGGTATGTGCCATGACCAAAAGTCAAACCCACAACCTTTTGGTGTATAGGATGATGCTCCAACCAGCTGAGCTACCCGGCCAAGGCTGCAGCTCATCATATCTTAACTAATACAACTCAGACAAGTTACCTTATCTCTCCAAAAGTCATGTGAAAACAGGAATACTAACCACATGATTCTGCATCGTCCTGAACAACCAGGAATGCCCCTGCACAGATATCTCCCTGTGCCTTCCTTCGCCTCACACAGGCTCTGCTTGCATATCGCTGCTACTGGAGAGGGGTTGTCTTGCCCATTCTTCCTGAAATTCTGCTCCCTTTTCGGGCAACCCACCAGTATTTTTCCTCTAAATTTACCTCTCCCCTCTACTTTATTGAGGTGTAATTGAAGTACGGTAAACTGCACATATTCAAACTGTGAATTGAATCATACCCTAGTCCTGCTTTAATTTTTTTTGGCATTTATTACTATCTGCTTTGTTTGTTTATTTATAATCTGTCTTCACCATTGGAATATAAGTTCCTTAGCATATAAATACTACATCTTTGAGGCTTATAATAGCACCTGATCTATAGGAGGGACTCAGTGAATAGTTGATGGATGGGTGGATGGATGGATGGATGGATGGATGGAGCAGAGCCCAGTTATAAGAACAGGAACACAGTGTCAGGGACGACTAAGCAGAATGGCTAACTTTATGTGAGAGCTGGAGCCCTAAAGTGGCTCTCTTTATGGTCTTTTATATCCGGATTAGTGCAAGAGCAGGGAAGCCAAATAGGCTTTCTCTTGCATGCCAATCCAAGGCCACTGGGCGTAGCTGCCTGGAACACTTTGAGAGGTATTCTAAGGCTGTGGATCTCTGGGCCTAGTAGGAATGAGAGTGGTGATCCATTAGTGATGTCTATCTTGGGAGGAAAAGTGGAGGTAGTGACAGGCATATTTGTAGCCCTTTTCCTAAAAACATTGTGGGGCTACACCTGCTGGCGGGGGTCAAATTATCTCAGCTATGGAAGGAAGCAGGCCACAGAGGCTGGGAGAAGGCAGGACCTGACAGAGACATTTTTGTAATGCCATTTACCGCCTGTGCTGGCTGTGATTATACTAAGGCTGACAGTTGTGTGATTAAATGCACCAAGATGATTAGTCTGAATGGGGTTTGGGCTCCTGGCTTTTTTCCTGTTGATTTTCAATAGGTAATAATAACACTGATAACTTCTACGTAGGAAAATGATTCAAGGGTGCCAGAGGACTTTCATGCCCTTAACCAGCCTTGTGTTCCCCTATGACAATGGCCACATTCACTAAATTAGTCCTTGTGCTGGCTCCCTTTTCATTGCTGAAGTATGATTTCTTTTCAACGGATGGCTTGAAGCAAAGCACCTGGAGTCTGATGAAGCCTCATCTGACAGTAATTGAAGGTAAAGACTGAGCCTTCAAGTTTTGACGCTTGCTGCAATTCAGCCTTGTTATAGCAAGCCGTAGGTTAAGGGGTCTGCAGTGAACATAAAGTGTCTCTTCCAAAATAATTTTCTATTTGTCCGAGACTAAACATCTCTTTCTGCATTAGAAAGGAGAGAGCTACTTTCCCCCAGCCAGCTTTAAAGCCTGGATGCTGCCTAATATTCTGTAAAATCTTGGGATTTGAATAGCTCAGAGACTGAATCAACACAATATAAATGAGGTGTTTAACTTCTCAAGGCTTTCCCCCAAAGTCTGACAGTCTTTCTGACAGGATTTCAGAGTTATTTGCAACCCTTTAATGTATGCGGTGGCCAGGCTTGGGGATTCTGTCACTCTTGGTATTGCCAGGATGACACCCAGACCCAAGCTGGTGTGTGTGTGTGTGTGTGTGTGTGTGCATGTCCGTGTTCACATCCATATCCATTTTTAGGTCTTTTAACTACCTTTCAATACATTTCTATCAGATTTTCCATAAAATTATTTATACTTATTTTGGGGGGGTTGTTACTAGTTACCTCTTATTTTCAGATGCTACTATGATTTTTTATCTCATCTTTTAAATGTATTGCTGATCAATATAAATTCAATCACTTTGTTGCTCTTCATGTCCTTGCAGCCACTTGGCTAAATTTTCTTATTAAATCTAATAATTTATCTGTTGATTCTTTTGGATCACCTATGTAGACAATGTTATAGTCAGGACTGCTACTGCAACATGAAATAAAAGTGGAGGTGGTAAGCCCTCTAGTTTTATTCCAGTTCTTAAAGCAAATATTCTCAATACTTCAGCATTTATGATATTTGCTATTAGGGTGCTTTTAGTAGATTTTTGAAATTAATGAAGTTTCTTCCTATTGAGAAATCTAATATTCAGCCATGTCTAATATATTATTAAATATATATAATTTGTGTGTTAATTTCAGTTTTTATATTTATCATTTTAAGTTCTACTTTATTGTTTCAGGATTGCTTGCCTGTTCTTTCTAATGCTTGTATTTTCAAGTTTTTCTTGTGTTATTATAGATAAGAATTTCTAGAGTATCTACATGTCTGTTTCTGAAGTCTGTTTTATCTGCTGATGCCTTATATCCTTGTGCTACTTTTACCATGAGATGTTCATTGTTCTTGGCAAAATATCTGTGGGAATTGTTTGAGGCCAGGGAGGAGGGTTTCTTCCAGAGATAATTTACACTGGCTTTTACCAGTGCTCCTGAAGGCACTATCATTTTAAGTCTACTTTTAAGTCACATTATTTTTCAGTGTATTTCGAGTTGCCAACTCCATATGAACTCAGGCTTCAAATTAGCATGAGGTTCAGCTTATGACTAAAAATCCTGAGAGAACTTCTATTTTTTCTGATTAGTACCAAGTTTTGAGACAAGTAATTTCCTCTGAAGTCTCAAATGAGAGGAAGACACAAGCCCTTTAGTTCCTCATCTTATACTTACCCTGAGTTGTCTCCTTTCTCTTTTTCCTATGAGTCCATGAGAAAAAAAAAGATTAAATTCATGAGGATCAGCAACTTTACACAAAACATCATACACCGTCTTATTGCTTTCAGTAAGTAAAACCATGTCACTGCATGCTTTTAACTTAAGAAGTGAGAGAGTGTTGGACATTATGTTTTCAGTTTCATAATTAGAATCACATTCAAAGTTTGTACACCATTTCAATGATTAGACCAGTTTAGGGCTTTATCACTAAGTATACAGGGATTGGCTCTTAACGAAAGTTGGGACTGGGGAAGATATTGTGTGATACAGGCAATGTGCTGGGTAATGTAGAAGAGAAAAGCTTAGACTTAGATATCTGAAGTGAAGCCTCTTTGTTTTACAAATGAGGAAATTAATGATCAGAGAGTCAATGTCACATAACAGATGATGCAGCTAATAATTGTCAGAGTCAGGGCCAGAGATAATCTAACTTAGCTTTCGTTCCTTTTAAACCAGTGCCTCCCAAACTATATTATGTGAAATACTAGTTTCACCACGAATTGCTCCCCAATGGGTTCTTCGATCAAGTATAATTAGGAAATTTGACATGCAATCACTCCTTCTTAGAGACTTACAATCATACAACATACTCAAGGCTCAGAGACATTGTGAAGTAAACAATTCTGTTTAACTATCACTTCCTAAAGTAATTTAACAACAAAAAAAATCTTTTTCTACAGAACACCTGTTAAACTGTGCAGAGAATTTGTGCTCCCCAAAGTGATTTAGGAAATGGTCTCCTGATGAAAAGTCATCTCTCCCATTTTCTAAGCACCATAAAACTCTGCAGCACATCCCCAACAAAACAAAGAGGATTCTGTTGCACACCGTTTTATCACATTTGAAGTTGTCATGCTGGAGGCATACATCAAAAATGCCTCTCTCATTATTGATTTGGACCTGCAATTACATAACTAAAAAAATTTTCGTCTTTGAACAATTGATTAAAGAGGACCTCCACTTCCAACTATGATGGAGTATCCTTTATCAGACCACCTCACCTCTCCCGCCATGAACAATTATAAATGCTTAATAAAATATTTAAAAACAGCTGCCTAAAGATATCATCAATCAATCAAGGCAGCCAGAAGTTGATAAACCAAGAGCCCAAAGAGAAGAGAAGAGCATTTCAGTGAGCTTAATTGTCTTCACTTCTGATTCATAAATAAAGTGGGGTCCAGGCACCGAGCAGAAAGTAACTCCTCAAAGCTTTTGGTAGTTTCATGGGACTACAGAAATAAAAGTTGGAGTTTTAGGTGACCAATACATCAGCACCTAAAGTCTTAAGAGTCTAGAGAAAAAGAAACTACAGATAAGTGGGCCCAATATTCTGTCTGTGTGGATTTTCTAATGAGAAATTTGCTGAGTCTCAAGTTACACCATACACAAAGCAACAGCTGTGAGGTAAAAAGCTTAGCAGAATCCTTAAAACATTCCCAGTTCTGGGGAGCAAATACCACAGGTATCAAATATAGACTTTAAATAACTATATTCAATATCTTTAAGACAATAAGTGACAAAAGGAAAATTTGACCAGAGAACTAGAATCCACAAAGAAGCATCAAACAATTATGCTAGAATTAAAAAATATAAAAATTGGAAATAAAAGCCCAAATGATAGATTTAACAGCAGACTAGCAATGCAAAATAAAGGATTAGTAAATGAATGATAGGTCAGTAGACAATATATTTCTAAAACACAGCAAGGAGAAAGGATGAAAATTAGTAAACAGAGAATAAGAAACATGAGATGTGATAAAAGGTCTAACTTATTGTAATTGGCCTTCCAGAATAAGATAACAGAGCAAGCGCAATAGTTAAAGAGATAATGACTAACAACTAAAACAAACTGAAGTCATCAAACCACAGACTTAAGAAGCTCTACAAATTCCAAATAAGATTAATTTATAAAGAAAGCCACACCTAAACACATCACAGGAAAACTAAAACCAAAAGCAAAAAGAATGGCTTAAAATCACCATGGGGGGAAAAAAAAGAGATTACTTTCAAAGATAAAGTAATACACCCTGGCTGCTGAGGTTAAGTGGATTGAGCTCCGTCCTGCAAACCAAAGGGTCTCTGGTTCGATTCCTAGTCAGGGCACATGCCTAGGTACAGGCCTGGTCTCCAGTTGGGTGTGAGCAAGAGGCAACCACACATTGATGTTTCTCTTCCTCCCTTTCTCCCTCCCTTCCCCTCTCCCTAAAAATAAATAAATAAAATCTTTTAAAAAAAGATGAAGTAATACTGGCAACTGACTACCAGTGAAAATATCTTTCAAAACAATAAAAGCAAGATATAAACATTTCCAAGCAGAGAGAGAGAGAGAGAGTTTGACTGTTGCCAGCAGACCACTCAAAAGAAATACTAGAGAATTCTTAAAGCAAAGGAAAATTATATTAAATAGAATGTGCACAGGAAAGCTTAAAGATCAATAGGAAGAGTAACTATATGAATAAATCTAAATACAAACTGACTGCAAAAAGACAATAATAATGATGCTTTGTTCAGCTTTAAATATATGCATAATTAAAATGCTTGACAAAAATAGAAAAAGTGGGAAGGGTTAAAAATTGAGTGTACTACATTTCCTGCATTCTCTGAAAAGTGATAAAAGTACTCATTTTTAAATATTCTCTAATAAACCAAGATAACATGTCATAGTCTAGAGGGTAATTGTTAGTAAAATAGTGATATATGTACATAACTAATAAGCCAATGGGGAATAAAATAACTTTAAAATATACCTGGTTAAGTCACAGGTAACAAATAAGAAAGAAGATCAAAAGTGAACAAGGAACACATGAGACAAATAGAAAACAAATACTAAGATATACAGGACAAATAATACAAATATACTAATTATGAAACATTTTATTTTTAAAACACTTGTCTGACTGCATTGCAAAATTAATTACATGCTGATGAGGAGAGATACACATTAAGTGAAGGAAATAAATTTGAGAGTAAAAGCACAGAAAAAGATACACTATGCAAACACCAAACTATAAATAAATAAATGAAGCAGATGTAGGTTTATTAATATCAAAAAAGTTAAACTTTAAGACAAAGATGATCAAAGATAAATAGGGGCATTTTGTAATAATAAAAATGTCAATCCACTAAAAAGATACAATTCTAAATTTGTATGCATCTAATAACATAGCCTCAAAATATAGAAAGTAAAACTTAAAAAACTAAATGATAAATGGAAAACTTCACAACCACAGTGGGATATTTTGATATACATCTTCTAGTAACTGATAGAACAAATAATAAATCATTAAAGATATAAGATTTAAACAACACAATTAACTAATCTAACCTAAAAGTTACATATAGAACACTCTACCCCAAAACTGCAGAGTATACTTATTTTTCAAGTGTATTTGGAACATTTACCAAAATTGATATAAGCTGGGCTGAAAAGCAAATCGCAGTAAATTTGGAGAATTATACAGGATATATTTTCTGACTGCAGCAGAAGCAAGCTATAAATCAATAACAAAAATATAATTAGAATATCTCTGTATTTTAGAAATTCTAAAAATACTTTCTAAATAGCCCATGGGATCAGGCAGAAACAAAATTGGAAATTGGAAAATAACTTTTTGACTAATAATAAAAACACAATATATCAAAACTTGTAAGATGCAGCTAAAGCTGTGTTTCCAAAGAAATATGTAATCTTAAATGCAGGTATTAGAAAAGAAGACAGGCTGAAGTTTAACGATGTAAATATCCATCTCAATAATTTTTTAAATTCATAAAGAGCAGAAATTAATGAAACAGGAAACAAACATACAATAGAGAAAACTTACAGAGGCAAAAGTTGATCCTTTAAATATAACTGTATAAACTCTATAAGCCCCTAGAAATATTGAGAAAAGAAAAACTACCAACATAAAAAGTGAAAAGAGAGACATCACTATAGATCTTACAAATATTTAAAAGGTAATGAGAGCATACTGTGAAGAACTTCCTGCCAATACCAGTGAAAATTTGAATGAAATGGACAAAGTCCTTAAATTTTTTTAACTTACTAACTTACCCAAAAAAGACATAGAAATATAGGAATAGAAATATGAATGGTCTTACATTTATTAAAGAAATGGGGTCCATAATAAAAACCTTCAACTAAAACAGACACACACACACACACACACCAGGCCCCCATGGCTTCACTAATAAATATTTCCAGACATTTAAACACAGACATTTAAAAAACATAATTAATTTGATTCATAGTCTTTCAGATAATAAAATAAAAATAAAAGTGTACACATCACAACCTGATTTATGAGGCTAGGAGAACCTTAACACTAAAGGTGACAGGGAACAATTAGAGACAAAATCATTCTTGTGATGTAACACAATATTAGCAAATTCAATACAGCAATAGGTAAAAAGTATAATATGACATAATCAAGTGAGATTTATTTCAGGATTGGGAAGGTTGACTGAACATTTCAAATCAATCCTATAATTCACTACACAAACAGAATAAATGAAAAAAATCATATGTTCATCTCAGAGAAAACGCTGAAAAAAAATCAACATTCATCCATTACAGAAATTCAATAAACTAGGCATAGATATGAATTTCCTATAAAGTGAATTTATCTCATAAAGGCATATACGTAATGCCTACAGCAAGCTCCATCATCACTTTTAGATTATTAAGCTTATTTGATCATTATGAAGTTTTAAACCCGCCCTTCTTTACCTCACTTTGTGTTTCTGGGGCTGGACCCTGCAAACGACACTTTTTGCTTTGCCAGCGATCTCCCTGTTAGGGTCTAACTGCAGGGGGCAGAGAGAGAGGCTGCCAGGCGGGAGAAGGAGACTTCCTATTTCATTCCTTCCTGTTTGTGTATGTCAATGCCTCTGAAGTTCTTCACCCTGGCAGTGACAGTTGTTTCCCATAGCAACGCTTGCTTGAAGTTTGCAGTGTTTCCACACTTCAGAATCTGTGTCACTAAGCCTCCTCAGAGGTAACACTACCAGCCCAGGCATCCCTCCTTCCCCACAGGTCAGAATACCAGCTCCAAGGGCCCTATTCAAGATTCTCAAGCATGCCGTGCCCCCAGGGGTCTGCAATGCAAATCCATGGAGACCCGCGCCTAAGCTTTTAAGTTTTACTACTACCAATCACGTTCGCCTCTTTCCCAGTACCAGGGTAGCTGCTCCCTGTGGATACAAATCTGTGATACCCATTGTCTCCTCTTTGCCCTTTCTCTTTTCCAAAATGTGAGTACCAATTCTTTAGATTAAATTTTCTCCTTTAAAATAACTGCTATGGTTTCTGTATTCTAACTGACCCTGGCTGAAACTATACTTAATGGTAAAATAGTGAAATCGTCTCCCTGAGACTGGGCAGTAGCAAGGATACCTGCTGATATCCCATCTAATGTTTTAACATTATACTAGGTGACCTAGCCAGTGCAGTAAGTGCAGAAAAGAAGTAAAAGGCATAAGAATTATAAAAGAAGTAATAAAAGTATTTCAACAATATGACTGTGCATATAGAAAATAAAAAAGGATGTGTCTATAAATTATTAAGATGATTAAGTGGTTTCAGCCACATGGCTAGATAAACATATCAAGGTCAATATTCTAAAAATTATATTTCCAAATACTGGCAACAAATAATTAGAAAATGAAATTTTTAAAAAAGATAACTCTCCAAATAGTATCCAAGTCATCCAGTATCTATAAATGTAACAATGAATGTACACAGTATTACTGACAAAAAATTTAAAGACCTAAACTAACTGAGGGATTCCTATCGACTGACAAAGAAACCTGCTTTATATTTATATTGCTGTGGGTGGAAAATAAACTTCTATTGTGCTACATCAGTGAAATTTAGGAATTTATTTTTTATAGTAACTAGTGTCATTGTAATTGAAATGCTTGGCTAAAAATGCATGCCAGTATGACGTAATTTTCTCAAAGATCAATTAACTAAGAGTATAACCCCTAAAAATGAGATTTTTATTATTCATTTCAGAGTGTTTTAATAGAAAATTAGCCTCTCTTTCTTCAGCTTTCACCCTGCCCACTTCAGAAGCCAAGAGATTTTCCTATTTGTTAGGCCTCAAGGGTGGATTGAGCCACATCGGTCCCAAGACAATTCTCGTGTCCAAGGCAGGAAGCCCTGGGAAGAAAACCTTTTTCATTGTCTCTGTTCTTAATCTCTAATACAGTCCTACTAAGTGGTAGAGTATCAGTGATAAATTTCCCCCCTGCCCCATAGTGCTTCTTAAAACATCTGCTTTAACCTCCGTTTCTAGTGAATGGGCAAGCTGACCGTGTGATCCTGTCCCCTCCCCCAGCTTGGTGGGTGTGTAACCCAAATTACATTCTTGGGCTGGAAGATCGTTTAGATCTATTTTAAGCCACACTCAGGCTGAGAAATAAACAGGAAAACTAGTCTGTAAAGAAGCCCAAGAGTAGTGTGCATATCTGGAGAAAATCAGGGCCAGAGAGCATTTGGAGAAAGAATATAAGAGACCACCTGACAGCGTTCCACTCCCTTGGAAGGCTTGTTATTCTTCCTACAAATGAGTCCCACCAGGTGCCTATAGGCTTCCAATAAATCCCTTCTTATTTGTGCTAATTTAAGTTGACGTCTGTTGTTTGTAACAAATAGACCCTGATTGAGACAGAGAGTGTTCTGACAGTGTTTAGCCAGCAGTCTGAAGAAGGAATGAGTCCTGTCTTCCCTCTATTGTCCTTTGGTCAAAGTCAAGATTTATTGACTTAAAAACCTAATGTTCATATAGATAGGTAAGTAAGTACATGTCCAAGTTTTATTCAATTCATTAGTGAGGAGACCAGGAAGATGACAATCCTGGATCAAAAAGACTATTAGAAAAAGAGGACTTCTGTCACCAGGGAAGGAAGAAAGTGCTGGGGTAAGATTGCAAACTGGGACCCAAAACTGGTTCATACCCAAGACAGCAGTGAAAGCATGATATTTAAGGTTGTCTTCTCTACTAAACAGAAAATAAAATCATCACCGTCTCACTGGTATTGTAAAAAGTCTGTGCCCAAACCAATGGTACAAACTTGTTGCATCCCCAAGGGAGTGAGAGGACCCTCAGGCAAGCTCTCCAAATCAATGCTTCTCAGACTTTATAAAAACACAGATTTCTGGGCCTGGTCTTGGGCTAGTCCTGAAAATTTGCATTTTAACAAGTTCCCAGGTGACACTGATAGTAAGCAAACCACACTTCAAGTAACATGGCCTTAGATGACATTGAAAGGTCATGCAGTAATCCATTTGCTTATTTCCAAGTTTTGAATAATTTTTCTTAAATCTTCACTCAAAGTCCTCAAGGGAGAGCTCAGTCTCCAGATGAAGAAAAGCAAAGGCAAGTAGCACTTTACTCTTGGCTGAAGACTGAGTTCAAAACTGAATGAACGACTTAGATGGATAAAGATGGGTCACATGGAGGAGTCTTTTTTGTTTGTTTGTTTGTTTGTTTTCTATGCTAGGCAGTTCTCAGTAGCATCAAAACAGGCCTTTGGTCATTTTTTTCCCAAGCTCATATTTGATTCTCTGGTCTTATCATTGAAATGCAAGAAAAAGCTTATTCAAGCAATCACCATCCTGTGACAGGGGAGGAAAAATCAAAGAGAATGGGAGAAAGCGAATTCCTTCCAAAATCAGGAAGTATTCTGGTCTAGGCTGCCTTCCCAGGACCCCCAGCTTGGTGCCACAGCAGAGAAGAGAGATTGCACATAGGAGAGGAGAAAAGGCAATCAGTCATTCTCCCAGGGGAGCAGCCCTGACCCTTCTTACTATTCTGGGTTCAAGGGATAAGGTTGTCAGATAAAGTACAGGACATGTGACCAAATTTGAATTTCAAATAACTAATAAATAATTTTTAGTGTAGGTCTGTCTCAATTATTACATGGAACAACACTAAAAAAGTATTCATTCTTTAGATGATACTCAAATTTAACTTGCAGCCTGTATTTGTATTTGATGTTATAATGATCCCAACTTTATGTGGCTATTGTGAGAATTAAGATCATGAAATGTAAAGTATTTAAAACATAGAAAGCCTTTGAGACATGTTATTTATTAACATCTTTCCAGTTGTACAGAAACTAAATCTTGGAAAGAGAAAGTCATTTGCCACAATGGACAGCAAGTGTTATGAGCTGAATTGTGCTCCACCCCAAATTTATAAGTTGAAGCCCTAACTCCCAGTACCTCAGAATACGACTATTTGGAAACAGGACCTATAGCAAGGTGATTGTGTTAAAATGAAACAATTACGGTAGGGCCTAATGCAATCTGAAGCTGTCTTTATAAGAAGAGGAAATGTGGTCATAAAAAGAGGCACCAAGGATTTATGTACACAAAAAAAAGACCATGTGAGGACACAGCAAGAAGGTGGCCATCTGCAAGCCAAGGAGAGAGGCCTCAGGAGAGAGGCCAAACCAGCAGACACCTTGACCTAGGACTTCTAGCCTCCAGAACTGTGAGAAGTAGATTTCTGTTGTTTAAGCCACCCAGTCTGTGGGATTTTGTTATGACAGCCCTGGAAAACTAATAGGGCCAAGCTGGGGTTCAAACTCAAGTTGCTTGGGCACCAAAGGTTAAGCAGTAATTAACCACTAGGTAAGACTTCTAAAATGTGAAGTCAGCACGGATTCATTTCAACACCTAAAATGAACTGTCAACTGTGATGGTAAATCTCTTTCCACCATCCCTACTCTCTACCCACCACCATCTCCTCCGAGGCTCACACTTACTGTCCTGGTTGATTCTCTAACCTAGATCATCCTCTACTTCACCTTCCACCACCCTGAACATTCACGGCTGCTGAAAACCCCTGCTGATAATGGCTGCAGTTATCTCTGACAGTTCCCGGTTCACAGAGCAGCACTCAGTTAACAGTCACGGTGCTGCTGCTGCCCCCATGGCTCGATGCAGGGGTGTCGAATGAACGGTGTCCATCTGGCGCTCACTCCCAGACTCCTCCGGTACCTCCCTGTCCTCATGCCCACGCTGCTATGCAGCCCCCTCAGGGCAAAAGTTCTGTGATTAGGCATTATTTCTTAAAGAACTCTCTGAGCTTTGTGGCTGTGTGTGTGTGAGAGAGACAGACAGACAGAATTAGGGGAGTGTCCATATTCTCATTGTGTTGCTCAGTTTTTTATAAGATCAGATGCTGTCACAGGCAACGACATAGACTGGTTTTCCCTAGCCTTACCAACATAAACATGCCTAAAGGCTACCCATAAAACATTTCCAATTAAAGTTGTAAATAAATGTCTCACTAGAGTGCTGAATGCTTTTACTTCTTGAATTACAAACCAAAGTAAAAGCTGAAACTGGAATAGAAAACAACAAATTATTTAGCTCTGCTAGAGGGAAAGGTGTTCCCACAGGGAACAGCCCTTTGACTGCTAGCTGACCTCTCACTTGTCCACAGTGCACTTGGGTTTGATTGTGTGCCTTCCAAAATATGTTGAAGCCCTGACCCCTGGTACCTCAGGTGTGACCTTAATGGGAAATAGAGTCAATGAAGATGTAATTAGTTAGGTTGAGATGAGGTCATACTGGAGTAGAGTAAGCCCTTCATCTTATGCAACTGGTGGTGTTATATGAAGAGGACGAGAGACAGAGACTCACAGGGTGACTGTCATGTAATAACAGAAGAAGATATTGGAGTAAAGCAACTACAGGCCAAGAAATGTCAAGTATTGGTGGCCACCCCAGAAGCTAGAAAAAAAACAAAGAAGGATTCCACCAAAGACCTACTGACACTTTGATTTTGGATTTCTGGTCTCCAGAACTTTGAGAGAATAAAGTCTTTTGTCTTAAGCTATACGGTTTGCACTCCTTTGCTTTCCTGAGCTTGTAGATCAAAATGTCATCATTGGTTTTGTAAAATTTTACAAATGGTTTAGTTACAGCTATCTATTGGTAAGTAACAAACAAACAAAATCTCAGTAGCTTAAAACAACAATTTATGATTTTCTGTCAAGATTCTATTGATCAGAACTCAGAAAGGACACAGAGGGACAGCTCATTCTGCTCTACAACGTCTGAGGTCTCATCTGGAATGACCTGAATGGCTGGGGACAGGAATGTCTGAGAGACCATCTAGTGCCTCTCTCTCTCTCTGTCTCCCACCCCCCCTTCCCTCCTATCTTCTCTCTCCTTCCCCTCCTTTCTCACAGACTTTCTCCATTGTTACTAGCTTGGACTTCCTCATAGCATGGTGGTTTCAGGTTACTTAAAATAGCCTTACATGGCTCACAACTCAAAGAGTACTCTGAGAGACCAAGACGGAAGCTGCCAGTTCTCATGAAAGCTAGACCCAGAACTTCTGCCATATTCCACTAGTCAAAGTAGTCATAGGACACTCCCCAGATTCAAGAGGAGAAACACACCCCCTCCCTCAAAGAGAGGAATGTCAAAGAATTTGTAGCCATCTTTACGTTAGCTGTTTTGTATCATTCTGGAACATGTATGGACACCTGGCTGTTTCTTCTTATGACAGTGGGGAGTGTTATCCACTGGGTCCAACTTCAAACACCCATGGGCAAAGACTGGTATGAGCGGATGTTGGATCTGAGCGGGACACCGTGCCGTCCGATGGACCCCTGTCTTTTCTTCCACTCGGAACTTCATGCAGCACCAGGAAGTGTCGAAACAATCTAGGAAGTCAAAATGCAAACACAGAAAGGAAACAAGAAGTTTTTATTTCAAGCTTGTAAATTCTGTGGTGTGAATACGCTCAAGCAACACTGTGCAGAACCTGGAGCGGGGTGAACGGGAGGGACCAGCCTTCAGTTCTTGTTTGGAAGTCTCATTTCACTCCTCCTAAGAGGTGGAAGCCCTTCCTAGACAGGATCTGCTGCTTTACCCTCACTGTTTCCTTTGTAAGTGGACAGGAAGGGGTTAGAGGGGGAAGCAGAGACAGAAAGAGCAGGAAAACCCTTTCTAACCCACCTTCTTGCACTCAAACTATGAGGCCAGGTGAACCTGGGTTTCAATCCCAACTCTGCTTCTTCCCCGTTGTGTCAACTTGGCGCGTCACTTGACATCTAAGTCTTTGTGTTTCCACCTGCAAAATGGGGGTAATATTGCTGGCCTTGTGGGATTGTTATGAGGAATGAATTAGATCATGTTGGAAAATGCATGTAAAGCAACTAGCATAGGGTTTGACATGGAGAAATAGAGGCTCAACACGTATTTGCTGTTACACAGTCATCAGTCCCATCTTCAACATTGTTGTTACCAGGACCATGTAATAAAAGATGAAAACCTAAAGGAACTGACTACCATGGAAATGGTAGATCATTTTGGAAGTTGGAATTACAGACGCTTTTCATTTTCTTACTCTATCTAAAATTAACATGCATTTATTTTTCTAATAAGAAAAGAATAGAGAAGTTATTTTTTAAAGTTAATAAATGTCCTTTTGGGACTCCCTTTAGCTTACATTAGTTAAAACTGTCTTCCCATTTCTCACCCCTTTCTGCCCAGAGAAGGAACAGCTGTATAGGATGCAAGCACACACAGTGGTGGGTCCCTAACAGCCTTTTTTCAGTGGTATCCACAGCTTCATAGGAGTCGGGAAGTGGCAGAGGAAAAAACAACCCCCTCCCACCTTGATGCATGCCAGATTTGGCCACAGTTTCTCTAGACACCAGACAGAAACATGGGCTCCAGACTGCCTTGTTTACTACCCAATGTGGAGCAAGAGTACTTGACTCCCCCCAGAGCTAGTGGGAGTACTTGACTCCCACTAGGTGGGGAGAGTGAGGAGATGCCCACGCAAAGTGCCTCCCTACACTTTGCACCCTCCACACTTCACTCACTCCACCCTCATGCCAGTCGTGATCCCAACATCACCATGTCCAGGAAGACAGCCAGGTCTCCAAGAAGCTCCCCACATACCCCTCCCCAAACCCTAGAAGAGAAAAGCGCTATCAGACAGTTCCTTGCAGTGGGAGTACTGCTGAGACACCTAACAGAACAGCTCCAGTTCACAAACCTGAGGGTCTACGCACTGGAGGGCACAGGTCAGCTAGGGCTCCATCCCACATGGAGACAGGGCTATCCTATCCTGCCCAGCTCCAGGGGTTACAGTACCCTCTGGCACTCTCAGCCTGTCCCACACACTGCACAGTGTGTGCCTTTTCTCTGTCCACATGATTCTGCAGATGGACTCCTGGGGCCAAACCAAACAGCTCTTTTTGCCAGGAGTCAAGCTCATCACAGTTGCATGCTACACAAAGGGGTGCTGGGCCCCTATTAGTACTGACCTTCTCTTCCCATCTGTGTACAGGAACCTCCCCTCTCTCAACGACACAAAGATCTCTGATATTATTTCCTCCAGAGTATCAGAGACCATCCCCCACCCCGGTTGCAGCTCTCAGCTGCCTGCCAGGACCGCAGACCCACTTCAGGAGCCCTCGGCCCCAGAACCATCCTTCTGGCTTCTTCATGGTCTTTTTAGTGTGTGTAGGTCAGTGTAATTTTTAGTGTTGAAAGCTCTGGATGATTAATCTCTGCTAATGATTTTCTGCCTTGCCCCCTAGACTCCTTTCAGTAACTCCAACCCTAATTGCACATTAAATGATTCAGTGCTTCACTTGTTTGCCAACGGAATTCCCTGCCTGCTGTATCTTTGTGGCTCCCTGAGACCTCCCTTTGTCCTTACCTCCTTTCCCTCACTTCTTCTCTGACATTTAAGTTTTCTGAGCCTTCTTGTCTGAACTCCAGCACTGCCCATATTCCTGCTCCACATGCCACCCCCACCTCCTGGAGTCAAAAAAGAAAGTCTAATTCTTTAGTCTTTGGCATGCTCCATGAATCTCTGTCAATAACTAGCAATTTAACAGGTGTCACTTTTAGTGAAGATCATCGTTACCAATTCTGCTTCCCCCAGATGGGTTCTCTGAACGGCCCCTGGTGTCTTGTCATATCTGCTGTGCTTGTTTACCTTTCTCAGCAGTGAATGACACTTGGGTCTCAGAAAACAGACCCAGGTGTGTTCTGAGGCTTCTCATGCCATAAGCAAACTGAAGGATTCCCTTTGGTTTCCACATCCCACTGGGGTTAGCACTCAGAATGCAGTCCCACATTTTGTCTCTCTAACCATGAAACAACCCAGTGGGGTCCTGCCTCCCCTTCCTTTGGCAATTGGCATGTTTTGGGAGTCAGCATTACTGTCTGAGAAACCATCTCTTTCCCTTGCACTCAGAGCGCCGGCTGAGCTAACTGAAAAGCAGAGAAACTGGACTGGTGAAATTCATGGAGGAGAGTTAGCACCTGACACTAACACCCTTTGTTCTGCCTCTTGGCCCAGTCTGGACCCAAGTCCTATTTTGCACTTGTCTGTGCTTGTCCGTACAGCAAAGGCAAACGTCCTGAGTGAGGAGGAGCCTGTGGGTACATTCAAAGCCTCCAAGGACTGCCTTCTACCCCAGCATGAGAGAAGGTGGTTGGTGACACAGATGGTAAAAGAATGCCCTAAATTGGTACCTGGCAAAGACAATCAATGTTATTGTGAGATAATCATCTTATTGGTAATTTAAGATTGGTGGTGGATTGGCTTCATTAACTGCAAATCAAGATGAGCAGTTTCTAAATTGCTTTCCCCCAGTAAACAAACTCATGTCTTGAGGGGGAAAAAATTAAAAGGGATTTGTGTGGATAGAGAAATGTCCCTGGGCAGGAAAGTATAAACAGACTGTGCTTAAATAACACTGAATAAATAAATGGTTATAAAGGGCCAAATCTATTTGGAGCGATGACTAAATAAGAACCCAGTGATGTCAGACTCTTCCTGAAGCCACTGAATGAAGTGGGCTTTTTCACCCTTGTCACTAAGTGATCTGGCCCATTAAAAACGCAATGCGTTTTGCCTCTCTGTACCCTCTTCTTTTAAGTTCTCCTTATTTGGCTCAGTTTAGATGATTCAACATTCATATCCTACCAGTTTATTCCAAAAACATTTATTGAGCACCTGTTTCATCCACAGCACTGTGGTGGGCCCCGCAGAAATGCAGGGGTGTAAAAGCTAATGTGTACTCTAAGGTATTAGACACGCAAGTGCACAAATAACCAAAAGACAGAAGATAAGGAAGCAAAAAACAGCCAATCATAACAGCAAAAAGAAAAAAGAATCCTTCAAAATGAGGATGGTGTAACATTCAAATCATGGTGATACTGGAAGGAGAAGAAAGAGAGCGAGATATTGAAAACCTATATGAAAAAATCAAGACAGAAAACATCCCTAATCTGGTGAAGGAAATAGACATACAAGTTCAGGAAGCACAGAGGGTCCCAACCAAGATGGACCCAAGGAGACCGGCGCCAAGACACATCATGGCTGAAGTGCAGAAGGTTGGGGATGGGGAGGGAATCTAGACAGCAGATGGAAAGGGGCAGTTAGTTACCCACAGGGGAGCTCCCACGGGACTTTGCAGGCCAGAATGGATTGTCAGAAAGTGTTTGGGGTGGGGAGGGGCAGAGATCTACAGCCAGGATTGCTCTGCCAGGTGGGGCTATTGTTTGGAATTGGGGAACCTGTAGGGGGCTTCCAAAACAGGAAGGAGCTAGAGGTATTCATCACCACCAGGCCAGTACTGCATGAGGTGCTGGGGGTTTTCTTTGGGAAGAAGAAGAAAGAAAAGAGATTAAAAAGTGGTAACAATAAGATGGCAATAAATACATATCTATCAATAATTGAATTTTAAAAAAACAAACAAAATAAATGAACAAGCAGAACAGGAACAGACTCTTAGATACAGAGAAGATTTTGATGGTTTCCAGATGGGAGGGAGTTGAGGAGACAGGTGAAAAAGGTGAAGGGATTAAGAAGTACAAATTGCTAGTTACTGAATAGTCATGGGGATGTAAACCACAGCATGGGGAATATAGTCAACAACATTCTAATAACTATGTAGGGTGTCAGATGAGAAAAAAAGAAAGATTATCATTGTTATTACAGAAATATAAGAAAGAAATAGGAAGCAATGAACTCTGACTCAATGACGTTTATTTTGACCTGAGTCATGATAAAGTTAGTTGCCTAACAAGGGCATTGGATTTTCCAAGAGGGAGTTATAGTGTGTGTGTTTCCCCAACTCATGTTTATGTTACACAGTGCCTCCGTCTATAGGAAGCTGGCGAACCTCTCCCTGAGCTCAATCTGTAAAATGCTGGGTAAAGACCTCTATTGTGAAGAGGAAGGTGTATTCGGAAAGAGAAGCTGGGATGTGATGGGAAGGGACCTGGAAATTACCAGCTAGGGGCAACTGGCCCAGTGTTCTCCTCTGTGCTTGGGTTTCCCCGAGGCAGAAATGGTTGTGTGGCGTGTTTCCCGTGAGGTGGAACACATGGCGCCTTGGGTTTAGCCCAGCCTGAACACAGACGGAGAGCCTCTCCCAAGAGCCTTTGTTGTCTCTGGCCGGTCAGAGTGCTTACCCACATGTCAATAGGCACAAAACAAATGTTTGGGGCCAACATTTATCAACAACATATTGCAAAAGCAAAACTACCTCATCCCTACTGCTAAAGAATTCATCCATAAAAGACACGTTTCCATTTGCAAATCCAAACATGCCAATCACAAAGGTAAATAAAAACAGTTCAAAGGAAAAACAAGGCGTAATAATATTCCTTTGAAAAAAGAATTCATGTTCCAATAATAAAAAACTAAAATCAATCAGAATATTGCTCTTTATATGAAACAGTCCACAAATTTTGTTTACAATCCAAAGACATTTTCTAAATCTGTCAAAACATGCCTAATTGAGTGATTGTCCCCCTGAGAAGAAGGAACATCGCAGAGAGAGAGTATGTAAGCAAGACAGAACAGTCTTCTACAACCCATCACTTTTGCCAGATTCTATCCGTTAGAGTCACTAGGTCCAACCCCACACACACAAAAAGACATAAATATCAGGAGGTGGAGACTGCTGGAGGCTGTTTAATAGCCACACTTGCCAGCAGCTAATTAGCAATATAACCAGGACTCAAATCCACGTCTGTCTGACTTGTAACATCCATGCTCAATCCAACACCTGGCACAGCCACAGGCTTCCAACATGTACATGTTCATCATATTGCAGTTTCCAAAGCATTGGTACACATGTGATTTGTTTCCTTCAAGATAGATACAGGCAGATATGTTAATTCTCATTTTATAAAGGAGAAAACTGAAATTCATAGGGCATAATGAATTTGCCCATGGATTTGTGTAATTCATTACAATTTTAGTATTGATGTTCAATGACATTTTAGTGTTGGAGCTTAAATGATTTTCCCAAGCTCACCCCAGTGGAGACTGGGTGCACGTTTTCTGCCTCCAAATCTCAAGAAGATCAATGCCTCAATCAACCAAGTCAGTGATTCCATCTCCTTTCTATTTCTATGAAGCCCTCATATGCAGTACTCAATCCCCTTTCCTCAGTGGGAGGCAGTGTCAGAGATCTTAAAGTCTCCTAAATCCCACAGAGGGGTCCTTCCTCCTACAGCTTCCCAGGGTGGTTGCAGCTCCGAGGCCACCATGATGGTAAGACTGGGGATGAGGCCAGAGGGGGAGCACCAAAAATTCGAGGACGGGCCTCTGTATGTTGGACATACATCTCACTGACTTGCCCATGGGTCACAAAATGGCTTTTGCAGAGTTGAAAACGAAAAATATCCCCTCTGTACTCAAAGGCAGTGTTGATCTTACTTTGATTCTTTTGTGGACAGCTTTGACTCTTGTTCCTCTTGAGTCCCCAATCACAAGCAATCACTAAGGATGCCCAAATAGTTTCTAATCCCATCCTCTGTTTCCCGGTCAACATGATAGCTTCTAACTGAGTAGTTCCCCTGACTCTAGTCTCTGCTCCCGAAATCCATTCTCTGTGACATCCACAGTGAGCTTTCTAGACTCAGATCTTACCTTGAAAGTCTCCTTGAAAACTTTCAATGTATTCCCATGGTTCTTAGCATAAAAAGATATTCCTTGTCATAGAAGGCAAGGCCTATTGATCTGGCCCCCCTCCTTTCCTTGCCAGTCTCAGCTCTAACCATTATCCTGTCATTATTTCTGCTCCAGCCACACTGCTCTGGCATGGCCAGTGTCTCTTGCATACCATGCACTCATTTTCTGACTGTTCCTGCCCTCAACGCCTTTCACCCTTTAACTGGTCAAGACTTCCAACCATCCCTCATATACCCATTCTTTATGAAAGCTTTCCCAGCTGCTTCCAGGTCTGGATTTGGTATCCCTCCTTTGTCATCCATGGCATGTCTTGTGCCTGTGACATGTGCTATCAGCACCAGGCAGACAGAGCCTGGATTTGCCTTGTCTTTTATATCCATTGTGGTCAGCATAGCATCAGGACCATAGTAATGACTCAGCAAAAGTGTGCTGAATGAATGAGTGAATGAATACAGCCTCCATTGTGTTCCTGGATTAAAGGCTTCCAGTTGCTTACTCACCAACCCACAGGTCACTGAGCTTTCTTTAATATTTATGCCTCCTGGGACAACCTATTCATTCATTTGTACTGTCAACAAACATTTGTGCCAGGCATGTTCTAGGTGCTGGAAAAGAGTAAAAAGAGTAACTAAGCATGTAAAAGTCCTGACTGAAGTGAGTTCTCATTCTGGTGTCTGGAGCTTATGCTATTTTAGAGAGTTCCTCGGGGGAATAATAGGCTCATGTTTATAAAGTACCTGAATAAAGACACTACCTTGGTATTAGTATTCTTTCTCAAATACATGTATTCTTCAGTCACTGCAACATTAACAGCCTATCCTAGGCTATCATCATCACATACTGCTCCATTTTGTTTCACTGTTTAAGTTTTGGGGTATGTGGTCAGTAGGTACAATACCCACTCAGAACAGATGACAGCATACACATCAGCTACAACATTGTTTTGAATTGTTTTTGTGATAGTAATAATTTTAGGAGTTACTTGTTAAAAAGTAATATGGGCCAGTAATATACTTAGTAATAGACTTAAACATTTTATGACCCTTTCTTTATTCCCTTCTAGTTAAAACATTAAAAAAATGAAACTCCTTCTCCTCTGAGGCTTAGGGGTTTGTGAGCATCTACAGGGTTTCAAGCCATTATATTCGAGTGTGTATGGTTAGTTCTCAAGGCTGCCACAGCCCATGGCAGCAGGGGACACAGCCCAGCAGGATGAGGCTGACATTTTCTCCTCCAAGACATACATTAATTTATTAGTGTATTTATTTAGTCTTTCACTAGTTTTAATATTAACAATAGTAATGATTTTGTGGCATTGATTTAATGCTTACTCTATGTCAGGCACTATATTGAAAGCTTCCCATTCACTACCCATAAAAGCCTTAGAAAATTGGTACTCTTGTCCTGTTTTACAGACGAGGATGCTGAGATTGAAGGTCAGATAAATTATCCAAGGTCACACAAGTCTCAAGTGGCAGGGCAGGAATTTGACCTCAGGTCATTGACACAAGAACTCCCAGTTCTAACCACTGCACCCTTCTCAGTTTTCTTAATTCCAGAAATATTTGATGTGACTTAGAAAAACACATTTAGTACCCAAGATAAAAGAAGTCAGTGAAGCACTGGCTGGTGTGGCTCAGTGGACTGAGTGCCAGCCTGTGAACCAAAGGGTCGTCAGTTCAATTCCCAGTGTGGACACTTGCCTCTTTTCTGGTACCAGCTAACACTGATTCCCATTCTACTCATTCTCCCTGAGTAAATTATTAGCACTATGACTTCAATTTCCATCTATATTTTGCTAAGTCCCTAAGCCACAACTCTACATCAGATATTTTTTCTGAGTTCCAAACCCATAGAAACAGCTGTCTGCTAGCTATCTCCATTCATAAGTCTCAGACGCATCTGAGACTCAACATGTCCAAATATGAACTCACTTTCTTCCACTAAAGCTGCTCCTACTTCTGAGATGTTTGATCTTCTAGGAATGGTATCATGCCATATGTCAAAGTCTAAACCTCATTCTTACCCACATCTTCTCCCTTTTCTTCATTGCTAAATCCAAGCCCCAAGTCCTATGTATTCTAACTTGTGGTTTTCTTCAATCCATCTCCTTCTCCCCAGTATCCCAGTACAACTAACCATTATCTCTGATCCATGCTACTGCAGCAGTTCCTTACCAGTCCCCTTCTCGCCAGTGGTACTCTGCAATCCATTTTCCTAGCCGCAGTCAAAAGACCACTCCTGAGACATACTGTCTATCTGTGGGGAGGATACAGTAAAATGGATATAACTAGAGACCAGATTAGCATTCTAAAGGATAAGGCCAAAGAAATCACCCATAACTCGAGCAAAAACTTAGACATAGGAAAATACAAAGGAAAAAGTAGAAGATGCAGAGGACCATTTTATGAGGTCCAATCTCACTCATGACTTTTAAAAAAGAGGAACTTTTCATCAATAGATGAACATTTGAGACATTGTGGATGAACCTAGAGCACATTATGGTAAGTGAAATAAGCCAGTCACAGAAGAACAAATACTAATAAGTTCATTATGTAGTATCTAAAATAGCCAAACTCATAGAAGCAGAGAGTAGAATAGTGGATTCTAGGGGCTGGAGGAAGGGGGAAATAGGAAGTTGTTTCTCAATGAGTACAAAGTTATACAAGATGAATAAATTCTACAGATCTGCTGTACAACATAGTGTCAACAGTTTCCAGTACAGTATTGTAAACTTTAAAATAGGCAAAGATGATAGATCTCATGTTAAGTGTTCTTACCATTTCAAAAAATGCAAAAGAACACAAGGGAATTTTGGAGGTAATGAATACACTTAGTACCTTGGTTGTGGTGATGGTATCATATGTTCAAATTCATCAAAATGTATACATTAAACACCTGCAATTTTTGGCCTTGGCTGGGTGGCTCAGTCGATTGGAGCTTTGTCCCGTACACCAAAATGTTGCAGGTTTGATCCCTGGTCAGGACACATACCAAGGTTGTGGGTTTAATTCCCAGTCAGAGGCAACCAATAGATGTCTCTCTCTTTCTCTCTCTCTCTCTCTCTCTCTCTCTTTCATCAATAAGCATATCCTTGGGTAAGGAATGAATGAACGAATGAATAAATAAATAAATACCTGCAATTTTTGTATAGCAATCATACTTCAACACAGTTTTTAAAAATAAAAATTAAAAAGTGAGAACAGGAAGTAAGTTTTTAATAGAAGAAAATATCCCAAGGTTCTAGAAAGGAATCTCCAAGTGCCCAAGAATATTAATAAATATGACCTATGCCCAAGCATATCCTAATAACATTTCTCCCTGGTGACTTGGATGCCTAAAGACAAAGGAGAAATACATCAGCATTTCTAATGGAAAATTATTTTTAAATCCAGAATCATTTTTAGCTGAACCGACTTTAAGGTAAAATGAAGATACTTTTCAGATACAGGTAAATAAAAGTTCCCACATCTCTAACGAAATGGCCTGTGCTGGAACTGCACCAGTAGCTCAGTTGGCCTCCCACAGCTCTAGAAAGTCAGTCACCTCTGATACATCCGATCCAAGCAAAATATTCGTTCTATTTGATTAGTAAGCAAAGAAATCAAGAGAACCACAGTTAAATCTAATTAAGTTGGTACATGTACAGTTGACCAAATTTTAGAATTTTGCTATCTCTAGAATAAATTATATTTTGATTCTTTGAATCATGAGAAAAATTTCAGAACACCAAGAGACAGGCTGGTCACACTCACATGTAATGCTTCAGTGGTATTTAGATACTGCCCACACAGATTTCAGCCCTCTGCCCAAACAATGGGAACACTCACTATGTAAACAGTCCCAAACCCAAGATCTGGGAGGGCTTGCACAGTGCTTAAGGGTGGAATTTGCAAAAAGTGCCAGGAGCCTAATGTTAAGCCCTGTAGGAAATTTCCAGGTTATAATTCCAGCAAGCAGATTATAGACCTATGGTGAAGATTACTTAAAACTACCACCTATAGGGCAATAAATTATGAACTCTAGCCATGACAAAAGTTCCTTACAACTTCCTTCTGATAAAAAGGTACATAATAAAAGAGCAAGCAAGATCCCAAACAAAAGACTTTAAGTAGGGCCTTGCAAATATTTTTTTTCCTTTTTGCAGATATTGAAATATAGGGCGGAAAGCATAGTGCTGAATAATAATGGTCACAATTAGCATCCACTGTGTGTTCCAGGGTTTTGTTTTATGATTGGCTGTAGGCACAGTTACACTGAGGGCTGCCTGGTCTACCTTAACGACACAGTGGAAGCCTTTCCAAAGCTGTAAACTCATGCTGATGTTTCCATACTGTCAAGTCTTTTCTCCTGTGAGTTTATATAAGCATTTCCTGATTCCTTTTTTTTCTAAGATGCCAACTTTTCTTCTGTCTTCTTTATACAACATATTCTTACCAATTTTAATATATTTTTACTATATATTGCCACAAAATGTGTTAAGTAAAATATTCTTCAAAACCTTAAAATCTGAATTTTTTCACAAAACAATAAATTCACTAAGATAGATATAATGCACATTAAAAGTTTATAATTACAGAAAAGCATCTCTGAAGTAGGGCAAGTAGCAGCCCCCACATTGTCTACATCTTAATCCCAGGGCCTTTGACTGTATTACCTTATATGGCAAAAATGACTTTGCAGGTGGGGTTAGTTAGTGACCTCTGCGTTAAGCGAAGGGAGACACCACTGCTGAAAAGCAGACAACTTGATGACAAAAACAGGGATTGGACTGATGTGCTTTGAAGATGGAGGAGGAGCCACAGCCAAGAAATACGGTGGCCACCAGAAGTAAAAAAGACAAGCAAACAGATTCTACCCTCAGAGGCTTCAGAAGAAACCAGCTGTGCCGATACCTTGATATGTTTAGCCCAGTGAAGTTGATTCTATTCTCTGACTCCAGAACTGCAGGAGGAAATAGTTGTGTTGTTGTAAGTCACTACATTTGTGATCAGTTATTACAGTATCAGTAGGAAACTAATACTATCTCTCAACCACAAAACAGTTACTTGGAAACTTAAAATCATTCAAAATAACTTTTTGAATAACTTTTTGAATAAATAATTTTTAATTAAGTAGTTAAGTAAGTAGGAGGCTAATGGATTTGGCCAGAGTAGTAGTAAAAGGAAAAAAATAATTAAAAATAACTTTAGTGTGCAATTCTAGAATGCAAATTAAAAAAAGAAACCCAAAAGAAAAAAGTAGTTAGGAATCCAAAGGCAAAAATTAATGCATTGAAATAAAAATTAAAAAACAGTAGGGTTAAACTCTAAACTAAAAGCTGGAAAGTTGGTTCTTTAGAAAGATCAATAAAATACACCTTGGCAAATCTGGTTAAGAAAAACTGAGAGAAGACAAATAAAACAATTACAAATTAGAAAATATAACTGTAAATATATAAAAGACTATTTTAAAACATGAAAAATATTCTATACAACTTGATAACAATAAATCTGAAAGTTTATATGAATTGAATGTTTTTCTATAAATGTCTATGACTTAAGAAGAGTTAGGAATAACTTAGTGGACCCATGACAATTTAATATTTTTTTTAAATTGTCATTGATTTGAAAATGTTGGTAAGCTCAGATGATTTTAATCACAAGTTCTGCCAAACATAAACCCTGCATTATGTAAAGCAAACAATAACATTGGGGGCGTATAGGATTGGCGTAACCTGATAACAAGATGGAAAAGCATAAAATAAGTAAAGGAAGCTATTGACCAACTTTGCTTAGGAAAATAAATGTAAAGTTACAAATAAATAGTAGCAAATGTAATCCAGTAGTACATTTTTTAAAAATATACACAATGGGCCTGAACATAGATTGACGATGGGATTGGTCCAGTGTCTTAGTCCTCAGCCTTATTACTGTTCTGGAGTGGTCATTTCTCCATCATTGTTGTGCGGTCTTCATGAATGAATGACTACAATACAAAAACTTAATTCATGCAATTGAATATTTTCAGTTAAGTGTATCTTGTCAATAAAGTGAACTGTCTGGGATCACTGAAGAGGATAATACTGGATGATGAAGAAACAAGAGAATTTCAGACTTTTGATTCAGAGTAATATTTAAAAGTGAGAGTTTTTAGTAGGCTTTAAGATGCTATTTTGAATTATGTGCCTTCAAAGTTTTCATGAAGTTCAGGAATTGTAGACACTTCTAAGCCATTCTCATTTCAGTCACATGGGAGAAGGCTGTCACTATTATGAAATCTGGTATTAAATGATTTGAATGTTTAAACAGAAAAAAAATATATATACACAATGGTCAAGTTGAGGACATTGTAATTATGCAAAGATATATTAACATATCAATATTATTGTTAGTCAATAAATTAATCAATATTAACATATCTATTAATTTATATTAAGTACTTCTGGCCAAGATGGAGGCATAGGTAGATATACTTTGCCTCCTCGCACAACCTCGGAGAACAACAAATTTAAAAACAAAAGTAACCAGAACTGCCAGAAAATTGGACTATATGGAAGTCTGACAACCAAGGAGTTAAAGAAGAAACATTCATCCAGACTGGTAGGAGGGGCGGAGACTGGCAGCCGGGGTGGAGAAGACTCACGGACAAGGTGGCAGCTGGTGGACAGGACCAGGCAGTTCCACACTTGAGTGCAGATGAACCTCAAGGAACAACTGGGGAGTGAGACAGACCACACAACCCAGGGTTCCAGCGTGGCAAACTAAAGCCTCAAAACCTCTGATTATAAAAACCTGTGGGGGTTGCAGTGGTGGGAGAAACTACCAGCCTCACAACAGAGTTCATTGAGGAGACCCGCAGAGTCCTAGAATGTACACAAACCCACCCACCCGGGAATCAGCACCAGAAGGGACCAATTTGCTTGTGGGCACCAGGGGAAGTGACTGAAATCAGGGCGAGAACCAAGCAAGTGTCATTGTTCCCTCTCTGACTCCTCTCCCACATACAGCACCACAAGGCAATGACTTGGGTTGCCCCACCCTGGTGAATACCTAAGGCTCTTTTCCTTACCATGTAACAGGCACACCAAGACAAAAAATAATATGGCCCAAGTGAAAGAACAGATCAAAGCTCCAAATATAGAACTAAGCACAATGAAGAAATAGCCAATCTATCAGATGCAGAGTTCAAAACACTGGTAATCAGGATGCTCACAGAATTGGTTGAATATGGTCACAAACTAGAGTAAAAAGTGGAGGCTATACAAAGTGAAATAAAGGAAAATATACAGGGAACCAACAGTGACGGGAAGGAAACCAGGACTCAAATAAATGATTTGGAGCAGAAGGTAGAAATAAACATTCAACCAGAACAAAATGAAGAAACAAGAATTCAAGAAAATGAGAGGCTTAGGAACCTCTGGGACAACTTGAAACATTCCAACATTTGAATCATAGAGGTGCCAGAAGGAAAAGAGGAAGAGCAAGAAATTGAAAACTTACTTGAACAAATAATGAAGAAAATAGATTTCAAGGAAGTCTAGAAAGCCCAGAGAGTCCCAAAGAAGTTGGACCCAAAGAGGAACACACCAAGGCACATCATCATTCAGTTACCCAAGATCAAAGATAAGAAGAGAATCTGAAAAGCAGCAAGAAAAAAGGAGACAGTTACATACAAAGGAGTTCCCAAAAAACTATCAGCTGATTTCTCAAAAGAAACCTTACAGACAAGAAAGGGCTGGAAAGAAGAATTCCAAGTCATGAAAGGCAAGGACCTACATCCAAGATTGCTCTATCCAGCAAAGCTTTCATTTAGAATGAAAGGGCAGATAAAGTGCTTCCCAGATAAGGTCAAGTTAAAGGAGTTCATCATCACCAAGCCCTTAATATGTGAAATATTAAAGGGACTTATCTAAGAAAAAGATGATCGAAAATATGAACAGTAAAATGACAACAAATTCACAACTGTCAACAACTGGATCTAAAAAAACAAAAACAAAAACAAACTAAGCAAAAAACTAGAACAAGAATAGAATCACAGAAATGGAGTCCACATGGATGGAGGGTTGTTAGTGGGCAGGGGGGAAGAATGGGAGAAAAGATATAGGGAATAAGAAGCATAAATGGTAGGTACAAAATAGACAGGGGGATTAAGAACAGGAAATGGAGAAGCCAAAGAACTTATATGTATGACCCATGGACATGAACTAAGGGGGGGAAATGCTGGTGGGAGGGGTGGTGCAGGGCAGAGGGAGAGAAAAAGGAGGAAAAAATGGGACAACTGTAATAGCATAATCAATAAAATATATAAATTTTAAAAATCCATTAATTTAATTCAACATATTATCAAGTTAAAGAAGAAAAGACCTAAAACCAACATTCTAAAAACATATTGGATAAAGAAACCACTATTCTGCTTTTGAAAGGAAAAAAATCTTAGCAAACTGGATCTAGAAGGAAATTTACTTAATATGATAAAGCTATCAGAAATTTCTAAAAAACTTTTATTAAAAGCATTCCCATATAAGTCAGGTAAAAGACACATAAACCTTCTGTTTTCTCTGTGTTAGAGACCCTAGTCAATGCAACAAGACAAAATCAGGAAACACGTACTGTTTGCAAGAGAGGAAAGTGCCAACCAAAGGAGCTGTATTCACACCTGATCTATGGAAAACTTATAGAGAAACAGGGAGAAGATGAGGTAAAGAGCTAAAATCAAGTCAAGTCATAGAGTTTTGGGCTATAAGGTCACATTAGTAGTTCCTAGGTCAGCTAAATTAGTATGTCAGAGTTTTATCCTTCCTTCTTTCTTTTGCCTCTCTATAGGATCGAAATGAGGGGGTTAGGAGAAAATTTATCACACACACACACACAAACATACCCATCCACAAAAAATGTCATTATTTGCAGTGGATTGATATTTTCTAAGAAATCCCAAAATAATTTTGTTAATAAAAATTAATAACAGATTCATCAAAGGAAATGGATACTGATAATAAAAACCAATTTTTTTCTAGGCTTAATCCATTAGAAAATTTCACAGACAAAGGCAATTTCATTTGCTATAGCAGCATATAAAATATTGAGTAAAAAGTAACAGGAAATATTGAGAAAATAATATGGAGAAAGTTTTTTTACTAAAGTTATTAAAGAACTTTTTAAAGCAGACTAAATACATACCCATGTTTCTAAGCTGAAATATTTATTTTTTTAAATATATTTTATTGATTATGCTATTACAGTTGTCCTATTATCCCCCCTTCATTCCCCTCCACCCTGAACACCCTCTCCCACCCACATTCTCCCCCTTTACTTCAGTCCATGTGTCATAAGTTCTTTAGCTTCTACATTTCCCATACTATTCTTGCCCTCCCCCTGTCTATTTTCTATCTACCTTCATTGCT
>CM052544.1:97528113-97541445 GCA_028533065.1 Trachops cirrhosus
TTTTTTTAAATATATTTTATTGATTATGCTATTACAGTTGTCCTATTATCCCCCCTTCATTCCCCTCCACCCTGAACACCCTCTCCCACCCACATTCTCCCCCTTTACTTCAGTCCATGTGTCATAAGTTCTTTAGCTTCTACATTTCCCATACTATTCTTGCCCTCCCCCTGTCTATTTTCTATCTACCTTCATTGCTACTTATTTTCGCATCTTTCCCCCACTCTCCTCCTCCCACTCCCCTGTTGCTAACCCTCCATGTGATCTCCATTTCTGTGGTTCCATTCCTGTTCTAGTTGTTTGCTTAGTTTCTTCTTGTTTTTGTTTCAGGTGTGGTTGTTAATAATTGTGCGTTTGCTGTCATTTTACAGTACATGTTTTTTATCTTCTTTTTCTTAGATAAGTCCCTTTAACATTTCATACAATAAGGGCTTGGTGATGATGAACTCCTTGAACTTGACCTTATCTGAGAAGCACTTGATCTGCCCTTCCATTCTAATTGAAAGCTTTGCTGGATAGAGCAATCTTTCCCTCCAAATTAAATATAAATCAATGTAATTACAATCAAAATTCCAAAATAAATGTTATGCTATTTAACAAGTTTGTTCTAAAATTTAATCTGAAATAAAAAACTCATTAGCATACCCAAGTAAATTTTGAGAAAAAAATGAAGAAGGACATGCTCTACCAGCTTTCAAAACATGCTAAAACATAAAATAATTTAAAGTGAGGCATTGGAACAAGAATAGATAAACATATCAAAGAAAAAAGAGAATACAGATGTAATCTAATGTGCACAGGGAATTTTAGAACATAAATAATTGAGGGCTGTTGTTATTTTTCTAAATCTTGTTGAAATAAAAATTGTAACTACCCACTAAAAATACTTATATAGCTATATTATACCATTTACAAAAATTAAATCTAGATATATTCAAGAATTAAACATAAGAAATAAAACCATATAATTATTAGGGGAAAATAGTGCAAAGCTCAAAAGCCATAAAGGTAGAAACTGAAGTATTGAGTACATAAAATTTTAGAATTGCTATGAGGTAAAAAATGTCATTAAAAGGTTAAAAGCTAATGGAAATGTTTTGAAAACATATTTGCAATAAATATGGAAACAAAGGAATAGTATCTAGACTGTGTGAAGAGATTGTACAAATCAGTAAGATAACAATCTAGTTTTTAAAAATGGAGCAAGGGATATAAAAACTGGCCTTTCACAGAAGAAAAAATACAAATGGCCAATTAAGAGATTAAAAGATGATAAAACTCACTAATGAACAGGAAATCCCAAATTAAAACAACTATGAGATATATTTTTATTCATCATATTGGCACAAATTCTTAAGCATGAAAACCCAGTGCTGGTGAGAGGCTATGAGAAAGCACCCTCTCATACACTTTTCATGGATTGATAAATTAGTAACACTTTTTGTATCAAAATTAAAATACACCTACTCTTCCGCCCAGCATTTCCAATTATAAATATCTACCTGGGAGACACGCCCCTGTGTGTGCACAGAGACATGTGTTCATTGCAGCATGATATATAATAGAAAAAAAAGGTGAAAAAACTGAATTTCCAGTAAAAAGAAAATAGATGAATAATTTGTGACAGGGTAATATAAATAACTTGGTTTCTAGACCAACTCTTTTCCTAAGAAAAACAAAGATGCTAGGGGAAAATACTAAAAATGACTTAAAGGCAAAGGGAGCTGGAAAATAATTAAGAAATATTAAAGACAGATCATAAGTGAAAGTGGGAACCTGGAAAGGCAGGCAGAGCACAGAAGCTGACTTTAACCTGGGACGCCTGTTAAACCCAGTGTATCTGCATTTCATTTTTCCAGTGTGAGGAAGGCCAAGACCCACCAAACATGGAGAGACTGAGAAAATTCTCATCCTATAGGGCTAGGGCCTGACGAAGAGGGGAAAAATCTGTTAATTTATACCCACAGTCCATCCATTCTTCACACCAATTTATTGCCCAACGTCACAAAATAAAAAAATTCTCAAAAGAAATGTATTTAAAATGGTTCTGAACTTGCAATGCTCTCAGGTGCACTGCACAGGCAAATACTGGAAAAATTCGCCGTAATTCCTGCCTCAAGAATTTTCACACACACACAAATAAAAATATAAAATCTTTTCTCAATAAAACTTAACTAATCACACAAGAAGTCCTGACACCAGGATTAAAAAGCAGCTTAAACAGTAAACAACAGCAGAAAGACCCCAAAGGAATTTAGTTACAGAAATTATCAGTCAGAAAATAAAAAATAGCAATGCTTAGTATGACCAAATAACAAAAATAGAAGCTTGAAAAATATGTGCAATAAATAAGAAACTATTTTTAAAAGACTAGGAAGATTTTTACAAAAACAAACAATATATCTAGGCATAAAAGATATAATTACCATTTCAAGCTCAACGGATAGATTTAACAGCAAAATAGATTGAACAAAAGAGACAATAAACTGGAAGACAGATAAAAAAAATTTGTCCAGAATGAAGAAGTAAATAGAGAAAATATATGGAAAAGATGAACAAGTTAGTAAGAGACACAGAGGATAGATTCAACATATATCTAACTGGAATTTCAGAAGGAGAGGAGGAAAAGGATAGCAGAGGAAATATTTAAAGGATAATTCTCCGATAGTAATGAAAGAGAGCAATCTATAGATCCAATATACACAAAGATTCTGAAACAGAGTAAATAAAAATAAATCCAGGGCAAACTGTGGAACACAAACAGGGCCCCTACGTTACAAAGAGAGCAAAGGTAGATTACTTTCTTACCACGTGGACTGACAGCTGAAATGTCAACGACCACAGTGAAAGCCAGAAGTCAATCTTCAACACAGCGAGAGAAAATCATTGTCAACCCAGAATTTAATACCCAGAAAAAAATTTATAATCTATCCATACTATGGATTATATGTGGCATTTAAAAAGAATGTGGTAGGTCTATATGTGCAGAAAAGAAAAAATTTTCTAAGGCATGTATGATCACAGGGAAAAGCATTTTTCAGAGAATACTCACAGTACATTTCAATGTGTGCAAAATACAAACTATGTATATATCCCTGTATTACATAAATATATTAAAGTAAAGGAAAAATCTTGGAACATCCATTAAATAGTGAATACCTCTGAAGAAGAGTGACTTATCTGCCTATTGAGATAAGGAAAAGACAAAGGAACGTGTGCGGCTCAGCCTGGGCTCTTTCTGCTCTAGAGTCTCCGCCCCTCATCCGCAAGACACATTGGTTCTTCCCTCCTCCAGGCGACAGGCACCAGGCCAGACTCTGCCTTGCACTAGGCACAGGGTCAAGGGCCCGCCAATGCCCAGAAGCTCCATCCCTACCTGGATGGACAAGTTCCGCTCAGGATGGGAAGAAGCATGTTGCCTAGCTTGACCTTGGTCCAAATAGCACTTTCTAGTCCTGTTTTGTCAGAAATAAATTTCATATTTTTGTACTTTGATCCCAATCTGACTTCCATGTCTTTTTCTCAATAGGTTCAACAATTGAACAATAGATTGATAAGAAATTGGTCACTTCAAAACTCCAAGAGTGAGAATATATTTAGGTACCAACTTGGAGAGTCCATACTTATAGTATGATTTCAAAACATGGAAAACCAAAGTTATGTGCAATGAAAAAGAAGCTGAATGCCTTCAGTTCGGTTCAGATCAACACCCAGATATAAAGCACCTACTATAGGCAAGCAAAGCACTACTTCTGTTGGATACTTGGATAAGTAACACAGGGTCTGACCTGCAAGAACATTACAGCAAGGGAGGAGAAGGCATGCAGCAAACAAATTCTAATGCAAAGCAGAAAGAAAACAAAAGCTCAAATAAAGGTAGAATTCAAGTTCTGTGGGAGCAAAGAGGCTGGTCTATTCGTCCCACTTTGAGGGAACCTGAGCAGACTTCAGAGAAGAGAAGGCATTTGAGATCATTGGAAGGATGAAAACCGTGATGGAGAAAAGCACAGAGAACAGCGGAAGCAAAAGCACACTGCTAGCAAGTACACACAGGAAAATGCATTGTGGGTTTGCGGAGATGTGAGCTGTATGACACAGAGTGGGAATAACACAGAAATGCAAAGGGAAGGGAAGTAGGAAAAGGGAGCGTAGTAAGAAAAAGGGAAGGGATGAAGGCAGGGCTGAGGAATGTATTGTGTTGTGGGCAGCAGAAGCCATGCGGATTTTTGTATGTCGTGTGACAATGATCAGATCTGTTTGTGAGGCTGAATTAAAGAAAGAAGAGAGAGCATCCACTTAGGAATTTACTGTAACAATGTTCCAGGTAAGAGACAAGAGAGTCCTGAGTGCAGCCTTCTCACGGTTAAACGTAAAGGAACGTGAGGATGAAGGCAGAACTAAGGGCAACATGCTAAACGTGGGGAAACAGAACTGGGTCAGCTCAAGAAGCAGCTTGAAGGAAAAGGAGAGAATCCTCTCCGGGTGTTGCCCGGCCACCCAAGAACAAGAGGCAGTGCCAGGAACCCAGCAGCCATCAGGCAACCTGGTGTCTGGAACAGGCTGCAAAAGAGATGTCACCACAGAGCAAAGTGAAAACTCAGGAACGTTGCAGAGTCAGGAGCCCTAGAGTCAGGAGCGAACCCAAGTGCCCCACTTTCAATTTTTTCTTTATCAAACAGAGGGCCTCTGGTGGCACAGGGTGTCCCATCTATCCTCGAAGCCTCAGCTGGTGTGACTGCCTCTCACTTCCAGGACAGGTCCTGAACCAGAGGAAAGAGCCTGGGGCTTGGTTGGGCTGGGAGGGGCAGCGTCCCTCCCTCCTGAGCCACACAGAGCAAGTGGGTGGGCTGAGGGCCCTTGTCCTAGTGGAGGTGTGCAATCCTTGGCGGCATCTGGTCACACAGATAATGCAGGACCAGACAGACACGAACAACCTGGTCTCATCCTCCCTGATTTTATTTCAGTTCTATTGTGAAGTCTGGACAAAACAAGCCTCATTCAGGTATCTCCAAGATCTCCAGAATATCCAAGCCGAGAGCCTCCCCTCCATGTCTTTAAAGCCTCCCCAGTAGAGGCTTCTTTGATCCCTATAAAGGATTTTAATTACACAAAGATCTGAATCTCTTGATTAATGTTCAGTATACATTAGCTTTTTATTTCCATCAAACAAAAAAACTTTTAGAAGCCCAAATATCCACTACATTTGCAACTTACTACCATTATTTTATTATCACTATCTTCAAGGACACCAGTGTCAAGTTTTAAGGTGGCAGCTTTTAAAAATAAACGCCTTTCTTTTTTACATTTCTATGGGTGCCACACCAAGATCTGGCCTCCATAATTCCCCCACACCCTGGCCCTCCAGCTCTCTCCATTGAGCACTCCACCCACAGATGAGCTGGGAAGTGGCCAGACCACAGCTGGGGACGGTTGGCTGCATAAGCCTGACCTTGGCAGCTGGGATGGTGTGTGCTGTTCAGGAGGCCTGTGTTATAATAGCCTCAGTGTTGGAGAGCAACATGCCGGCAGAGGGCTGAACAAAGGGTTGCTTGTACGAGCTGGCCCATACTCGCTGCTGTTACTGTTAGCTGGCTCTGCGGGCCAGCAGATCCTCCAGCTCTCTCTCCATCCCCTCTCTTTTCTCCCAAGGACAGCTTGAGTGTTGCCCCAGACACCAGTGCCTCTTCTGCACTCCTGTTCTTGGTATCAAGGCCATGTGGTCATACCCAGGACCACAGAAAAACACCACCAAAGCAATGTAAACAGAGCAGCGCATATTTACCAAACACCTACTAGCTGTGTAACAGACACGCGTTTGCTGTGGGATCCTCACCACAAACCTAGAAGGTAGATCTCATACTATTGAAATGCATGAAGGAGCCAAGGTTAGAGCGCTCTATGGACTTGGGCCATGCTACACGTCTAGCAAGCAGAGGCTCTATCTAGCCCAGGGCTGCTGATCCTCCGTTTGGTGTTCAGATTCTTTAAACTTTGGCCAATGTGCAAATTTGGGAGAGACATGGGGTAGACTGCCTCACTGAGGCAGAGACCAAACTTATAAGGCAAGGGTTAGAATAACGGGCAGAATCTAACAAGGGGGAGATTCACAAGGGGAGAACAATACACCGACCTTCAAAACACCTCATGGGTAAATACAAATATCTTATAAGGAAATCATGTGGCAAACACCTAAGTCAACGCTTATACTTGAAGCAAAACTAATAATTACAGTGCTAATAGCTAACTTATTGCACATGTACTAGATACCAGCACTGTGCTAAGTACTGTCCTTGTATTAACTAATTTAATCCCCTTTTAAAATTAACATGCAACCTTTTGAGGTTAGGACCATTAGTATTCCTGGTTCACAGAAGAGGAAATTGAAGCTCTGAAGTTTGTAAAGTAATCTCCCACGAACCCCTCACTACTAAGTGGCAGAGCTGAGTTGATTTTTTAATGTATTTTATTGATTATGATATTACAGATGTCCCATTACCCCCCTTCATTCCCCTCCACCCTGAACACCCTCTCCCACCCACATTCCCCCCCTTTAGTTCATGTCCATGTGTCGTAAGTTCTTTAGCTTCTACATTTCCCCTCAGAGCCGAGTTTAGAACCATGCAACCTGATGTAAACTCTGCTGTGGCACCCTCTGAGCCTTACAGAGGCTCAGGAGTTAACCTGGTGCAATCGCAGTTTCTAGAATGAGGGAAGTGTGTCCCATGCTGCCGTGTGCCACACCGGCCACACACAGACTGTGACCGCATCCAGTCCAGCAGGCACGCTTTAAAGTAACGACAATCAAGTCAGGAGCTCATTCAGAGGAGAACAGCCGGCATGGCAAAGGAGCCTGAGCTACATTCCACGAGGAAGAGCTGAAGGAGTTGGCCATAGTTCCCTGAAGAAGGTGCTTCTTCATATTCTTCAAGTACCAGAAGGGCTTGTTCCTGGAAAGGAACCAGACTTATTTTTGAAGGCCTTCATGGCTGGATCTAACACCGGCAGATGACAGTCACACGGAGACGGCCTTCAGCCCAGCAGTCCATCAGAGCTGGTGAGAGAGGGAGGGACAGGACTTGCACTTCACTGGAGGGGCTCTCACAGGTTTGACCCCTATGTGGCAAAGTGTAGTCACGGGGACCCTGAGCCACGAAAGCACAGCTGGACAAGGTACAGTAGTGTGCCCTGTGCACAGGGATTCCCCCAGCTTCGAGACGACCTGCCCCTACCTCTCCACTCTCAGAGATGACCTGCCTATAACCACTCTATTTTCTGAGCCCTCCCTCCACCCTCATCCCTGCTCCAACCACAGACGACTGGGACAGGGGCAGATGCCTGACCTAAACAAAGCCATCGGATGCCCTATCCTGGTACCCTAGGCTTGGAAATGGACAGTAATAGAAAACATCCTAGTGGCCAACCCTGTCTCTTGCAAGCTTGTGAGCTTTAGGGTAGCCATGTTCTACCCAGCAGCCAGAGGAGCAAAGAAATCTGTCTGCAGGAACAAACAAGGAAGCACAACAAGAAGAATCTTTCCTATCTGTGTGTCAGGCGCTGTCTGAGGCCGGCTGCTCCCCTGCCCCCATATCCTTTTACAGAATACTCCCCTGGCAGCTTGAACAATTGTAACTGAAAGAATCCTGATCACGATAGCCGCTGGCCCGTCAGGTCCCTCCACCGGGTCTGCAGCTAGAGCACCTGTTCCAACACAGCCCTTTGAAGTCGGTTCCTGAACAATAGCATGCTTATTGAGATAAGATCCTAAAATATTTATCTTCGGGCTTTTTCTTTCTTCCCTCACTTGCTGAACTTGAAAAGAGATGGAGGGCCTGAGTGGAGTGCAACTTCAAGTCTGTGCCATCGCAAAGATTAGAGAGAACCTGTTTCCCCGATGGGACACGGGCATCTACAGAATTTTGAGCTGAAAGGACACAGAGAAAAGAAAACAGGTAATATTCAGACTCTTACTTCCGAGCTAGACTCTTGGAAATCAGAAAACAAAAGACAAAGCCCTGAGTGGAAGAGAACACAGAGTTCATGCTGTAATAAAGACCAGAAAGTAATGAAGGGGAAAAGCAACCAAGCAGCATCCCCCCTCCCTGAGAGACAAGGTGAAGGTCGCCAGGACTGGGAGAGGGGAGGAGCATGGTTGGTCCGTGACCCTGGGTGGTTCTGTGGCCAGAGATAAGGAGACAGGAGCTGGTGTGGGGTACAGAGAGGCAAGTCTGTGTTGAGAGGCATCTGAGGGAGCCCCTAATGGGCCAGTGGAGCACGCGCAGATCATTCCAGCCCTTCAAGGGAGCCGCTCTGGTGCAGGGGCTGTGTCCACCAATCCCTGGGCGGCCAGGGTCTTCCATCAACAGCAGCCTGCACATCCCCGGCTCATCTGGGAACCTCTGCTACAAGACTTTGCTAAGCTCCCACTGGAATTACCCCATATGGCCCCTCTCTTATCAACTATGCTGAATGCTTTAGCATCCCTCAAACAGAACATGGAGCCTCAGCCCTGGAGGAGCCACGGGGGTGTGTAAGTGAATGCCCCAGCTCCTGGGCTGGATGGTACGTCAGTGAAGGCACCAACCCTCCACTACACACAGTCCAACAGGTTCCAATGACTGAATTCAGAGACCACTTGGGGTCCACCTGCAGGGAAGATCACAAAGGAGGACCCTTGAAGGGGGTGGGTACTGAGGAAAAGAATAACATGAAGTCACCTGCTCATTTTTCTGTTCATGAGTAATGTACAAAATCAGTCATTTAGAATACGATTTATACATCTTGGGGTTTGGGCACCAAAAGATGGTCTACCAAATCTCATGAACAAGTTGAAAACACAGGCTAAGTTCTTAACTGTATTAAAGGATCTACACTGAATGACTGACTTCTAAAATATTCAGAGATTAGAGCTAATTATATCCACTGACTGAATCATCCCAAAGTTTGCTGGTTGTTACAAGGGAAAGTATTAGCAGGGTATATGAACTCCAAAATGGAATGCACATTTTTCTAATTGAGAAGTTGTATCAATGTTGGGGAGGAAGAAAACAAACAAAAAAAAGCCGTATCGTTTTGCAATTTTTTTCAGAGATGGTATTTGTTAATAAAATTGGCATATTTCACTGATATTTTCAGTGTTTTTAATGAACTAAATTTGAAACCATAGAGGAAAATCAACAAGATACTCAGCATACCCAGGGGTTTCAAAAGATTGCATTTGCTTAGTAAGTAAGGCTTAAGTAATTGCCCAACCTACTGAATGTTCCCAATATTGTTACAACATATCAAAAAGAACATTACTAATGAACACAGCCCAAATGAAATAGAATCAGAGATTCGTTACAATTCCCCAAACTTTTCATTTTTAACTTTCCAAAAGAGAAATTCAAACATTAAAGAAAAACACTTGGATAACAAATTCATTTTCTTTTCCAAACCCCGATTCAGTAACTGTGTTTAACTTGGTGTTGTCCAAAGAAAGGAATAAATTATTAGACATTTGCACTGAAAACTGATTGCAAGACTTACATTTATGTTCACTATTTTGGATTAAGATTGAATAAGAATTTCTTAAGTTACATAGAAAAGTATCATTCACAGTAAGTCATTTGGGTGAACCAAATTTTCAACTTTGACTGCATTAAAAACGAAGAAAAGCTGTGATCCGCAGTTCACCAGGTCCGCCTGAAGTCTTGCCTAAATGTGTCTCAGTGTGGGAGGCAGTTAGGCCTGAGCAGAGCAAGGACGGCGGCCCAGGTCCAGAAGGTCACAGGGCGGAAAGCCCTGGGTGCCTGGCAATGAGCAAAACTGGGAAACAAGGACCTTGCGCCCAGTGGCCTTCCCTCCCCTAGTGTACTGACAGTCATACATGTAGCTTAGGCCGCCTGACCCTTCCTGTTTCTGGTCGTACAGCTTGGGCCCTCCCCTGAGCTCTCCTCCCTTGGCATGCTGCCAATCATGTGGCAGACTCCCTTGGAGGAGGAACAAGGGGCAGAAGACCGGCCTCATGCAACTCCCATGAAGGCCCTTGCACGACCACTCCCCTTAAGCATTAACCCAGAGGGGAAACATCTAAGCCTCAGTCTTGTTTCAGCTCCAGGCCCAGAAAAGCAGCAAAACCAGACAAGAGATGGCATGGCCGACATCAGGCCCAGCTGCATTCACTAATGACCCCCTGCCCTGGCGCCTACCAATTCAGTGGAGACCATGACCCTGAAAAGATGTGCCCGGAAAGCTGATGAATAACCTCCTGAGATCCTCTCCTGGGACCACCCGCAAAATCCCCGCCCTTAAAAGCCCTTTGGATGGAGGGCCCAGTGCACTCTCGTTCCCTAGGGCATGCGGGCTTGAATCTTTTTTTCAAGCATACTTTGCTCTCTTCCTCCTAGGCTGCAAGCGCTCTTCTTTTGCCTCTGTAACTTGTTTCCTGAGCCCATTTCTTCTACAAATCACTTCTTCTACCTCTGTGACTTTCTAAATAAACTCTCTTACAGTTTGAGTCTTGGCCCTGAATCCTTTCTTGGGCAGAACTCAAGGACCAATGTTGCTTAGCCGCTGGTGGGGTCTTGGTCTAACTCCACCAGTCTAACACCTGGTGCCATTATTGCTGCCAACATTAGGGTGAATTTATGAACAGGTAAGCACGACTATCTCATCATATCATCTTTATTCATATGGAATAATAAAATTTTTATTTATGCTAAACTGTTTCTATGTTGCCCTTACTTAATGATACTAATTTGATATTTAACTTTGTTTTGGCTTTATCACACAAAGTGAGGATAAGCATTGTTTCATGACATCATATACGTCTGTGCGTGGCGGGGGGAGCGTGCGTGCGTCCATGCGTGCAGTGCTGGAATGAGTTAAAATGCATTCCATAAAGGTTACTTTATTCAGCCCTCTCAGCGCTCCCCTAAACAATTCATGAAAACAAGGATGTTGCCAGCATCAAAACAAGCAGGTGTCTGCATAGCACAGCGAGGGATTACATGGCCACAACACAGAGCTACCAGCATGAAATAACAATTTAATTGTCCTTGTTTTTCAGTTTCAGCCATGCTGAATTCCTTTCGGACACCAGTCTCCTGCCATGTGCTGGCTCTTCTCACCCCCTTTCTATTCCTTCTGCTCACCATTCTCAGACCCACTTCTCCACGTGACCCCTGGAACTCCAAGTGCATTTCACACTGTTAAGCTCAGTCTTTCAACTCTTCTCAGCAACCCCACACCCACCTGAGCATATCCAAGGCCACTCAAAATCTCTCAGCTCAATAAACGTAGGCCCACTTCCCTCTAGCAGATCTCTCCTCCTTTACAGTTTCAGTCCCGCACCCATCTACCGATCCCACTCCTGGGATTCAGAAACCATTTCCTCAAACACAAATCTTCTCGAAGCCATCTCCTGCTACTCGACTTCCTATTTGACTCGTCCTTCTCACTCCAGTTCTTTTATCTGCCCTCTTTCTTACCAGCCCTGCTACAAGGCCCCTCTGTGACCATCAAACTTGTGTGAACAAATGTGGACCGCTCTCAGAAATTTCCCTCTTCCACCGAGATCCAAAGCTCTCTCCCTTGGGAGCTATTTTCTCCTCGACCGCTCCCCCCAAATTGCTCTACAAGTTATACTTACTGAGCACTTACCTCTCACTGACACCAAGTGCTTTACATAGATTATCCTCACAATAGCCCAGCAAGGTAGATTCCATTAGTTCCTGCATTTTACTGCAGAGACAAATGAGGTTTAGAGACAAAGTAATTTTCTCATTCATGCAGCGCTAAGTGGGGCAGCTGGGATTTGGAGACGTCCTCACCCTCACCGACAGCCATGCTCGCCCCTCAGTCATAACACTCTGTACCACCCCTCTGCTGTGTATAAGGTTGCACTTTCCCCTCAAACCACTCTTTAGTGAAATTGGAGCAAAGCGTGAAAAAAAAAAAACAGAAAGAAATCTGATCTTCTGCAAACTCTCAAGCTCCAGAAAGACAGGGACTTGGTTTATTCACTGCTGTCTGTATCTGCAGAACCGTGAAGCCTGAATGCAGCACATACCCGGGCTCAGAACTAATTGTGAAATAAATGGATGAATGAATTTCAAATTCCTATCTCTGAGTTATTTGTTCAGCAGTAAGACCAACAGTAAGGGTCTTTGAATACAGCTCACATGCACACCCGTTACCTGATTCAAGACTCATAACAGTCCCAGTTTAGAGTTACTATCGTCCCATTTAAGGAGTGCCCACTGTCTTTGGGCTAAGCTTGGGCTGTTATAACTAAGTACTGTACACTAGGTGGCTTAAACAAAATAAATTGATTTCTCCCAATTCTTGAGACTGAGAAGTCCAAGGTCAATGTGCTGGCAGACTCAGTTCCTGTTAAGGGCCCTCTTCTTGGCTTGCAGACTTCCTGCTTCTCTTTGTGTCCTCCAATGGCAGAGGAGAGAGGAATCCAGCTCTCTGGCATCTCTTCTCATAAGGGCACTAATCCCATCGTGGGGTCTCCACCTTCAGGATCTCATCTAAACCTAATTACCTCCCAAAAACCATTAAATACCCTCCAAATACCACCACATTGGAGCTTAGAGCTTTAACGTGCCAATTTGGAGAGGGGGGCGCATTCAGTCAATAACACCTACTATATGTGGAATGCTAGAACATAAGCTAGTGATATGAAATATAGCTATGCTCCTCATTCATTCATTCATTCATTCAAAAAATGCTTGTTTGTTGAGCATCTGTTTTATGTCGGACACTGTTTTAGATGCTGGGAACTCAACAATGAATAAGACAAAATCCCTGTCCTCATGGAGTTGTGTGTTTTTTTAAATTTTTATTGAATTTATTGGAGTGACATTGGTTAATACAATTATATATGTTTCAGGTGTACGATTCTATAATACATCATCTGTATGTTATATTGTGTGTTCCCCACCCCAAATCAAATCTCTTTCCATCACCATTTATCTTCTCTTTACCTTCATCTACCTCCTCACCCTCATCTACCTCCTCTACCCTCTTTCCCTCTGTCAATCACCATACTATGGTCTGTGTCCATCAGTGTTTTTTAAGACTAGTGAACAAGGCAGAAGAATAGGTAAGAAAATATATTTATAATACAATGCAAGGCAGGGATAAGTGTTGCAGTCACCGGCCAGCAGTGACTGCAAATGTTGTAGATGCTCACAAGTCACGAGAAAAACATACACATGGACTACCCAGTCCTGTGGAGGAATAGGGATGGTATGGCTACCCTCTCAAGGGGAGGGTGCCTCCGAGTGGCCTGGCCACTCTCTCAAAGGAGAGCGCCCCGAGCCGCCGCCTCAATAGGCTTTTATT